>OY992540.1:45890047-47090047 GCA_963921195.1 Pegoplata infirma | reverse complement strand
AGCATGCAAAATTAATAAAAAATTTGCTATCTTAAACTTAATAGAGATTATAATATATAAATTTGGGGGTTGTAAGACATGTCAGGTATTTTTTACCTATTTCTAAAAAAAAAAAATACATTCGACTTCATATGGATCTAGTTGTCCATGTTTGCCTTAATTTTATTTTTTAATTTTGCCTTTAAGTTATTTTAAATTATTCGAATCAGATGATTAGGGAAGAGAAATTAATCTTTTGGGCATCTCATAGATTGTGTTTTTATAATCTCGACATTTTAAGGCAATAAGGATATCAGCAATAAATCGTACATATTTTGTTTAACGACGTACGTTTGTGTAGGTATTTTGCCGCATGTTAACTGTTAAATTTTGTAGAAACAATTGTCAATGTTAAATCGTATCACACTTGTATATTTGTATGTTTGTAAGTAGGGTGGCTTCTATTTTTGGACTTTTTTTAATTTCTTTGCTTCAAATAACAGAATAAATAAATTTTGTTCAAAAGTTTTTATTAACAGGAATCATTCAAACTCTTTGTAATTTTAGCAGACTTATCTGTAATTCGACAGAGAATAGCAAATCAGATTTTTTTTTTGCTAATCATCAGATATTACGGCTGAAATCAGCAAATTTTTCTGTTTAAATCAGCAGACTTTTCAGCTGATTGAATAGATTTTTCTACTAATAGATTATGAAGATTAAAATTTAGTGAACTGAGTCTGATAAAAAATAGGTATATTTTTAGCAGATTTTTCTTTTGTTTGGACAAAGATTTTGTTTTGTGCGTGGGAGCAGGAAAATCTTCCAAAATAAGAGCAATCCTAATGCATATGCATTACAAATACATAAGTAAGACATACAATATGTATCATATAAATTTAAACGTATGATAGTATATGTGTTTAAAGTATCTGGATTACTTTATCTTTAAGTAGTGGTGTTTCCAAACTTTTTGATTGCAAGGCCATCAAATTAATGTTCAAAAATAACCACAAAAAAAAAAAAAAATACTTTAAAAAGGAATTTTTAACAGAACCAATCGTTTTAGTAACGACATCAAACAATTTAAATAAATTCATTCTCACCCCATTGGGAACCTCTGTTTAAAGTTGGTATTTATTTGTCAGCTATTGTTTTGAAAATGTGTATTTGTAAAATATTTTTCAAAATATGCTACTTAACGAGTTTATTGCAGGATTGTTGCAAAAAACATACAAAAGTATTTGCTTGTCAAATTCTAAAGCCTTTCTAAGACTAAGGTGGCTGATAGAAAATACCAGTACAATGCAAGGAGGAGTAGATAGTAGGCCTATGTGAATTGTTACACATGACGTTATTTAAAGCTTTGTACATAAAACCACTTAGCATTAATAAATAATTTAGAGATTGTTTCGAAATTTTTTTTAAATGTGTTTTGGAGAAACATATTTTGTTACGCATCACACTTGTTTAAAATAATCTATAGATTAAATTTTATAAAAATTTAAGGAATGTATTAAAACTTAATAATTTAAATTTTCGATGGTCCCGTGGAGAAGTCCTAGTAAAAATGACGACTTCTTTTTGTAATTTTTCTAGCTTTTTACCAATAAAATTGTAAATTTACAACTTTTATGGCGCAATAAAATTTACAAGCAATTCTCGTGAATTTACTAGATTTTTTTTGTAAAATTATCTTGGAAATGTGTAAAATTACAAAAAAAAATGTAAAAATACAAAAAAAATTTAGATTTCGAACCAAATTTTGTTGGAAAACTGTCAAATATTTCTAAAATAGGATTACGATACTTTTTCTAATAATTTGACAAGATTTTTTGTGTGTGCAAATTGTGTCGTCTACTCTAATTATATTCGAATCTGAAACATTTTTCTTAGAAGATATTTTTCTATTCGAAAAATTTGTTAGAGCCAAAGAATTTTTCTGTATGGCAAATGTATCAGGATCTTAGAATTTGTCTATACAAATTTAAGACATTTTCGCACTAAAAAAAAAAAATATTGTTAAACTAGCAAAAACAAGTGAGAGTGTTAAATTCGGCTGTGCCGAATATTTTATACCCTCCAAAATGTAAAAAAAAAAAAATCAGGGGTGTTTGTTTTTTTTGGGGGGGGCGTGATGGGGGTCTGTGGGGGACGTTGAAAGCACCTTCCCATCCCGATAAATATACCAAATGTTTCATTTATTTAACAAAAATACAAAAAAACATGTTAAAAAGTGTATTTTTTCAGATGTTAGTGTAGTTCTGCAAGGGGGAACTTTTCTCCCCCTTGGCCGATTTTGCCCATTTACGAACTTAACCTGCCTAGGACCATAAGACATATTCATGCCAAATTCCAGGAGGCTATCTCTTTTATTTTGGACTGCATCGTGCCATCTATAGACAGACGGACGGACATTCACAGAATGTCTTAGAATCGATCATGGATCAATAATATATATACTTTATGGGGTCCCCGACCGATATTTCGATGCGTTACAAACGGAATGACAAAGTGAGTATACCCCTATACTGTGGGTGGAGGTTATAAAAAGCTGTAGTTTTGGACAAATTTACAAATTTCCTCTCGAATATGTGTTTACAAATTCATTCATATGCTTTATGCACAAAAGAAATACAAGTTTATCATTATTAAAAAAAGAAATTATTCCACGCCCATAAAAGGGGGGGGGGGGCGGACCGAAAAAACGACTATATCTAATTCTCTGGGTCCAAATACAGGACTTTGAACTTCCTGTAGCATAAAAATGTTGCATTTATTAAACAATAACACAAAAAATCATATAAAAAAGTGGTATTTTTCATGGGTTGGTTTAGTTCTCTTAGGGGGAACTTTTTCCCCCCTGGTCCGATTTTGCCCATTTCCGAACTTAACCTGCCTAGGAATATAAGACATATTCGCGCCAAACCTTGGAAGTCTAGCCCTTTTATTTTGTACTGTATCGTGTCCTCTACAGACGAACAGACGGACAAACGGACAGACGGACAGACGGACAGACGGACAGACATCGCTAGAATGTCTTAGAATCGATCACTGATCAATAAAATATATACTTTATAGGGTCCTAGACCGATATTTCAATGCGTTACACACGAAATGACAAAGTGAGTATACCCCCATACTGTGGTTGGAGGGTATAAAAATGGTAAAACTTGCAAAAAAAAAAATGGTAAAATTTGCAAAAAAAACTGATAAAATTGAAATAGTTAAAAAATTTGTCATTTGACAAAAAACAAGTAAGAGTGATTAATTCTGCTGTGCGGAATCTTTTATACCCTCCAAAATGTAAAAAAAATAAAAAAAAAAAATGTCAGGGGCGTTTGCTTTGGGGGGGGGGGGGGGGGGTTGATGTCAGTGGGTGACGTTGAGAGCACTTTACCATCCCGATAAATATAACAAATGTTTCATTTATTTAACAAAAATACAAAAAAACATGTAAAAAAAGTGTATTTTTTCAGAGGTTGGTTCAGTTCTTTAATGGAGAACTTTTTTCTCCTGAGCCAATTTTGCCCATTAACCTGCCTAGGACCATAAGACATATTCATGCCAAGCTGGTTAGCTCTTTTATTTTGGAATGTATCGTGCCATCTACAGACGGACGGACTGACGGACGGACGGACATTCACAGAATGTCTTAGAATCGATCATGGATCAATAATATATACACTTTATGGGGTCCCCGACCATATTTTGATGCGTTACAAACAGAATGACAAAGTGAGTATACCCCCATACTGTGGTTGGAGGGTATAAAAAGAGGGTATATATTTAGTTAAGTTTTTTTCTGATTAGTACACTCAAAAGAAAAACTCTGTCAAAAAATCTGTAAAACGACTTTCAATTTGAATTAGCAATCTTTTAGCAGATTGTTCTGCTGGGAAGGATATTTTTACTAAAATCTCTGTCATTCAGTTTAAGAAAATAACAGACATTTTACTATGTTTATGCTGATTTTGTTTGCTGAATTTCATTATTTTTTCAAGAAATTTTTTTATATAAAAAAAAAACAGAACAGATTGTTCTGCTGAAATCAGCAGATTGCTCTCAAATCAGCAGATTGTTCTGCTAAAATCAGCAGATATTTCTGCTAAAATCAGATTTCTCTGCTGTCGAACAACACACATGTTTAATAACTAAAACGCCAGATAAAAGTATAAGCTTCCGTAGCGTAGTGGTTAAGAAGTGTACTTTTAAATCGGAAGGTGGCGAGTTCGATGCTGGCTGGCGGCGTATGTTTTTTTTTTTTTTCTTGTTATATTTATTCACCTCTTATGACAGATATTTAACAAACTGTGTCTGCTAAAATCAGCAGATTTCTCATATGGCTCAAAATGGGTGTATTTTCAGCAGATTTTTCTGCTGATTGGACAGAGAATTTATTTTGATTGTAGTTGATTTTAAATTTGGTGAATATACAAAAAATTGTGTAGAAGGAAGTAATAGCAGCATCAACCATTACTTCAGTTGTTGGATAATATAGTAAAAATACCAAAAAATTTTTGTTTGTTGCCAATAGTAAATTACGAAAAAATTTCTATAAAAATTACATTTTAAAATTTTTTTTTGCTAAAGTGTGGTTGACTTAAATTACAAAACCTTTTACTAATATTTTGACTAACAAGGAAGGTCTTTCACAAGGCACCCACCGATTGTCCTGAAACTGTAATATGGGAATGAGAAGGAAAAAATAAAAGCTACCTGTTTTTTTCGCTGCCCAATCTCAAATTTAAGAAAGGGTTGCCACCTTATGAAAAAGTAAGGCCTTTTGTGAAAATCCGTATAAAATCCGAAAAAGCAGGAATTTCGCCAAACGAAAAAATACGGGTCAGCTTAATTCTGATAGAGATTATTATATCGTTGGCTTAGTCGGTAAATCTGTCAAGTCCTTTTTTCATTTTTCATTTTAGGAGGGACAAAAAATTTTCTAACTTTTTTTTAGTTTGACTTTTGTTAAGTTAATAAACGTAGTTTTCTTTTTTAGTTCATCTGATTTAAATTTTTATTTATAATTTTTTTTTCCAAAGGATGTATTATGAGTTTCACAATAAATATTACATTAAAATCTCAATAAAAATGCACTTGACAGATTTGCCGATTAAGCCAACGATATATAATTTTGGCGGGTGTATAACCGTTATACATTTTTGACAATAAAGAACCTAACGAAGCTGAATTTTGACACGACCTATACACCATTGGAAAGGCCTTCAAAAAGCCTTTCGACCTGTATAAAATGGTCATATAGTTTCTTTTGAAGAAATGGGAAAAATCCTCAAAAAACGAAAAAATACCGTTTATTCCCCTCCCCCTTGACCAGAAAAATGTAAGATTGGCAGCTGATAATCACATAGGGTCATTCATCCTAGTTTTATTATAACAAAATCTGTTAAAAAATCTAAATTGATCAATTTCCATTTATTTTCTAAAAAAATAATTTCCATTTTTCCCCCAACCATATGCTCTCAAGCAAAATAATTTTAATTGTGTAAATAGTTTTCTATCATGTTCTAATTAAACAAAATTATGTTCATTGTTTCTAATAGCATAAACAAATTTAATTAAATGAAGGTGTAGTAGGAGGAGGAAACAAGTAATAAAATTCACAAATTTATGAACAAAAACAAATTCATTGTTTTTTTTTTACATAAAAATCAACAGAATTTCAATTAAGAACAATTCGAAAAAATAATTCTACTAACAATGAAAGGTGTTTTGTGTGCTCATTGACCAAAAAAAAATATACAAGCGAACAGAAACAATGTTAGTGAATGAAGTACTTTTGACTGGAAACTTTTGAATGAACTGAAAAAACAGAAAAAGGGTCTGTTCACACACTTGTTTTTTTCTGTTTTTTAAACAATTAGTTTAATGAATTATAAAACAACAAGAAACACTAACAAAATTACAACATCAAATAATAAAAAAAAAAAAAACATTAAAATTTTGTGATGGCTTGTTTAATTTTTTTTTTTATTTTACTATTTTAATGATTTTTAATGATGATATTTTGAACACGAAAATAAAATTTATGACTGGTCGCTTGTATTTCATTTTCTGATAGAACAAGCGAATTGTATGGCAGCAATTAAGGCGGAAGTCCTTAATGAAGATCATAAAAAATAATAAAAAAAGTAAAATATTTATGTTCAACAAACACAATCATAAAAATCAAATCAAATAGAAATGAAGATATCTTTTTTATACCCTATAACTAAAAATAGGGTATATTAAGTTTTTTATTCTGTGGGTAACCATCAAAATATCGGTTTATGAACTTATATTATACATAGAGTTGTCAGTCGATTAAGAATAATTCGATTAATCGATCAAACAAAACCCAACTCTTGTTCGAATAATTCAAAAATGACGATTTTCGAATAACGAATAAATCGATTAATTAATGTCGATTAATCGAACAATTTTTTTTAATTAAAAAATTTAATAAATGCTTAGAATTTGATTTATTTTCATAAATTTTGAAAGATTTTATACAAAATGTAGGAAAGTTAAAATATATTGTAGCCATAGCCCTGGATAGCACATACATTATAGAATTAGGGGGAGTTATCAAGTTTTTAATAAATAATTTAATAATTCTTTTGCATTAGACTTACTAAAACGTATTAAAATAATAATTAATGAGAGACGTATAAAAGTGTTAAATACGTTAAAAAATTTTCTATTAGCGTAAGAGTGTTTTCAAAAACTAATTTAATAAAACCAAAAATCGTTTGAAAGCAAAAAAATTGAGTCAACTTTTATTTTTAAAAGATTATTTCTTAAGAACAACTTAAATTGTCTTATTTGACAAAAATCATTTATGATATATTTTGTCTGAATACTTCAAACAAGTAGAAAAATTAAATTCGACTTGGCCGAATCTATGAATACCCTCCACAATGCCCTTTTCAAGTTATAGTAAATTTTCTAGAGTGAAAAATTAACACTAATTTCTGAAAAAAAAAAAAAATAATAATTTATAATTGAGTGTAAATTTTTTTTTGAGTGTAAAATTTTTTTCGAGTGTATTTCTTTTTTCTTTTAGTGTAAACTAACTAATTTTTTAACTAATTTTTGAAAAAAAAAAATAATTTACTAAATTTTTTTTTGAGTGTAAAATTTTTTTCGAGTGTATTTTTTTTTCTTTTAGTGTAAACATATTTTTGAATGACAAAAATGCGATGTAAAATATTTTTGTGACTTACCAATGTTTTTAAAACATGTTTAACGGGTTTTCAACACGTGAATTTAAGGTGAGGCGAATCTGAAATTTACGGTTTTGCTAATAACTTTTGAACCACTGGACCGATTTGGCTGAAATTTACAACGAACCGGACCTGAAGAACGACAAATATATATGCCGCACTTCAGCACCCTCAGAATTGCCGTTCGAAAGTTACCGTGTGTTTTATCTCGTAAATTCCAAAAAAACCCTTGCCGAAATTCACTCATTTGCTTATAACTTTTGAACCACTGGACCGATTTCGCTGGATTGCAATACCAACCTGACCAGGTAAATGCCCAACATATATGCCAAACTTCAGGAGCCTCCGTAAAGTCTTTCAAAAGTTAGCGTGTTTTCAACAGACAGACAGACAGACAGACAGACAGACAGACGGACAGACGGACGGACGGACGGACGGACGGACGGACGGACGGACGGACATCGCTAGATCGTCTTAAAATCGATCGAGGATCATGAATATATATACTTTATGGGGTCCTAGACCAATATTTCGAGGTGTTACAAACGGAATGACAAACTTATATATACCCTCTATCACTAGAGTGGAGGGTATAATAATAATTTGTATTTGAATTATTTCTCAAGAAGTATTAAAATCGACATCCATTAATTAAAAGTGATCTCAGTTATTCAATTTTTAAGTTTTTTTAACTTTTAACTTTTTTATTTTTAAGTTTTGTATGCATTTTTTCGTTAATAAAAAGTTTAACTTTCTTATTTTAAGATTATAAAAATATGAATTGTTTATTTTTTTTTTGTTAATAAAAATACTTTTTTAAAATAATTTTTTTATTCGTTATTCTCTTCGATTAATCGAATAAATTTTGATCTTTAATCGTTTGATCGAACGAGGAAAAACAATTATTTGAATTATTCGAACAAAGTTAAAAGTCGAATAATTGACAACTCTAATTATGCATGATAGATTTTAAGTCCATCTTGCTTTTCCCGTTTATCTGTTTTAAAGCAAGATTGTAAAACAAATAAAAAGTTTTATTGGTACTGCGCAATAACTCCCAAATGAAATAAGTCCCAATGAAATAATTCCCAATGAAATAAGTTCCAAGAAAAATTAATTAACTCCACACTTTAAAAAATTAAATAACTCCCAAAGAAAAAATTAAATATGTCCCAATATATGGGAGTTATTTAAAATCAAAATAATAACTCCCAAAAAAAAATGAAAGAACTCCCAATGAAATAAGTGCCAAAGAAAATGAAATAAGTTCGCATTTTTTTGTAATAAAGGTTTTCTACATAGACGGCCTTCGGCCGGACTTAGGGATTACATACTCCATGCATTAAACCCACCCTCTCTGCAAACTAAAGCTATTTTGGTTATAATGCCTTTTTGAGGCATAACAAATTTGATAGCGTAAAGGCCTGCTACCCTAGAAAACTTAACTTTGCGGAGAGGGTGGGTTTAATGCATGGATTTTGTAATCCCTAAGCCCGGCCGAAGGCCGTCTACACAGAAAAAATTTTAAGCCAAAAAAAAATAGCAACTGCACAGAGGTGTATATTGTTTTCAATTAAAATGAAATAAGTCCCACCATTGATGAAATAACTCCCAATGCTTAACAAGAAATGAAATAACTCCCAATCTATTTTTTGTTGGGGTTTTTTTTCATTTGGATGCTATTTCATAATGAAATAAATCCCAACAAAATTTGTGCAATAAGTCCCACTACACTGGGACTAATTTTATAATGAAATAAGTTCCAAACCGTATGTAAAATTTTTGGGAGTTGTTTCATTTCTTTTTTGGGAGTTATTTCATTTGGGAGTTATTGCGCAGTACCAGTTTTATTCGACATTGCTGACTATATTGACACCCTCCACAATATAAAAAGATTATAGAAAAAAATTTGATTGAAAAAAATGGGGGAAAAAAGAATTGATAAAAAAAATTTGACGCAAAATTTTTGAAATAAATATTATTGACAAGACAAAGTTTTGATGAAAAAAAATTTTTGGTAAATAAAATTTTGGAGACAAAAATAAATTTTGTCTAAAAAATCATTTGGTAAGAAAAAAACGCCTGCAGCCGAATTAAAGTATTTTTGGTTTCGATGTGTCCTTACATTTTCTATAAAATGCAATACCTATACTCAAAATAATACATTAGTAGATTTACTATTTTTTTTTTGCTAATGCTAAAAAGCTAACTTTTAGGAAATTTTTAGTTGAGATTAGCATGTTAGCAAAAATATCTTGTAAACTTCATTTAGCGCATTAGCAATTTTAAACAAAATTTGAACAAATTTTTTTTTGCTAAATTTAAAATTGAGTTGAGTAAATTTTTACAACATTTTTTGCTAATATTAGCAAAAATAAATGGTAAATTTTTTTATATTTTCAAAAAACTTAAAATGGCTCTATATCGGAAACTAAGCCAGGTAGAGCAAAATGCAGGCCATTTTAGGTTCTCGGGCTTTCCATAGTATCGCCGGTCCTCTTCACATGTGTGGATCCTAATGGGTCCTAACTTTGGATCCAAAAAAGTTAGCATTCCGGAAAATTTTAAAATGCTCATATCTCGGTAAATATTGCCGACACAACAAAAAGTCCAAAAGCATTTTTGTAGCTCTCAACACGTAGAACTAGACCGCAAAAGCTCTCCGAGTAATACTTTTGAAGTTATCGAGTTTTGTAATTCTCAAAACCCCAGTGGTCCCCTAAAATCACTTATCTCAAAAACTAAGCAAGGTAGAGCGAAACGGACACAAATTTTGGATCAAAAACTACGACGTTTTGTAAGGAACCCAACTAGGTCTAGGCCCATCGGGGTCTAGACCTATCGGGTCCGAACCCAATGGGGTCCTCGAATGTGTATGAACTAACATGGGAAGTGTCCCTGGTGTCACCTTCCGATCTTCATGAAATTTGGATATGTTGTTAAGAACGAAAATTAATTCGACACGTATTTTTTTTTAGCGGTCCAAACTCATTTTTAGGGGGTGTCGATTTGAATGGGGGAAATTTACCTTTTTTGGCAAAATCGCCCAAAGAAAAATAGTCAAAAAAAATTTTATGAAAAATTGGCCAAATGCAAAATTACCCAAAAAGACATATTTTCAAAAAAAAGCTTAATTTCGCGGAAAGGGTTGGTTTAAGGCATGGAGTTTGTACACTCAGAAAAAAAACTGGTAAAACGCCTGGTAAAATGCCTTGTAATCCCGTTCTACCAATATTTAAAAATTTTCCTTGTTTTTTAACAAAAAATCTTGTACTTTGCTCAAACGAGAACTACAGTTTTATTGGTAATTTTATAAATATATTTTCGTAATTCTACAAGGTTATTTTACAAAAAAACTGTAATTTTACAACAAAGTTTTTATTACGAGGATATTGTTGATTTACAAAAAAAAACTGTTATCTTACAAAAATGATGTTATACGAGGATTTATGTTGTTTAACAAAAAAAAACATTTTCTTTTTGTAAATTTTCTATTTTTTAAAAAAAAAAAATTCCAAGTCCCGGACAAAATTTTTTTTTTTATTGAAAAATATTTTTAAAAAAAGTTGACAAAATTTTGAAAAATTTATTACGAGGATTCTAGTTAATTTACAAAAAAAAACAGTTATCTTACAAAAATGATTTTATTACGAGGATTTATGTTGTTTAACAAAAAACTTTTTTTTATTGTAAATTTACCATTTTGGTTTGTAAATTTATCATATTTTTAAACATATTTACCATTTTTTCTTGTAAGTTTACCATTTTTTTTTTTTTCGTTTTTCCGGATTTAAAACAATGTTTTTATCAATAAAATTGCTTATTTTACCAATTTTTGTCGCATTCAAAATTACGAGGAAATCCTTGTAATTTACGAAAATTTTACCTAAAATCACGAGATTTTTTGGTAATTTTACAAGGTTTTTTTTGTAGTGTACCATGTATTAGGGAATTCCATTTAAGGAAAATTGTGGCCTACTTAACAGTCCATGAACTAAAATTTTTTCCTAACAGTTAGGAAAGTTTCCCAAATTTTAGTTAAATTTAACTAAATTGTGAAAAAAATTTATAAAATATTTTGCAAAAATTTTTTCCAAAGTTTAAGTTAATTATTTTTTTTTTGAGTGCATTAATACTACACTCAAAATAATCACTCTGTTAAATTACAGAGATACTCTGCTGAGCCAGCAGAAAATACCATAGATTTCCAACCAGCAAGATTTTTTGTTATTTTACGAAGAAAACTCTGTAAAATGATTTCGATAAAAAAAACCTGTAAATTTACAGAATCATCTGTAAAATATTGATAAAAGCGACCAGAATTTTACTATTTTATTTACTATTTGTTTCTGATCAATTTCTCTTTCCTTAATGTGTAAGTAGTGTTGACAATTGGAAAATGCCACCGAGTAAATTTGCCCGCTTTAATGCTTCTAAATTGTAAATTTACTTTTTTTATTTTTGTGAAAATTACGATGTATTTTACGAGTACCTCCAATTTTACCCGACATCCTCGTAAAATTTACCAGGTTTTATTGTAATTTAAGACGCTTTTTAAAGAGCGGTTGAAATATTTGGGAGTTTTTTGAAGAGCTTTTATTTAAAAACTGTATTACAGAGCACTAAGTTAAATTACAGTTGAAATTTAGTATTTTGGTTACGAGAAAATGTATAAAATCTGTATTTTACCAAAAAACTCTGTTTATTATCTATAAAATAGAGATTACAAAGTAAAAACTAAAATTACAGATAAAATTTTGTTTTTCGGTTACAAGAAAATACAAAGTATATTCTTAAAATCTGTATTTCGACAGATAACTTTGTCAAATGTCTGTCGAATTAAGATTACAGTCATTTTACAGAGTTTTTAACAGAGTAATTATTTTGAGTGTATGTATTCGCATTAAGGGCTAGCGCGTTCCATCCACTTCGCTAAGGAATTACTGTGGTTGCGCTATGGACCATCCGGTTTATGTGAGGAGTCTTTGACTCCGCCACCTCTAACCTAACCTTCATAGACAAATATCGAGCGATTAGGGAGGCTCCTTCTGTGAAACAAGGTAAATTGCCGAAGGTGAAATAAATATGTCTGTAAATAGTAATGAAGTGTAATATACTTTTAAATAAAAGTGATTCAATAATTATTTAATTACATATATAAAACCTCATGAACTTTTATTTTTTTCAATTAGTTATTAACTATGTTTCCTCCTTTTTCAGTAGTTAGTTTAATATTAGCAAAAGCTCATTAAAACTTTTTAATATCTTCATAGTCCATTGTTAATTCGAATTATATATTTCTAGCATAATCTAATACTTAAATTCTTATTTTATTTTTATGTGGTTTAAGTTAGTTCTTGCAGTTGACTTAATCCCTTATGACCATTGGTGGTAGTATACGAGTACTTATATTGTATCCTGACTGTAGTGACCAAAGCCTTTCAATTTTTCTTTTGGATGCCCGTTAGAAAATCGGATTAAGGCAGAACTTTTAACTTGTACAAAAAATAAAATTAAAAAAAAAAACTACCAGTAAATTGAAAGTTGAAAGTGAATATTTTGTACGTGCCTTAGTCATAAATAGTAAGATTGTTGAAGTTTAGTTTAGTTTGTTAGTTCGTTCGTTAGTTAGTTGTGGTCCAAACATACAGAAAATACTCTCATGTCCATGAGATGAATGTGAACTCGTAGGAATATCCTACAATATTATAAAACTTTCTATTAGAAACTTTTTTAAGTATTACAACATTTGAAATGAAGTCATATTAAAATTAATACATACACAGATACTCATTGAAAGAATACACCAACGAGAGTACACTTAGACCTGTAGTAACCAGCTGAGTAAATTTAGATCTTTTTTTGGAAAAAAAATAATGGCGGGATTTTGATACTAAAATAACAGTTGTTAAAAAAATGTTTCTCCAACATCTGCTGATTCTTATACTATCAAGACAATTTTTTTGTTAACTTTGTCATTTCTACTGTTAGACATCAAAATATCGGTATAGGTCATGCAGTCTGTCCGTGTATCCGTCAACCGTAGATTCAATTCGTAAATAGGTCAAATCGTTGCCATAAAACCTTCTGAATATGGAAGAGACTTTATCGAACTGCTGATCCTAAAACTGGTTCTGGTGCGTTGTTTCTACTTCCTTCAGACAAAGTTAATACAAATACGATGTACAGAGGTTTAAATTATTGAAGTCATAATTTGCTTTATAATGCCAGGTAAGAAAACCTCTTAGAAACCTAATTTTACCTTTGGTGTGATTGAGAATATTAATGACACGATTAGTGCTTACGATTGTCGAAGACTACCGTAATTTTCCCACAAGTTTAAGAAGTCTATACTCTCCAAACCCCCAATCAATGTCGTGAAAGTGGACCACTTTTGATGAAACTGTTTGGCCCACCTTTATCGCAATATGATCGACTCGGCATCACGATCTCTAATTTCCATTCAAAGATAGGATCAAAAAATTTTCCTATCCGCAGGCATATCGACGTTTTTCTTAATTCGTATTGAAGAATATTCATTCTACGAGCAGCCATAGTAGCCGTAGATCTGATGAAGCTAGATCTGATGAAGCTAGATCTGATGAAGCTATTGAAGCATGGGCCATCATCTCACCAGTGATTAGTTTCATATCACCAGTGATTAGAGTACAATCCAGACGCTGTACCTTGTTTAGTTTTGCCGTAGCATACCTCTGCAAGGTTGTCGGCCACCAGGCTATGGCAGCGTAAGTTGTGATGAGTCTAACAATCATGAGTCTTACAATCATCTCCATGTCCATTTCAGACCAACAAGTCTATTCGCATAATGCATAATTTTGCATAATTTTCCATAATTCCGCAACAGTCTTTCTGATAGTCCCTTCCAAAGGCGAATTATAAGTATGTTTCGTGTTCACTATTTTTCCCAGATATTTTACCACTTCGGAGAGAGTACTGCTACCCAGTATTCTCTACAGAAATGGAACCTAATTGAGAAAAACCCCATTCAGTGCACCAACTCATAATCAAACGAAGAAATTTTTACGTAATGGTCTCCATTCTCGAATACGATTTCACCAATCAAAATTTTTAGGTGAATGGTGAAATCGTATTCCAGAATCGAGAAATGGTTTTTTCGATATTTTCGGGTGTGTTGACCACAATTGGCCGTTAGGAACGTTTAGCGTCATTTGTACTTGTGCTTGTACGAAAGTCAGTAAACCACTTTTTTACCATTGAAATCGATGGTGCAGAGTCCCCATAATATTAATCGATCCTTTCCTTGGCTTGATTGATTTAATGAGCACTCGGAATTCACTTTTCCATTTTTAAAAAATCCACGAGGTTGTATGTTTTGAACAGCTGTTAAACGCAAAGTAAATGACGGAACTTGCTCAAAATTTGGCAGTGTTGCATTTCATATAACTACGAGGGAAGTTCGAAAAATCATAGAATTACTGATCCCTCGTATCTTAAAGGAAATCGAAACCATTCTGGCAAAGAGCGGGACAGATTTCGTACCCCAGGGGATTTAAATAGATCAAAGGATTGAATGGGTCATCTAACCTTATCTTGTTTGAATAAGATACCTGAAAGATACAATGTGAGTTCATTTCATGAAAATAACTTACCAGCTTTGTAATCTCCACTTATCAGTCCCTATCCAGCAAAAAATGCTGAGGCACAGATGACTTTCCCCGTTCCATTCTCCATTTTAACTTCAATAATGGCCAACACCACATTCCGTTGGAAAAATTCTGAAATAGGCTGAAAATAAATATGTCAACATCTATAAAAATCGCCGTTCTTGTCTGACAACGATACGATCGCTACAATGATAAATTTGATAAACTTAATTTGGCGTGTAAATGAAAATTGGTTATCTCTTCTCAATCCAAATGACATTTATATCAATGTATGACGAAATTCGAGGAGTCGGTGTATACTTTATAGCAGGCGCGGATCCAGGAATTTCATTTGGGGGGGGGAGATTTTTTTTAAAAAAAAAAAAAATGGGTGTTGGGTGAATTTTTGGTAATATTTTTAATATTGAGTTACAAATTAAAAACCAAAAAATAAAGTTTTTTTCTAAAAGAATTTTTGAATTAAAAAATGCTATTGTATTTAAATCAGGTGTGGATCCAGCTTTTGGATTTGGGGGAAGCTGTTTTGCTCAACATTTTTTTACGATTTACTTCATAAACATGTAAACGGTATTCACAGTTATGACTACGTCTGTCATATTCCAATTTTTATGATTGAACAGTCATAACATCAATATTTTTCTATACAAACCACCAAAAAACATTAAAAATTTTTTTAATTTTATTTGCAAATTTTAAGACCTGCTCTCGAGACGATTATAAAATTCACAAATAAAATCTAAAATTTTTAAAATTTGTTGTATGTAAGTTTGTATAGAAAAATATTTATATAATGACTTTTCAGTCACAAAAACTGGCTTATGACAGTCATATCCAGTTGATATTATCCACTCACAATTGTGAATAGACCCATACAATTTTACATAAAAAGTAGGCTAGTTGGTAGCGTGCTAGCCCCCGTAGGCTAGTTGGTAGCGTGCTAGCCTTTCAACGTGGGGGTCGTGGGTTCGATTTCCGCCAGAACCCTTGGTTTTTTTCGCTACAACGAGACGACGGTAATTGTTACCAGTTCTCGGTTAGGGTGAATTTATTAAAAATGAGTTGTAAATAAATGGAAAGAATAAAGAAAAATAATTGATCAAGTGATCAAAACTATTATTATTATTATTAATTAAGTACATATCAGTTTCTAAAACATTTTATAAAAAATGTTGATACACTTTTCTAAAAACAAACTCTTAAATTGTATAGCATTTTTCAATAGAAAAAATTTGACTTTTTTACACCACCTAATGTTTTCTAAAACAACTTCTTAGATTTTGAAACATTTTTCATATAGAAAAATTATTATTGGAAAAGAGAAAAATTTGCATATTAAAATTCGCAGATTCTAAAAGATTTTTCAAACAGAGAAATTCTCATATTCTTAAAAAATTGTCGATAAAAAAATTTAAGATTCGGAAATATATTTCTCCGTAGAAAAACTCAGATTCTGAGAGGGTTTTTTTTGTAGAAATGTCCGATTCTGTGATTTTTTTTTACAGAAATTTTTTTTTGGCAGATTCCGAATCATTTTTCCTAAGGAATATTTCTCAGCTGCTGAGGGATTTTTTCTACAGAAAAGTTATTAGACATTTTTTCTAATATTTGAGGTAATTTCTTAATAAAAAAATTCTTTCATTCAGAGTCAAATAAGTATCAAAAATTTTTCTCTATACATATAAAGTCTAGAATTCTGAGACATTTTTCTACAACAAATATTTAAGATAATACTTTTTCTTAGGATAGAGGCTATTTGTGCTGACGTAAATCGTATACACACACACATACCTCTCCTGATGATTTTTTGCATCCTGGTCATTTTCTCTGTTCCTTTCCCTTCCTTTTTTCCTTTCCCTTTCTTTTTTCTTTTTTTTCCTTTCCTTTCCTTTCCTTTCTTTTTTTTTTTTCTTTTTTTTAAATCGTTTTGGGGGGGGGAGAAATCCCATTCTCCCCCCCCCCTGGATCCGCGCCTGCTTTATAGTTTAGCCACCACAATTTCCATTTCCTTTATACAAAGAAATTTGTAGCAGGCTTTTAGCTTGACCATCACATTATTTTTTTTTGCATTTTATAACCCACTCCTGCCAAAAGGAATAAGTTCTCTAGCTAAATCTCAAAAGAGTTATGGTTAAAGTCACAATATATGGAAACTTTAAATTCACATGCATTCGTATACCCATAGTTTCGTATGGGTTGCCTTTTCACGAAATGAAAAATTTGTGATTCTATCATTAAACAAATTCAATTTTATCAACAGCAAATGGCGTTCAAGAGGGTTACCATACTTTTAATGAAAAGGCATAGAACGTTAGCACTTATCTGATACGCAAACAGACGAGATCTAAGGGTGCAAGAGTACTTTGTTGCGTTAAGCTTCTTTACGGACAGCGTCTTTGTGCTAAAGTTATTTAAGTTCCTCGGGCAGTAAAAGCTTTTTGTCGATGGTAAAAATAGTTGAAAAAAATTCTGGTTTTCCTATCTTGACTTTTTTAAAAAACAACCAAGTGTGGCCTCAACAGGTTGATAAGGCTAACCTGTAAGCTGATCTATGTATGTACAATGAATTCTTTCTTGTCGAACAGCAATCAACAACAACGCGAACTCGAAAGGGGATCCCACAATGTGTCCAACATATTTTCCCAAGCTCCTGCCGTTAGTTCTTTTGGATTTTTATCTACATAGGTCACAATGGCCGGATGGTATACCAGCACTTATTCCAACGGACATCGCACTGGATTTTCACCAGTGTATCCGATTTCTCAATATCAATATCACCCATAGATACATCCGCCAATGTTGGTTCCACAACACGTCTTGCGTGTTGGGGCTTGCGTGCATTAAAATTGCGTGTTAGACCCCACTCAGAGATTGTCAACAGGTCCTGATTTAGAATGTCATTCATATTCTGCAGCACGCACCCAACCACTACAATGTTTGGCCTTTGGAAGAAGAAAAATGTATGACAAATGTTGCTGCCGTCTTCAAAAGAGTAGATTG
This sequence comes from Pegoplata infirma, assembly GCA_963921195.1. Lineage (NCBI taxonomy): Eukaryota > Metazoa > Arthropoda > Insecta > Diptera > Anthomyiidae > Pegoplata > Pegoplata infirma. Next base: position 47,072,199 of record OY992540.1, on the reverse strand, counting down.
GATTGTAAGTTTGACTAGGTCATTAATAAAGATAAGAAAAAGAGTAGGAGTAAAAACAAAACCTTGCGGTAAGGTTTTCAACGGTTAAGTTGAAACCTGTTCGATGACACCCCATCTACAACAACATGTAAACTTCGGTCTCTGAGAGTACCTGATATAAATCGAGAGAAATCATTACCGACACCAAAATCAATAAGCTTTAATACAAATGCGTCGTTCCACATGCGATCAAAACCGAGCAAATATCCAAAAAAAAACCACCTTAGGTTAGGTGGGATAGGCGTCCCCCAATTTGGCGAATTCACTCGGAGGCCATGAGGCCCATTGTGATTTCCTTAATTTCCCTCCTCCCCTCTGATATAAAAATATTTCACTTTTTGAACCACCCCGATTCTCTAATATATTCGGCTAGAGATTCAATGAAACACCGTTTAGGCAATATAGGTCATCCAAAAATCTTTGCCCCAAATGCTTAAGGCAGCTTCTCATCAGACCCGGACATTTACATAACAAGTGCTTAACTAACTCCTTCTCTTCCCCGCAACTTCTACAATAGTCCCTATCAGATGCATAAAGATATTCACCTATCCCTCATTCTATTCTCAGATATCCTTTCAATTTTGTTCATCAATTCCACTATAGGAATTTAGATGTCATGTTCTACACTTTCCCCCACCGATTCCGAGTCTTTTCACGCACATTCATCAGCCAATTTGTACCCAGCGACCACACTACTTATGCCTAGGGACCCAGATTAGCTTGACTGTGTGCTGACTGATTCGACCAAGGGATTGTATACAATTCCTAACGATTCCCGATTTTACAGTGTTTGATTCTAACGCCTTCAGAGCTGCGAGACTATCCACAGAAATGTTAATGGCGCAAGGACGAAGGTCCCTTGTCATAATCATCTGCGCGGCTTTGAAAATTCACTCCCGAACCCGTATCCATCTCTGTATTTGATCAGTCCGTAAAGATTGAGATCGCATTCTCTCTTATACACTCAAAAAAAAAAAACTGTAATGTTAGCAAAAAAAGCTTGTAAACCTACAAGAAAATTTGCTGATTTTGAACCCACAATTTTTTTGCTAAAGTTAGCAAAAATGTTTTGCCAATAATTAGTTAACAAAAAATTATTTTTTTTTGACACATTTGAGGACCCCATTGGGTTCGGACCCGATAGGTCCAGACCCCGATGGGCCTAGACCTAGTTGGGTTCCTTAAAAATCGTCATAGTTTTTGATCCAAAATTTGTGTCCGTTTCGCTCTACCTTGCTTAGTTTTTGAGATACGTGATTTTAGGGGACCACTGGGGTCTTGAGAATTAAAAAACTCGATAACTTAAAAAATATTACTCGGAGAGCTTTGGACTATTTTGCGGTCTTGTTCTACGTATTGAGGGCTACAAAAATGCTTTTGGACTTTTTGTTGTGTCGGCAATATTTACCGAGATATGAGCATTTTAAAATTTTCGGGAATGCTAACTTTTTTGGATCCAAAGTTAGGGCCCATTAGGGTCCACACATGTGAAGAGGACCCGCGAAAGTATGGAGATTCTAAGAACCAAAAATGCCCTCCATTTTGCTCTATCTGGCTTAGTTTCCGAGATAGAGCCATTTTAAGTTTTCTGAAAATAAAAAAAAATTTACCATTTATTTTTGCTAATGTTAGCAAAAAATCTTGTAAAAATGTTGTCAACTCAATTTCAAATCTTAGCAAAAGAAATTAGTTCAACGTTTGTTTAAAATTGCTAATGTGCTAAATGAAGTTTACAAGAATTTTTTGCTAACATGCTAATCTCAACTAAAAATTTGCTAAAAGTTAGCTAACTAGCATTAGCAAAAAAAAATTAGTAAATCTACTAACGTATTTTTTTGAGTGTAACAGAGTTTCCGCACAGTCTTCCTTGTCGGTATTTGGACTTCGAGGGTTCTGTCAAAGTTCGTCTGTGGTGAGTTACAGCCAGTTCTCTGTTCCAGTTCCGTACCACTCAACCACCTCACTTTCACCAAATTGGAGAATGGAACGACTCCAACGTTTCGAAAAGAACGCCATCTGGTCTCCCATGGAAGGACATTTACGGAAGCCTTACAGTCAAAGGCGTTTGATTTTGTGTGGCACGGTGCAATCATAACAAACAATAAGCTTAATGCAGTTGGTTTTGGAAATGACTTCTCTCGATTGTTTTTGAGCTTCCTCAGATATTGTTTCATAACTGCTAGTATAGATTAGTTCTCATAAAACGAGTCTGCTTTATTCTGGGGTACCGCAAGGTTCTTTCTCCCACCCTTTTTCTGATTTTCCTTAACGACCTTCTAAGTTAAACTCAATTACAATCCACTATTTTGCTAAATAAAGCAACATTTTTCATTCTCCTTTGGTTGTAGGCCAAGCCTAGTTAAATTTTAGGTCAAAATACAGATTATAAAAGACACACTTAAAAGCTGGTGACAATCTCCGAGTGCGGTCTTGCAAGAGGTCAAGAATAATGTACGCAAGATCCAATGTTTTATGATGACTACAGAACAATGGAATTAACAGACTCATGTGTACAAATTGGTGATATAAGTATCGGGAAATCAGATACTCTTGATGTTCTGAACATGAAAATTCATTGTGATGTCCATTGGAATAAGCAAGGTTTTCAAGTGTCGAAAGAAGCATTCAAGAGTTTCGGTTTTTTAATGCGGTGCAAGACGTACTACACCTTATCCAATCACCTTACTGTTTTTGGAGCTCTTGGACTGGGCCCAAAAGAGGTCGTTGATGCTTATCAATGACAATAAAGTATCAAACTTTATTGGCTCATTGCAGCCTCGTCGGAATGTAGGTTGTGTGACTGTGTTCTATCAATGCTACCATGTAAAGAGATTAGTAAGCTTACGCCTGGAGGCCGAGATTTTGTTTTCAACACTCAGTTGTCCAACAAATTGTATTGTTTAACTTAAAAAATCTTTTGGTTTTCCAATTTAAGCAAAACCCTGGCAACCCTAACAAACATATCCATGCTTCAGTATACTTTATTTCTACTTCACAAGCTAAGGGATTTAAACATGAATGTTCCTGTCATATATATTGAGATAAAGATAAAAGTTTAAGTATTTTATTTTTTTGTTTAACAAAACTTTTGATTGAATTAGAAGAATAAAAAAAACGTAGAAGAATATTATAGTAAAGCAACTACTGACAACTGACTATTAAATACTGTCAGAATATAACAACCATCAGTTCTACACATACTTCATAATATGTGGTACTATCAACATAGTCATCATCAGGGATGCCAACTTAGTGCTTTTCGCGCTAGATCTAGTGCTTTTTGATGTGTCAAAACGCGAAAATTTTTGACCTAGTGCCAAATTAGAAAAACGCACTAACTTGGTGCTTTTTAAATTTTCAGTTGGTGCTTTTGGTGCTTTTTAAAATTAATTTTTATAGCCTCCAAAGTTTGGCGGTATAGGTTAGGTTTCGAGTGTAACGCATCGAAATATTAGTCAGAGACCCCACAAAGTATATATTTTATTGTTTTTTAATGTCCGTCTGTCTATCTGTGGAAAGCAATATGCAGTTCAAACTTAGAGCTAGTCGCCTGAAATATGGAACGAATTTATTATTATGGTCAATAACCATTGGTCGTATTAAGTTCGGAAAAAAGGGCAAAGTCGGACTAAGGGGAAAATGTTTTCCCTTGAAGAACTAAACCAACCTGTAAAAAAAATGCCATTCTTTGTATGTTTTTTTTGTATTTTGGTTTAATATTTGAATTCTGTTCTGGGTGAAGCTCAAAGATAAATTTGGCTTTTGAAGCGGAAAATGCAGTCCATGTAAAATTGTGCAACGATTTTATCGGTTGCTTAAAAGTTTAACCAACAAACTTATCAAAAATTTTGTTTAAAAAAAAAATATTTTTTTTTTATCTATTTAAAAAACAGTCCAGTGCTTTTTTACCCTTTTTTTCAAGCAAATTTACGCGTTTTTACCCGTTTATAAAATTTTTGTGCGCGTTTTGCTCTCAAATAGTTGGCATCTCTGGTCATCATCATCATCATATACCACTATAACGTGCCACTTACAAAGACGAACTAATTGTCCGTCTATACTTCCATATCTATGAAGGTTCAGACACCCACCCATTTCCACAAATAAAATAAACACTTAAATGATCCTCACAAGTATTTTTAATTTGCACAATTTATTTGATAAAACAAAAATAATAGTTAAAAATTAAGGGGAAAAAGGTCACCTTAACATACAAACATTTAGTGGGTTTTCATTGGAAATAATTATGGGATAGTCGTTCTTGTGGCAAAGAGTTTCCATGCAACTCCACCGATAGCAAGATAACTTTTGGATGAAGCCGCCATTTACGATACACTCTAATTAACTTTCTATCATAAATTGGGTAAATTTATCCAAACCATAGTAGAAAATTTTTTGGAATTCACCCATTTTTCTAAGGAAAATTTTTTGTAAATTTTTTTGCTTTCAAAATTTAAATTTTATCTTCATTCAAAAATCAAGAGTTTATATTTTCCCTTAAGACATTGTTGGTTAACCCTTTGCTTGTGCACACCCATCCATACTTTTGGTTGCAACTATTTGTTTCACTTGATTCGTTAGCACATGACTAACTTATTATCAGTTAATCCTTTTTGCTGGTTACAATCATACATCAAAGGACTATGAGTAGGATAAGAGGAAAACAGAAGAAACACTTTTTGAATTTTTAATTTGTTTTCCGTTATGGTCAAAAAGAAAAAACAACGACAACAAGTATAAAGTGACAGAGTACTCCTACATACTAGACTTGTGCACGGATATACTCGTTTCTTCGCTTACACTGAATCATTCGCTTCAGAGTACACCACATTTAGAGTACATTGCTTGCGAATCAGAATGTTTAGAATGATGAGTCACAACGAAATTAAATTTTATATTGTCTGAACGTTTAGAATGGAAAAAACATTCGTTTCTAGAATGACAAACATAGTAGCGATTCCCAAAATTGCACCGCACTTATAAGAAATAAAATATAAAAAAAACTTAATTTTTTTTTTTTTTTTAAAAAAAGTTCACACATCTTGTTTTTTGAAAAAAATATTTTGCAAAAAAACACCCGAATTCAATTCGAATAATAGTTTCGAATTATTTATGAATGAAATGTGTTCTACCTATTGGGCCCTAAAAATAAAGTCTTAAAACTAAAATTGGCATATCTTGAAAACTATGCAAGATAGAGCAAAATTTCTGATCAAAATCGATGGCGGAAAGTTGACCTCTTAACATGAACGGACTAAAGGTTCGAAATAATTAATTCTATTGAGAATTAATTCTCCAATAAAATTAATTCGAATTCAATTGTTTGAATTAACCATTCTTTTATTTTAAACTTAAATAACTCAAAAAATTAAGGCTCGAATTTCGGGTGGTCTTGCAAAATTGCTTTTCCACTTTTTGTCGTGTTGGCGGTAGTTACCGTTAATTCGAATTTTTTGATTCAAAGTTAAGAGCCAATATGGTCCACACATATGAAAAAGACAACTTAATTTTCGAGATATTAGCATATTAAATTATAATATATTAAATTTTCCTTATGCCGTGAGTGAACGAACGAAATTTTGGAAAATAAAAATATTTATTCGGTGAGTGAGTGACAGAGCTTCGAAGAATGAAATCCTTTTCGAATGAATTCTCGAAAAAAAATCCATTCAATTTTCATAGTCAATAAATGCATTCGGTTTCATAAATCAACATTGAATGCAGTCATTGCAATTCATTCGATTGAATGAACAAAAATGAATGCATTCGATTTCTTGTTCATTCGATTTAGAAAAATCGCATGCAATCGATTTTTTATCATTCCACTGCGAATGCAATCGATTTTTTAAATCGATTGCATTCGCAGTCCATAGTATCGCCTACTTTCTTTACATACGATGACCCTAATGGGCTCTAATTTTAAATCCAAATAAATTGGTGTTCCACAGTACTAATTTTTTTGTTTTTTCTTTTCCTTGCAAGCATAAAGTACATTATTCATTCGGTTCGAACTGAAAGAATAGAATGGGTTTTTCATTCCAAATTTTTAGAATGTCTCTAAACGACTATTAAGTGTACTTGTGCACATGTCTGCTACATACTTGCGAATAAAGTAAATGTCAAATAAATTGAAGAATAAACTTTATATTCAAAGTTTGTTTCTTGTTTTTATCCTTTTTTTTTTGCACCAAACAGAAAAAATAACAAGGACCACACAAGGATTAAGTGGGCTACAGCAATGGTGAATGCTCATGGAAATTAGAATGCCTTAATTTCGATGGTTTCAAAAAATGTCCACCCACTGATTTGGAGAAAGCGACGAGCTTGATGTGAATATATTCACAAATATGTAGTATGTCAATATCGGTGTGCCTTAATTAGGGTTTGGAAAACGGCTTTAATCGTAACTGCAACCGCGGTTAACTGCACTATTCAACCGTTACCGAATATCAAAACCTGCGGTTACGGTTAATAGGGAGTGAAGATAGGGCTTAGGTGTGTTTTAAAAAAATGTTGTAGGGTAAAAATAAATGGGGGTCGGTCTCACTAATGACCCCTCTCGGACGCACCATTGGACCGGTAAAAGCTGATTAAATAAAACAAATTTACAAAAAATATAAAAAAAATTATGGGGACCGCCTTAACAGTTAAAGATAGAGAGTAAGTGTGTTCAGAGAAAATGTTTGGACTAAAAAAATATTGTGGGTCGGTCATTCATTTTGTTGCTCTAAGGGCACTATTAGGGCAGTTAGAGCGGTTGGAGCAAATTTTAAAAAATGTCGTTTTGTGTGGGAGCCCCTTAGAAATTGGAGATAGGGTATTAGTTTGTTCCAAAAAAATGTTAAAACGTAAAAATTAATGGGGGTCGGTCTTATGAATGACCCCTCTATGACGCACCATTGGAGCAGTAGAAATGATTTTAAGATTGGAAAATTACAATAAATTTTTTTCAAAAAGTTTTAAAAAATAGTAATAATCGTTATCCCACGATCCTATTGGGCAAACAATTTGTAGAATCGATAGAAGTTTTACACAAAAAAATTTCAAAAAAATCGAAGAGTACAAACAATTTCAAATATGAGATTTAAATTTTAAAATTTAAAAATCGCATACTAGAGCGCTTTTAAGAATTTTTTGCGATTTTTTTTTTAAAGTGCGAAAAGAAACAAAAAATTTGACTGTTATTGACTGAAAAGAAGTTTGAGTAAAGGAACAAACTACGAATTTCTAAAAATTCGATATCTTTTGAACGGGTCATCAAAAAAATCTGAAAATTTACCACGAAGGAGTTTTCGAAAGCTACTAAAAACTGTAGACAAATTGGTAAAATAAAAAAAAAAAATTCAAAGTGTCCGATTTGACATGGAATGCCCCATATACACATTTTATACTGGTCGAAAGGTATTTTGAAGGCCTATCCAATGGTGTATCGGTCGTGTCCAAACTCGGACACGTTAAGTTCGTTATTGTCAAAAATGTACACTCGTTGGGGTAGTTTATATGGAGATGTATATACTAGGGTGGTTTTTTATTTTATTTTTTTTGGAATTTCGAGGAGCGCGCAGCGGATTTTTGTGACATTTGATGTTAAAATAATTGTGTAAAAATTTGAGCTAAATCGGATAAAATTAACCCGAGGCGCAAGAAGGTCAAAGTTTCGAAAAAAAGCCAAAATGGCCAAATTTTGAAAAAACTTAAAAAAATTTAAATTTTGTTGAAAAAAAAAAACAAAATATTTTTTATTTAACTTTCTTGCAATAATACTCAGAAAAAATTATCTTTACTTTTTATGACGGCAGTAACACTTTCAAACATGAAATACAAAAATTACCACACTAAGAAAAAAAAATTTTCAAATCAAGCAGAAACAATCTCAAAATAAAAAGAAAACAGTGACAAAAGTCAACAAACTTTGTTTTTGCTTAATTTGAAAATGTTTATTTTCATTTTTAAAATGGGCGAATAAAAATTAACGTTTTAAAATCAAAGTTGCTTCATTTTTAATTTAAAATTGAGAAATTTTTGTTTTAAGGTTGATATAATTTTATTTTTATGTTGTTCTATACCATTATATTTTATTAATTAAAACACTTTTTTTTGTTATTTTTAAACAATTTATTTAAAATTATAAAAAAATTAAATTTGTGATTTGTTTTTAATGTAAAACCCAGTCTATATAGCTTGATAAAATGATAAACTCTGTTATCCGACTATATGGACTGGTGTAAAGTTTATATTACTTAAAAATTTTACTATTATACTTAACCTCTTTAAACTTAATTATTTTATTATTTTCCCCTCCGGGAATTGAACTTTAAAGTTAGTTTTATAATTCTCATCAATTAATTTTTCCACAACAGCGCCCTTAAACCAAAGGAGCTCCTAAACCAAAGAAGAACAAAATCATGTTAGAAAATATAAAAAAACATATTAAACTTTATAACTTACCACTACTTCTAGCTATTTTCCACAAATTTAGTTTTTTACACATATATATCTTAGGGATTAATTCTATTTTACCAAAAATTTCAATTTTTTTTGTAAAAATTACGCAATGACGCAATAAATTCTTTTAAAATGAACACGTTCAAATTGAAAATGTTTTCATCTTAAAATTTGACATATGATTTCAAAATGTCAATTCACAACTAAAATTAAAATTGTTTAACATCAAATTGAAAACGAAACAATGTTGTTTTTAAAATGAAAAATTGAATTGACAATAATTCAAATTTGTAACGGTTTTTTACGACAGCACAATAAATTTAAGATTATTCATTTTTAAATTAAGAGGTTACCAACTTTAAAACAAAAATATATATTTTTAAATCAAAATATTTCATTATGAATAACAAAATTTTTTGAAAATAATGTAGTATTTTTAAATCAAAAATGAAAATTTTTGATTTAAGTATGCTTTTTTCCCTCAGTGCATGCATTTTGGGGGTACCTGAAATGAGTGTTTTCGATTTTTTGAAAATTTTATTAAACAAAAAAATTAAATCTTACTATTCTATAGCAATGGATTATTAAATACATCCTAAGGCTTAAATATTTAAAAAATTAGGGATATCCATCGACTCAATTTTTTTTTGGAGTCATTTGAGTTTTGTGGATTTCAAGGAGTCAAATAACTCCAAAAAAAAATTGAGTCGACGGATATTCCCAATTTTTTAAATATTTAAGCCTTAGGATGTATTTAATAATCCATTGCTATAGAATAGTAAGATTTAATTTTTTTGTTTAATAAAATTTTCAAAAAATCGAAAACACTTATATATTTGTATTTCATGTTTGAAAGTGTTACTGCCGTCATAAAAAGTTAAGATAATTTTTTCTGAGTATTATTGCAAGAAAGTTAAATAAAAAATATTTTATTTTTTTTTTCCACAAAATTTACATTTTTTTAAGTTTTTTCAAAATTTGGCCATTTTGGCTTTTTCTCGAAACTTTGACCTCCTTGCGCCTCGGGTTAATTTTATCCGATTTAGCTCAAATTTTTACACAATTATTTTAACATCAAATGGCACAAAAATCCGCTGCGCGCTCCTCGAAATTCCAAAAAAAATAAAATAAAAAACCACCCTAGTATATACGTACGACCGCCAAAATCATATATAATAATCTCTATCAAAATTAATTAGACTCGTATTTTTTCGTTTGGTGAAATTCCTCCTGGTTCGGCTCTTATACGGATTTTCCCGAAAGCCCAAATTTTTTTAAATTTGAGATTAGGCAGCTAAAAAAACAGGTTACTCTTATTTTCCCCCTCGTTCTCATATTCAAGTTTCCATGTAAGACTTTTTCTATTGAAAGATTATTTCAGAATCTGAGACTTTTTTACTCAAAATTTCTGTTTTTAACCAAAAAAAAACAAATCTTAGAATCTGAAACTTTACTAAAAATCTCTTCAACAAAGTTTTTTTCTATAGAAAAACATTTATGAATATTTAAAAAAGTCCCTAGAATCCATTTTACTTTTTTTAAGGAAAAAGTATATAAATCTGAGACATTTTTGATGTATTAAGTACCAGAATCATAAAATTGTTCAATCGAAAAATGTCTTAAAATCTATGGATTTTTCACTGTGGCGAACGCTGCGGCTTTTGGTAAACGGACAGTTAGCCTATTGACGGGACATTAGGGTGGGTCGCTCCCAATGCGTCAAAAAAAAAGTTTAACCACTCACACCCTAGAATTAAAGATTATTTGATGATGTTTCCAAAATAAATTGTCACGCCCCTAGCCGTCGCCCTTTTTGTTTTTATAACAGCATCGCCACCTTAAGTCCGATCTCAACATTTTGCATATCGTTGTTCATAGTGTGCCAATAGCCACATTTTTGGCATTGATTGTTGAGTATCTTGCAGTTTGTTTTTAAACCAAAATCTGGCGAATTGACCAACACATCTGAAATTTTTAAAGCGACGGCATATATCTTTTAGTTTTAGGCAATAATTTTGTGTACTTCTATAAACGTTCCCTTTTATATAAAATGCTAATAACGGCTGCCTCCTTTTAATTGCCTTCCATTTACACCTGGTTGTTTAAGTTTCTAAATATATTGCAGTTAATGTCCAAGAACCTTACAACGAATCATTTTACAATCAACCTACGCTTCACACAACAAGCCCTACATAAATATTTTTAATTATGTGACACATATGATCATATATATTTTTTTTTTAGACTACAATAAAAATCCACCCCCTAAAAATTTAATTTACCAGGGATGTGTGCAATGGTACTTTTTGTGGTCACTTTGTAAGTAAAAAGGCTCCTGTTTGTTAGTTGATAGCATGCATGCTGGCGTATGTGCGTGGGGTCGTGAGTTCGATTCCCACTAATCACTGGGTTACATGTCTCGGATCTACGATTCAAACCTTAAAATATTGTTCAAAGAAAAAATAGTACCTTGGAGGAAGGAAATGTACATTTTTTGTTAAACTACATGATAAAAAATATTTTGCCATCCCTGAGACACACTATGTACTGACACCATACATAGAAGTAATTAAAACCACCACCACTATCATAAATCGATCACAATAGAGTAAATTGTTGCAACCTCGACCACAAACTATGCAACAACTGTAAATTGCAATCAAAGGCAGAACATAAATCAACTGTCAAATTGAAAAACGCCACGAGTTAACGTCCCTGTTTTCAAATTTCAATTAGGGTGGCATTTTTTATATGGAGGAATGGAAACAGTTGTAAAAACTGGAGCGGGTTGGATAAAGTGCTTCACAGAACATTTTTGATTGGTACATTCCACATAACCTAGAAATACGAAATGCTTTAATTTGGCTGCAGGTTGAGACATGTGAACGGAATTTAATATGGATGGCAATAAAATAAGTACACAGTTTTGTCCAAACAAAAAAAAATTGTTTTGTCGAAATTTTTTGTCCCTAAAACAATGTTTCAACGGAAATTTTATTTCCCCAATTTTTTTTCCAAACTGTTATTTTTGTTAGAAAAACTTTCCTATTTTTCAGTAGACATTAGTGCAGTCGTGGATCCAGCTCTTGGGTTTTGCGGGGAGGTGAAGAGGGGTTATCTTTTTTTATTAAAAAAATTGTTTTGCAGGGAACCTCAAGTTGAATTTGAATGACTACACTCAAAATAATTCTACAGTAAAAGGTTTAGTAAGTGATATTGTACCAAAATCTACTAATTGGTTACTAATTTTAGTATCTTCAAAGTACTAACATTAGTAATTTCTACTGGTTTTGACTAATATTAGTTAAAAATTTTAGTATTGGTTACCAATTTCTGCACTAGGTCCTTTTGGATTAAAATTAGTTACATTTTTACACTCAAAATAATCACTCTGTTAAATTACAGAGATACTCTGCTGAGCCAGCAGAAAATACCATAGATTTCCAACCAGCAAGATTTTTTGTTATTTTACGAAGAAAACTCTGTAAAATGATTTCGATAAAAAACTGCAAATTTACAGAATTATCTATACAATATTGATATACCCGAAAAAAAATTTACCAAAAAAGCTCTGAAAATTTATAAAGTTTTAGTTAAATGCATTTTATGAGTTCAAAAAATTTTACAAAAAAACTCTGTAAATTTACAAAGTTTTAGTTAAATCCATTTTATGAGTAAAACTTCTCTGCATCAAAAATATTAATTAAAATCAAAAAAAAAAATTAATTAATTAAAATTTTAATTTTGTTAAATTTGCCCGATTTAATGCTTCCAAATTGTAAATTTCCTTTTTTATTTTTGTGAATATTACGAGTTTTTAATGAGTAACTCCAATTTTACAAGTCATCCTCGTAAAAGTGTTGAAGTGTTTATACCCTACACCACACTGTGGTACAGGGTATAATGAGTTTGTGCTGATGTTTGTAACTACCCGAAATATTGGTCCTAGACCCACTTATAAGTGTACCGATCGACTTAGAATCACTTTTTGAGTCGATTTAGCGATGTCCGTCCGTCCGTCCATCCGTCCGTTCGTCTGTCTGTCCATGTAAACGGTGTAAACACGATACAGGTCGCAATTCTCGATCAATTGACTTGAAATTTAAAACTTAAGCCTCTTTTGGCCCAAGGATGAAGCCTATTGAAATTGGAAAAAATCGGTCCATATTTAGACCTAGCCCCCATACAAAGGTCCTCTTTAGTTTTGGCTCAAATGACTCTAATAGTCGCATTTTAATAGGTATCTTTTCAAAATTTGGCAGGAATTAATGTTTTATACACACAAATCACCATTCCGAATTTTAAAGAAATCGAACCAGTTCTTCTAGTAGCCCACATACAAACCACCTTCCCGATTTTCACATAAATCTCTCAATTTTCATGAAAATAGAAAATATTTAATTAAAATTCTGTTTGTGTATGTTAAACGCGTACTTTAATAACCTTATCAAATCTAATTATCATCGGACCATTTTGGACTTAGGTCCCATGTGGAAATTTCGCCCGATATTCAGTTGAAGCGATTTATTGTCAACAAAAAGAAGCCTATTCCACTCAAATTTGATTAGTGATTGCTTTTGACAAAATATAGATCTAATCAGTCTATGTTTGAACTTGGGACCCATGGTCCGGGAAACTCTGGTGTAGGGTATTATATGGTCGGTCTTGACCGACTATAATTTTCTTACTTGTTTTTATTTGAAAACGGTATTACAGAGCAATCAGTAAAATTACAAATGATATTTAGTATTTTGGTTACGAGAAAAAAACAAAGTATTTTTCTAAAATCCGTTTTTAACAAAAAAAAAAAATTGTTTATTATCTGGAAAATAGAGATTATAAAGTAAAAAGTAAAATTACAGATAAAATTTTGTTTTTCAGTCACAAGAAAATACAAAGTATTTTCTTAAAATCTGTATTTCGACAGATAACTCTGTCGAAAATCTGTCGAATTGAGATTACAGTCATTTTACAGAGTATTTAACAGAGTAATTATTTTGAGTGTAGTATTGAATACCCACGTTTTTTTTTTGGGTGTAGTTAAGATTTTTTAGTGTTTACATCTTGTTAAGTATGACTTTTTCTAAAAAAACATTAAGATTTTAAAAATTATTCCTATGGAAAAGGTTTTAGAACTTATGAATATTTTTTGTGTTTTGAAAAAAGTCTCCTCAAAAAATTCTCAGGTTGAATATTTTTTATGTTTTGAAAAAAGTCTCCTCAAAAAATTCTCAGGTTGTAAAGCATTTTTCTGATAGTAAAATACCCAGATTCTGAAACAGTTTTTCAATAGATATGTATCAGATTTAAGACAGGTTTCTTCCAGAGAGTTTCCCGATTTTGAAATTTTTCTGAGTCGTTTCCTTAAAGAAAACTTATATTATTCTGATACATTATCCTAATAGAAATTTTTTTAGGTTCTGAGGCGTGCCCATAAAATTTATGAAATTCTTGCTATGGAAAAACTCTCAGATTCTAATACAATTTCATATAGAAAATTCTCAGATACGAGTACTTGGCAATTTTCCCACCAAAAAGTTCAAACATTAAAAAAATTCTTCGTATACAAAAATTCCCAGATTTAGAAACATTTTTCACATGGGAAACTTTTTTAGTCTAAGATACCGAGCGTTCTTTCTACACCAAAGTTATCAGGTTCTGAAAAACTTTGCTATAGAAAGTACCTGAGGCTAGAAAAATTTAAGACTTTAATGTTTTTTAAATTTTTTGTCGCAACTTCCTGGATTCTGGGAAGGCTGCTTTAAGGTATGGTGGGGCCCTGGGCACACAAGAATTTGGGGGCCGGCGGAAAGTTAAAAGAAAACATTTTTTTGGTACAAATTAATCTCATGTTATAATCTCCTTTATGACAAAGGAACTAAAAAAAAATATATATGGTTTTTGAATTGAGAAAAGTGTGAAAGAAAAATTTAATTTTTCTAAAAATTTAAGACATCCTGGTTTGTTTCTTACTAGTTTCATATTATCCAGTTATAATAATCTTCAGAAAAACTTTTAATGTCAAATTTATTTAGTTAATAGTCAATAGAACTCTATATGTGAAAATTATTTACAGATCGCAGCCGCTGAGGATTGAACCCATCATCATCTGTAATACTTTGCTATTAACTGCTTGTAACGTACAATCACTCTAGACCGATACGCCACGAAGGCTGTTAAGCAAGTATCAACTAAATCTGATTTTTTCAACTCTAGTGGTGTTGTTGCTGTAGTTTTTTTCTTACAGAAGTGTTGTTATTGCTATTTAATGTAAATAGATTTTTATTTTTAGTAATCATTATTCTTCTTCCTCTCCTTCATCAATTCTGATCTAAGTACTAATTTTTGCAAACGTTGCCAGACATGGTCTATAATTTTTAGACACAAATGTTAGGTGCTGCCAATTTTCCAAAGATACTGATATTGCCACTTAGGGCGACTTATAGTCGTTATTTTTAAATTATTGTTTCTGTAAATACAGTCGAGCTCAGGCTCTAATTATAATTATGTATTATAATTTTTTCGATTTGTTATATATGGTTTTTGAATTGAGAAAAGTGTGAAAGAAAAATTTAATTTTTCTAAAAATTTAAGACATCCTGGTTTGTTTCTTACTAGTTTCATATTATCCAGTTATAATAATCTTCAGAAAAACTTTTAATGTCAAATTTATTTAGTTAATAGTCAATAGAACTCTATATGTGAAAATTATTTACAGATCGCAGCCGCTGAGGATTGAACCCATCATCATCTGTAATACTTTGCTATTAACTGCTTGTAACGTACAATCACTCTAGACCGATACGCCACGAAGGCTGTTAAGCAAGTATCAACTAAATCTGATTTTTTCAACTCTAGTGGTGTTGTTGCTGTAGTTTTTTTCTTACAGAAGTGTTGTTATTGCTATTTAATGTAAATAGATTTTTATTTTTAGTAATCATTATTCTTCTTCCTCTCCTTCATCAATTCTGATCTAAGTACTAATTTTTGCAAACGTTGCCAGACATGGTCTATAATTTTTAGACACAAATGTTAGGTGCTGCCAATTTTCCAAAGATACTGATATTGCCACTTAGGGCGACTTATAGTCGTTATTTTTAAATTATTGTTTCTGTAAATACAGTCGAGCTCAGGCTCTAATTATAAGCTCCATTCGATTACTTTTTTTGTAGTAAAAGTAGTAAAAGGGAGACATTTTTAAATTTTACTCATTGAGAGAAAAAACAAAAAAAGTAAAAAAATAAAAAGTAGTAAAAAAATAGTAAAAATATATTTGTCATTATTTTTTTTTTTAATTTTGATATCTGCATTAAATAAATAAATTTGAAAAATCCTCGAAATTTTTTCCAACAAAGTATATAAAAAAAAAACATTAAAAAGAAAAACTCCTGCTAATTTGGGGATCATATAGATCATAGAGTAATCGTAAATTTTATGTCACAAGCCTTTTTATGTATATAAATCCTTAGGAATCCGATTTGTTTTAAAGAATTTGATTTTTAGTACAAACAGCGGATTGTTCTTAAATTATTTTAAAATCTAGAGTTTTTCCAAAAAATTAACGCTTAAATTCCCATAACTTTTATCAACGGAAAAATCCTTTGAATCCGAAGAATTGTTCTCTTAGAAAAACTTTTGAAATAATCTTATTAATCTGAAGATTGTTTTGAATATAAAACCGTCAGAATCTTATCACCAGGACCTTTTTCGCAGTGGCCCCCAAAAAAATTCTTTTTGTTGTAAATTTATGTATCTGCACATATTTTGGAATCTTTTCCCCCCGTCTTTTTCTTGAACTAAAAAGTGTCAGATTCTGTGACACTTTCCTATAGAAAGTCTCAGATTCTGAGACATTTTTCCTACAGATAAAGTCTTATATTCTGAGACAGTTTTCTACAGATAAAGTCTTAGATTCTGACAGTTTTCCTATAGAAAAAGTCCAAGATTCTGAGACATTTTCCCTATAGAAAAAGTCTCAGATTCTGCGACATTTTTCCTATAGAAAAAGTCTCAGATTCTGCGACATTTTTCCTATAGAAAAAGTCTCAGATTCTGCGACATTTTTCCTATAGAAAAAGTCTCAGATTCTGAGACATTTTTCCTATAGAAAAAGTCTCAGATTCTGAGACATTTTTCCTATAGAAAAAGTCTCAGATTCTGAGACATTTTTTCTATAGAAAAAGTCTCAGATTCTGAGACATTTTTCCTATAGAAAAAGTCTCAGATTCTGAGACATTTTTCCTATAGAAAAAGTCTCAGATTCTGAGACATTTTTCCTATAGAAAAAGTCTCAGATTCTGAGACATTTTTCCTATAGAAAAAGTCTCAGATTCTGAGACATTTTTCCTATAGAAAAAGTCTCAGATTCTGAGACATTTTTCCTATAGAAAAAGTCTCAGATTCTGAGACATTTTTCCTATAGAAAAAGTCTCAGATTCTGAGACATTTTTCCTATAGAAAAAGTCTCAGATTCTGAGACATTTTTCCTATAGAAAAAGTCTCAGATTCTGAGACATTTTTCCTATAGAAAAAGTCTCAGATTCTGAGACATTTTTCCTATAGAAAAAGTCTCAGATTCTGAGACATTTTTCCTATAGAAAAAGTCTCAGATTCTGAGACATTTTTCCTATAGAAAAAGTCTCAGATTCTGAGACATTTTTCCTATAGAAAAAGTCTCAGATTCTGAGACATTTTTCCTATAGAAAAAGTCTCAGATTCTGAGACATTTTTCCTATAGAAAAAGTCTCAGATTCTGAGACATTTTTCTATATAGAAAAAGTAATATAGAGACATTTTTCTTATAAAATCTCAGTTTCGGAGCAATTTTGCTTATATGAAAAACTTTTTTTTAACAATTTGAGATAGAAAAATCTTCAAAAAGTGTGGACTTACTTTCTATATGAAAGAGTCCTCACAGAATCTAATTTTTAGTAATTTTCTTTAAAAACAAAACTGTGATGGAACTGCATATGAGAGAAGACGATGCTCTTACTTTAGAAAAAGTCTCAGATTCTAAGACATTTTCCTATAGAAAAAGTCTCAGATTCTAAGACATTTTTCCTATAGAAAAAGTCTCAGATACTGAGACATTTTTCCTATAGAAAAAGTCTCAGATACTGAGACATTTTTCCTAAAAAAAAGTCTCAGATTCTGAGACATTTTTAATATAGAAAAAGTCTCAGATTCTGAGACATTTTTCCTAAAGAAAAAGTCTCAGATTCTGAGACATTTTTCCTATAGAAAGTCTCAGTTTCTGAAACATTTTTCCCATAGAGAAAGTCTCAGATTCTGATACATTTTTCCTATAAAAAAGTCTCAAATTCAAAGACATTTTTCCTATAGAAAAAGTCTCAGATTCATAGACATTTTTTCTATAGAAAAAGTCTCAGACTATGAGACATTTTTCCTATAGAAAGTCTCAGATTCTGAGACACTTTTCTATATAGAAAAAGTAATATAGAGACATTTTTCTTATAAAATCTCAGTTTCGGAGCAATTTTGCTTATATGAAAAACTTTTTTTTAACAATTTGAGATAGAAAAATCTTCAAAAAGTGTGGACTTACTTTCTATATGAAAGAGTCCTCACAGAATCTAATTTTTAGTAATTTTCTTTAAAAACAAAACTGTGATGGAACTGCATATGAGAGAAGACGATGCTCTTACTTTACCTAGTTTCAGAGTAGTTAATTGGTATTTTTAAATACATACATACATATCGTCGCTGCGCCTAAAAATGGAATCATGTGTAGTTTTTTAAATTTTTTTTTATTACATCTTTCTGATCCCCTATTGGTCATACGTTTACTCACTAAACCGTTTTTTGATATCTTGATTGGTTCAAAAGTTAGTAAAAGGAGCTATGTGTTCGTCATACTAAAAAAAGGTCTGAAAAGGAGTTATGTGTTAAGCTACACATAACTTTTTTTGATAAAAAAGTAACAGCACGTGACAAAATGGACCACTATTTTAGTAATATGAGGTTCACACATAGCATCCAAGTATTTGGAATGAATTTGTCAAGATTTTTTGGAAAATATTTGCAAATTTTCATCCTGTTATCTAAATCCTAAATGGCTGGTAATAAAGGCTTGTGAAAGCAATTAAATCATTGATGGCGGTAAATTTTAGTATCTAAAGTACATCATCTTTCGCAAATGTCAATTTATGTCAAAACTGTTAAATATTTACAAGAAAAAACAAAAAATCAGCATCAGTTTTGCGAAAAATCTGTTGTTCGCTGTTTAGTGAAGAGCTTTTAAATATCAAAATTTTAAGGACCTTGTCTAACTAATGTTTCTTTAAACCGCCAACAAACTATTTTTAGTCTTTGTCCCTCTCGAAAAGAAATTAACAATAAGAATGGTTTCATAAGCAAAAGGAGTTATGTGTAAAAAATATTTCCATTTATTTAAATTTTGTTCCAAAAAGTACTTAAAAAAGGAGTTATGTGTATGTTTTTTGAAAATTTCTGCACCATTGGAAAACCGCTAAATGTTTCATAATTTTTTTGCAGTATGTGGATAGGATATCGGTACAAGAATTTTTTGTGGAACAAACTTTTAAAAAATATCGCGAAGGGACGAAAATAAACAGTTTTTTTGCTCTCCTGAACACTTGCCTCAAAACACATGACTCCATTTTTAGGCGCAGCGACGATATGTAATTTCCAAGAATAATTTTAACCGAGCATTTTTGATGACTGCTCTGCCCTTAAAGTCCAAGGATTTTAGTGTAAAAGACAAAACAAAAATGCTAAATTCTTGAGGGTTTATTTAAGATCACATTACTCCAAAATAAATGATGTGCAAATAAAGAAAACATTTTGAGAAAGATGTTTATTTAAAGATGTTTAATAATTTTCACACATGTATCCCACTGAATATTGATGTATCCATGTACTTTTTGTTGAGTCCGTCTTGAAGAAGTACAATTTGCAGACAGATATCCTTTTTTTATATTTGTGTGATTTTATTTTTGTTTTTTAATAAATATAAAAATTTGTCAATAATTTTTTTTTGACATAACTTTTCTGTTTACGCATTGAAATTTTTCCGGTAAATTGTAGTAAAATTTAAGTAAAAGAGAAAATATTTTTCTCTTTAATTGCTTACTACATTTACTATTTTTATGTGTACTCGAATGGTTTTTGAGCAAAAATAGTAAATTGAGTAAATACTAGTACATTGTAGTAGGTAATCGAATGGAGCTATAATTATGTATTATAATTTTTTCGATTTGTTATATATGGTTTTTGAATTGAGAAAAGTGTGAAAGAAAAATTTAATTTTTCTAAAAATTTAAGACATCCTGGTTTGTTTCTTACTAGTTTCATATTATCCAGTTATAATAATAGTTTCATATTATCCAGTTATAAAAATAATATTTTGAGTAAGGATATTCTAGCTCGAGGTCATTTTTCTTTACTAATTAAAGCCATGATATTTCTGTAGAAAAATTTGGTTTTAGTAAGACCTTTTCTATTTCAGAATCTGAGACTTTTCCTATACGAAAAATGTTTCAAAATCTGAAACTTCTTCTATATGAAAAATGTCTCACAATCTGAAACTTTTTCTGAATAAAAAATTTC
Organism: Pegoplata infirma; assembly: GCA_963921195.1. Classification (NCBI taxonomy): domain Eukaryota; kingdom Metazoa; phylum Arthropoda; class Insecta; order Diptera; family Anthomyiidae; genus Pegoplata; species Pegoplata infirma. The sequence goes on along the minus strand of OY992540.1, from coordinate 47,052,126 downwards.
TTAGAATCTGAAATATTTTCTATACGAAAAATGTTGCAGAAGCAGCGACAATTTCCTTACGAAAAATGTTTTAGAATTCGAGAATATTTTTGTAAGATAAATGTATTTGTATTTGAAATTTTTTTAACACGAAAAATATATCAGAACCTGATACATTATCTGCACGAAAAATGTTTCAGAATCTTAGACTTTTTCTATACGAAAAATATCTTGGAATCGGAGATTTCTACTATACGGAAAATGTCTCTGAATCTGAGACCTTTTCTATACGAAAAATGTCTCAGAATCTGAGAATGTTTCTATACGAAAAATTTCTCAGAATCTGAGATTTTTTTTATACAAAAAATGTCTCAGAATCTGAGACTTTTCTATACGAATAATGTCTCAGAATCTGAAACTTTTTCTATGCGAAAAATATATCAGAATCTGGGACTTTTTCTATACGAAAAATGTCTCATAGTCTGAAACTTTTTCTATACGAAAAATAACTCAGAATCTCAGAAAAATGTCTGAGAATCTGAAACTTTTTCTCAAAAATGTCTCAGAATGTGAGATCTTTTCTTACGAAAAATGTCTCAGAATAGGAGACTGTGTATAAGATAAGTGTCTCGAAATCTGAGACTTTTTATTTTGGCAAAACTTATATGAACTTTAGACTTTTAAACGCTCAGAATCTGAAACTTTTTCTGTACGAAAAATATTTAACAATAAGAAAACCTTTATTTGAATATGAGACTTTTGATATAGGACAAATTTATAATTTAGAAAAAAGATGTAATTTAATGTCATTTCGGAGAACCCTTTTTCGGCTTCTTATTGAAAAAGTCTGAGAATATAAGATACTTTTCCTACAAAAAAAGACTCAGATTCTAAGACGTTTTCTATAATTAATCCTACAGAAAACGTTTCAGAGTCTGAGCCTCAGATTCTGAGAATCTAAGTCTCAGATTCTAAAGCATTTTCCTGTAGAATAATCTTTCTAAGACATTTTTCAAATGAAAAATCTCAGAATATGAGATATTTTCTCTGTTTGTCTATAAGTCTTAGATTCTGAGACATTCTGAGACATTTTCCCCCACTCCTTTAAAAGGAGTGGTGGAGGAAGGAATGAGAAACAAAAGTCCTTTTCACATTTTTCCCAAAAAAATTATCTGATTTTTTCCCCAAGAAAATACTTAGATCTTTTTGGAAAGAAATATTATTAGAAAAATTCTCAAATTATGCCTATAGTAAAATTAAAATTTTTTCTTATAGAAAAGCTCTCAATCTCAAATCTTTCCTATAGAACAATTCTCAGAATTTTCCTATAGAAAAATTGTCAGATTTGAACAATTGAAAAATTCTTAAATTATTCCTACAGAAAAATTCTCAAATTTTTCTTTTAGAAAATTTTAGTATAATATTCCGAGACCTTTTTCACATAGAAGAACTCTAACATTCCAAGAAAATTTTCCTTTAGAACAATTTTAAGACTTTTATACCTTTTTGACTGAAAATAATTCTCAGATTATTTCTTTTTCTCTTTACGTTTATTAGTGTAGGGTTTTATGTAGTCGGTCTTGACAGACTTTAATTTTCTTACTCATTTTGAGTTCTGTTCCTTTGTACCTATAATAACAATACAGTACTTAAAACAATAAAATAACAAGTTGATTAAACTTGTAATCAATTTTGACAAATATTAAATAGATAAATGTGTAATTGAAAAAATATTTAATTTCTATTTCTTTAGTAATCGGTGTAACAACATTCGTAATTTTAGGAATTTTAAAAATAAAAATGAGCTGCTGAGTTCGAAAACGTTTAATACTTTCAATTAAGTGTCATCCTAATTTACGCATATTGCAGTGCACAATGTGTTGGGAAAAAAGGAGAGATAAATAATAAAATGTGACATAGACATGTGATGAGCCATGTAGTCTACTAACAAAGGAATACATTATAGCAAATATAAAAGGATTCATGTTCATTATTATTTCATTCTGTAATTTTTGTGAAATTCAGCTCATTAAAAATGGAAAGTGGGAGTGTAGACATTAGACTGATTATTTAATATTACACGGCCAGTTTTTTTTTTTTGTATGGTGTCAATTTTTCGTGTAGTATAAATTTTTATGATCTCAAAAAATTTTATTTCAAACGCCCTCAAAAATGTAATTTGTCTAACCATCCTTCCCTTGAAAAACAACAAAAAAAAAATGGAACAATAAATAGCGTAAAATTTGAAATCCATTAAAATGGACAAAAATACAACCGGGCATCATTTAGGAAAAAAAAACATAAAATTGAGTATGAAAATGTTTTGGCCACATGTTAAACACGATTTTGATTAATTGCCTTTACTAAAAAATAAAAAAAAAAAATGGTTTCACATTCACAAGGTTTCGAGTTTATGCTTGTTATTTGGAGGATATTGTTTGTGTTCCTTTATGTTTACAACAAATATAATGTTACAAACATAGAGTTGAACTTCAGTTTAGCTCCAGTTGAGTTTGTTGTGGCATATCATGTGTGTTGTTTTATTCTTTTCACTATACTGCATTCAAAACATTCATTTATTGTTCCTGATGTTGTATTGTTGTACTCGTATTTGTTGTAATTGTACAATTTTAAAATTAACATTACGTCAACAATGATAAAGGATTCCAATACACTAAACCCAACACAAAAAAAATACAGAAATGTACTACGCGAATATAAGAGAAAAAAATTCTTTATTATTCTACGCAGCCCCAAAATTGCCACCGTGTATGTACAATATTAGACAGATGGGATAAAAATAACAGCAGATCTTTGCGTATGGTTCATGATGGCTGCTGGTTAATTGTAAAAGCTCAAATTGCCTCCAGGATAACTTAGGACGAATAGTTGTTTATCATTAAGTTATATCTAATTTTATTTTAAGTAGGTTTATTCTAGCTCGAGGTCATTATTTTCTTTACAAATTAAAAGAAAGTTATTTTCATGTTTTAAATTCATTTATGCTGGTCATTTGTTAAAGACTTACAAGGAAGGCCTTTCACAGGACACCCACCGATTGTCCTGAAACTTGAATACGAGAATGAGGGGGAAAAAATAAGAGTTACCTGTTTTTTTTTTTAAGTTGCCCAATCTCAAATTCAAAAAAGGGTTGCCACCTTATAAAAAAACAAGTAGAAAAGTTAAATTCGACTTGGCCGAATCTATAAATACCCTCCACAATGCCCTTTTAAGTGATAGTAAATTTTCTAACGTAAAAAAATAACATTTTTGATTAGTTTTTATATTGTGTAAAATTTTTTTTTTTAAGTAACTTTTGAAAAAAAAAATAATTTACTAAATTTTTTTTGAGTGTAAAATTGTTTTCGAGTGTATTTTTTTTTTTTTAGTGTCAAAATATTTTTGAATGACAGAAATACGTTGTAAAATTTTTTTGTGTGTTACCAATGTTTTTAAAACATGTTTAACGGGTTTTCAACTCATAAATTTAAGGTGAAGCTAATCTGAAATTCCCGGTTTTGCTAATTACTTTTGAACCACTGGACCGATCTAGCTGAAATTTAAACGGAACCATGCCAGGGGAACGACAAATATATATACCAAGCTTCAGCGTCCTCAGAATTGCCTTTCGAAAGTTAGTGTGTGTTTTATCTCGAAAATTCACGAAAAACTTTTGCCGAAATTCAGTCTTTTGCTCATAACTTTTGAACCACTGGACCGATTTTGCTGAATTGCAATACCAACCTGACCAGGTAAATGCCCAACGTATATGCCAAACTTTAGGACCCTTCGTAAAGTCTTTCAAAAGTTAGCGTGTTTTCAACAGACAGACAGACAGACGGTCGGAAGGACGGACATCGCTAGATCGTCTTAAAATCGATCGAGGATCATGATTATATATGCTTTATGGGGTCTTAGACCAATATTTTGAGGTGTTACAAACGGAATAACAAACTTATATATACCCTCTATCACTAGAGTGGAGGGTATAATAAGTGCTTTCGGGAAAATCCGCATAAAAGCTAGTTCTGCTTTTAGGAATTTCGCCAAACGAAAAAATACTTGTCTGCTTAATTTTGATAGAGATTATTATATATGATTTTGGTGGTCGTACGTATATACATCTCCATATAAACTACCCCAATTATTATTCATATTTGACAATAACGAACGACCGACACAACATTGGATAGGCCTTCAAAAAACCTTTTGACCTGCACACAAAAAATTATTGGCTAAAAATTTTCAGTTAAATGTATTGATCAACAAATTAAAATGAGTCAATCAATGTTTTGATTAAAATTTTTGTTATTTTTTGTTACAAATTTTCAACATACCAGATTTTTTTCCGCTTTAATTTATTTGAATAGATTAATTCATAAATATACAAAATAATCGGGCTTTACTTTTTTTATTGATGGCAACATATTGGAAAGCAAAAAAGATTAATTTTTTGATAATTTTGTCATAAGCCACAATTTATTTGTTAAATCAATCATTATTTTGATTGACTTTAAATAAAAAATTGATCAAATTTTTGATTAAAATCGAAAAAATGTTTGATTGAAAAAATTTTCAATCAATCACCTACAATTTGATGATTGATATAACAATTTTTTTAATTGGAGGAATTTCAATCAAAAAATTGATTGAATCCGCGTTTTTGTTGATTGAAATTCGTTTAAAATTTTTTCTGTGTGCATAAAATGTTCATAAAGTTTCTTTTGAAGAAATTGGAAAAATCTTCAAAAAAAAAAAAACGGGAAAAATCCCCTCTCCTTTGACCAGCTAAATGGTAGATTGGGCAGCTATAAAAAACTGGTAACTCTTATTTTGCTCCCCTCTTTCCTATATGCACATTTCAGGACAATCGGGGGGTGCCCTGTGAAAGACCTTCCTTGTAAGTAGAGACGAGTTTCGGAATTTGTCAGAAAACTTTCGTGTTATTAAAATTAATCGGTTTAAGGCATCCGTGCCAAAACGAGAACACCAATATAATGTGGATATCAGACTTTTACTTCATTTATGAAATTTTAAGCGCAAAAGCAGGTTTGTTATGAGCAAATCCATGAGAAATTTGACTAAAGGATCACCGAATTAGGTTTTTTGTGGTTCTTTGATAGAGCTTTGTAAATGATTTAAAACCATATTTTTTTTTTGGATCAATACTTTGGAAGATATGGGCGTTTAAAAGAGCGCTTTTTTTGGCAATATTGACTTTTAGACAGTTTTTTAACATTTCTGTACTCGGAAACCGTAAGTCATACGAAAAAACCTTTAAGAACAATATTGTAGATAAAACTATGAAGATTTAAAATTATTTTTTAAAAAAATTTCATAAAAAAATTTCAATAAAAAATTTTGACAACAATATTTGAATGCCCTTTTTCCTGGTAAGGACACTATGGATTTCCAAAAGAAAAATTTTGTTTTAAAGTTTAGAATGGTATTTTAATGCTGTTAAAATTTCAGGGAGGTGTTTTTTCGTATTGTTGAGCAATAAATTTTCAAAGTTTGTTTGAGAGCCAAATATTTGATTTTTTTCAAAATTTTGGCAAAAAATCAAATAGTTGGCTCTAGACAGTTTTTTTTGCTTTTTTACTCGGAAATCGTTAGTTGTGCGAAAAAATTTTCTATGACAATATTGTTGATAAAACTTATAAGATTATAAATTTAGAAACAAAAAAAAATTCAAAAAAAAATTTAACAAAAATGTCTTAAAGCAATATTAGAGTGTTCTTTTATCCTATCGAAGACACCATGGATTTCCAAAACCAAAACCAAAATTTTTTATTAAAGTTTAGAATGTCTTTTTAACGCTGCTAAAATTTCAGGGAAGTGTTTTTTGTGCTGTCGAACAATAAATTTTTAAAGTTGGTGATAAAGCTAAATTTTTGATTTGTTTGCCAAAATTTTGAAAAAACTCAAATATTTGGCGATTTAACAAACTTTAAAAATGAATTGCTCAACAAAACGAAAAAATACCTCTCTGAAAATTTTACAGCGTTAAAAGTAGGGCTGTCAAACGGGATCGGTTTTTTGAAATCCCGGGATTCGGGATTTAAAAATCGAAATCCCGGGATCCCGGGATTTTTCGGGATCACGGGATTTTTCGGGATCCCGGGATTTTTCGGGATTTCGGGTTTTTTTGGGATTAAATTTCTTTGATTATAAAAGTAAAAAAATAGTAGACTCTTTAATTTTCAATTTTATTGTGCATATTAAGGGGGCTACTGTGAGTTAGTTTGTAGCGTGCTAGCCTTTTAAGCAGGGAGTCGTGGGTTTAATTCCCACGATAACCCTTGGGTCGATTTCGCTACAACGAAATTATTAAAAAAATGATTTATAATTATTCTGATTGTTATTTAAAGGCAATTTAAAAATTAAGTATACACCACTTATGCAGCTTTCAAGTAATTATTATTATTAAATATTTAGCAATGAACTAAAAAAGTTTTGAGGGGTTTTTTATGGAAAATGGCGACTTTTATTTGCTTTTGGTTTTATCCTATTCCGATTTTGGTTGTTGCAGTGTATACTTTTAAAACTAATTTAAAGAAAGTTTTAAAAATAAAATTATTTAATGGAGAAAAGTAATAATATAATACATTAGACTTGCATTTTTTTGTATAAAAAAGTTTTTCTTCCAATTTTGAGCGTCCGGGAAAATTTTTATTCTCCTAGGCCCAAAAATTATGTGGTACAAATTTAATTTACCCGTGGCGCACTTCGATCAAAGTTTCGGTTTTTTAGAAAATGTTCGCCAAAACCTGCAAACTTTGGTCAAAGGGGTCCGTGACTGTGGCTTAATGGTTAGTTCGATGGACTATTATTCAGCAAGCCTGTGTAGAATTCTCAGCTCACCCAAATTCGTGGCCAGCTACGTTGAAAGTTCAAAACAAGTTTTCGTATTAATTTGTTGATGTAAATGTAACAATAATTGAACAAAGTTGTATTTTTAAAAATAAATTCTCATACATTTTTAATATTTCAAAAATCCCGGGATTTGAGCTTAAAAATCCCGGGATTCGGGATTCATTTTATGACAAAAATCCAGGGATTTCGGGATTCGGGATTGCCAGCCCTAGTTAAAAGGACATTCTAAACTTTAACAAAAAATTTTGATTTTGGAAATCCATGGTGTCCTCCCACGGAAAAAAGGACATTCAAATATGGGTTTCAACAATTTTTGTTGAAATTAAAAAAAAATTTGTTGTTTCTAAATTTTAAATCTTCATAATTTTAAATACAATATTGTTGTTATAAGTTTGTTCGTACGAGTTACGGTTTCCGAGCACAAAAATTTTAAAAAACTTTTTAAAACTCAATATTGTCAAAAAAAAAAGTGCTTTTTTAAACGCCCACATCTTCCAAGGTATTTATCCAAAAAAAAAATATCGGCTTTAATCATTAACGAAGCTTTATCAAATAACCAAAAATAAACAAAAGTGGTGATCCGTCAGTAAAATTTCTCATGGATTTGCTCTTATACATTCTTTAAAATATTTTTTTTTTTTTTTTTGTTTAAGCACTATAAAGATTGTTGATCTGAATATGAAATACAAAATTTCGAAAAGTAGAAATCATTGGAATTTTAGGTTAAATTACCAACTATATTATCTACAGACAGACGGACGGACATGACGATCCTACAAAAATTATGTTGCCAGTAATAACAAAAATTTTAATAAATATTTGTATAACTGAAGTGATTTTTGAAACCTTCGATTTTCGACCACTCTTTTTATGTCCACATCTATGTATATTAGGGTGGCACGAATTATGATTTTTTTCGAATTTCGTAGATCGCCGTTTAAATTATGGTTCGTTTTGGTGTAAAAACTTTATACACACAAAAAATTTTTTTTTCCATGAACGATTTTCATAGTATTTATGAACAAATTCATACAATTTATAACTTTTTCATAATATTTATAAAGTTTCTCATAGTAAATAAGTAAGTTTGTTGTTATTCGACCTTTTTATTAATATAATTAATAGAGGTCTTCGACCTCGAGCTTGATTATTTATTATTAATTATGTTTCTCATAGTATTTATGAATAAATCATAATATGTGAAATTTAAGAATTTTTAACATTTTTCATAAATACTATGAAAAAGTTTATAAATATTATGAAAAAGTAATAAATTGTACGAATTTGTTCATAAATACTATTTGTTCATAACTACTTTCATGGAAAAAAAATTTGTTTGTGTGTATTTAACCCCTCAGGGGCAAAAGCTTTTTTTTTTTTGTTTTAATTTAGAGTAGGACCCCAACGGCCCTAATTTTTTTTGAAGCCAATTTTGAAGCCGAAGGGCTTATCCCAACAAAATTAAATCTTTAGTTGTTAATAAGCTAATTAAGTTAAATAGAAATTAAAAAATAAAAAATCGAAAAAAAAATTTTGGTTTGTATGGGATCATTTTTTTTTTGGGCCAAAACTTAAACCCCCAAAGGCACGGGTTAATTTTGTTTGGTTTGGCTAAAAATACAGTTTTTTGACCAAAACAAACCATAATTTGCCCGGCGATCGACGAAATTGGAAAAAAGTCATTATTTGTGCCACCCTAATGTATATATTGTTTAAAATATCCAAAACATTTTCTAAAACTACAAGTGTGTTCATTCATTCATGGTTGCTTGTTTGTTATTCGGTTTGACTTCAATTTGAAACTTTTTTTTTTTTTTGTTTAACTGGGTGTTTCTGTTCCAATGAAATTTAATAGAACATGTTAAATTTGACAAGCTAACAGATGCATGTGAAGTTTAACACAAAATATTGTTACAATAACATCAACGAATTGTAAAAATTAGAAAAAAAGGATTACCTCTTACCATATGCCAACACAATGCGGGAGTAGTAATCCTTCAAATGAAAATTGTAAAATAAAAAACTACAAAAAAAAAGAAAATGTGAAAAATCAACTCATGTGAAACAGACAAAATTTAATTTTCAAAACAATGATTTTATTTTTTTGTAACAAGAAGTCAGTAAAAAATATATAGATTCCTTAAGTGGATATGATACCTGCTTTTTTCAAGTTACTTGTTGCTGCATTTATTAGGGTTTTTCTATAAAAATTTCTATAACTTCAACTAAAAATTTTGAATTTATCGAAATTTCCATAGAAAAACCCTAATAAATGCAGCAACAAGTAACTTGAAACAAGCAAGTATCATAAAGGCATTAACCACTGATTCTATACTAAATATACAATATGGTCAGAAGGGTGGCATTTTTATGTAGGGGGAGTTGTAATTTAAAAAAAACGAAATCGTACTAAACTTTAGCGGACTTGGACTTTTATCTTTATTAAAACATTTTTTTGTACAGTTCTTCAAATCCCCATGGACCGATTTTGCCCATTTCCAAAGTTAACCAGCTATTAGACATATTCGTGCCAAACTTTAGGAGAGAATCTCTTTTTCTTTGGACTGCATTGTGATTTCCACAGATAGACGGACGATCAAGGAACGTCTAAGAATCCTTCCCAGATCAATAATATATATGGGGCCTTCCATGTCAAATCGGACACTTTGAAATTTTTCTTTTTTAGATTTTCCCAATTTGCTTATAATTTTTAGTACCCTTTGAAAACTCCTTCGAGGTTAATTTGCACAGTTTTTTGATGACCGGTTCAAAAGATATCAAATTTTTCAAAATTGATAGTTTTTTTCCCTTACCCTTAAAAATTCCAATTATTTTTTTTAAACGTACTTTCTAAAAAAGTTCCTAAAAAAATCTTTAAAGTGTTCTAGTCTGCGATTTTTAAAATATAAAAAATTTTTGATTTTTTTTAATTTTTTTTGTGAAAAACTTCTTTGGATTCTACAAATTTTTTGCCCAGCAGGATCGTGGGATAACGATTATTCCTATTTTTTAAATTAAAAAAAAAATAAAATTTATTGTAATTTTCCAATCTTAAAATCATTTTTACTCGTCGTAGGGTGCCCGGACATAGCCCCCACGGACACTACCCTCTTAACGGAAATAGGAATTATGACCGAACAGATCACGGCCATATTTGTTATGGGGACTATTACCACTTTTAAAACCCATTGGGACTATGTCCGTTTTCTATGGAGATTATGACCGCAATATGATCGGTCATAATCCCCATAAAAACTGCTCTGCTACCAAAAAACTTTATTTTGCGGAGAGGGTGGGTTTAATTTACTTTTGGGACAAAAATTTTTAAGGCAAAAAAAAAGTAATTCTGTGAGTTATGTCCATTTTTTTATTGGGACCGGAAATGGGGATAATGTCCGTGGCGGCTATGTCACCCATTATTTTTACTCCTAAACATTTTTTCAGAACAAACTAATACTCTATCTCCAATTTCAAAGGGGGCTCCCATCAAAAAGAATTTTTTTTAAATATTCTCCAACCTCTCTAACTGCCCTAAAGCTGCGTATACACGAGAAAGAAATCTCGACAGAAAAATCGAAAATTTGTCACCTCTAGCATTCTTAAATATCATATCTAAAAAAATATTTTTTTTTTACGTTATAATTTTTTTATTAAACAAAATAAAGACTTCAAATCAAAAATAATATCAATATCTTCCAAAAATTTGTAACATTATCAAAAAAAGGTAAGAAATAATACGTTTTAGAGGAATTTGATTTGACACAATTATTGAAAAAGTCAAATGCACAGGTACACAGAGTCGTTTTTTGGTCTTTGTCTATCAGTTTTCTCTCTAGTGTAAACGCGCCTTAAGAGTGCCCTAGAGCAGTCAAATGTATGACCGACCCACAATAACTTGTTAATCCAAATATTTTCTTTGATCACAATTACCCCCTATCTTAAACTCTTAAGGCGTTTTTTTTTTATTTTTTATAAATTTGTTTTATAGTGCGTCCTAGAAGGGCCATTAGTGAGACCGACCCCCATTTGTTTTTACCTTTCAAAATTTTTTCAAAACATACCTACATATGCCCTATCTCCCCCTCCCTACGTGGGCTCCCATACAAATTACAGGTGTAGCAAATTTAAAAAAAAAATAATTTTGAAAGGGGAGTCAATTTAAGCCTGAATTACTTTAAACGTGCGTGAAACGTAGACTCATAAACAAAATTCAGTAAGTAAAAAAAGGGCAAAACATTTTTATTTATGTTTTGTTTGTGTCTAACGCATTGTATTTTTTGTCACGTTGAAATGTAGAGAAATTCTATTTTCAACAGAATTTCTCTACGTTTTGACGTGACAAAAAATACAATGCGCTAGACACAAGCAAAACATAAATAAAAATGTTCTGTACTATTTTTACTTACTGAATTTTGTTTAAGAGTCTACGTTTCACGCACGTTTAAAGTAATTCAGGCTTTAGGGAGTGGAGATGGCCGTACACTCAAAAAAAAACTTGTCAAATTACTAGAAAAATTCTCGTAATCCCACTTTACCAATATTTGACAGTTTTCCTTGTTGTTTAACAAATAATTTTCGATCAAATTTCCATTTTTTTTTGTAATTTTACAGTTTTTCTTGTAATTTTACAAATATGTAAGGTTTTTTACCAAAAAAAAAAAACTAACGAGAATTTCTTGTAAATTCACAATTTTATTGGTAAAAATCTTGTAAAATTACAAAAAAGCTCGTAATTTGTACTAGGAATTCCCGTAAAATTGGAGGTAGCAAAAAATCTTGCAAAGTCACGAAACCTCCTTGTTAGTTTTATCGCGTCAAAAAAATTGTAAATTTACTATTTTATTGGTAAAAAGCTTGTAAAATTACAAAATTTTTGGTAAAAAGCGTGTAAAATAACAAGAAATTGTTGACAAATAGGAGGTGGCAAAAAAAAAACAATTAAGAGTGTTAAATTCGACTGTGCCGAATCTTTTATACCCTCCAACATGCATAAAAAATAAAAAAATCCAGGGGCGTTTTCATTTTATTTGGGGGGGGGGGGGTCGGTATTGTTAAATCGGGGGGGGGCGCAAATTTCCTCTTAAATATGTTTTTAAAAATTCATTCTTGGCTTTTGGCACTAAAGAAACACAAGTTTATCATGATTTAAAAAAATGTTTTATTCCACGCCCAGGGGGGAGGGAGGACCGAAAAAAACGAAATTCTCTAATTCTCTGGGTCCAAATGCAGGACTTTGAACTTCTTGTAGCATAAAAATGTTGCATTTGTTATACAAAAACACAAAAAATCATATAGAAAAATGCTATTTTTCAGAGGTTGGTTTAGTTCTTCAAGGGGGAACTTTTTTCCCCCTGGTCCGATTTTACTCATTTACGAACTTAACCTGCCAATTAACATAGCACATATTCGTGCCAAATGTCGGGAAACTAGCTCTTTTATTTTGGACTGTATCGAGTTAACTACAGACGGACGGACAGACGGACCGACGGACATCGCTAGAATATCTTAGAATCGATCACTGATCATAAATATATATACTTTATGGGGTCCTAGACCGATATTTTGATGCGTTACACACGGAATGACAAAGTGAGTATACCCCGATACTGTAGTTGGAGGGTATAAAAACAAGTTACAAACTTTTCTTGTCATTTTTTTTTAGTGTAGGCATGTTTAAAAAAATTTTAAGGGCGAAAATAAACTAGGGTCGGTCTAACTAATGATCCCTCTAGGACGCACCATTATACCGGTAGAAGTTGAATAATTCAAACAAATTTAAAAAAAATTGTAAAGTAAGCCTTAAGGGTTAAAGATAGAGGGTAAGTGTGCTTGGATTAAAAAAAATATTATGGGTCTGTCATACATTTTACAGCTCTAGGGCAGTTTAGTTTAGTATTAATTAGTCCTTTAGGGCAGTTAGAGCAGTTGGTGGAAATTTTAAAAATATCATTTCGTTTTAAAGCCCCCTTAGAAATTGGAGATAGATATTAATTTGTGCTGAAAAAATGTTTAAGCGTAATAATTAATGGGGTTCGATCTTGCTATTGACCCCTCTATGACGCACCATTGGAGCAGCAGAAATGCTTTTAAGATTTACAATAAGATTTTTTCAAAAAGTTTTAAAAAAATAATAATAATTAATAATAAGATTAATCTTTATACCACGAATCTATTGGCCGAAAAATTTGTAGAATCGCTTGAAGTTTTCCTCAAAAAAATTAAAAAAAAAAAATCAACGAGTACATTTTCACAAATCAGATTTATATTTTAAAACTTCATAATCGCATACTAGAGCACTTTTAACAATTTTCAGGGATTTTTTTTTTTCAAATTACGTAGAAAAGCAAAATTTTTTTCTATCAATTTTTTAAAATTCGATGTCTTTTGAATGGGTCATCAAAAAAATCTGAAAATTTACCATGAGGGAGCTTTCGAAGAATACTACAAATTGTAAAAAAATGGAAAAATCTAAACATTTCGATGTGTTTCACACATCGGGTGTAAAAATTCAGTTTTAGGACGTAATTTACTACGAATTAGTTCATCATATTCGTCTTCTTAGGTTTGAGTAAGTTTTTTTACCACGGTTTTGGTAAATTTTTCATAATTTAAGAAAAAATATTTTTTTTTAAAAAATTAAAATGGCGGTATTTTGAAAACTAAGCCTTAGATAGAGTAAATAGAGACTGTTTTGAACTTCATAGTATCGTCGGCCAAAGTATTAGGGGTTTTGGCTTCCTTTTAATATCTTTTCTCTTTTCGGCAAAGTATCACCCTAATTTAAAGAAAATATTGTATATTGGTGTACAACAAAAAACATTCAGTCATCTAACCAACCAACCATCCATTTGACTAACCAACCAACCGTATATGAATTCCCTTTGGGCAACAAAAAAAAAGAGGAGAAAAGAAATCATTCATCCAATAGAAGAAAAGCAACGAAAAACCAGTAAGTTATGTTATGAGCATCAATTTCAAAAGGATTTTGTTTTAATTTATCAGTTAAAGTAGAACAAAAACAAAAAAAAACCAAAAAATCAAATAAAAACTTAAATGTTTCATCTTGTATAAAATATATTAGATTTGTTTGGTCCTTTTTTTTCGAAATTTCTTTGTGCTTTCTGCAAACTGCCCATACATGCATGAATGTGTAGGGATCCCTTACCTCTTTATTTTTTTAATTCTTTGTTACATCAAAATCCTTCAATGCGTAAATTTTCGCTTCAACTGTCAGCCACTTAGTTTGCTATCAATATTTAAACAGTTGGAAAGAAGATGTGTAAAACTGGGGGATACAAAACAAAATTATCAAAAGTTTGGGTTTGCTTGAGTTTGTTGATTCGTTCCAATGAAAAAATCAGTGGAGCTTATGAAAAGGTTTTATTTTGAAATACTCTAAACAAGTGAATACTAACATATTAACAAAATGTTTTGGTTGTTGTTTTAAGAAACAAGCAAAAGATTTGTTTTTAAATGAATGATTCTTGATAGAAAAAAATTATAAAATTTAGCCTTTAGGGTAAAATTTACACTGAGAAAATTTAAACTTCAGAGTGTCATTTGTTGATTCGTTAAAAACAAGAGGTTTTCTAATAAATTTCGAAAAAATTGCTTGTGGTGAATTTCTTTTCTAATCAAAATCGTAAACTGCATCCGATTGAGCGGAAACTTCATAAATCCGTTCACAAACTATCCATCCTACCCATTTTTAACATTCATTCACAACCATTATTTTAATTTTATATAATTTTTTTGTAAATTTTTGATCTCTATAATGTAAAAAATCGGTGATCCGCCTTTTTAAAATAGAAAAAAAAAATTAGAAATTAAAATTTAATGGTAGTCGAACTCAGGGGTACCTATAGGCTGGCACATTCAGAAAAAATATTATCCAAAAATATGTTAAAATTAACTAAATTCATGAAAAAAATTTTCTTAATTTTTTTTAATGATTTAACTCCATTGCCATGTTTTCGTTTTTATACCCTCCAGCTACAGTATACATACCCCCAGTATACTCACGTTGTTATTCCGTGTATAACGCATCGAAATATGGGTCTGGGATCCCATAATGTATATGGGGCATTCCATGCCAAATCGGACACTTTGAAATTTTTTTTTTTTTAGATTTTACCAATTTGCTTACAGTTTTTAGTACCCTTCGAAAACTACTTCGTGGTAAATTTTCAGATTTTGTTGAAGACCCGTTCAAAAGATATCGAGTTTTAAAAAATTGGTAGTTTGTTCCTTTACTTAAACTTCTTTTCCTCATAACTTCTTCAATAATAGTCCAAATTTCATTTTTTTTTTTTTCAAAATTTATGTTTTTTTACGTACTTTTTAAAAAACTATTAAGGCAGCTAGAGCGGTTGGAGCAAATTTTAAATATGTCGTTTTGTGTGGGAGCCCCCTTAGAAATTGGAGATAGGGTATTAGTTTGTTCCAAAGAAATGTTAAATGAAATGACCCCTGTATGACGCAACATTGGAGCAGTAGAAATGATTTTAAGAATGGAAAATTACAATAACATTTTTTCAAAAAATTTAAAAAAATAGTAATAATCGTTATCCCACCATCCTTCTGGGCAAAAAATTCGTAGAATCGATAGAAGTTTTACACAAAAAAATTTAAAAAAATCGAAGAGTACAAACATTTTCAAAAATGAGATTAAAATTTTAAAACTTAAAAATCGCATACTAGAGCGCTTTTAAGATTTTTTTGCGATTTTTTTTAAAAAGTACGTAAAAAAACAAAAATTTAAAATAAAAAATTGAAATTTGGACCATTATTGAAGAAGTTGTGAGTAAAAGAAGTTTGAGTAAAGGAACACACTATCAATTTTTAAAAATTCGATATCTTTTGAACGGGTCATCAAAAAAATCTGAAAATGTACCACGAAGGAGTTTTTGAAGAGTACTAAAAACTGTAAACAAATCGGGAAAATCTAAAAAAAAAAATTTTAAAGTGTCGGATTTGACATGGAGTGCCACATATATTTCACTGTGAAACAAGAAAAATGAGCCTCAATGGCTTTCATATTAAAGTAGACCATCAAATAGACAAAATCAGCAAAGGGTTTTGCAAAGTCAGTTTGGATATCAGTTTTTTGGCCCACTGAAGTTTAAAAATTTTTATCAATGGCGTTTTGAAAATATTAAAAAAACCATAACAAAACACGTCTGAGCTTCAAAATAGTGAAATTGTCTGGCGGTTCTCTTCTTTTCAAAATCTAAACACAGAAAGAAGTCTAATCAATCGTCCATTTAAAGGGTTAAAATGTTCTGCAAATATTTTGTTTCCAAAATTTTAGTAGAGTATATTTTAATATTGGCACCGCCGGTTTGCCACCTCTGCTGTGTTCTCCTATACCCTGCCAAATTAGTAAATCAATTCAATCCAATTTTTCCAAACATTTTTATAGTTTATAAATTAAAATGTAATAAGCAGACGTGTCTGTTTATGCACCATAACAAAATTCTCTGTCTTTTTGATCACGTAAAGAAAGGGGAAACACTGTATACACACACACTATCGATATGTAAGTATTCATGCACAATATCGCAGCAACAACATATGTTGCTGACATATAAAGCGTGTTTTTTGCAAAACATATTGGCGCCGTATGTGGAGCTAATAAAGTTTGCAGCCAAAAAAAAACATGATATGCTTTTTTTTCATTCATGTCTTATAAAGCTCTATACCAAATAAGAATGGGATGTAAGTTTTTTAATACGTTTGTAACACCCTAATATGAGGATCTAAGAGTCTATTAATGGAAAAACTGTCGGCTCTAAAATAATTTCTAGCCAATTTAGTACAACCAAAGAGGGCAGGTATTTTAATAAAATGCAATTTTTTAAATATTTTATCCAGAAAATAATTGGAAATTTCCTTTGTAATTGTGTGCATAGGAAACTAACTATAAAGGATCTTTAATCCTTCGTAGTCCTCCGAAAGCTCCTTTATTGGGGGCATGGTCATCAAGTATTCTTAAAACTGTGGAAAAAATAAAGCTAAAATAAATTTCAATATGAAGACACAAAACTTCTGTGAGGTCCTAATATCTCTCTCCAATTTCCTTCTCAATTAACTTTCCCGAAAATTACACACAGAAAACTAATTTGCTAGTTTCCAACTGAAATTCAGTTGTTACAACAAAAAATCGGTGGATGCATTTGAATTAAGGTTGAAACAACTAAATATCGGTAGTTACAACAAAATTTTGTAATTACAACTGTCGTTTAATTGAAACAACTATAAAATTCGTTAATCATATCAAAATGTAGTTGCAGCAACCGAATTTTGAGTTAATACAACTGAAAAATTCAGTTGGAAATTTATTTTTCTCTGTGTACCCGAGTAAAAATTTTCTGGTCTAATCATATATAATTTGATACAATCTTATATGAGTTAATATGCTTCCGTATAAATTTATATAAAATTGTATCTATCACTTTGATACGGTTGATCCACTTTATATGGTTAGATATTGCTCCATATATGATTAGATTCGTATTTTGGTTTTGCTCATCAAATTATATAAAAATTGATATTATAAGATCAATTTGATCTAATTAGATTTGACCAAATTCAGGATCAAATTGTATCAATTTTTATATTTTTTGATCTAAAGTAATACAATTAGATATTATTTGATACAACCATTTTACGGATCAAATTAGATCTATTCAGTAAAATTAGCATAATATTTTTACTAGGGTAGGTAAAATACTGCAGCAGGGTTTTTAAAATTCGTCACAACCGTATATAAAAGCAACTTGTTCATGTTTTTCCTTTAATTTTTCATCGATACATATACCGAAGTGTTATTCCATTTCATTTTAGTTTTTTGGTTTCTTAAAGCAATTTGCAAAATATGTGCATGTCATAAATCAGATAAATGATGATTACACGTCCCAATATAAAACACAAGTCCTGATGAGGATGATGATGCTTTAATATAAAAATTATAAGATTACACAATCTTAAATACATTCGTTGGATGATTAAAATAAATGTCTGTGTTTATTAACAGATGTTATTATTATTATGAGTTTTTGTTTTATTCGGCAATGTAGAAATGACTAATTAGATAAAGAAAAAATACACAAAATAGTTTTTAAAAATATGACTTAAGCTACACAAACAAAAAATTATTGAATAAAAATTAAACCATTTTATATTTTGCCAATTTTAACTAGAAAATGGAAAATTTTTATTCCAATTTAGTTTACATACATTTAAGGACTACATTGCGTCCACCACATTGGGTTTGAAATCCATGGGTCTAGACCCCGCTGCTTCTATTGGCTCCAACAAGAGTCACCATTAAATTTTGATCCAAAATGTTTGTCAGTTTCGCTTTATCTTGCTTTCTTTTTGAGATACGGGAATTTAGAGTCCCAATTCTGTCTGAAGATCTTGAAAACAGACTAACTCAAAAATTATATAAAATCTCAAGAATTCCAAATTTTAGGTTCAAAATTTTTCTTTATAGAACTTTCTTTGGAAAAATTTATACGTTTTTCCTTATCTCGCTTAGTTTTTGAGATAAAATTTATAAATTTGCTTTATTTAATCCGCTCCAAAGGGGTAAAACGAAAGGTAATGTGGGGATCTCCATTCTACGTATTGTTCAACAATTATCCTTAGACTTTCACGGTCGAATCTTAAAAATGTTACCTGGCTGAAACACTTAGCAATGCGAGTCTTGGCTGTGTTTATGGTGTTCTTAGGTGTTTTTCTTTCTGCTATAAGTTTCCAGGTTTCATCTGACATCCAATCATACTGATGGCAGAATCAACCAGCAATTTTTTCGGGACTGTCCCGGATGATTTAAGATGATTTGACAAAGCAGCTTCCAATTCTTGAGTGTAGTTAATGACAATATTAAGATTTTTACATTTGTTGACATCGAGTTTTTTTCGGGACGAACTCTTCTTAGTTTTTTCTGATTACTGTGATATTCATACGAAATGTGTTCCATGCGCAACATATTTTTATACCTTACACCACTCTGTGGTAAAGGGTACAATGAGTTTGTGCTGATGTTTGTAAGTATCAGAAATATTGGTCCTAGACCCACCTTCAGGCATACCGATCGGCTCAGAATCACTTTCTGAGACGATTTAGCAATGTCCGTCCGTCTGTCCATCTAAACGTTGTGAGCACGATACAGGTCGCAATTATCAATCGATTCGGATAAAATTTGAAACTTAAGCTTCATAGGGCCTATCGACCGATCGACTCAGAATCACTTTCAGAGACGAATTAGCAATGTCCGTCCGTCTGTCCATCTAAACGTTGTGAGCACGATACAGGTCGCAATTATCAATCAATTTGGCTGAAATTTGAAATTTGGCCTAAGGACGTTTAGATCTAGCCCCCATACAAAGTTCCGCTTTATTTTGGCACAAATGAATCTAATAACCGTATTATAATAGGTATCCTTTCGAAACTTGGCAGGTAAACATATTTTGTATTCACAAATCATCATACCTAATTTTGAAATCGGACCAGTTCTTCTTGTAGTCCCCATACAAACCACCCTCCCGATATTTCCATAAATCTCGCAAAAATCACGAATATTGGAAATATTTCATCAAAATTTTGATTGTAGGTGTCAAACGTTTAGTTTGGTGGTCTTATCAATTCTGAATTTAATTGGACCATTTATGGACTTAGGCCCATATAAAAATTTTTACCGATATTCAGTAAAATCGGTCTATTGACAATAAAAATAATCCAATTTCACTCAAATTTTGTTTTCTATACTAATTAAAGATCTGACGAAATACAGTTCTAATCGGTTTGGACTTGGGACCCATTTTCCGGAAAACACTGGTGTAGGGTATCATATGGTCGGTCTTACCGACTTTAATTTTCTTGATTGTTTAGAACACGTGCCGTCAGAAAGGTCCTCTCTGGAGTCCTTCTGCACGCGATCACCAATGGTGATCAAGAGTCTGTACCTTACACAAATAAATCTCGAGATACAGATGGTATTCCAGCACTTGTCTTGAAAAAGTGCTCATCGCTTGCTCTTCCACTGCGGAAACTGTTTAGCACACCATTCTTTGCGGGTATTTTTCCCTCTTGCTGGAAAATAGCAAACGTCCTGATGATCCCGAAGAAACGCGACGTTCCGAACCCAGATAACTATCGCCCAATTGCCATTTACTCTGCGCTCTCTAAGGTTATGGAGAGTATGGTGAACTTCAATCTTGTCAACAATTTGAAGTCCAACGGACTGCTAAATGAGCGACATTATGGTTTTCGCAGAGGTCGGTCAACTGATGACTTGATGGCGTTTCTTTCTGAACGGTGAAGCCAATCCATTCATCGCCTTGACGAAAGTAAGGTTGTTGCTCTGGATATTTCTAAGGTTTTCGAATATTCAAGCCTTTGGCGTTGGTAAAAGTTTGTTCGTTTCATCACAAGCTTTCTCTATAATTGTTGTCGTCGTTGGGTTCAACTCTAGAAATTTGTTTGCTAATGCTTGGCTTCCACAGGGCTCTATGCTTTCTCTATCTCTTTTTCATATGTTTATCAATGACCTACTCGGTCTTACTATAACCCCAATCTATTCTTTTTCAGACGACAATAACATATGCCACTCTTACTCCTTTGACCATAGAGCAAGTCAATCCGAGTTTGGTACCATGAGAGGTTTATGGATAACACTATTAGCGTCGACTTATCAAAAATCTCTTAATGGGGCCAAGAGAACAGGGTAGATTTTAATGCACGCAAGACCCAGTGCGCAATTCTAAAACACAAGCGATTTTAGAGTTCGGAACCGAGAAATTTATACCTTGATTGTGTGAATATTAAGGAATCGGAGGCTCTTAATGTTCTTGGTATGAAAAGGCCTTGTGATGTCCGTTGGAACAAACACATTTTTGTGGTGTCGAAAGAAGCATTTAAGTGCTTAGGTTTTTTTTTAAATGTTCTTAAGGATTTTCGACTCCATCTGACCTGCTGACAGTTTAAACCACATATATACGGCATAAAATGGAATATAACTCTCATGTATGGGCAGGTGCTTCAATGTCATCATTGGAGTTACTTGACCGCGTACAGAAGCGGGCGCTGAAGCTAATTGTGGTTGATGACATATCCGATTCCATTAATTCCTTAGAGCATCGTCGGAATATGTGTGTCCTTGTTCTATCGATATTTCTTCGGAAAGTGTTCTGCCGAGATAAGAAGCCTCATTCCGAAGGTACGTGTTTTTAATCTTAATACTCGTCTTTCTAGCAGAGCTTATTCGTTTGTTGTTGATTGGTCAACGGATCCCACAACACACTATAAAGATAATTCCTTCTTTAGCCGAACTATAGGTATGTGGAACAGACTATCCGCGCACGTTTTTCCTGACACTCATAACATTTATATCAACAAATATCCACAAATACTACTCCCTTTGTCCTCCTTCCCACACCTATATTTCCTGATCGTAACACAGTGCAATTCATTTATAGGTGGAATCCCGTGAGTGTTGGTCAAAAAAATTGTGAAACAAAATATAAACAACAGCCTATGGTTCTTTAATGGCGCCAATCACTCGCCACGTCATTTCGAGTATCGCAGAATTACCAAAACCGCTACCTACTTTCGCTCAACAGAAAGGAGCACAGGTCACTGCCTAATTGCTTTCCACACAAGAACAATTGGACTCATCTCTAATTCCAATTGTAGAAGATTAAATGAACCGAATACGGATGAAATAGTTAAAAATATCCTGTGCAAATGCCCCGCATTTGCCAGGCATCGCGAGCGAATTTAAGGCAAAGCAGAACTCGAGAGTCTAGAGGAAATCGCAGATATGGACCTTATATCCGTTAAATTGTTTGCAACATGGACCAATGAGCTTTATTCAAGTCGCTGAAGAAACATGTGGTATTGCTTTGGACCAGGCGGTCTATGCGAGGAGTTCAAAATTTTGAGCTCCGCCACCCCTAACCTAACATTTGACCGTAGCATCAAATTTCTTTTTTCTATAAATGTAAACTCGATACATTTCAACAAATTTCAATTAGAATTAAATAAACTTTAAAAATATTTTTACTTAATTGAAAATCTCCTATTTTAATTGAATACGTATTCACATAACTAAATTGTTTAGAACTTAAGTTTAAATTAAATTTCAATACTAAAATCCTTCAGCATAATATTGAAAGTTTGAAATTGTGTGATGAGGCAAAACAGTTATAAAACACAGTTTTATAACCACACACACAATCCATTCAGGCAACCATCATTACCAGTTAGATTTTCGAAAGTTTTAATTCCTTTTAAATGTACAATTTCCTCATGTTCTAAAATTTGTGTTCAAAAAATAACAGAAAAGATATAAAAGAACATGTTGAAGCAGCTGACGATTTTCAGCGACTAAATTTACAACATAAAAAAAAAAAACTATGTAGTACATTCCATTCCTCTATTAAAATATAAATGGACACTAAATAGTGGAATAGCAAAACACCAAGTGAAACAGACTGTCAAGTAATAAACTTGTATTGAATTCGGTTTTTTTTTGTTTTTTCAATCAATTCTTTTTGCCAGTTTTGTTTTGTGTGCAACAAATCAAATAAAAAAATAAGTTAAGACTTTTGCCAATAAAACAATAAGATAGTCAGTAAACTTAATACAATAGAGGCGGCCGAAAATCCACTCTTTATCTGGAAAAATTTTTGATGAAGTTTTTTGTTGAGTTTCCTGAAATTTTTTGAGTTTATATTGCAATCCGGAGAAACATCCAGTAGTCCGTTTTATAAAGAACAATCCCTGAATGGACCAACACACTGTGAGTGGGTTGAAGGGCATTCGCGGAACACTTACGACCTCTTTTTCACTTCCCACTGAAAAGTACGAAGTGAAACTACTTGCACCTCTCGGAAATTCTAATCACAGAACTGTGAAATTATTTTTTGCCGAAAAGCAATTAAACACTACACGTTCTCGAAAGGGTATCCTTTACTGTGCATTCGATTTTCTTTCAAGCCCAAGCAGTTAAAAGGATTCTTACGGATCTCATTCTAAAAAAAGCCGGATGGCATATTAGAACTGGTGCTAAAACAGTGGTCTTGTACATTAGCACGTGCATTAGAAAACCTTTTCCAGCTCTTCGTCCCACTTGCTGGAAGGTAGCCGATGTCCAGCAAACTCCTAAGAAGGGTGGGGCTAACAACCCTAAAAATTACCGTCCAATCGCAATTTGCTCTACGCTATCCAAAGTGATAGGGAGCGTGGTTAACTTCCATCTTGTGAAGTATTTAGAGACCAATTCACTTTTAAATGATCGACATATTGGCTTCGGTAGCGGTCTATCTACGGGAAACCTGTTGCCGTTTCTAACAGAACTTTGGAGCCGGTCACTCCACCCCTTTGGCGAGAGTAAAGTGGTTGCTCTTGATATTTCCAAGGTGTTCGATCGTGTGTTGCACGGGGCACTCGTGGCTAAGCTTGTTGATATTGGTGGCGATAATGACTTTTTTCGATTTATATCGAGTTTTCTCAAAGACCACGCTATACGTGTTGTTTTAGATGGGGTCTTATCAAACGAGTTGCAGATAAATTTGTGGGTACCTCAAGGTTCTGTACTTTCTTCACTGTATTCCTCATTTTTGTTATTGACCTTCCTGGTCAGACCTTCAATCTTATCTACTGTTTTGCAGCTAATAGAAACATTTGCCATTAATTTTCATTCGATCACAGGCCAAGTACTTTGGAGATAGAGGACATGCGGAAAAACGCGAATGACACACTCAATCTCCGAGTGGAGTAGAGGCAATAAGGTAGATTTTAATGCACGGGACCCAATGTTAAACCACAGATGGGTTGTGGTGTTAGCATTGTCATCTGTAGCTATGGATGGTACTTCCTTACTTTATATACCGGCCAATAATGGAATACAACTCTTATTTATGGGCAGAGACATCAGAGTCTATTCTGCAGACTTTGGACCACGTTGAGAGGAGAACGGGGAAGCTTATCCTTGAGTATCAAACTCTTTTGATTCATTGGAGCATCGTGGGATGCTTGTATTTATCGATATTATCATGGGAGGTGTTCATCTGAGTGGGCATCTGCGTTAGGTTAGGTTGCAAGTGGCTGCTGACGTTTTACGTCAGCACACGTAGACTCTGAGATCCGATGTGATACCACGGGACTGTAATAGGTTTCCCTACTAGTCCCTGCTATTAAACCAATTTGAACTTCTTATAAAACTCCTTAGATATTGAATTTTGACATCCGACAAATTAGAAAGATCGTGCTTCTCCCTAGATCCCAGTGAAGCAAGTTTCTAACCAGAAAATGCCGGGCAATGTCAGATGAAGTGTTTGATAGTTTCCAACTCCTCTTCATCCATGCAACTTTGGCAAAAGTAATTCGACGGCATATTTAACCGCTATGCGTGCTTCCCTATAATACAGTGTCTGGTAATTATAGCAACCACTCTCGAAATCTCTCCTCTTGAAAGCGATATTAGCTCACTTGTGCGCTTCTGATTAAGAAAATATTAAATCTGTTGTGTTGTGAACAAAGCCGTAGTCTGTGCTTGCAAGTTTCTAGAGGCATACTAACACATTCCAAATCGGTTTGAACCTATAAGGTAGTTTCCAGTCTTGCAAGCTCATCGGCTTTTCCCTGGAATGTCCCTGTGCCATGGGACCCAAACGAGTCGTATGTCAAACTGCTTAGTCATCCCGTTTAAAGACGTGCGGCAGTTAAGGACAGATGTTGCTTTCAGAAAGATTGACTCCAGGCACTTAACCGCGGCTTGACTGTCATAATAGTTGTTGACTGCAGTTTTAGTCAATACATTACAAATCAACAAGTCAGCCACTTTCTTTACTGCCAGCATCTCTGCCTGGTAAACACTGAAATGATCCGTTAATCTTGGCTCGAACCAAGCTCAATCCAAGCTTTTCTGAATAGACTCCAAAGCTCACTCTTTCGTGCAGCCTCGATCCATTCGTGTAAAATTTTATGGAGGCTCCACTACCCGGAATGCCCCTCATAACATTAACGACTTGAGGGCTAAAACCCCATCGTAATTCAATTTCTCTTTTACAGGAATAAAAAACAATCGTTGTTTTCTCACCCTTTTCGTTAATATTGCGCCTGAAATTCAACTTTCTATCTAGAATTACTTCAAGATACTTGGCTTTATCTGAGATGGTCATTTCAGTGTCGTTATGAGAAATAGGATCAAATAGTATCCTTGTAAACAAAATTAGCTCTGTTTTACTTGGATTATTTTCCATACCACAGTCTCTTGCCCATTTAGACAGATCTTTCAGAGAACCTTGAAGAATGTCCCTCAATGTTGGCAGATGCTTTTCCTTTACCGCAATATGCGACTACATATCAACTACATGCTTCTAGAGGGAGCAGCATTGAATTCAGTGGCAGGTTCCCTGTGTCATCTGCGTTACAATACGATGAGACAATCCCCAGTACCGTGTGTTTGTTCGTAATACTAGCTTGTCTTGTAGAGCACACCCGTTTGTTGTTGATTTTCATGCGTTTCGCACAACTAGTGTTTATAAACCGGTTCACCGGTTAACCGAAAAACCGGTTTTTTCCTAAAATTTCGGTTTTTTTGCAAACCGGTTAACCGGAATTGAAGATTTCCGGTGCACCGAAAACCGGTTTTTTTCTGTCGGTTAACCGGTTTTTTAAATACATTCAAAACGGAATATTTTCGCAAATATTAGGGTTTACACTTATTTTTTTTTATGATATTTTCAAAATTTCGTTGAAAACACATTAAAAATCCGCGAGAAAGAACGTCTAAAATATGTTTTGTCTTCAAGAAACAATTTTCTACATAGGAATTTTATTCTGAAACTGATATGATAAAAATTTGAAATACTCACCGTTGTAAGCGTTTTTTTGAACATTTCATGAAAAACTTAATAAGTGACTGTTAACCAGATACTAAAATCCCTGTTAATGGCGAAATTGTCAATAAAAGAAAATAAAATTCGGAACTGCAATTTACTTATAACGAATAAATGTATTTACTAAATAAAACCAGTACAAATTAAATTGAAGTTCTAGTGAATATGGTCAATTAAAGTACATTATTTAACTATCGCTTTTTTATAGCGTAATAGTTGCAAACCTTGCTGAAAGAAACAAATATGTTAACTTGAGCTATATTCGCTTTATTATTTAATAAAAATAAGCTATTTTCAAGTATTTTTTGTTTTTTTCAGTTAAAGAAAAAAAACCGGTTAACCGGTTTTTTTATTCCGGTTTAACCGAGAAAACCGGTTAACCGAAAAAGATGATTTTCGGTTAACCGAGAAACCGGTTTTCCAAAATGTCGGTTTTTTATAAACACTACGCACAACCCATATCAGAGAAAATTAATTTTTCAGTCTTGGTATAAACTCCCTTCCCTGTGGTATAAGCTCCCTGAAACAAAAAATCCCATACAAGTATTTACCAACCTAACCCAGCAAAAAAAGTGCGGAGTACTTCTTTATGGAGTGCTTTAAAACTATAACAAATGTAATGAAATACAACAAAAATAACAAAAAACACAAGAAAAAAACACACAAACAGTTTTTTCTACTCCATAAAAAGTTGTTATTCAGCACTTAACTCATTACCTTCCGCGACACTCCCATTCAAAAGTAAGTAGATATTCAGTAGATAAGAAGTACTCCGAGCTTTCAAACAACTTCCAACTACTTCCACGGAGTAGTTCTTATCTACTGAATATCTACTTACATTTGTATGGAGGTGTCGCGATAGGTAATGAGTTAAGTGCTGAATATCTATGTTTTCTGGAGTAGAAAAAACTGTTTGTGTGTTTTTGTCTTGTGTTTTTTGTTATTTTTGTTGTATTTCATTACATTTGTTATAGTTTAAAAGCACTCCACTGAGAAGTAGTAATGACTTTTTTTGCAGGGAATGTTTAAAAATCATTACAGAAGTAACTTACGATTTGTAACTTTCGTCGGTCTCTAAATACTTTTCCACCAAAATGATGCACAAATTGCATGAATCAAAAACATTTAATATAGTTTTATAGTGTTGGAAAGCCACAAAGTCTTGTCCAGCAATTAAAATACAAAAACACAAACTTAATGTCTTTTTATGTCCTCTGAATGACAAAATGTTAGATGTTGTTTTTTGAATAAAGAGTTATTGTTTGTCGTAAAAGTAGGTACTCATTAACTAAATTCAAATATTTATCCATATGTTTGTAGTTAATTACTACACTCAAAAAAATAACTTAGTCAAAATATTAGTAAAAGGTGTTGTAATTTACTTCAACCAAACTTTAGCAAAAAAAATTGTAAAAATTTAACTTTTACAGTTTTTTTTGGCAATTTACTATTGGTAAAATACAACAATTTTTTGGTACTTTTACTATATTTTCTTGCTAGTTTTTTTTTTTTTATTTTACTATAATTTTAGCAAAAATATTAGTATTTTCCTTAAAGAAATGGTAATACTTTTTATTTTTTTTTTCTTAGTTTTAAGAAAAAAAAATGTATAAAGTGTTCTAGTGTGAAAAAAAAAATCATTGCAGATTGATGATGCTGCCAACACCATAGCAAAGTAGCCATCCATCAACTGGATGTGCGCTCAAAAATAGGCTACACAATTTTTAGTATTTTTTACCATATTTCTTGCTAATTTTACCATATTTTTTGCTAATTATATATGAAAATTTTTTAAAATTTGCCACCTAAATTGTTAATAAAAAGTTGATAATTTTGAAAAATTATTTTTTTTAAATTTTTACACATAGTTAGATATCTAATCTTCAATATCCAAAAGTTTTTTTTTTATTTTTTTTTAAATACATGTGAAAAAAATTAAAAATTCGAAAAAAAATTGTTAATTTTTTACAAATTTTACCTGAAAATGTAAGAAATTTCTTGTGTAGACTACTACGCAATTCTCATTTGTTCTACTTAAGCTAAAAAAAATTACGCAAAAAAATAAAAAAAGTGAAGTGTTTTTCTTTAAATTTTTTGTTTAAAGTGTTTAAGTGAAAAAAATCATTTTGGATTTTGATGTTGTTGGAAGTCCAGTTACTGCAACTACAGCTGCTGAGAAGAAGGCAAAAGAAGATGCTGTCACCATCAAGCCGAAGAAACCATCCAACAACTGAAGTAATAGTTGATGCTGCTATTACTACATTTAAAGAACGTGGTGCTCAAAAACAGGCAAAAATTTTTTTAGTATATTCACCAAATTTTAAATCAACTACTAATCAGAGAAAAAAATTACTAAATAAAACAGTTTTTTTTACCAAATTACAAATTTTTTTATCTATTTCAATTTTACCATTTTTTTTTTTGGTAATTTTACCATATTTTTTGATAATTTTACAAGGTTGATTTTTTACAAAAATAAAATGGTATTCTTGTAATTTTACCATTTTTTTTTCTAATTTTTTGATTAGCAAAATGGTTTTGCTAATATTACCAAAATTTTTGCAACGTCCAAAACTACAGTTTTTTTTGCTAATTTTAACCATTTTTTTGCTAGTTTTACAATATTTTTTTTTTGAGTGTAGAGAATAAAACTTAAATGACTTAAACAGATTTATCAGAGACAGGTTGAGTTTAATTAAGAACTAACAATAAGTACTACAGTGGTGGTAAAAAAATAGCACCAGAGTATTATTTTTTTTAATTTTATACCACTTGCACTCAAAAAAGACAGCTAAGTAAATTTTTTTCAGAAGTTTTCCTTAAAAATTTATTAAAATTTGCTAAAAAAAAAAATGAGATATTTTCCTAACTACGAAAAAAAAATTTTAGTTCATAATTTTCTTAAAATGGATTGCTCCATTCTATGGAAGGAGTTTTCTCCTCTCTCTATAAAAAAATATATATATTTTTTTTTAGACACTGCAGGGTGTCGGTAGATCCGCAAAAACCACACAACAACCAAATTTAAGTGAAATTGCCTTATTTGTGTTACCAATCGATTTAACGAATATCGGCCGAAATTTTTATATGGAGGCTAAGTCCAAAGATGGTCCAATTATATTTAGGTTTGATTAGGCACAAAAGTATACGATTAATACCTACAAACTAAATTTAAATTAAATATTTTGCATTTGTATGAATTTTTAGAGGAATTATGTGAATATCGGGAGTGTGGTTTGTATGGGGACTACAAGAAGGACTGACCCAATTCCTTTAAAATTTGTAATGATGATTTTTGAATACAAAATACGTTTACTTGTCAAATTTCGAAAGAATAAATGTAATCATGCGCGTGTACAAGGGGGAAAGGGGAACTTCCCCCCCAGACCAAAGAAAAAAAGAGGAAAAAAGAATTAAAAGGAAAAAAAGAGAAAAAACAAATGAGAGTGTTAAATTCGGCTGTGCCGAATTTTTATACCCTCCAAAATGTAAAAAAACTTTAAAAAAAATTGTCAGGGGCGTTTGTTTGGGTGGGGGGGTTGATGGGGGTCACTGGGGGGACGTTGAGAGCACCTTCCCATTCCGATAAATATACCAAATGTTTCATTTATTTAACAAAAATACAAAAAACATGTAAACAAAAGTGAATTTTTTCAGAGGTTGGTTTAGTTCTTCAAGGGGGAACTTTTTTCCCCTGGGCCGATTTTGCCCATTTACGAACTTAACCTGCTTAGGACCATAAGACATATTCATGCCACATTGCAGGAGGCTCTTTTAATTTAGACTGCATCGTGCCATCTACAGTCAGACGGACGGACGGACGGACGGACAGACAGACATTCACAGAATGTCTTAGAATCGATCATGGATCAATAATATATACACTTTATGGGGTCCCCGACCGATATTTCGATGCGTCACAAACGGAATGACAAAGTGAGTATACCCCCATACTGTGGTTGGAGGGTATAAATGAAGGAAGAAAGAAAAAATTTTCTAAAAAAATTTAAGAGGAAAAAAATCTCGAAATCCGAGAAATTTCCATAAAAAAATCTAAATATTTTTCATAGGAAAAAACCTGAAAATTTTTTATTGAAAAAAATCTGAAAATTTTTAAAGGGAAAATCTGACAATTCACTATAAAAAAAATCTGTCGATCTAGAAGTTCATAATGCAAACAAATAGAGGAAAAACAGTCTCGAAATCAAAGAATTTTTATAAAAAAATATCTGAAAATTTTTTTCAGAAATTTTCAAAGGGAAATTCTTTAAAGGAAAAATTGTTTAATTGTAAAAATGATTTAGATCTTATCTATTATCTATTTATATATGATCGCATCTGATTGTATATATATCTTAAATGGCCAAAATCGAGATCTAATTGTATCCTTGGTCAAGATTAGCACAAATTTGACATTTAATTATATCTGACCAGATACAATTATGAAGCATTCCACACTAAATGTCCCGCTACAGAAAAACATGTGTCCCTTGAATTTCTGAATAAGTTGTATGAGTTGTCCTATATGTAACTACGAAAATTGCGCTTTTGGTTTCTCAATTTTTCAAAAACTGCGCTTAGGAGGCGTGGTCAAATATTGAAAAAATGGTGAAGTTTTAGTCGAGTTACCTTGTTTAAATATTTATCAAATTGAAACAGACAGCACCACAATCTCAAAAATTTACATTCTTGTATAGTTTTGTATGGGCTGTTGATTATTTTTTTTTTTTTGAAAATTTTCAGAACCCGTTCTGAAATTTTCCATTTTTTAAAAAAGTCAATTTATCAAGAATCGGCCACTTTTTTTATACCCACCACACTGTGGTACAACGTATAATGGGTTTGTGCTGATGTTTGTAACTACCCGAAATATTGGTCTTAGACCATCTTTTAAGTATACCGATCGACTCAGAATCACTTTTTGAGTCGATGTCCGTCCGTCCGTCCGTCCGTCCGTCCGTCTGTCCGTCCGTCCGTCTGTCTGTATGTCTGTCCATGTAAACGGTGTAAACATGAAACAGGACGCAATTTTTAATCAATTAACTTGAAATTTTAAACTTCCAAAAGCCTCTTTTGGCCCAAGGACGAAGTCTATTGAAATGGGAAAAAATCGGTCCATATTTAGACCTAACCTTTAGTTTTGACTTAAATGACTCTAATAACCGCATTATAACATATATCATTTCGAAATGACTCAATTTACTCAATTTACGGATCAAAACATATCTGAAGCAGATATGAATATATATGGAATAGATCTGATTACATCTATTTATATATAATCCATTCGATTCTAAGACGATCAGAACGGGTTCTGAAAATTTTCAAAAAAAAAAATTTATTCGATAGTCAATACAAAACTATACAAGAATGTAAATATTTGACCACGTCTCCTAAGCGCAGTTTTTGAAAAATTGAAAAACCAAAAACGCAATTTTTTTAGCTGCATATAGGGCTATCCATACAACCTATTCAGAAATTAACGGTTTATATGTTTTTTTCGCTGGACATTTGTTGTGGAATGCTTTATATTGATTACAACGTTTACATGGACATCGATAAATCAGCTCGGTATACATATGTGAAGGTGAGTCTAGGACTAATGTTTCGAGTAGTTACAAACATCATCACACACTTTTTACAGAGTCTACCACAAAGTGGTATAAAATGGGTTGCCAGCATATGAAAAAATATGGTCTTTCGGAAAAATCCACATCAAAATCCTCAAAAAAACTATTTCTTCCCATTCCGCTAAAAGTAGGAAACTACAACAAGTAGAAAAGTTAAATTCGACTTGGCCGAATCTATGAATACCCTCCACAATACCCTTTTAAGTGATAGTAAATTTTCTAACGTGAAAAAATAAAATTTTTGATTAGATTTTTATTTTGTGTAAAAATTTTTTTTTTAAGAAATAAAAAAAAAAAAAAAATAATTTACTAAATTTTTTTTTGAGTGTAAAATTTTTTTTGAGTGTAAATTTTTATTGAGTGTAAAAGTTTTTTCGACTGTATTTTTTTAGTGTAAAATTATTTATGAGTGACAAAAATACGTTGTAAAATATGTTTGTGACTTACCATTGTTTTTAAAACATGTTTATCGGGTTTTCAACTCATGAGTTTAAGGTGAAACTACACTCAAAAAATTATGTCATTAAAAAAAACATTTGTTTGATGTTCAGTTTTTATTAATGACTACTTCAGTCCTTTGTTTCAAAAATAACACACTAAAAAATAAAGACTTTCATTAACATTTAATTTTTAAAGTCATTTATTTTTGTTCTGTAAGTTAAAACTACTGATTATTCTTATGATTTTTAATGATTTGTGTAAGTAATTTTTTTTTAAATTGTTGGTATATTTTAATGAAATATCATTAGTTTTTACCTACACAAGTCAGTAATTTTTTTGTAGAAAAAAAAATCAAAAAATTATTTATAGAAATATAAAAACATGTTTGTATCAAGTGACTTTGGCACGATGAGTAGAGTGTCTGGCCAGAATGTAGTTGATTGCGGGATCGATTCCACAAAAATTTTATTAAAAATTTTTCTAAAAAAAATATTTTAATAAAAAATTGTAAAAATTTACCTACGAAATCATTAATTTTTATTGTTTTCGTAGGTTATTTTTTTGAAATTTGTTGGTAAAATTAACAGAACTATCATTAATTTTTAATGTTTTCGTTGGTTATTTTTTTCGAATTTGTTGGTAAAAAAGAGTAAAAAAAACGTAATTTTTTAATGTTTAATGTTATTTATTTTTGAAAATTTTTTCAACAGTAAAAAATAAATGTTGATGTTTGTTAAAACAAATGAATAATTACTGGGATGGTTTTCAATTGTTTATTCACTGGTTTTAAGTGTGTTTTTCATTTGTTTTTGCCTACAAAATATTTTGAGTGTAATCTGAAATTTACGGTTTTGCTAATAACTTTTGAACCACTAGACCGATCTAGCTGAAATTTAAAACTAATCAGGCCAGGGGAACGACAAATAAATATTCCAAGCTTCAGTATCCTCAGAATATCCGTTCGAAAAATAGAGTGTGTTTTATCTCGTAAATTCACGAAAAACCCTTGCCGAAATTCACTCTTTTGCTCATAACTTTTGAACCACTGGACCGATTTCGCTGGATTGCAATACCTGACCAGGTAAATGCCCAATATATATGCCAAACTTCAGCAGCCCTCATAAAGTCTTTCAAAAGTTAGCGTGTATTCAACAGACATACAGACGGACAGACGGACGGACGGACATCGCTAGATCGTCTTAGAATCGAACGAGGATCATGAATATATATACTTTATGGGGTCTTAGACCAATATTTCGGGGTGTTACAAATGGAATGACAAACTTATATATATCCTCTATCACTAGAGTTGAGGGTATAAAAGCAGGTAGCTGGATGTTCATTGAAAGACCTACCCTATTAAATGTGAGTTTGGCAAAAGTATATTTTTTTATTAAGTTTAAATTATTCAACAACAAAATCCAATCCAAAAAAAGTCTACAAATTTCCATCATCCAACTCATTCTCCTGGCATACTTATGCTTAACTATTGTTATATGTAAAATGTTTTTTAATTTAAACATGTTCTACTATTTTATTGATAAATAATAATAATACCCATAAACCGCTAATTACTCCACATCTAATGATTTTGCCAATTGAATTAAAGCGGGTTTATCCACTTTTCCACATGACGTCAATGGAAATTTATCAATTATATTAACGAGGCGTATTATACACGATTCATTGCATTTTAAATGATTTTGTAGTAAATTTTTAACTTCAACTTTCAACATCTCATCCTGCTGCTGCTGATTTTGCTGTTGCTGTTCGTCTACTAGTTTGATATTGATGTTATGGGATTTTTGTTTAACAATATACAAAGCTCCTTTATCCTCTAAATCTGTATTCGAAGAACGATAACCCACTAATATGGCAGCAAATACGAAATGTAGACTGCAAACTAATTTCTCTACTTCACTGGGTATTAACTGGAATGGAGTAAAATTTTTTTTTAGAAACAAATTATATTAAACGCTATTTAACTTTAAAAATTTTAATTTAAAACTTACTATAGTATTTTTAGATCTTATTAAATCCTTATATCTGGCCATAACATGTAAAGCATTTTGATCATCCATAAAACCATAGTCACCAGTATTGAGAAAGCCATCACTGTAGTAAATGTTACTATTATCAATTTTATGATAACCCAAATAAGGCATGGGTAATCTAAAACATAGCTGACCACGTGAATTGGAACCCACCGCTTTCAATTTATCATTTAAAATTTTTACTTCCACTCCTGGCACTATGTAACCACCATTTATGTGACGATCACAAGATGTTATTCCAGCCAGTTCGGTCATACCATAACAACGCATTATCAGGACTTTAGGCGCCAATTTTGTAGCCATGTCTATAATTTTTTGTCCCGGATCTTCACCAGCCAAATAAATTGCTTTTAAAGTTATTAAAGCCTTTGTATCATTTGGATCAATGGATAATATAACGTCTTTGAAGACGGAAGGTGGACTAAAGAAATGTGTAACATTGCTTTTGCTAACAATTTCACGACCATATTCTCCCGTAGGAAAACCGCTAGCGTAAACTCTCTTAATGCCCAAAAGAAGAGATTGCAACATTAAATCCACTTGACTTATCCATCTAATGGGACTTAAAGAGAAGATAACAGATTTCGATGTTAGCACAGAAGTTCCATTAGGTTGTGACCAAAATGATATAGCACCATGTAACATTTGAGAATGACTTAGAGCTACAGCTTTAGGTAGTCCTGTAGATCCGGAAGTAAATAATAGGAATGCTGTTAGTTTTACAGGATCGCCCAAATTTGGCAAACTAAAATTGTTAATAGATTCGGAGGAAATAGTTTTTAGTAAATTATTTTCTACTGTTTCACCAATTTTGCCATCTATAGATATTTTATGTTTCAGCAGAGGCAATTTTAGATTTTTTAAGACTTCCAAAATTGAGGACTTATATTTTTCCTCATACAGCAATACAGTGGGAGATAAAAGTTCTAAAGTGTATTTAGCTTGATCTAAAGGAGATACAAAAAAAAGATAATTACTAAAAAAATATCTGTGGAGATTTGACAAAAGCATTTACTTCGACTTAAGTTCTTTTGTTAAAAATATATTAAAATCGACTTTTTCGTATACAACAAACACTTTTTCCATAATTTTTTTTAAAGATCTCAACAATTGGAAACATCAGGTTATCAGATCTCTTGAAAAATATTAAGAAAATTGTCCAGTTCTTACCACTTCAGTCTCTTAAAAAAAGCTCGAAAAATATTTTAAAAAAAATAAGTGCTTTTGTCAAACGTCCACAGATATAGTTTGTATTAGAGATGCGCGCGTGACACAAATTTTTCGTGATTCACGTTAATCACGCGTGATAGTGAGTAAAGTTTATTTTTACTCACGTGATCGTGAATGCACGTGATTATAAAAAATAGTTTCGTGCGTGAGCGTGCGTAAGTAATTTTTGCTTTATGAATTCGCGTGAAAACGAGTAAAAAACAAGTAAGAAAATTATAGTCGGTCAAGACCGGCCATATATTAACCCCACACCGGTGTTTCCCGCAAAATGGGTCCCAAGTTCAAACATGGACCGATGGGATCTATCTTTTGTTAAATCTTTAATAAGTGTAAAAAACACCCACAAACCAAGTTTTAGCGAATTAGGCTTTTATTTGTTGTAAATACACCGCTTTACCTGAACATCGGGCGAAATTTTTATATGGGTCTAGGTACAAAAATGGTCCGATAATAATCAGGTTTGATAAGGTTATTAAAGTATGCGTTTAATACATACAAACTTAATTTAAATAAAATATTTTTGATTTTCATGAAATTTAAGAGATTTTTGTGAATATCGGGAAGGTGGTTAGTATGGGGGCAACAAGAAGAACTAGTCCGATGGCTTTAAAATTCGGCATGGTGATTTGCGAATACAAAACACGATTACCTGCCTAATTTCGATAGGATACCTTTTATAAAACCGTTGTTAGAGTCATTTGAGGGAAATCAAAAGGGGACGTTTGTATGGGGCTAGGTCTAAACATGGACCGATTTTTTCCAATTTAGGCTTCGTCCTTTGGCCAAAAGAAGCTTAATTGCGACCTGTATCGTGTTTACACCGTTACATGGACAGACGGACAGACAGACGGACGGACGAACGGACATTGCTAAATCGACTCAAAAATCGATTCTGAGTCGATCGGTATACTTGAAGGTGGGTCTAGGACCAATATTTAGGGTAGTTACAAACATCAGCACAAACTAATTATACCCTGTACCACAGAGTGGTGTAAGGTATAAATATCGTCATTATATTGAAATTAGACGGTAATTGACACAAAATTGTGATTTAAATAAATTTTTATTATTGTTTTAAGGAACTTAAATCCGAAATATTGGTCCTAGACTTACCTTCAAGCATACACTTAAAAAATTATGACATTAACTGTTTGTAGTTTATTTAAAAAAAATTACGCTTAGTCGTTTTTAAAAGGAACAAATGAGAGTGTTAAATTCGGCTGTGCCGAATCGTTTATACCCTCCAAAATGTATAAAAAATTGAAAAAAAAAATTGTCAGCGGCGTTTTTTTTTTGGGGGTGGGGGGGGGGGGGGGGTGATGGTTCAGTGGGGGACATTAAGAGCACCTCCCATCGCGATAAATATAACAAAAGATTCATTTATTTAACAAAAATATAAAAAAACATGTAAAAAAAGTGTATTATTTCAGAGGTTGGTTTAGTTCTTAAAGGGGGAACTTTTTTCCCACTGAGCCGATTTTTCCCATTCGCGAACTTAGCCCGCCTATGAACTTGAGCCATATTTGTGCCAAACTTCAGGATCTAAGACATTCATAGATCCATTCATAGAATGTCTTAGAATCGATCATGGATCAATAATATATATACTTTATGGGGTCCCTGACCAATATTTCGATGCGTTACAAACGGAATGACAAAGTGAGTATACCCCCATACTGTGGTTGGAGGGTATAAAAACATTTGTTTGATGTTCAGTTTTTATTAATGACTACTTCTGTCCTTTGTTTCAAAAATAACACACTAAAAATAAAGACTTTCATTACCATTTAATTTTTAAAGTCATTTATTTTTGTTCTGTAAGTAAAAACTACTGATTATTCTTTAAATTTTTAATGATTTGTGTAAGTAATTTTTTTTTAATTGTTGGTATTTTTTAATGATACATCATTAGTTTTTACCTACACAAGTAGGTTATTTTTTGTAGAAAAAAAAAATCAAAAATTATTTATAGAAATATAAAAACATGTTTGTATCAAGTGACTTTGGCACGATGGGTAGAGTGTCTGGCCAGAATGTAGTTGATTGCGGGATCGATTCCCCAAAATTTTATTAAACATCTTTAAAAAAATATTTCAATAGAAAACTGTAAAAAATTACCTACGAAATCACCAATTTTTAATGTTTTCGTAGGTTATTTTTTGGAATTTGTTGGTAAAAATAACAGAAAACAAGAATAAAAAAAAACGTAATTTTTTTATGTTTAATGTTACTTATTTTAGAAAATTTTGTCAACAGTAAAAAAAAAATGTTGAACAATTACTGGGATGGTTTTCAATTGTTTATTCACTGGTTGTAAGTGTGTTTTTCACTTGTTTTTGACAACAAAATATTTTGAGTGTACCGATCAACTCAGAATCACTTTCTGAGACGATTTTTCGATGAAATTCTAGCTTCCTTTGGCCCAAGGACGAAGACTCTTGCACAGTAAAAAGTTTTGGGTTATATTTAAAACCTAGCGGAGCACATTTTAAACTACTTTGGAATTAAACTCAAAGTTAAATCGGAAATGGGTTATATGCTAAACCATATAGCAGTTTATTTTATGCAGAATTGTGCTGAGTTTGGGTGACAAATAAACAGTCCTCTGTATGTTAACTTTATTCGGTCTGTATTTTTATTCAATACACAAAAATATTAAAAAACATAACCTTACATTTGTTTTATTTATTTTTGGAGAAATTTAAGTCCTGCCTTGTTCAAATAAACACCTGTTTAGGTGTAAAATTATTTCCATATTTTGGTTTTATTATAACACCCAAAAATAAATTCAAAATCCATTCTCTCACTCTCTTTTTATCTCTTTAAAAGTAAACTTTTTATGGAATAAATTAAATTATTTTTGGCATTGTTATATATACACACCAGCTAGGAAACCACCCTCCCGATATTTAGGAGCATACATAAATCTCTCAAAATTCATGAAAATATAAAATATTGGATTCAAATTTTGTTTGTAGTTGTTTAACGTCTACTTTGGTAGCCTAATCAAATCTGAATAAAATTGTACCATTTTTGGACTAAAAGGGGGAAGTAGTAATCACATTTTTTAATAAAATCCTTATTTAAAAGTAACTTTGTTTGACACTTCTTAAAATTGTTAAAATAAATTTCTACTGTTATCTTTGAAGGTTAGCGTACACTAAAAAAAATATTTAAAAAAACGTTTTAGAAAACCAGATAATCTATAAAAGATCTAAAAAATCTTAGATGCGGAAACTTATAACCCCGGAACCCTGTTTGGAGCTAATTATTAGTTAGTTTTTTAGGTAACTTTGCTAAAGTTTTTTTTGAGTGTATAAAAAACTTTAAGTCACTCCCTCCCTCTGGAGGGTCTTCCAAAAGTCAAATACAAAAAATCATTCAAATCGGTACAGCCGTTTGGCTGTAAATAATTTTGGGCAAAAAAGGGATAAAAATTCCTATACTGGTTTAAATATGCTACCCCAAAATCTGGTTAACTTATATGGTGAAAGATATTTTACAGAGATCATCAGTTCGAAACTTATCAAGATTTCGGGCTTAATTATTCTTAACAGTTTTTGACAAGGAATTAAATGAAATTAAGCTACTGAAGGAGAGAATTCAGAATTGGGGGCTCAAGTCCAGATATTTTTACTGTCCGGTATTTAATATTACCGGTAACGAAGTACAGAGCGGTCATGCTAGCCACTAATAAATTTTTTTAATAAAGAAATTCAAATTACAATTAATTTAAGCCAAAAGTCACTTGAATCCGTTTATTTTTAAACGTTTTACAGCCAAAAAAACAAAAAAACGCAATAAATATTAAGTGGATTAAAATAATGAGCTTAAAAATCGGGCTGCATAAGTCGATGCGAAATTTAATAAGCTACAAGCAGCGAAAAACAAAATTAAAATCGGTTAAGAATTGAGGACTGCAGAGTAATTCTGACAAAAAAAGTGCATCTCGCCCCAATGTGTCACGGCTTAATATTTTTAGCTGGCTTTAATTTTCACAAAATTTCTAGATAACATCATGATATCTGACTAGAAAATTTGTAATCACATAAGGTTGAATTTGTTGGCCTACCTTTTTGAAATGTTGTTTCAAAAAAATTAACGGCAGCTCCCAGCATTAAAGCACCCATAGTTAAACAACTGACTTTAGTATTAACCATGGAATAGATAACAATTATATCTCCTTTTTTAATACCCAACCTTTGAAAATTCATGGCCACTGTTATAGAATCCCGATAAATTTCCGCCATAGTTTTTGTCACTCCGCTATCGTAATGCCATTCTATAACTTTTTCACATGTCAACTTTTTGAAATTTTCCACAAACACTTGACCTATGAAATGTTTAACATATTCTGCATGTGGATAATTTAAAGATTTCCATATTTTTGATTCCGGATCAAATTCGATTCTCATGTTTTTTTTACCGTCTATTTTAAGCGAAAGATCACTATCAAATATTGATATATTTGTGTTCTAGAGTAGATTTTAAAATTTTTTAAAAGCTATTGTAATTTAAGTTATGAAAATCTAAACAATATTTTACTTTGATAAATTGTTAATAATTTTGTTTAATAACAAAAAACATGCAACACGCATGCATTTTAATAAACTAAAATACAAGGAAGTTCATTTATAAATATTATTAATGCATGCAAACATTTTCTTAAGAGTGCCCTAATAATATTAATGGCCAATTAAGTTTAATAGTCACATGGAAAATTTCTAACACAGAAGGAATTGAAAACGAATTTTAATCACGAAAAATGCGGTTTCAATAATTTTTTTAATTAAAACTCCTCTGATGAAGAACATTTTTATACCAATTACATAATTAATAAGAGATTAATTGAATATTTTTCAATCAAACATATTTCGATTTTGATTACAAATTTTAAAGTTTTTATACTCTCCAACCACAGTATATAATATCGGTCTAGGACCCTATAAAGTACATATATTATTGATCAGTGATCGTTTCTAAGACATTCTAGCGAGGTTCGTATGTCCGTCTATAGAGGGAACGATACAGTCCAAAATAAAAGAGCTAGACGTCCGACGTTTGGCATGAATTAGTCTTATGGTCATAGGCTGGTCAAGTTCGGAAATCGGCTAAATCGGACCAAGGGAAAAAAAGTTCCGTTTGGAACTAAACCAACCTCTAAAAAACGGTATTTTTTGCAGGGTTTTTTTTTTACTTTTGTTAAGCAAATGCAACAAAAACGCCCCTGGAATTTTTTTTTTAATTTTTTCTTTTTTAATTTTGGATGGTATCAAAGATTCGGCACAGCCAAACTTATCACTCTCACTTGTTTTGTTTGAAGTCAATCAAAATTATGATTGATTTAACGAATGAATGGTAAGCTTATGACAAATTTATGAAGAAATCCTTCGTTTTTGCTTTCCAATATATTTAGAACTCGATTAGTTTGTATATTTTTTTATACCCTCCATCCACAGTATGGGGGTATACTCACTTTGTCATTCCGTTTGTACACATCGAAATCCATGTCAAATCGGACAATTTGAATAATTTTTTTTTTTAGATTTTCCCAATTTATTGACAGTTTTTAGTTCCTTTCGAAAACTCCTTCGTCCTAAATTTTCAGATTTTTTTGATGAGCCGTTCAAAAGATATACATTTTTTTAAAATTGGTAGTTTGTTCCTTTACTCAAACTTCTTTTACACTCAAAAAAATAAAACTGTAAAGTTAACAAACTTTTTTTTGTTAACTCGAGTTTACTGGCTTTTTAGCAAATTTTTAGTTAAAATCAGCGTTTTAACTACTTTTTTTAGTTAAGTTCGATTTACGAAAATACTAGTGTTGTACAAATTTGGAATTAATTTTTTTTGTTGACTTTAAAACTGAGTTTACGAATTTTTACTAATTAATTTGCTGATTTTTTGTAACATTTTTGTCAAGTCGAAAATTTTAAACATTTCTTATGTAGCCTCCTATGCAAATCTCATTAGTCCTACTTAAGCTGAACTTAACGCTGTGAAAAATATATTTTTTTTTTTATTTAAAAAAAAGGTTAGCTGAATTCACCTAATAAAAAATGTTACGAAATTTTCAGCTGAATTTTTAGTTAAAATTACTGTTTTTTTGCTACATTCATTCTACGAAAAGTTAACTAAATATTTTTTGTTAAATTAACTAGAAATTTAGTAGGTTCAAAATCAGGTGTTTTTTTAGTTAAATTTAACTAAATTTTTTGCCAACTTTACAGTTTTTTTTTTTTGAGTGTAGTCATCACTTCTTCAATAATGGTCCAAATTGAATTTTTTATACCCTCCAACCACAGTATGGGGGTATACTCACTTTGTCATTCCGTGTGTAACGCATCGAAATATTGGTCTAGGACCCCATAAAGTATATATTTTATTGATCAGTGATCGATTCTAAGACATTCTAGCGATGTCCGTCCGTCCGTCTGTCCGTCTGTAGAGGACACGATACAGTCCAAAATAAAAGAACTATACTTCCGAAGTTTGGCACGAATATGTCTTACATCCCTAGGCAGGTTCAGTTCGGAAATGGGAAAAATCGGACCAAGGGGAAAAAAGTTCCCCCTTGGAGAACTAAACCAACCTAAGAAAAACCGCATTTTTTGCAGGGTTTTTTGTACTTTTGCTATGCAACATTTTTATCTCAGAAGAAGTTCAAAAGAGCAATTGAAAGGTGCCCCCTAACGTCTCCCACCAACCCCCACCACCCAAAAAAAAGACGCCCCTGGATTTTTTTATATTGTTTTTTAAATTTTGGAGGGTATAAAAGATTCGGGACAACCGAATGTAACACTCTACTGTTTTTTTTTAATTTTTGTTTTTTTACGTACTTTTTAAAAAAAATTCAAAAAAAATATTAAAAGTGCTCTAGTATGCGATTTTTAAGTTTTAAAATTTAAATCTCATTTTTGAAAATGTATGTACACTAAGAAAATTATGTCATTAACTGTTTGTAGGTTATTTTAAAAAGTAACCAGTAAAGTTATTTTAAAAGAAAAATCATTAATTTTATAAAGGACTTCTTATTTTCTACTGTTTCTGTAGTTTAAAAAAAATAATTTACTGTATTAAAAACGAATTTTCTGTTACATTTAATTTCGGCAGTAAAAAATTTCTTCTATAGTTTTACTGTTTTTCAATACAAAATAACTAAATATTCACTAGTTTTTTAACGTTTTGGTTAGTCATTAAATTAACATTTAAAATTGACTGTAATATGTTTTTATTTTAAATGAAAAAACAGTGGAATGGTTTTTAAATAAAATTTCATTTGTTTTAAGTGAATATTCACTGGAATTTACCTACTTAATTTTTTGAGTGTACTCTTTGATTTTTTTGTGCAAAACTTCTATCGATTCTAAAAATTTGTTGCCCAGTAGGATCGTGGGATAGCGATTATTACTATTTATTAAAATTTTTTGAAAACATTTTATTGTAATTTTCCAATCTTTAAATCACTTCTACAGCTCCAATAGTGCGTCATAGAGGGGTCATTTCCAAGACCGACCCCCATTAATTTTTACGTCTTAACATTTCTTCGGAACAAACTAATACCCTATCTCCAATTCCTAAGGGTGCTTCCACACAAAATGTAATTTTAAAATTTTTTTTTTGTAAATTTGTTTTATTTAATCAGCTTCTACTGGTAAAATCTTTAACTCTATCTTTAATCTTTAACTATTAAGGCGGTCCCCATGCATTTTTTTTATTTTTTGTAAATTTGTTTTATTCAATCAGCTTCTACCGGTCCAATGGTGCGATCGAGAGGGGTCATTAGTGAGACCGACCTTCATTTATTTTCACCCTTTAATATTTTTTATAATAATACTTACGCCCTATCTCCAATCCTTAAGTACCCAGCAAAAATTGGCATTACTAGTAATGGGTTTTGTAATCCGAAGCAGATGTTAATAAGTAGTTACTTATTGAATGAAACACTAATTATTTTAACAAGGGCGTGAGACAAAAATAACTAGTGAAGAGTATGGAGATAAATAAGTAGTTACTGCCTCGGATTACAAATAAGGAGTAAAAACCCATCACCAATAAGAAGTAAAATAATTAGTTAATTAAAACTTTTAAAACTTAACTTATTTTTACTAAAACTTAAAAATTGCGTAATTTTTATTAAGTTTTTAAGTACTTTTTAAGTTAATTGAATTGTAAAGGTTAAAAACTGCAAGTGCAAGAAGATATTATTACTTAGAGGTGCTTTATAACATATTACTGAGAAGTAGTTACTTTTGGGCTTAAAATAATGTTAATGGTAATGGGTACTCATTATAAAT
Organism: Pegoplata infirma; assembly: GCA_963921195.1. NCBI lineage: Eukaryota > Metazoa > Arthropoda > Insecta > Diptera > Anthomyiidae > Pegoplata > Pegoplata infirma. The sequence continues at coordinate 47,008,708 of OY992540.1, read as the reverse complement.
AATGTACTTGGTAATGATTACTTTTCACTACTCATTACCACGTTTTTGCTGGGTAGTTTTATAAAAATGTAATTTTGAATGGAATCCTACTTAGGGAGTGGAGATAGGGCGTAGGTATGTTTTACAAAAATGTTGGAGGGTAAAAATAAATGGGGGTCGGTCTCACTAATGACCCCTGATTAAATAAATCAAATTTACAAAAAAAAAAAAATATATATATTATGGGGACCGCCTTAACAATTAGAGATAGAGGGTAGCTGTGTTCAGAGAAAATGTTTGAACTAAAAAAAATTGAAAATTGTACACAAAAAAATCGAAGAGTACAAACATTTTCAAAAATGAGATTTAAATTTTAAAACTTAAAAATCTTTTACTAGAGCTCTTTTAAGAATTTTTTGGGATTTTTTTTTAAAGTACTTAAAAAAAAAAATTTTGAAAAAAAAAAAATTTAAATTTGGACCATTATTGAACAAGTTATGAGTAAAAGAAGTTTAAATAAAGGGACAAACTACCAAATTTTAAAAAATCGATATCTTTTGAACGGGTCATCAAAAAAATCTGAAAATTTACCACGAAAGAGTTTTCGAAGGGTAAAAAACTTTAAACAAATTGGGAAAATCTAAAAAAAAAAAATGTTCAAAGTTTCCGATTTGACATGAAATGCCCCATATATTATTGACCTATGATACAATCTATCCCGTTATACAATTCCAAATTAAAATAATAAAATCCATTTTGTTGGGCTAAACATTAATCTTTATTATTCGTAATCACTCATTAGAAAGATCTGCCATTAAAATTGCCCGTTCTACCAAAGCCACACGATCTATTTTACCACATGTTGTCAATGGAAAACTATCCAATATATAAATATCATGTATCAATAACATCTCATCATCAGACAATTCACCCTTCCAAGTCTCACGAATTTTAAGAGCAACTTCTTTGCGAGTTAAAGTAACATCATGCTCTAAGAGCACAAATAATGCAGCTACTTCATATAAATCGTCTGGTAAACGATGATAACCGACTAAACGTGCCTGATAAATTTCGGGAACTTTTAAAGCTAAAGATTCCACAATATTCGGAACTAACTGAAATAAACAAAGAATACTAAAATAAAATCTGTTAATTGAATATAGAAACACATTCGTACTTACTAAAATATTTTCATATCTTATTAAATCTTTAAATCTGGACAACATATGAAAAGTGTTTTCATCATCAAAGTAACCATAATCTCCGTTTAGATAGAAACCATTTTCTAAAATATACTTTGTATTATCCAAACCTTTATAGCCGACATAAGGATATGGAGTTTTTATGGCCACTTGCCCTCTCTGATTAGGACCCAATGGTTTAAAATGTTCATCCAATATTTGCATTTCATAACCAGGAAGCAATTTACCACCACTTATATTTTCATCATTAGTTATATTACAAGCCGTTTCTGACATCCCATAACCAAAAAATAATTTACTATTTACCGCATGTTTTTTGGTTAAATTCTTTATAAGTCGCGAGGGATGTTCTCCTGCTAATTCTATATATTTCAAGGAATTTAAACTCTCTACATCATCCTCTTTCAATTCCAGTAAGACCTCATAAAAGAAAGAGGGTACCGCAAACATATGGCTGGGTTTAGTTTCTCGTAATATTTCCAAACCATAAGTACCAGTGGCCGCTCGATTTGCACAAATACGTTTAATTCCCAATATAGCACTTTCAAGACATAGAATAACTTGACTTATCCAACGTAATGGACTCAAAGATATTATTATAGAATTATCATTAAGAGGCTCATCTCTAAATGGATTATCCCACCAAATATAAACAGAATTAAGCAGTAAACAATGTGTAAGCTGAGTAGCTTTTGGTAGACCCGTAGTACCAGACGTTAATACTAAAAATGCTACCTCTTTTTCGGGATATTTGACTTCAACAGATTTAAAATTATCAAAATCCACAGGAGTAGAAGATTTTAAAAGTTCTGATGTTACATTAGGTTCATTCGGGTTATCAATTGAAATCACGTGTTGTAAAGTTTTAGGTTTTTGACGTTTTAATGATTTTATAATCTTATCGTGGAAGATTTCTTCGTAAAATATTACTGAGGGATCAAGTACTGCAAACATATCATCAATATCTTCTGCAAAATTAAGAATTTTAAGATCAATTAATAAATTGTGTTTACATTTTTTTTTTTTTTGTGTTTTAGGAACCAAGTTCTTCCAAAATGGTTCATGAATTTTTCTTAAATTAAGTACAACCCGAGTAAAAATTTTTATGTATGGGGCATTCCATGTCAAATCGGACACTTTGAAAATTTTTTTTTAGATTTTCCCAATTTGTTTACAGTTTTTAGTACCCTTCGAAAACTCCTTCGTGGTAAATTTTCAGATTTTTTTGATGACCTGTTCAAAAGATATCGAATTTTTAAAAGTTAGTACTTTGTTCCTTTACTCAAACTTCTTTTACTCATAACTTCTTCAATAATGGTCCAAATTTCAATTTTTTATTTTTTAAATTTTTATTTTTATTACGTACTTTAAAAAAAAAACAAGTGAGAGTGATAAATACGGCTATGTCGAATCTTTTATACCCTCCAAAATTGTCAGGTGCGTTGGTTTTGGGGGGGGGGGGGGGGTGATGGGGGTCAGTGGGGGACGTTGAGGGCACCTTCCTCTCCCGATAAATATAACAAATGTTTCATTTATTTAACAAAAATACAAAAAAACACGTAAAAAAATGGTATTTTTCAGAGGTTGGCTCAGTTCTCCAAGGAGGAACTTTTTCCCCTGAGCCGATTTTGCCCATTTACGAACTCAACCTGCCTAGGTCCATAAGACATATTCATGCCAAATTGCAGGAGGCTAGCTCTTTTATTTTGGACTGTATCGTGCAATCTTCAGACAGACGGACGGACGGACATTCACAGAATGTCTTAGAATCGATCATGGATCAATAATAAGTATATATTCTTTATGGGGTCCCCGACCGATATTTCGATGCGTTACAAACGGAATGACAAAGTGGGTATACCCCCATAATGTGGTTGGAGGGTATAAAAATCCCAAAAAATTCTTAATAGCGCTGTAGTATGTGATTTTTAAGTTTTAAAATTTAAATCTCATTTTTGAAAATGTTTGTACACCTCGATTTTTTTGAAATTTTTGTATGTAAAACTTCTATCAAGTCTACAAATTTTTTGCCCAGTATAATCGTGGGATAACGATTATTACTATTTTTAAAAATTTTTTTAAAAAATTTTATAGTAATTTTGCAATCTTAAAATCATTTCAACTGCTCCAATGCACACTGGTCGATCCCATTGGCCAAAAATAAAAAAATTAAAGTCAAAAGTTTGTCGCCAAATGTGTCATCTCTATTTCAAATAAAAATAAGCTTTTAAAATTTTGAGCTGTTTCTGTTTTATTCCAACTGTACTCTTTAAGAACAGCTTCAAAAGAGATGGCGAGTTAGCAGTTGGTTTTTGCAGTGTGAAATTATGTAAAATTAGGTTAAACTTTCAATTAATTAAAACCATATAAAAAAATTTTTGTTGAAATAAATCAAAATGAATATTGAATTAGAAGGTATTAACTAAATTTTAAAATAATTACAATGTGTTTAGCCTGTTCTGGAGTTTGTATAAAATTAATAACTTTCCAGTGTCAATGTTAGTGGTTGTTCGCCAATATATTGAAATTTCTAATAGAGTTTTAGTTGTGTTCCCCCCTGAAATCTCCAATCGGACTTTTTTTGATTTATTAGTTAATATTTCAAGATTCTAAAATTGGTAATATCAGCTGCATTCTTTTGCATGTCTTTGAGTTATCACCCACAGATCAAAACGGCCTCGTTGTTTTGGATGTCAAACTTTGAATTCTTGTGTGGTGTTTTGTTTAATTTTAATTGTTATGCATGTAAGAAATGTGATTGTTTATTTTCTTTTTAGCGGACTTTTAATTTTATTTTTTCTTAATTTTATCCTTATTAAGGGTAGTTTAGACCAGCAGACTTGTAAAACGACCTGTCAGTTTTTCTAGTACTTAGCCTGACAGTTTTTTGAAAAATTTTTATTTTTGTTGAATGTAAACTGAAAAAATGGAAAATTTTACATTTTTTTCTTTAATTAAAGAAAAATATTAGATCAAAATCATAAAATATGTGTACAAGAGAATTAATTAATCAACAAATAAAAAAAAATTCATCAAAATCGGTTCAGTAGTTTTTGTTGTACAACTGCAGCCAAATTTATCCTTTAAAAAAACATACCACAATTGGGTGGCAACCCTGGCAATTCTCTTTGCCCAAAATTTGAGCTATAAAAACTTATTAAAATATAACGATTTTTGTCTTTCATATAAAAAAACAGAATTAAAAATTATTGCGTATTTATTTTTTTATAGCTGTTTACAAATTGTTAATATTAAGGCTGTTTTTTTAGTAAAAACCCCCCTTAACCTTTTTTTAATTTTTTATTACATACTATTTCATATTTAATAATTCAATATTTGTTTTTAAAACTAATCTTGTACAAAAGTTATGAATTAAATGTGAATTAAAAACATACTTTCGTTTTTCTTACGTGGGGTGAATGTGGGTGCTTGGGTACGGTAGGGGGTGGGAGTGATTATGAGTCATCAACCACTCCCATTTTATCATTCAATAGTTCTGACATATTTAAAAAGCCGTGACCGAAGTTTCACGATGATACCTACTCTTGAAGTATTTTTGGCCGCCATCTCCATAGAGCTCCGACCACTGTGCAATGGTGCGTCATAGAGGGGTCATTTCAAAGACCGACCCCCATTAATTTTTATGTCTTTACATTTCTTCAGAACAAACTAATACTTTATCTCCAAATACCAAAGGGGCTCCCACACAAAATGACATTTTTTACAATTTGCTCCAACCGCTCTAACTGCCCTAAGAGTGCCCTTAGAGTAATCAAATGTATGACCGATATTTTTTTAGTCCAAACATTTTCTCTGAACACACCTACCCTCTATCTTTAACTGTTAAGGTGGTCCCCATACATTTTTTTTTTATTTTTTGTAAATTTGTTTTATTTAATCAGCTTCTGCCTGTCCAAGGGTGCGTCCGAGAGAGGTTATTAGTGAGACCGACCCCCATTTATTTTTCCCTACAACATTTTTTTAAAACATACCTACGCCTTATCTCCACTCCCTATGTAGGCTCCCATACAAAAAACAGTTGGAGCAAATTTTATAAATATGTAATTTTGAATGGAAGCCTACTTAGGGAGTGGAGATAGGGCATAGGTATGTTTTAAAAAATGTTGTGGGGTAAAAATAAATAGGGGTCGTCTCACTAATGACCCCTCTCGAACGCACCATTGGACCGGTAGAAGCTGATTAAATAAAACAAATTTACAAAAAATAAAAAAAAAATGTATGGGGACCGCCTTAACAGTTAAATATAGAGGGTAGGTGTGTTCAGAGAAAATGTTTTGACTTTGCTCTAAGGGCAGTTAGAGCGGTTGGAGCAAATTTTAAAAAATGTCGTTTTGTGTGGGAGCCCCCTTAGAAATTGGAGATAGGGTATTAGTTTGTTCCAAAATAATGTTAAGACATAAAAATTAATGGGGGTCGGTCTTATAAATGACCCCTCTATGACGCACCATTGGAGCAGTAGAAATGATTTTAAAATTGGAAAATTACAATAAAATTTTTTCAAAAAACTTAAAAAAATAGTAATAATTGTTATCCCACGAGCCTACTGGGCAAAAAAATTGTAGAATCGATAGAAGTTTTACACAAAAAAATTTCAAAAAATCAAAGAGTTCATACATTTTCAAAAATGAGATTTACATTTTGAAACTTAAAAATCGCATTCTAGAGCACTTTTAAATTTTTTTGATTTGTTTTTAAAGTAGTTAAAAAACCAAAAATTAAAAAAAAAAAATTAATTGGGACCAATATTGCAGAAGTTATGAGTAAACGAAGTTTGAGTAAAGGAACAAACTACCAATTTTTAAAAATTCGATATCTTTTGAACGGGTCATCAAAAAAATCTGAAAAGTTACCACGAAGGAGTTTTCGAAAGGTATTAAAAACTGTAAACAAATTGGGAAAATCTAAAAAAAAAATAAAATTCAAAGTGTCCGATTTGACATGGAATACTTTATGAGTTCCCCGATAGATATTTTGATGGGTAACAAATGGAATGACAAAGTGAGTATACCCCCTACTGTGGTTGGAGGTTATATTAATGTATCGCAAGATAATTTATTTTTATTTTTAATTTTACAAAAAAAAATTAAAATTTCGTGTGTGAATTTTCCAAAAATGATTGGATTTGTCTCAAATTAAGTTTAAATGAAAGATTGCCTACTCAACTTACCATTGTCTAACTGTACTTCAAAATAATTGACAATAGCTCCTATTAGTAGCGCACCAAATGTCAATATGGAAGTGAAATAATTATAGCCAGAAAATAATAATATCACATCACCTTTCCCAATGCCTAAACGTACTAAATTTTTTGCTACTAATATTGATTCTTGATAAATATCCTTTGCTTGTTTTTCTCTCCTCGCATCATAATGATATTCTAAAACTTTTGAGGGTTCCAAAGATCTCATAGACTGCAAGAAGGCTTCACCCAATGAACGATTTGATAAATCCTTGTATGGATAATTGATGGATTTCCATATTTTAGTATCTGAATTATATTGAATTTTTAAAAATTCATTCGACATATTATTTGCGTTTGCTTATTAAAATTTAACTAATCAATCGTTTTACTGTGTCTTATTAATTATATATATTAATTAAACTGTGCATACGAAAGTTTTGTATTAAATGCTATTTATTTACTTACTACTTTTACTGTTATTTAGTAGTGTTTTAACAGATGTTGTTTTCTTTTTTTGTATAATAGAATGGAATTTTTTTGCGGATGTTAAATTCAATTAAAAACAATGTAGTTAGAACCGTTATCGGAATCGTAGAAAGAAAGAAATTCCGACAAAAAATTTTTTTTGTACTTTTCATTAACGTTCAACATTTTGCATATTTTGCTATTTCTGCAAAATTACTTAAAGAAAGGCTGAAAAATCCAAAAAAAAAAAATTTTCACCATTTTTTGGCACATTATTTGAACACCTTAATCCCCGATATGGCCGATAAGCCAAGATACCCCAACCTAAGAATTGGCATTTGGGTTGGAATACTTTCCTTGTTAGACAGAACCTAAATTTTTTTTTTTAATTTGATAATTTTGTTTTACGAAAATCTTTGGCATCAGAATCTGAGAATTACCACAAAATCTGAATATTATTTTAAAAAATGAGAATAATTTCAGAGTTTCCTATCAAAAAGTGCTTCAAAATTTGAAACTTTTTTTATATAAAAAAAGTCTTAGTATCTCAGATTTTTCTATAGAAAAAATTTCTACGAATCTAAGACATGTGGAATCTAAGAACTTTTCCATAGAAAACATGTTCTGAGAATTTAAGAGTATTTTGATATGAAAAGTGTATTCTATTATATGATAGAAAGTCAAGTCTTGACCATCGATTTTTAAGTTAATATCAGCGTTTCTATTCTAATTCCACGTGGGTATGAAGTAATCACTAATTTTTTCCAACACATTCATAATTCTGTTGACGCCAGTTAGCATCGATTCGAATTGTGAAAGTGCTCTTAAACTCTTTAATTAAGCTAAATAAATATGTGTGATTCTTTTAAATTTGCACTATTTAAGTAGCTCTTTAAATAATTATTTTAAAATTATAATTTTAAGTGCATTTGTCAATCACGTAACACAATGAAAATGTCCCATGCCATAATCAAAAAGATGTTCGCAAATAAACTTTATTAACCCAAATCTTATTATAATAATCCTATTTTGATAATTCAATTAATCAAAGTGCTTTACAGTTAAAATTAATTTATTTGAGTGCTTCCGCAAATAAAATATTAAGAGAAATTAAGACTACAAGTACATACTACGAAAACTACTAAAATCTGACCTTAAACATATTATTGTATGGAAATGGAATAAGTGGCAACTGAAAGTCAACCCAAAACTCCCCTTCTTTACTAAGATAAATCTAATAATATAAAATGTTTAATCAAATATCACTGATTTTAATACTCGTAAAACAAATAATACTATGTGAGTTCCAAAATGTCATAAAATTAAATATTTTTATGAGTTGTATTAGAAACATACTACTACACCGATTCCAGAGGAATATGACATAAATTTAAGAGTACACTAAATTGTAGTACTGTCAAAAAATCTGTAAAATGACTCTCAATTTGAATAAGCAAACTTTTATCATTTTTTTTTTTTTGCTGAAATGGATATTTTAAGTAAATTCTCTTTCATTCTGTTTTAGAAAATAACAAAAAATTTTCTGTAATTTTACAGATCATTTTGTTATTTTACAGAAATAGGCACTCGCCATTTTTTTTTTTTAATTTTTAGTTTTTTTTTTTAATTTTGTAAAATTTAAAACCCTTCAAAAAAGATTATTAAAATTTAAAAAAAAGGGAACATCTGATTGGTTTGTTAACTTTACAGAAGGATTTACTTACCCCGTTTTGAAAAAGTTTTGTAAGTTTTTTTTTCAAAATTTGAATTCAAAAAAAAACTTGGAAATTTTATTCTAGGAAAAAAGTACATATAACTTAAAAAAGAACTAAGAACATTTTCTTAAGTTTTTTCATGCAGATTTTTCTGCTGTCTCGGCAGATTTCTCCACTGATTTCACCTAGATAATCAAGACAGATATTTAGCAAACCGCATCTGCTAAAATCAGCAGATTTCTCATGTAGCTCAAAATGGGTGTATTTTCAGCAAATTTGTCTGCGGATAAAACTCACAATTTATTTTGAGTGCAGAAAGCAGAATTTTTAAGCAGGGTCGTCTTAAGGTATGATGGGCGCCGCTGAAATGTAAAAATTCGCATGACAAAAAACATTTTTTTTATGATTTTGTTATTATATTGGAATTGGTTTGATTTTCTGTGGGAAAAAATGTCTAAGAATCTGGAAAATGTGTCAGAATATAAAAAAAATTTTATACGAAAAATATCTCTAGATCTGAAACCGTTTTCAAGAACTAACACTTTTTTTGTACGAAAAATGTCCCGAAATCAAATGGCGTCTTCTTTTCTGGAAAAAATATCGCACTTTCTGCACTTTTTTCTTTAATGACTCTTTATGCATTGTAATGAACTATACTTATTGTATAATTCATTAAGGTATTGTCAAGTTCTATCTAACTGTTAATAATAAAAATTCGAAACACGCTTATTTTATTCAATAAAATATCAAAAACCCATAAATTTTTATATTTATCGGATCAGCTCAAAAACTGAGTATTGTTTTAAAATGCTTGATATAGCATTAGATAGGCAGTGAAAATACCTTTCTGTTGGTACCAAAAATTTCTATATTTACTGTACATAACTGTGCAAAAAGAGTCATTAAAGAAAAAAGTGCAGAAGGGGCGACATTTTTTTCTAGAAAAGAATAAACCAAAAATGTTTTAGAATATCTTGCAGAAAACGTGTCAGAATCTGAAACTTAATCTATAGGAAAAATGTCGTAGAATCTGAAAATTTTTCGTATTGAAAACTGTTTCAGAAACTGAAACTTTTACGATTAGAAATTCTGCGACAGTTTGCGTATAGAAAATTAATTTTTCGTATAGAAAATATGTAGAAAATTCAAAAAAAAATGTCAGATTCAGAATCTGTCACTTTTTTATTGGAAAAATATTTCAGAATCTGAGATTTTTTCTATACGAGAAATGTCTCAAAATCTGAGAACCAAATTCTGTGACTTTTTCTATACGAAAAATGTAGCAGAATCTGGTACTTTTTCTATTCGAAAAATGTCCCAGAATCTAGAATCTAAGACTTCTCAGAATGTTATAGCTTTTCGGAGATTTGTTGCAACTGAAATCTTAGAATCAAAAATCTTAAAATCAAAAATCTTTTCCTATACGAGAAATGCTTCAGAATCTGAGACTTTTTCTAAACGAGCAACGTTTCAGAATCTGAAGCTTTTTCTATTCGAAAAATGTTTCAGAATCTGAGAAGTTTTCTATTCGAAATTTTTTTTTAGAATCTGAGACTTTTTATATATGAAAAATATCTCAGAATCTGAGAAAATGTCTCAAATGTCTCAGAATCGCGAAAGAATCCGCAGAATCTGATACTTTTTCTATACGAAAAATGGCTCAGAATCTGGACTTTTTCTATACGCAAACTGTCTCAGAATCTAAAAATTTTTCTTTTACGAAAAATGTCTCAGAATCTGAGACCTTTTCTATACGAAACATGTCTCGGAATCTGAGACATTTCTATACGAAAAATGTCTTAAATCTGAGACTTTTCCTATACGAAAAATGTCTCAAAACCTGAGATCTTTCTATACGAAAATATTCTCAGATTCTGAGACTTTTTCTATACGAAAAATGTCTCGGTTTCTAATATTTTTTTCTACACGAAAAATGACTCGGAATGTGAGACTTTTTCTTTACGAAAAATGTCTCAGAATCTAAGATTCAAATTCTGAGGCTTTTTCTATACGAAAAATTTCTCTATACGAAAAAAGTCTCAGAATCTGGTACTTTTTCTATACGAAAAATGTCTCAGAATCTAAGAATTTTTTTATGAAAAGAGGTCTCAGAATCTGAGACTTTTTACGAATAATGTCTCAAAAATAAAACGGATTTATTGTCATGAGAAACTAAGATCAATTTTTCGTCTGAACGAATTTGTTGGTCTTTTTGAGCCCCGTGAGATCGGTACTGGCTGTCGGAGACGGTGATTTCTCGCTAAACGTTTCAATTTACAAAATGATTCGCGATTTACTTGGTGATAAAAAAAAAATTGACACAAAACTTTTTTTATTTATTTAGCGATCCTTCTTGCAAAAAATTGTCTTTTTGTTAAAATTACAAAAGTGTTTGTTTAATTACAATTAAAAACAACTGAATAATGAACCAATAAATATTCGCAAATCAATGAAACGAAAAATTTTGGATTCTGAATTTTATTTCTCACTGTAAAATTAGTTTTTCTTTTTTTCCTTGTTTTTATACCCTCCACTCTAGTGCACACTAGGCCGAGATGGTAGTTTTTTTGGCCAAAACTAAAGTAAACAAAATTATTAAATTAAAAAAAGCGAATGCACTATTGTATTAAGTATGACTTGCTGCACCTTGTCTGTAATTTTTGTAAAAATCGGTACACCCATTCTCTTGGAATGATCCATCAAAGATAAAATATATATGCTTAAATCACCATATACCGTAATCAAAAAAGCTAGCAAATTTATACATTATTAAGATGGGACCTTGTTTTTTTTTTTGGGGATTAATTTATTTGACAAAGGGAAGTACAACATGTAAATGGGTATGAACAGCTCTTTTTCCCTATTTTTTTTTGATGATTTTTGATATTTTTATATAAATTTTGAAAAATTGTTCCATTTGATATAGTTGTTCCAAAATGTTCCGCGACATAATCCAAAAGTTAGGATGCCAAAATGTTCGTTGGTTTACTAGCTTTCAGACTGACCTGCCCGCTTTTGCCCGTTTTTTCATCTGCGTATATAATATCAATAGAAAGGGAGATGAACAAGTCTAAAGTTGTTAAAATGAGCCTTTTTTATTGAATTAAATTAATTTTATGAATTAACAATTTTCAAGTTTTTCCTAAAGTACATACATAGTGTTTTTCTATATTAATACGGGATAAAATGAAACCCGGTTACCCAAAAACCCGAATACAAAAAAAACCGGTTACGAGAAAAACCCGGTTACACGAAAAATATTTTTTTTTTATCGTATTAAAATTTGTTTTTAATACATTGAAAAAAAATAATTACCCGGTTAGGCGGTCCTGACAGCTTTTTGAAAGAGTGTGGAACTTTTGATAACGATGAGTTAAAAAAAGTGTTTTTTTAAACGGGTTTTCAAAAAAAAAATATTTTTTCTAATTTTTTTTTCAAAATTTTATTTCCATTACATTTTTTAAAACGGGCACAAGCTGGCAACTATTATGGAAAGTGTGGATAGGAAGAATAATTCTGGCCCAGACAGTTTTTTGAAAGGGCGTGGAACTTTTGATAACGATGAGTTTAAAAAAGGGGTTTAAATAAAAAAATATTTTATTTTTTCAAATTTTTAACATTTCAATAACATTTGCCTAAACGGGCACAAGCGGGCAACATTTTTAGATAGAAGGGATAAAAAGGAAAATTTTGGCCCAGACAGTTTTTTGAAAGGGAGTGGAACTTTTGATAACGATGGGCTTAAAAACGGGGTTTACAAAAAAAAAAATCAGATTTTTATAAACTCTTATTTCAATTAAATTTTTGAAATCGGGCACAAGCGGGAAATTTTTTTGGAAAGTGTAAATAAAAAGGATAATTCTGGCCCAAACAGTTTTTTGAAAGGGCGTGGAACTTTTGTTCACAATGATTTTTAAAAAAGGGGGGTTTTCACAAACATTTTTTTATTTTTTTTTTAATTTTTGGTATTTTAATCTCATTTGTGTAAACGGGCACAAGCGGGTAAATTTTTTCTAAGGTGGGGTTAAAAAAGGCTAATTCTGGCCCAGACAGTTTCTTGAAAGAGCGTGGAACTTTTGATGAGTTTAAAAAGGGGGGTTTCAGAAAAAAAACAAATTTTTTTCAATTTTTTATTAGCCCTTATTGAAGTAAATTTTTTTTTTTTGAAAACGGGCACAGACGAGTAACTTTTTTGGAAAGTGCTAATAAAAAGGGCAATTCTGGCATAGACAGTTTTTTGAATGCGCATGGAACTTTTGATGACGATAACTTTAAAAAGGGGGTTTTCAAAAAAAGACAAATTTTTTCCAATTTTTTATAAACTTGTTTCAATTTAATTTTTGAAAACGGGCACAAGCGGAAAAGTTTTTTGGAAAGTGGGGATAAAAAGGATAATTCTGGCCCAGACAGTTTTTTGAAAGAGCGTGGAACTTTTGATGAGTTTAATAAAAAGGGAGTTTTCAGAAAAAAAAAATAATTTTTTCCAATTTTTTATTAGCCCTTATTAAAAGTAAATTTTTGAAAACGGGCACAGGCGGGCAACTTTTTTGGAAAGTGCTGATAAAAAGGGTAATTCTGGCCCAGACAGTTTTCTGAAAGGGCGTGGAACTTTTTATGACGATGAGTTTATAAAGAGGGTTTTCAAAAAAAATGTTTTTTTTAATTTTTTATAAGCTCATTTTTCAATTCAATTTTTGAAAACGGGCACAAGCAGGTAACTTTTTTGGAAAGTGCTGATACAAAGGATAATTCTGGTCCAGACAGTTTTTTGAAAGGCCGTGGAACTTTCCATAACGATGAGTTCTTAAAAGGGGGTTTTCAAAAATGAAATAATTTTTCTCATTTTTTTATAAATTTTATTTAAATTCCATTTTTGAAAACGGGCACAAGCGGGCAACTTTTTTGGAAAGTGTGGATAGAAAGGATAATTCTGGCCCAGACAGTTTTTTAAAAGGGCGTGGAACTTTTGATAACGATGAGTATAAAAAGGGGGTTTTCAAAACAAAAACAATTTTTTTTTTCAATTGTTTATAAACTTTTTTTCAATTATATTTCGGAAAAAGGTATATTCACGTGATTTAAATGAAAATCATTCACGCTCACGCGTGAATCACGTTATTTTTAAACTTTTTTCAATTCAATTTTTAAAAACTTTTATATCACGTGATTTAAGTGAAAATCACTCACTCTCACGCGTGAATCACGTTGTTTTTTGAGTCACGCAAATCACGGGACCAGAGACCATCTCCAATTCAAAAACATAAACAAAAGACAAGTTTCTCTTCATTTGTTTCATCTATAACATCTGTAAATTTTATTAAAAATTAAGTGTCCACCCTGAAACAGTTTCCTTGTAGGTCCGATTACAAAAAGTTTCAAGTCACTTATTTATTACCCAAATATAGGCTTATATTCTGAATTTCAACAAAATCGATTAACATTTACGACCTGTAGAGACTTTTGGCCAAAAAACCTACCATCTCGGCCCAGTGTGTAGTGATAGAGGGTATATATAAGTTTGTCATTCCGTTTGTAACTCATCGAAATATCGATCTGGGACCCCATAAAGTATATAATATATTCATGATCCCCGATCGATTTTAAGACATTCTAGCGATGTCCGTCTGTCCGTCTGTCTGTGGAAATGGTGATCACGACCAAAATACTTCACGGATATAACTGAAACTTAACATTTTTATTGGAAGCTTTCCCGAGAAGTTTGGTATTGCATTTGAGCGATATCGGTTCAGCAGTTCAAAAGTTATGAGCGAAAATGTAAGGACACCTCAAAAATTTTAGTTCATTCAACATAACCTAAAAATACAAAATGCTTTAATTAGGCTGCTGGTTGACATATGTGAACATAATTGAACACTAAATGGTATTTAAACAAGTACAAACATATTTTTTGACAAAAAAAGAAAAAAATTGCGGATTTTTTTTTTTACCAATTTTTTTTTCGCAGAAATTTTTTTTCAAAAAATTTTTTTTTTCAAAAGTAATTTCCTTTTAAAAAAGTTTTTAATTTTAATCTTTTTGAAATTGTGGTGGGTATCACTACATTCGGCAAGGCCGAATTTAACTTTTTTACTTGTTATTATTCGAAATTGATTTGGGGGGGGGATTTCCGGGGATCCGACCCTGAATGAAGTACTTTGTTTATAATAGAATTTTAAATACAGAATTCGATTTTGATATAAAATTTCCAATATTAGCTCTGTTTTATGAAATAAATCCTAAAATCGAAAGAAAATCTGACTATTTGTTGTTTTTTTCTGTTAGTAGAGTTTTAGCTCGGGCTCTAATAATGTTTGACATTTTTGATCAGTAATTTGAAAATTGTTTCACAAAAAAAATCGTTAAAAACCAAAAAATATAACTATGAAATCCTTAAGTGTCTAATATATTCTTAAAAATATGTATATTTCTTATTCCCAAATCGTCTAATCAACTCAAATTGTTTCCATTTCCTCAACAAACAAATTATGTGTTAATCTCTTAGTTAAAAGGTCACCCCCAACAAAAACACCAGACATTTGGTTGGTTGATTGCCACCAACCAGCCTGTTAATGTCACCACCATTTAAAACAATGCATGCCTCATTTAAAACTAAACTAAGAAAACCACTAAAATTGAATGAAATGAAACATAATTTCCATTAACGCAAAATACAGAAAAAAAGCCAAACATAACCACAAAATTTCATTTTAAAATTTTCAAAAGAGTAAAAACCCTTATGTTTGAAACATTAGGGATTTTCACAATAACGGGCAAATTAGTCTGATAAATGGGAAATTTGCCAAACGTCAAAAAATAGCCAAAGATTATTTTCGTGTATTAAAATCATTTGACGTTTGGCAAATTTATCAATTACACCAAAAGAATGCCTTAGATCGTGAAAACCCCTATTTATGTGTTTTGTTGTTGTTTGTGAATTTCAACCCACTTACATTTTAAGCGGCCACATTAGTCATAATCACACTCTGTTTCAAAATATTTTTTGGGGTCGTTTTACAACAGGACACATCCGGTGGCAGCCGTTAAGCGCGTGTTTAACAGCAACATTTCTTAAAAAAATAATCATAAATTATGATGAATTGCAATTAAATATGATTTCTTTTTTGTGTATCTGCTATTAAAAATTATGATCAATTTAGAAATTGAAAAATGTATTTGAGTTGAGTTCTTAGACATTTGTAATGTACTTACTAGACATTTTTGGAGAATATATCAATTAAGTTATTGAAAAGTTCAAAAGTTTAAGTATGAGATAAAACAAGTAGAAAAGTTAAATTCGACTTGGCCGAATCTATGAATACCCTCCACAATATTAACCAAGGTAGAGATAACAAGTTAAATTCGGCCTTGCCGATTGTAGTGATACCCTCCACAATTTCAAAAATATTATTGCAAACAACTTTATTTAAAAGGAAATTACTTTTGAAAAAAAAAAAATATTGAAAAAAGATTTCCGCGAAAAAAAATTTTGTTAAAAAAAAAAATCCGCGATTTTTTTCTTTTTTGTCAAAAAATATGTTCGTACTTGTTTAAATACCATTTGGTGTTCAATTATGTTCACATATGTCAACCAGAAGCCGAATTAAAGCATTTTGTATTTTTAGGTTATGTTGAATGTACTGAAATTTTTGTCTGTGCAATATTTTGTTTTCTGTGCAATATTTTGTCCGCGAGAGCATTTTCCACAGACAGACAGACAGACGGGCAGACGGACATCGCTAGAATATCTTAAAATCGATCGGGTATCATGAATATATATACTTTATGGGGTCCCAGACCGATATTTCGATGAGTTACAAACGGAATGACAAACTTATATATACCCTCTATCACTAAGTGGAGGGTATAAAAATAAATCAGAGATGTAGTCCAATTTACGAAAGTTGTAGAAGGGGAGGGGTTAAAAAGTACTAAACATTGGAATCGATAATGGCTGGGACTGCCAAGGGAGAGGACTGATACAACGAAAATGTTTTTAAAAAATATAGACTGTGTATAACATGACCGCAAACTTTGGACCCCTCATATTGAACACTATGAAGAAATACTCTGAAATAACCTCATCAAGCCTGGGCGAAAAAAAATACCGAAAAAACATTTTTTGTTAAAAAAAATTCCGCACGAAAAAAAATTTCAAAATTTTTTTTTGTACTTGTTTATAGAATACTTTTCGATATCCAATCCAAACAGTACCCGATTTTAAACATGTTGCATATTTGGGTTATTTGCAGCATCGTTTTAGCCATTTAAGCACACTGGGCCCCCAAATGCCAATAAATTCGCTTATACGAAAATGGAGCAAATTTTTTTTTAATTTGTTTTTAAAAAACTTTCACATTTTCTTACAGAAAAAGTCTCAGAATCAAACAGACTTTTTCAATGAGAGAAATTTTTCCTTTTTTCAAAAGTCTCAAATTAATTAAAATTTTTCCTTCATAAAAAGTCTCAGATTGTGAAATATTTTTCGTATAGAAAAAGTTTCAGATTCTGAGATTTTAAAAGTTTAAGGTTTATAAAAGTTTTTTCAAAATAAAAAATCTCAGACTCTGAATCCCTTTTCGAGTGCAAAGTCTCAGATTCGGAGACATTTAGCGTATAGAATAGTTTCAGATTCTGAGACCGTTTTCGTATAGAAAAAGTCTCAAACTCGGAGACAAATGAGTAAGATTTCGGGACATTTTTTATATTGAAAAAGTCTCACGTTCTGAGACATTCTCTGACTCTGATACTTGTTTCGTATAGAAAGTCTCATATTCTGAGACATGTTTCATATAGAAAAATTCTCAGATTCTGAGACATTTTTCGTATAGAAAAAGTTTTATATTCTGAGATATTTTTCGCAAAGAAATAGTCGCAGATTCTAAAACGCTTTTTGTACAGAAAAATCTTAAATTCTGAGACATTTTTCATATCGGAAAAGTCTTACCTCCAGTTTCTGTAACACGAACGTCATTAGTCTGCGACGAATTTGTTTTTGTTACAATAAAAAATACATGAAAATTCGTCGCGGACGAATGACTTTCGTGTTACAGCAACTGAGGGTTAGATTCTGAGATAGCAAAGGTCTCATTCAAACCAAATTGTCTTACGCGAATATCATGGTTTTTATTAGTAAAGAAAAATGACCTCGAGCTAGAATATCCCTTCTTAAAATATTTTTTTATACTCTCCAACCACAGTATGGTGGTACACTCACTTTGTCATTCCTTGTGAAATGCAACGAAATATCGGTCTAGGGCCCCACAAAGTATATATGGGGCATTCCATGCCAAATCGGACACTTTGAAAACTTTTTTTTTTAGATTTTCCCAATTTGTTTACAGTTTTTAGTACCCTTCGAAAACTCCTTCGTGGTAAATTTTCAGATTTTTTTGATGACCCGTTCAAAAGATATCGAATTTTTAAAAATTGGTAGTTTGTTCCTTTACTCAAACTTCTTTTACTCATAACTTCTTCAATAATGGTCCAAATTTAAAATTTATTTTTTCAAAATTTTTGTTTTTTTACGTACTTTTAAAAAAAAAAATCCCAAAAAATTCTTAAAAGCGCTCTAGTATGCGATTTTTAAGTTTTAAAATTTAAATCTCATTTTTGCAAATGTTTGTACTCTTCGATTTTTTTTAAATTTTTATGTGTAAAACTTCTATCGATTCTAAAAATTGTTTGCCCAGGAGGATCGTGGGATAACGTTTATTACTATTTTTTTAAATTTTTTGAAAAAAATGGTGCGTCTTAGAGGGGTCATTTATAAAACCGACCCCCAATAATTTTTACGTCTTAACATTTCTTTGGAAAAAAATAAAAATCCTACCTCTAATTTCTAAGGCGGCTCCCACACAAAACAACATTTTTTAAAATTTGCTCCAACCGCTCTAACTGCCATAATAGCACCCTTAGAGCAAGAAAATGTAAGACCGACCTACAATATTTTTTTAGTCCAAACATTTTCTCTGAACATACCTACCCTCTATCTCTAATTGTTAAGGCAGTCCCCATACATTTTTTTTTATTTTTTGAAAATTTGTTTTATTTAATCAGCTTCTACCGGTCCAATGGTGCGTCCGAGAGGGGTCATTAGTGAGACCGACCTCCATTTATTTTTACTCTACAACATTTTTTTAAAACATACCTACGCCCTATCTTCACTCCCTAAGTATGCTCCCATACAAATAACAGTTGGAGCAAATTTTATAAGAATGTAATTTTGAATGGAAGCCTACTTAGGAAGTGGAGATTGGACATAGGTAAGTTTTAAAAAAATATTGTAGGGTGAAAATTATTGGGGGTCGGTCTCACTAATGACCGCTCGCGGACGCACCATTGGACCGGTAGAAGCTGATTAAATAAAACAAATCTACAAAAAATAAAAAAAATTGTATGGGGACTGCCTTAACAATTAGAGATAGAGGGTAGGTATGTTCAGAGAAAATGTTTGGGCAAAAAAATACTGTAGGTCGGTCATACATTTTGTTGCTCTAAGGGCACTATCTGGGCAATTAGAGCGGTTGGAGGTAATTTTAAAAAATGTCGTTTTGTGTGGGAGCCCCCTTAGAAATTGGAGATAGGGTATTAGTTTGATCCAATGAAATGTTAAGACGTAAAAATAAATGGGGGTCGGTCTTATAAATGACCCCTCTATGACACACCATTGGAGCAGTAGAAATAATTTTAAGATTGGAAAATTACAATAAATTTTTTTCAAAAAATTTTAAAAAAATAGTAATAATCGTTATCCCACGATCCTCCTGGGCAAAAAATTTGTAGAAAAGATAGAAGTTTTACACAAAAAAATTTCAAAAAAATCAAAGAGTACAAACATTTTCAAAAATGAGATTTAAATTTTAAAACTTAAAAATCGCATACTAGAGCGCTTTTAAGAATTTTTTGGGATTTTTTTTTAAAAATTACGTAAAAAAACTAAAATTTTGAAAAAAAAATTGAAATTTGGTCCATTATTGAAGAAGTTATGAGTAAAAGAAGTTTGAGTAAAGGAACAAACTACCAATTTTTAAAAATTCGATATCTTTTGAACGGGTCATCAAAAAAATCTGAAAATTTACCACGAAGGAGTTTTCAAAGGGTACTAACAACTGTAAACCAATTGGGAAAATCTAAAAAAAAAATTTTCTAAATGTCCGATTTGACATGGAGTGCCCCATATATGTTATTGATCAGTGATCGATTCTAGGACATTCTAGCGATGTCCGTCCGTTTGTCCATTTGTCCGTTCGTCTGTAGAGGCCACGAAACAGTCCGAACTAAAAGAGCTTGACTTCCGAAGTTTGGCACGAATATGTTTTATGTCATAGGCTGGTCAAGTTCGGAAATGGGCAAAATCGGACGAGGTGAAAAAGGTTTCCCTTTGGAGAACTAAACCAACCTTGTAAAAATGGTATTTTTTGCTAGCTTTTTTGTACTCTTTTTAAGCAGATGCTACATTTTAATGTCAGAGGAAGCTCAAAACCCTGCATGTGAACCCAGCGGAAAAAAAGTAAAAAAAAAACGTTTGACACGCCCCCTTTTGTAGACGTGGATACAAAAAATGTGTTTTAATAATGATTAAATGGATTAAATAATTGCAAGAATCATAACAAATCCATTTGATAATATCTATCGCAAGGGGAAGGTGGAGACAAGCCACCCAAATCCCCCCCAAAAAAAAAACGCGCCTGAAAAGTTGTTTTTTAATTTTTTACAATTTGTAGGGTATAAAAGATTCGACACAGCCGAACTTAACACTCTCTCAGTTGTTTAGTTTCTTTTTCTTAAAACAGAAGAATTGTATTGGGACCGCTTTAAAGGTTGAAGATAAAGAGTAGGTATGTTCTGAGAATTTTTTTGATTAAAAAAGCATTATGGGTCGGTCATACATTTGACCCCTCTTTTGTCAGGTAGAGCGGTTAGGACAAATTTAAAGAAATGTCATTTTGTATAAGAGTCCCCTTGGGAATTGAAGATAAATTGTAAAAGCGTTCGGAAAAAATTTTAATGCGTAAAAATTAATAGGATTTGGTAGGGAAAATCTAAAAAAAAAAAAATTTAAGTGCCCAATTCGATAAAAAAGCCAACATTTCGACACATTTTCTTACATTAAAGAAAAATTAAGTGACTGGAAAGTGTTCTTGGGGTATTATTCATGAATTCGACCACTTAGATTTTATCTTTTTTACTCGTTTTATTATGGTTATGGGAATGATAAGCAAACTTCTATGCTATTGGGTATTTTTAAATTCTTCTCCCCCTCTAAGTCATAAATGTATACGCTCTTGCTAAGCTTAAATTGTAATAATTGAGATAAATAGAATACGAACGACAGCGACATTAGCAACAATGCAGCAATAATTTGCAAACGGATTTCCTAAAGCTTTTAAAGAAAACACATTTTTTTTTGAACTGCGTTACCCCACGCAACATAAGCGGTACTTTTTCATGTTTTTTTTTTTTTGTTCACAAAAGAAAACAGTTGCCACATAATTTTCAACATTTGGATGGTTACTTTAATACAAAATTTCTTGTCCGTCCGTCTGTTTCATGCTTTACTTAGTTAGTGTTAATCTATCTAACAGATATAAAATGGATGATGATGATGATGGGGGGATTATAACACCCGATACAATCATATTCTCTATACAAAAAAAAAAAATAACAAAACCATAAAAGGGATGAAGATAATTTCAAACAGAAAAAAATGCGTTAAGCGTTAAAATGTTTTGTTGACATTGCGTTGGTTTTGTCGAACAGACAACAAGGAATTGGGACCCAAATACAAAAAAAAAAAAAAAAATTAAACAAAAATCAACATATTGTGTTTGTTCAGTCACGTTGGTAATTGCCGCCACATGGCGTCCCTCACTGACTGAAACCCAAATTCCACATACAAAAAACAGACGTTTATGACAAGAGACCATGCCAAACCAAACCATACTACTCTAAGTAATCAACAACATTAGTTCGAAAATGTGCTGTGGTAGCGGAGTGTTTAACTCTGGAACCCCCCGTTAATTTTCTAAAACCAAATGAAAATATAGTTTGTAAAATAACTTCATATTTTCGACAAAACCGAAGAGAAAACAATGATGTTTTTAAAGGACAAACAATATAAAGTTTAATCAAGTAGAAATGACATGAAATTAGAGCTAGAAAAAAAAATAACATGATGTGGAGTGGAGCTGCTGCTAAAGTGTATTCCCAAATTCAAAAACTGAATAAAGTTCGGAGATGTATTGGAAAAGTAATATTTTAGATTTACCTAAATCATGATTATTATCTAGATGTAATTTTCAATTTTGTTAAGTAATCATTAGGGGTATTCACTAAGGTAGCTATTTTACGACCCTCCATTAACAAGGAAACTATCCAAATTTTGAGTGACTGAATTGAGTAGTCAGTGGATGTTTCGATACACCTTCATTCTCGCAATAACAGAAAATATATTTTTAACTTTCCACTTTAGTACCTAATTTCATTTCATGCATTCTAAATTTATAGTTTCTAGGACCATTATTTCAGGAATTTTAAAAAGTATCAAAGTTCTCGTTTTTACCTTATTTAGGAAATTTTCAAAAATTACTTTTTATCTGCTGGTGGTGTTTTTAGAACCTTTATTTTAGGAGATAGAAAAAGTACCGAAATACAATTTTGACCCTTCTTGCCAGCATAGAATCCAAATATAGCAAGAGCATCTTTCATAGCAAATATCAGTTATGGGGAGTAAGTCCAAAGCAATTTTGGTCATAATCCCCGTTTTCTGCAGAGAGGGTGGGTTTAGCGAAGCCGCTAAATTAATTTATGGAGTTTGTAATCCCTAAGCTACGCAGAAAAACTTTTGCGACAAAACAAAATAAAATTTTTGGGATTACACCAACTAGTATAGCGGACATAATCCCTGTAATGGCCATTTAATACATGGTCATTATCCCCATAAATCTGGGAATTATGTCCGTTTTTATTGGGGTTATGTCCAGATTATTTTCGGTCATAGTCATCACTGACATTATGGGGATTATGACCGAAATGAATATGGTCATAATTCCCATAACGGAAATCGGGATTATGTCCGTGGGGATTATGTCATGTTACCGGTACGCTCATATCTAAACATAATGCCTTTGGTGTTGGTAATGACTTCTCTCGACTTATTTCGAATTTCCTCAGAGATCGTTCTATACATGTTGTTCTAGATGTGCTCTCATCAAATGCGTTTCAGCTTCAATCAGGGGTCCCGAAAGGTTCTGCTCTTTCTCCTACCCTTTTTCTTATTTTTCTTAACGACCTTCTAAGTCAAACTTCAAATCCTATCTACTCTTTTTCAGATGACACCAACATTTCTCACTCATTTTCTTTTGATCGCAGGCCAAGTCTCCTGTTGGCAATTTCTGAGTGAGGTCTTTCGAATGGCACGGTGCCCTGTATAGGATTTAAATAAAATGTTGGTGTTACTCCAATTTTTAAGTGGATTATGTTTTTAGAAGATAAAAGAAAGAAAATGAGCCAAAAAAGAAAAAAAAAGTACTACCCAGCAAAAACTTGCATTACCAAGTAATGAAATGTGTAATGGGAAATTCAAAAGTTATAACTACTTCTGATTCGAATTACCTTTCCCATTACATTTACAAGCAAATGTGCCAAATGTAATGATTATCAAACCAATATTAATAACTAATTACATATATACCTATAGGTAATGAAAAAATTATTTTAAAAAAAAATTTTAAAAAATAAAAAAATATTTAATTTTATTTTGTTTTTATTCAAAATAATGTACAGTGAGTCAAAAAATGAAAATCTAGTTCTGAATTTTTTTTATTTTATTATAATGACTTATGTAAGTCATTATTAATAAGTCCTTATTTTACATTTCAAAATAATGCTAAAGGTAATTTTTTGTCATTACTAAGTAATTAGAATGGTAATGATGTGTCATTACCAAGTTTTTGCTGGGTAGGCGCTTTTTTTTTGGCGGGCAAAAAGATGAATTTCAAAAAAACAAAAAAGAATTTATTCTTTCAAATGCATTAAAATTTGTATATGCGGATATAAATTCATCACATATTTACTTATCAGTGGATTTAGATATATATGTAACATATTTTTCCAGATATGAGACTTAAAAGAATAATTTCACTATTAATTGAAACTAAATGAAATATGTCCTTGTAAATTATTTATAAATGTAAGTTCTTAAAAGTTTTCAGTGTACTACTCAGACGGACAGCAGAACACAAAGTTGCCTCAGTTTAGACCTTAGTGAGTCATATAATTTTAAAAGAATTAATACTTTTTTGTTAAAAATGTTTTTTCAAAACTAAAAAAAATCAGAAAACGATAGTAAAAATCATTAAAAATGTGTTTGCAATGCCTAAGGAAGAGTAAAATAAAGTAATTAGTTTAAAAAGAGATACAGAAAGTGGTTTGGACTATTTGTTTATTGCGAAACTTATGGATGGACTTAATATCCTTTTTTAATTTTGTTTATTTCGCCAAAAATCCTTTGTAAATTTTGTTTCTATTGTTGGGGTAACTTCCCCCCTTCAAAATCTAGAAACAGGATCAATATTAAATGTGAAGTAATTGCTAGAGTTAAAATTTTCATTAAATTAAAGAAGAAATTTGATTTAGTCTCACTAAATAGTGAAATTATTCTTTTAAGTCTCATATCTGCAAAAATATGTCACATATATAT
Organism: Pegoplata infirma; assembly: GCA_963921195.1. Lineage (NCBI taxonomy): Eukaryota > Metazoa > Arthropoda > Insecta > Diptera > Anthomyiidae > Pegoplata > Pegoplata infirma. Next base: position 46,984,444 of record OY992540.1, on the reverse strand, counting down.
TTAAATCTCACTGACAAGTGAATATGTGATGAATTTACATCTGTATAAAAAATTTTTAATGCATTTGAAAGAATAAATTCTTTTTTATTTTTTTGAATTCATCTTTTTGCCCGCCAAAAAAAAAGCGCCAAGTACTTTTTTTTCTTTTTCGGCTCATTTTCTTTCTTTTATAGTCCAAAAACATAATCCGCTTAAAAATTGGAGTAACACCAAAATTTTATTTAAATCCTCTCCAGGGCACCGTGATGGGTTTAATGCACACAAGACTCAATTTTGTATGTTGACCCACAGGAATGTGGAACCAACAATGTCATCTGGAATAAGCACGTTTTTTAAGTGTCGAAAGAATTATTCAAGTGTCTCGGTTTTTTAAACCAGTGTAAGATGTCCATACTATTTATAACACATTTATCCGACCGAAGGAAAAACAAGATCTGCCAATAATTGACGCACGTCTTTAAATGAAATGGCCAAGCAGTTTGATATACGACTTATATGGGTCCCAGGGCACATAGACATTTCAGGGAATTACAAAGTCGATGAGCTTGCAAGACTGGAACTACCTTACAGGTTCCAGTAGAATTGGTATATGGTAGTGTGCCTAAGTCTAATCAGTGATAGGCAGATGGATGGATGTGTATGAATACGCGACAGATTTGGCCCTCTATTAATCAGAAGCGCACAAGTGAGCTGGTATCGCTTCTAAGAGAAAAGATTTCGATGGTGGTTGCTATAATCTCCTAACACTGTCTTATAGGAATGAACGTAGAGCTGTTAAGTGTGCCGTCAAATGACTTTTGCCGGAGTTTCATGGACGAGGAGGAGTTTTTAAGATATCGAACACTTTATTTTATTATTTTTTCAGAGACTTGCTTCACTGGGATCTGGAGAGCCGCACGATCTTTCTGATTTGTCGGATGTCAAAATTCAATATATTAGGAGTTTCAAAAGGAGCTAAATTGGTTTAACGACAGGGAGTAGTAGGAGAACCTTATTGCGGTCCCATGGTATCACAACCTCAGAGTCTATGTGTTCTGACTTAAAAAGTCAGCAGATTCCTGCAACCTAGCCTACTCTACCTACTGTTAAACCAATTTGAGGCCATCACTCAGTTCCTTATTTAGGCATCTGTCAGTGAGTCATCAATTAGTTAATCAGTAATTAGTCTGTCAGTCATCAATCATTCATAAAATCGTCGCTGATCGTAAGAAAGCAACAACGGTACCTAAAGGGCAGTTTACATGTTAACTACCCTTGACCATCCTTATCTACTATTTCCCAGTATTGGTGATACGATTTGCCGGGTTTAAATAATTTTGTATGAAAAATTATTTGAATTTGACAATTGTTATCCTCCAATACTGGGAAATAGTAGATAAGGGTAGTCAAGGGTAGTTAACATGTAAATCAAGCTTAATACTCGAAGAGTTAATAATGGTGAAACTTTTGCTAGTGTTACAGCAGAAGGTATAGTTCCAGCAAATCAAAGCCTTACAATGGAGGATAAGCTATCACAGATCCTAGAAAAGCTCAACCAACAGGCACTTTTTAATCAAAATCTTATGGATAGGATAGAAAAACAATCATGCCTAAAAACAGTCTTAGAATAATGGCTTGGAATGCTAATGGAATTATACTTAAACCACAAAAATGAACTTGAAGCAGTTCTAAATACAAATAAAATAGATGTATGTCTGGTATCAGAAACTCATTTAACCAACCAAATGTTTGCAAGATTTAAAAATTATAGTATGTATTGCTCAAACCATCCATTGAATAACGCTAGAGGTGGAAGTGCAATAATTATAAAACAATGTATTGATCATTATGAAGATGATAAAATATGTGCTACCGATTTTCAGGCTACTACAGTAACATTAAAACTATGTGGATCTGATTTGTCTATAACAGCATTGTATAGCCCACCAAGAAATAAAATTAAATCGGAAAGGTATGTGAAGTTATTTAATAAACATAAAGGTAGATTTGTAATTGGAGGAGACTTCAACGCGAAACATGTTAATTGGGGTTCTCGTTTTACAACTACAAAAGGTCGTGAACTATTGAAAGCAGTAAATAGTCTAGGGTGTGATGTTATGTCATCAGGTAATCCAACATACTGGGCAACAGATAAAAACAAGATTCCAGATTTAATCGACTTTTTTGTAACTAGACAAATACCAAAAACAAAGATGAACATCGAAGATGGCACCGATATGAATTCTGATCACTCGCCAATATATTTATATATCAATATTTATCAAACAAATTAACTGACTGGGATTTTTTTAAATATCAGTTAGAAAACAATATTGATACAAGTGGTTTTATAGAGACAATTAATGATATAGAAGAAGAAACAGAAAAACTCACATCTAAAATACAACAATCAGCCTGGTCAAGTACACCAATGTATAAAAAGAAAATCTGGCAGCAACCTTATTCAAATGAAATTCTTGCGCTTATTAAAGAAAAGAGAAAAGTAAGAAAACAATGGCAGTCTTCAAGATATCCCCCGTTAAAATCTCAATTAAATAGATTAACAAAACTTGTTACAGAAAAAATAAAGCAACATAAAAATATACAATTTAGTCTTAAAATGCAAAACCTAACGGCAGACAAAGTAACAGATTACTCATTGTGGAAAACAGCGAAAAACTTAAAACGTCCAATTGTACATAATCCCCCCATCAAAAAAGAAAATGGCTTGTGGGCGAAGACTAATGCTGATAAAGCTGAAGATTTTGCTCATTATCTGCACACTACTTTTCAACCATATGAAATGATAGGGAGTTAAAATTTTTCAACATGAACCCCTGATTTCCTTCGATGTCTCCGAATTTGATGAAACTTTGTGTATATGTTGGGACTTATAATATTTATACTCAGACAAAATTTGAGACCTTTAACTTTCGTGGTTCCAGAAATATGGCGTGTCAAAAGTCAAGAAAATCTTTTAAAGGATGAAATATAAACATTTATATCTTCAAAAGTATTTAATCTATATTACTCCCTGATAGCTTGTTTTAAAGGCAAAACCATGGCCATTCAAATAACATTTTGCAAAAATTTTTATTTTGGGAATTTTTTTATTTCTGCAAAATTCGCGATTCGCGAAAATATATCTGAAAAAGCGACATTTTTAAAAATCTGAAAAAAATATATGTTATTGGCTACTATCTTAGCTACAAGCTGCATAAATTTTAAGTTGGTGAACGTATTAAGACCAGAGATATGAATAAAAATGTGTTGCCAAGTAGTAAATTTTTATCAAATCTGATGGATATTAAATTTTTTTTTTGAATATTTTTGCAAATACACATAATAAAACGGTGAAAAAAGTAAAGTAAATGGTACATACGGGTACTACACATAGCTACAATATAACATGAACATTTATCATTACACTACTCTACAAAAATCAATTTTTTTTTGCACAGACTCTTAGATTACATTTGCTAAAGTATTTCGGTCTCTTCAAAACACATATCTGTCATCATAAAAATTTGATCAAATCGCCTTTTCGAGAAAAGACCTCTATTGCGGTCCCTGCCCATAAAAACCAACGAATGACTTTATGTAAGAAAAATTATTAAAAATGCATATTATTTCAAAATTCATTGAGTTTATGCGAAAATATTTGCAAAAAAATCTAAATTTTGAGCAAAATTTGCAAATATTATTTGCATATACTTTTTTCCCTAATATTTTTATTTTTTTAATTTTCATTGTTTAAAATACATTTTCTTAAGTCGTTTGCCCTCTTTAACGTGAATCCACTAAACGCGAATCCATTGTCATTTTAATTTAATCGCGTTCTCGTGATTTGACCATTTAGTTTTTGCAGCTGAAGCATACAAAAATATTAAACGAACAAATAATATGAGGTATGTCAGTGTGAAACATTTATTATTACGTTTCTTTCTTGGGTTTGAGGGCTTAGTCTGTAAAATAGGCCTATATGTCCAGAAGACAATTTGATAAAATGTTTATGATGACAGATTCGTGTATACTTTTTAAAATGTGTTCTAGAAGTCTCTGCAAAAAAAGTTGACTTTTGTTAAGTAGTGTAATCGATAAAAAGTTATGTTACAATATATTCATGTGTAATACTCGTGTGTACCATCAACTTTACTTTTTTCACCGTTTTATTTTATGTATTTGCAAAAATATTCAAAAATAGTAATTAAATATTCATCAGATTTTAAAAAAAAATTCCTACTTGTCAACACATTTTTATTAATATCTCTGGACTTAATACGTTCACCAACGCGAAATTTTTAGAGCTTGTAGCTAAGACTCATACTATTAACATATATTTTTTTCAGATTTTTAAAAATGTCGCTTTTTTTGATATGTTTTTGCGAATCGCGAATTGTGCAGAAACACAAAAAAGATCCCAAAATAAAAATTTTTGCAAAATGATATTTTAAAGGTGATGATTTTGCCTTAAAAAAAAGCTATCTGGGAGTGATTTACCTCAAATACTTTTCGAGATATAAATATTTGTAATTTACCTTTAAAAGGATTTTCTTGACTTTTGAAACGTCATATTTCCAAAACTACGTAAGTCAAAAGTCTTAAATTTTGTTTGAGTATAAGTTGAGTAAGTCCCAACATATATACCGAGTTTCATGAAATTTGGGTCGATTGACGTCAAAAATTCAATTTTTTTTGCTATGTTGATATGGATTTACTCTAGGAGAGTTTAACCCGCCTCTTACTGTTCAAGAATCTAAAGATATTCAGCCCTTTTCAATAACTGAAACATTCGATTAAATAAATAACCTTAAAAACGGAAAAAGTCCTGGATTTGAGTTAATAACTCCTGAAATATTAAAAAACCTACCCAACAAAGCTGTGATAAAATTGAACTGTATAATGAATGCATGTTTAAACCTAAAATACGTTCCCCTTTCCTGGAAGGTCTCGGAGATAATAATAATCCAAAAACCTGGAAAAAATATCAATGAAGTCAAGTCCTATCGGCCAATATCTTTACTTCCTATAATGGGAAAATTATTTGAGAAACTTTTTTCAAGAAGATTAAAAGAAATAAGGGTTCAAGTTGAAAAAATGCAGAAGAAAAATTAAATTTCTAAAAATTATAGACATTTCTGGTATTTCCCATACCGGTTTCAAACACCCCAGTTAGTGTCATCATCAGTAGGATTTTAAATGTCGGTTTGTCTTGTTAATGAAAACTGTTTTTTATATATGTGAATATTTATAGTTTCTACAGAATAAAATTTGACAGTTTCCAACACTACAGTTCTATTTCTAGCAATCTCAACCTCAACTTTTTTGTCTCTTACATTATTTTGCAAGTGTTACCAACATGATCTGTCTGTGTTACCAACATGAAGTGTTACCAACATGATCCGAAACAGAAAATGCAAATTCCTTCATTTGTGTCTGCAATTCCAGATCATGTTGGTAACACTTGCAAAATAATGTAAGAGACAAAAAAGTTGAAAGAAAGTATGAAGTGAGGTTGAGATTGCTAGAAATAGAATTGTAGTGTTGGAAACTGTCAAATTTTATTCTGTAGAAACTATAAATATTCACATATATAAAAAACAGTTTTCATTAACAAGACAAACCGACATTTAAAATCCTACTGATGATGACACTAACTGGGGTGTTTGAAATCGGTATGGGAAATACCAGAAATGTCTATAATTTTTAGAAATTCAATTTTTCTTCTGCATTTTTTCAACTTGAACCCTTATAACAAATATAATTAGAGCCCGTGCTCGATCTGTACTTACAGAAAAAAAAATCAAATACGATTAAAAGAAATAATTGCTATTAAACAACTGGTACCCTCTCATCAATTCGGCTTCCGGGAGAAACATTCAACTATTGATCAAGTGCACCGAATAGCCTATTCAATAGAAGAAGCATTAGAACAAAAGAAAGTATGTTCTGCAATTTTTTTAGACGTAGCACAAGCTTTCGATAAAGTCTGGCATAAGGGCCTTGATTACAAACTGAAATCTCAACTTCCCTTCCAATATACCACTATACTGAAATCCTATATGAATGATAGATATTTCAGAGTTAAGCAGGGTCAATCGTACTCAAATTTAAAAAAAATAGGAGTTGGAGTGCCACAGGGAAGCTTTCCATTTTTTACCTCAATAATATGGCATTTTTTTTTTTTACGAGAACTTGCAGATGCTGTGTCTACACAACCAGGTTAATTTATTATGGGTACCAGGACACAACGGAATACAGGGAAATGAAAAGGCAGATGAACTCGCAAAACTTGGAGCAGATGGTTTAGGTACCATGGTGCCAGTTTTACCACCACTTCAACACTATAAACTTAAACGGAATTCCATCAATGTTGCAAAGGCAAATGTTGGAAAGAACTGACAACATGCAAAATCAGCAGAACTTTTTGGCCAACTTATGATCAAGGGAAAACTAAATATCTACTATCACTTACGAGAAGGGAATGCCGAGCTCTGACTGGGATAATAACTGGTCATTGTCTTATCGGCATCCATGCCAAGAATATTGGACTTACTTCAGACGCTAGTTGTAAAAGATGCGCTTCACTAGGAGTAGATGAAACGATGGAACACATACTTTGTCACTGCCCAGCTGTGGCAAGGAATCGCCGATCCATTGCCGGTCAGATAAGTTTCGGTACTTTGGAGGATATAACGCAAATGGATCTTGGGTTATTGAAAAGATTCGCAATGACTTTGAACGTGTTTAACTTGCACCGCTAGCGGAAAAGTTTTGTGGTACCGCTATGGATCAAGTGGTCTATGCGAGGTGTCAATCGGACACCGCCACCCTAACCTAACCTAATTTGGCATTTGGCCTGGCCAATCCATTGTATATTCAAGATGTATTATCTCGAGAAGAATGCTCTCCAAATTACTTATTCCAATCCTGATCCTTGAATGTCTCAAAAGTCTGCTATATTATTTCAATTTCACATGATTCCCATTAAATTGTGAATTACCCCACATTTTCCAATTGTCCTTCGGGTTTATAAATTGGGCTATACCCATCATATGTGTAAACAAATATTTACCAAAAATCTTCAAATATATGTTTATGTCTACATCTATTTGTGTACGTAAAAGTACACAAATAAAATCCAATCGAATGTTATTGCAGAGATTTATGCCATATTGTTTGGTTAGAGTCTTACCACGCGTTTTAGCTTAAAAATCGTTTGTTACATCTTGTAAATCCTAAAATAACAATAATCATGGCCAAACTGAACCAAACGAGTATGTCGTATTGTCGACATACATACTCAACTAATTCAATTTGTAAACAAACCGAAAGAAAAACAAATGAGAAAAAGGAACAGGAGGAGGAGGTACAACTATTTAAGTATGAAAAATATTCCATACACTACTACTTATACATAGATAGACAGACAGACATCCTTGAACATACAAGAAGATAACTATAAAAAAAAAGAAGCAGGAAGCAGCAGCACCAACTTTTCTACTCTAGCATTGGTATGTGAAAAATCCTGTAAAACAACACTTAAAATAACAAATCACAAAATGCGTAATGAAGGCAAACACAAATTGTTGTTTGTTAAAGAGCTCAACTTTCAGCAATCAGTAGTTGGGTGGCGTTTAATAGCATTTGACAAATTAAACGATGAGAAAATGCTACGTCTAGGAATGAACAAGTTACACCGTTAAAATGGAGATACCATAGGACATCGCTAAGTCGACTTGGGAAGTAGTTTTCCTCGACGGCAACGTCGAAGCCGCCGCGAATATGGTGGAAAATATTATAATGCTTGGAATGAAGTCATTCATTTCATCGAAGCTTATTTCGGCTAAACCAAGGATTAATGTTGGTTTAATCAGACTTGCAGGAATACAGTCAGTCCAGGGAGGAAGCGCTCAAAAATTGGCGTAACAACAAAAACGTTAATACTGATCTGCTACGCAAAAAGGCGAGATCTGGGAGTGGAAAACTACGTATTGTTAGTCGCGAAAAACATCTTTACCTCGGGTCTAGGAAAGTGTTCCGACACTTTCCAAAGACGACCAAGTGTTCACTGAACCGGTTGATAAAGCTAACCTGTCAGCTACCCATTTTGCAAGAAATTATTTTTTGCCGGAAACCAATCAACCCCTGCACTAACTCGAGAGGGTATCCCATACTATGCCCAAAATATTTTTTCGTGCTCGTGCAGATTAAAAAGTTCGTGCGTATCTTAACGTGAATAAGTCACCGGGGCCAGCTGGTATCCCAGCAATGGTGCTGAAACAGTGCTGTTCGATGGTAGCACGCCACCTGTTAGCTGGCCTCTTTGGAAGAAATTATTTCTTGCTGGAAATCAATCAACCACTGCCTGAACTCGAAAGGGTATCCCATACTATGTCCAAGATATTTTTTCGTGCTCGTGTAGTTAAAAAAATTATTGCGGAGTTACCGGGGCCGGCTGTTATCCCAGCACTGGTGACACTGAAACAGTTTTGTTCGACCTTAGCACGTCCTCTGTATATCCTGTTCATTTCACCAATCTCCAAAAAGGGTGCGGCTAACAACCCTTATAATAACCGCCCAATCGCAATAAGCTCAGCGCTCTCAAAGGTAATGGAGAGCATGGTAAATTACCATCTTGAGAAGTATTTGGAGGTGAAATTTCTTTTAAGCGATCGACATATGTTTTTCGCACAACTCGTTCTAAGGGCGAAATGTTGGCGTTGCTTTCGGAAAGTTGAAGTTATTCGATCCATCATTTTGGAGAAAGTAAGGTAGTTAAAAAACTCTAATACGAGAGCTGTACAAAGACGCGGAGGGTAAAGTCCGATTTATCGGAAGGGAAAGCCAACCTTAAACAACCGTTACAGGCGTAAGACAAGGTTTTGTCCTGTCTCCCACATTATTCATTCTTCTTTAAGACTATGTCATGGAAAAGACAAACAGGGAGGCCCCTACCGGCATTCGATAGAGTACCTAAATGTTATAGACTTCTAAGATGAAATTTCTCTAATGGCCCATCGCTTTGTAGATATCGAAGCTAAGATAAAAAGACTCTCCAAAAACGCCAAACGAGCAGGATTGAGAATTAACTTTAAAAAATCAAGGCTGATGCGTATTGGTACCAATATTACATAGCCTCTTATTGTTGATGGTACCGTAATGTAAGATGTAGAATCTTTCAATTATCTCGGTTGTAAAATCGCGAAAGACGGTGGCTATGTAGCCGACAGCTGTGTTCCTTAAAATGGCGCGCTAACAATATATCCGAGAAAACTTAGTTACGTATATTCAACTGTAGCGTAAAATCTGTGCTGCTGTATGGTTGCACTACATGGAGCCTTACAAAACTGGCCATGAAGAAAATACAAACTTTCGTGAATTGGTGTCTGAAACAGATATTACGTATATACTGACCTAATTGTGTATCAAATGAAGTCCTTTGGAATCTGGCAGATGGTTGCTCCTTCGAATTTGATATTTAGAAATGTAAATGAACATGGCTCGGCCATATTTTCAGGCGACCAGTAAATGATATTGCCAGAGCTGCGCTAAAGTGGAACCCTCAAGGTCAACGACAACCAGGCCGACCACGTAATACATGGATCCGGTGCATACGAAAGTAACACGAAACAGCTCAAAAACATAGAACGAAATTCAGCTACTTGACGGAGATCGAAATAGATGGAGAGAATTTGTTGACGCCCTATGTTCTCCGTGAACATTTGATTTAAGTATTTTATGTTACACTTTGTATTTATATTATATTAACTTCTAACGATTTATTTCTTCCTCAGAGATCGTTCTATACGTGTTGTTATAGATGGGTTCTCATCAGATGAGCTTCAGCTTCATTCAAAAGTACCGCAAAGTTCAGTTCTTTCTCCTACCCTTTTCTGAGTTTTCATAACTACTTTCTTTGACAAACTTAATCTCCTATCTATTCTTTTGCAGATGACAGCAACGTATGTCATACTTTTTTCTTTGACCGTAGGCCAAGCCTTTTGGAACTTGAGGGAAGAAAGATCCTGAATGTTGGTTCAAAGTAAATAAAAATAAAATAATTTTGGGTTACATGACAGGTACCACGCCCCATTGTGCAATTCCTACCAATTTTTTTGCGATAGTTAGGAAGGAGAAAATTACAATCTGCACAATGTTTCATTCACATTCACTCAAAAGGTGACAAGTTGTATTATTTTTATTGAGTGAAATACACCAAAATTTAAGATGTTACTTTGCATTTTTACTCATAACTAGGGCAAGTACTTTCATGCATCTAAAAAACGAAAATATGTGCCTATAATATGCGTCTAAAAATCCAAAATATGCACTAAAAACATTAAAAATATGCATCTAAAAATTATTGATTTTACTAAAAAAAATAATTTGTTAACACAAATTAGACTTTGTCAAATATTTTAAGGCCCTCGACAATTCTTAAAAATGTTTTATTGAGTGGAAACAATTTTAAGTTAGTAAAATATTTTTTTACTTGAAAAGTTTTTTCTTTGAGTCACTAAATATTACTGAAGTTTCTAAAAGAAAAAAAAAATATTAAAACACAATATTTTTCTAAAACAAGTTATTTTTCAATACTTTGTGTTCTCTATTCTAAAAAAAATATTTATTTTTAAAATACTTTTTTTTTACTTTTTTTTGAAATTTTCCGATTTTCAAGTCAAAAAATTAACTTAAAGACCCTACCCTAACTCTAATCAAAATAAAAATGCAATTTTCCTGTAAAAAATCTTAAATTCAAAAACATTTTTTTCTTTACGATTAGTGAAGAGATATTCATAAATATCTCGGAATAGGAACATTTTAAATAGGAAAATTTTTTGAGAATCAAAAAATTATACTTCCAGAATCCATTTTCTTTAAAAAATGCATTAGAATATGATTTCGATAAATAAATACCTTTTTCTATAAAAAATAGGGGATAGGGTTTGAATTTTCCTAAGGAAGTTTTGAAAAAATATTGATGAAATTTAAAAAAAAGTCGAATTTATATCAAAATATGCAAAAATATGCATTTATACCAAAATATGCAAAAATATGCAACTACAAATCAATGCCATTTTATTGCAAATTCTTTGATTCGGATAGATATTTAATTTATGCTATGTTTACAATTCTGAGTTAAAATATGCATTTTCATGAAAGTACTTGCCCTACTCATAACTTTTGAAATAATTGACCGATTTAAAAAGAAATATATATTATCTGGCCATGGGAATTTCGCAATCTTAAGTGTGTAAAACGTTTTTATAGCTAGATCGACTTAAAATCGATCGAGGATCATGAATATATATATTTTATGGGGTATATATATCACTAAAGTGGAATGTACAATAAAAATGTGGTAACCTTTTGAAAAAATATGGTCTTTCGGGAAAATCCGAATAAAAGCCAAGCTAGCTGGCATTTCCCTAAGCAAAGTCATATATGAATTTTACGGTAAAAACGTACAAACATTTTAATTATGGTGTCATCGAAATGTATGGAGATTTTTTTTTAATTTGAATATCTCCCGGGACATGAGATTTGTTAGATTTTTTGAATGTGAGATTGAGCAGATAAAAACAGCTAGCTCCTACTTGTCTCCTCCCTTTGCAAATTTCAGGACAATGGTTGGGTGCCCATTCAAATACCTCCCCTGAAAGTAGCCTAAACTTTTGAACTGAAACGTTGCTCTGAGTGCCAAAATAAAAACATTCTATTTAAATAACTACCACCCTAATCCATATACTATAAATGAGGAACATACAATGAGTACATACTCTTTCCTAAAGAAGGACATACCATAAATGATGATGTACAAATACACATACATACGAGTAAAACTAATAGAAGAAAACCAACTACGAACAGTTCCTTGCTGACACAATCTGACTAAAGAACCATTTACAAAAAACAACAAAAATGTAAAAAAATATTTTTTGAAAACGAAAAAAAAAAAAAATAAAGAAAACAATGATTGTATATGATTGTTCTACATGGGTGTGATGTTCAAATAGGAAGAAGAGGCTCATGGAGTCGGGGAAACACTCAATACTTTATGCCGTTGCAGACAAATTGAGATAAAACATAAATATTGTAAAAAAAAAAAAAAAAGTTATAAAAACAATCGAAAAAAAGAAACTACAACCGACACACACATAATTTGATTCCTTAAACCAAAAGAACGAAAACAAAAAAAAAAAAAAACAAGTATAAAAGTTAAATTCGACTTGGCCGAATCTATGAATACCCTCCACAATGCCCTTTTTAAAGGATAGTAAATTTTTTAATGTGAAAAAATTTAACAATTTTGATTAGAAATATTTTATTTTGAAAAAAAACTTTTTTTTTGTCAGTTTTGTAAAAAACATTAACTAAGTTTTTTTTGAGTGTAAAATTTTTTCGAGTGTAAATTTTTTTTTTAGTGTAAAAATATTTCTGAGTGACAAAAATACTCCGTAAAGTAATTTTGTGGCTTAAGATTGTTTTTAAAGCTTTTTTTTAAAAACTCGGGTATTTCAACACAGGAATTTTAGGTGAAACCAATCTGAAATTCAGGGTTTTGCTTATATCTTTTGAACCACTGAACCGATTTGGCTGAAATTTAAAAGGGACCAAACCAGAGGAACGGCAAATATTTATGCCACACTTCAGCACCCTCAGAATTGTCCTTCTAAATTTACCGTGTGTTTTATCTCGTAAATTCACGAAAAACCCTTGCCGAAATTCCGCCTTTTGCTCATAACTTTTGAACCACTGAACCGATTTTGTTGGATTGCAATACCAACCTGACCAGGTAAATGCCCAACATAAATGTCAAACTTCAGAAGCCTCCGTAAAGTCTTTCAAAATTTAGCGTGTTTTCAACAGACAGACGGACGGACGGACGGACATCGCTAGATCGTCTTAAAATCGATCGAGGATCATGAATATATACACTTTATGGGTGTTACAATATTTCGAGGTGTTACAAACGGAATGACAAACTTATATATACCCTCTATCACCAGAGTGGAGGGTATTAAAACACTTCCATATTGAAGGCAAACATTAATCAAAAGACAAGAAAAATATTTGTTTTTCTTTATTTTTTTACAACTTTCGATTTCAAGGATGAAATTAAATTTTAAACAAACAATAGTTTTTTTTGGTTTTAGTAAGCCAAAGATATTTAACATAAAAAAATTTTGTTACATATGGTAATTTTGTTAAGTTGAATTCCTTCCCGAAATTTTATGGTTCTCAAATATTTTTATACCCTACACCACTCTGTGGTACAGGGTATAATTAGTTTGTGCTGATGTTTGTAACTACCCGAAATATTGGTCCTAGACCCCCTTCAAGTATACCGATCGACCCAGAATCACTTTTTGAGTCGATTTAGCAATGTCCGTCCGTCTGTTTGTCCGTCTGTCCATGTAACGGTGTAAACACGATACAGGTCGCAATTATCAACCGATTTGACTGAAATTTAAAACTTCTTCTTCTTTTGGACCAAGGACGAAGCCTATTGAAATTGGAAAAAATCGGCCCATGTTTTGACCTAGCCTCCATACAAACGTCCACTTTTAATTTGCCTCAAATGACTCTAAACACGGTTTTATAAAATGTATCCTATCGAAATGTGGCAGGTAATCGTGTTTGGTATTCACAAATCACCATGCCGAATTTTAAAGCAATCGGACCTGTTCTTCTTGTAGCCCCCATACAAACCATCTTCCCGATATTTACAAAAATCTCTCAAATTTCATGAAAATCCAAAATATTTTATTAAAATTAAGTTTGTATGTATTAAACGCGTACTTTAATAACCTTCAATAAAACTTGGTTTTGGGTGTTTTTTAAACTTATTAAAGATTTAACAAAAGATTGATTTATTTTCCGGAAAACACGGGTGTAGGGTATTATATGGCCGGTCTTGACCGACTATTATTTTCTTACTTGTTTAAACCTTACGTTACTGTATGGTAAAATATGAATCGAAATATTGGTCCTAGACCTACCTTCAGGTATACTGAAAATTTAGTTTTAGTACCATTTTTTTAAAAAAGTACCAAAGTATACTTTTACTAACACTCTTAGAACACTCTTGTTAAAATATTTTTTCGCTGGATGATCCTGTATTCCACATATATAGAACAACACAAAACTTTATTCATTTTGTATAGCATGAAATTTTTTATTAAAAAATTTTCAACATCATTATTTTGTATCATTAAAAAAATTAATTTTCTTCTTGTCTTGACCATGTTAAATCGTGTCATTTGTTATTATTACACCTTGTATTAATAGTTTTTAATTATATATTATTTTGTTAAAATTTAAGAAGCAAATTGTTTCATTGTTCTTTTAGTAGCATCAACAACAGAAACATTGCCATCATCATCATTCTTAGTTACGCTTTGCTACTGTAATTTTATATACAGTCTTCATCATAGAAAATATTTTGTGAAAAATTTTTAAGTCAACATATACATCATTATGTATATAAATAATGATGCAAGAAGCAATTGTTAAAATAAATTAATGTAAAGAGGGTTGCCAATTTAAAAAAATTTAAAACTGTATAGATTAGTTGTCACTGACCTTCATCAGTCCACAATCTCAAAAACTCCATGAGACTATCTCGTCTGTTACTAATTTTCACATCGCTCATTTACTTGTATAGTGTTATACCTAGGGTTACCATATTTTTCTGAGCTTAAATCAGTACGCCCAAGTTTTTATTTTTTTTTTTTTTTTTGAGAAATAACTCTCTAAAATTTTTTTCTATGAGAAAACACTGATGTTTTTTCAACACTCAAAAAAAAAAAAGGATTTTGAGTAAAAACAACTGTTAAAAACAACTGCAAAAAACAACTGTTATCGTTATTTTACAGAAAATTTAGTTGACTTTAAACGACTTCATTTGAATGTTTTGATCGTTTCAGTGCAGAAAATATAACAAAATTCCACTGGTTTTGAGAATAAGAAAATTCCTCAGATTTTGAAGACTTTTTCTGTAAGTTTTGACAACTTTTTCTGTAAGAAAACTTCACAGCTAATAAGCACGTGTTTTTTCAAAGGCCCTGATTTTCTGAGCGCTTTTTCGAATAAGCGCTGATGACATTACCTCATCTTAGATCTCAGAATCATTTGGATTCATCCAATTAACATCATCTTTTTAAAAATATAAAAAATTCATCGGGCCATTGAAATTTTCGTTACCCGAGTAAAAATAATTTAATATGATCTTATATACTTTTATATAGTCATATTATTTCATATATGATCATGTGTGACACTATGTCTTGCGAGATAAATTTATATAATACATATCGCCATACATAACTAATGTTGTAACATCTGTTCCCATGCATCATTGCAAATTTCTAAGTGTTTTATATAAAATTTTATATAACTCAATTTTTTAAATTTTTCAAAGTTTTTCCAAGCACAAATTTTTTTTTAAATATTTTCTAAGTGTTTTACATAAAATTTAACATGACTCCATTTTTTGAAATTTTTCTAAGTTTTTTTCAAAGAACAACTTATTTTTATTATTTTAATTTTTCAACTTTTTATTAAAAACTAAAAAAAAACATCAGATTTATAAAATTGTATAAATTTTAATATAATTTGATATAATTTTATATCATTGGATTAGACCAAAACTCGTATCAAAGTCGATATAAAGTTATATAAGCTGATATTATTAGATAATATTCGATCAAATCTTATGAAACTATTTTTCGTATAAGATTAGATCAAAATAGACACGAACCCATATTCAATTATATATTGTATCATATAATTTTTTTTACTCGGGTATAGAAAACCTCAAAGATTCTGTGTGCATTTTCATATAAATTTAGGAAGATCAAAATGACCTCATGCTCAGATTAATTTTTGCGTTTTTATAAATTATCTCATTTTCAGACTAACAATATTATGGAAATTCAAATTTTTGTACAGAATTTTCGAATAAAATTATTTTTTATGTTGAAATGTTCAAAAATCAGTACAATCAGTACATATTTAAAAAAATCAGTACACATCAGTACAACGTTTTTTGATCAGTACACGTGATCAAAAATCAGTACATGTACTGATCAAATCAGTACGAATGGTCAGCCTAGTCATACCTCAAAATGTGTCATTTTTGAATAAAAAATACAGAATTATTTGTTATATCCTGCTTTATATTGCGTCAAAAATTCGTATTTATATCTTTTAAACTCACCGTTTGAGAAGAGAAAACGCCATTATACCATTTTCAATGTACGGACCATTTGCAATGTAAACCAAGTTTCAATTGTAAACATTTACTATACAAGTAAATGAGCGACATATAAGCCCTGTTTTTTGCAGACCGGATTAAGATTAGGATTAACTCTATTTAGTTTAAAAATGGGTTAAATCAAGTCCAGATTTTTTTTTTATATTTTTTTCTAAATCTACATCCAATTAGTTAATATAAACAGGAAAAATAAATTAGCGTTGTCCAAAATTTAAAATGGTATAAATAAATCTGAGTTAATCCTAGGATTTAACTAAATTTATTTTTCATTCTTTAAATTTTGGTCAAAGCTTAATTTGTTTTTCTGTTTATATATACTAATTGTATGTTATTTCAGAAAAAAATTATAAAAAAAAAATCTGGACTTGATTTGACCCATTTTTTAACTTAATAAAGTTAATCCTAATCTTAATCCGGTCTGCAAAAAACAGGGCTATAGATTATAATTGACAATTTACTGAATAAATTTCACATTAAAAGCTTTCTGAGTACAATAATAACTGGATTATATGAAACTATTATTAACGAAAGGATGTCTTAAATTTCTAGAAAAAAAAAATTTTACTTTCACACTTTTCTTAATTCAAAAACCATATCAGAGCTCAAAGATTTTTTCCGGCATTTCAAATGGAAACTTTGTTTCTCCGAGTAAAAGGGTAGATCTGAGTGTTCAAATGTATTTACAATTAGTCTCGAAAAGCTTCTTTACGAACATAGACTAAATTTCTTTCCGCTTCTACTTAGTGGCAGTAAGAGCTTTTGATCGTTCGTTTAAGAGTCAGGGGAAATGCTGGTTCTTCTATCCCGACTCTTTTGAAAGACGACCAAGTGTTCACTGAACCGGTTGACAAAGCTAACCTGATGGTTGGCCTTTTTTCAAGAAATTCTTTCTTGTCTGAACCGGTGGACAAAGCTAACCTGTTGGTTGGACTTTTTTCAAGAAATTCTATGCTGCCAGAAGGAAATTAATCACTGCCCGAAATCGATGCACAAGATATACTTTCGAGGTGGTGCAGTTAAAAGAGTTCTTGCGGATCTTAACGTAAATAAGTCAACAGGGCCGAATGGTATACCAGCACTGGTGCTGAAACAGTGCTCTTTGACATTAGCACGTCCACTGGCAAATCTTTTTCATTTCGTCGTACCTCGCGGGTGTCTTTCCCTCATGTTGAAAGACTACCAATGTGATCCCTAAAAAAGGACAATATGGTTTTTAGAGAACTCGATCTACTGAGGATCTGTTGCAGTTCCTCTCAGGACGTTATACTCGATCGATGCTCCATTTTGATGAGTGTTTGGTAGTTGCTTTCGATATTTCCAAGGAGTGCCCTCATATCTAAGCTTAATGCCTTTGGTGTCGATAATGAATTCCCTCTTTTTACTTCGAGTTACCTCAGTAATCGTTCTATACGTATTGTTATAGATGGATTCTCATCGGATCCCAGTTGGCAACGTCCTCGAGCCATCCTCAGTGACGGCGCGGTGACATGTCAGAGTCACTGCTGACATCCACAACCATCTCTATGTACTGTGCTGAAGACAGTTGCATATAAATTTTCAAAATTTCATCACTCAAAGTCACCTAAGACTTCTTTGGGGAAATGTCTGATATAGGTCATACAAAAATACAGAAAAGTTTTGTATTTCCTTTAGTTATTACTTTTATCCATTTTTCTTTATAAATTATCTTTCTCATATTAAGAAAAAAACTTTTCGCCATTTTTTTTATCAACTGGATTTGAACTTGGAACCTCCTGTTTATTAGTCCCACACCTAACTACTTGTTCCAAACTTTATTTTAAAAACTGTCTATTTATTATTTTTATACAAGTAAGAAAGTTATAGTCGGTCAAGACCGACCTATACTACCTTACACTAGTGTTTATTGGAAAATGGGTCCCAAGTCCAAACATGGACCGATTGGATCTAGATTTTGTTTGATCTTTTATTAGTGCAGAAAACAAGCACAGACCAAACTTTAGTGGAATTGGTTTATTTTTGTTTCCAATAGACCGATTTAACTGAATATCGGTCGAAATTTTCATATGGGGGACTAAGCCCAAAGATTTGATTTGGCTACAAAATTACACGTTTAACACCTACAAATAAAATGTTAACCAAATATTTTCCTTTCATATGAATTCGGAAGGAATTATGTAAATATCGGAAGGGTGGTTTGTATGGGGACTACAAAAGAAATTATCCGATTCCTTCAAAATTTGAAAGGATTTGTGCGTACAAAATAAGATTACCTGCCAAATTTCAGTCATTTAAGCCAAATTCAAAGTATTTGGGCTAGGTTTTAACATTGACCGATTTTTTCAAATTTCAATAGACTTTGTCCTTGGGCTAAAAGATGCTTAACCCTAGGATATTCAACTGGGCTTTTCGAGGCCCTTGTTGATTTTGAGTAGTCGCCATTAACCCCCACCAACACCCCACGCCCACGCCCAAGTCTGAGCCACGCATTTACAATTAGTGTGGTACAAGTCTTCTACACGCTACAAAATCCCAGCAATCAATTAAAAGCTTAAAAGGGAAAAAATTGTAAGGGCCCCACCAGGCCCAGTAGAGTCACTTACCACTGCCCAGGCAGTCAGACATCCTAGGGTTAAGTTTCAAATTTCAAGCCAATAGATTGAAAATTCCGTATCGTGCTTAAACCGTTAGATGAACAGACGGACGAACGAACATCGCTAAATCGACTCAAAAAGTAATTCTGAATCGATCGGTATGCTTAAAGGTATGTCTAGGACCAATATTTCGAGTAGTTTCAAACATCATCAGAAACTCATTATACCCTGTACCACAGAGTGGTGCAAGGTATAACTACTTGAAAGATTTAAAATTCTAATTTAATATACTGCTATCCTGAAGTCATTTCCTTATCGATGTCTTAGAGGAATTATCCACACTCTTAAAACAAACATTCATTGTTGACAATGCTAGGACATATCATCAAGGATTTTCTATGATTTGTCAGAACCTGAAGACATTTCCTTAAGGAATCAGACAGTGTTCTGTTCTTTCTCCTACCCATTTTCTTATTTTTCTTAACGAGCTTCTAAGTTAAATTTCAAATTCTATCTACTCTTTTGCAGATGACAGCAACATTTGTCATTCAATTTCCTTTGATCGTAGGCCAAGTCTTGCGGAGGTTGAGGGCAAAAGGTAGATTATGAATGACAAACTTAATCAGGACCTGTTGTACTTAATCAGAATCTTCACATACGGGTGGTATAGTTATTGAGGAATCTGACACTCTTGATATTCTGGACATGAAAATTAAGTGTGATGTCTGATGGAATAAGTACGTTTTTCAAGTGTCGAATGAAGCTTTCAAGTGTCTCGTTTGTTTTAAACCGAACTCTATTGACTCATTGGAGCATCGCACGTTGGGTTGAAATGGATCAAAAGTGGCGCTTTATTCAAAACTGAAAAAAAAATTTTTACAAATATTATTAATTTAGGGTTAAAGTATATAAAATTACACTAAAAAATCTGTCACAACGATTATTCTGAGTTGTTTACTTTTCTTGCAATCCGCCGTCAAAATAAAATAATTTTTTGTGTTTTTGAATATGGTGCTAAAAATTGAAAATCAACTTATTTCTAGATTTTTTTTTTGGTATTTGTTCATTCAAAGGTAATTTTTTTATTATGGAACCATCAACTTCAGGCATTTTCAAATACATTTCTGTTTTTTGTTTTTTGAAAATTGTTGTAAAAATATTTTTGAAATTTTTTGTAAAATGTTCCAAAATTGGAGTATTTTTAATACTTGATGGAATATAAAAAAAAATGTAAGAGGTTGTTATTGCTTATACATTGTGATAATAAAGCATATAGTATAAGCTTTAATTTAAAAGAAAAAAAACGTCCGCGTTTAATGCCGTTATTTTTTTATTTAAGATTTTATGAAAAAAATACGGTCTCTTCAATAACACTTCATCACAAAAAAACAAAAAAGTTTCTGACCCAGAAACTAAACCCACTTATCCTTATGTATTTTGACCTTCTAAAGTCGACTCTGCCATCAGAATTGAATTCTATAGTTGGGGTTTCCTGTGATTTACAAGGAAAGTCCGCAAAGTGAACCCACCTAATTTCCTTGTGAATTTGACAAAGTTACAAAAATTTTTAATTTTATTTCTGTATGTAGGGTGCAAGTCTGATTTATTACGTAGAAAATAAGAGTATTTTAAATAAAATCCGTCAAAAATAGCAAAAGTTACATGCATTTGAACAAAAACGCGTTATTTCAGTTTTATACAAAAACAGTTTTATTTATGTTGTGAATCAATGCATTTTTGTTGAAATGCTAGTAACTTATGCAATTTTTGATGGATTTTATGAAAAAACCTCTTATTTTCTTCGTAATAAATCAGACTTGAACATTACATACCGAAATAAAATTTAAAAAAATGCTAACCTATTGTTAGTCAAATTAAAAAGGAAATCAGGTCAGTTCACTTTTGGGGACTTTCCTTGTAAATTAGAGAAAAACCCAACGATAGAATTTAATTCTGATCGCGGAATTGAATTTAGAAGGTAAAAATACATAAGTATTAGTGGTCTAGACCATTTTTGTGGGTCTTTGTTAGCTATATATCAGAGCTTCGAACGAATTAATTCTATTGAGAATTAATTCCCAAAAAGTTCAATTCTGTTTTGAAAAGTTTTGAATTATAATTCCTTACTAGCATTCAACACGAATTAATTCAAAGTCTTAATTCTCAAAGCTTAAATAAATTGAATTAATTCCCTAGAGAATTCATTCCTTGCAAGCTAATCATTCAATTGAATGATCAAAATTGTTCATCATTCAAATCTATTACAAATTGAATGATGATTTTTTTATTTCATTCCCTTTATATTTTCAAAAATGTGTTGCTTGTGTGCACTTTAAGCATCTTCGTGTGTAAACGATTGGCTGTTGTTTTGTCGGCGTCTCGTCTGCTGCTTCCCACACAAGCATAAATGTGTGTGTATGTGTGTTTCGCTGCACTGTTTAAAATTGAATGATAAGAAAATTTCACCATTCAATTTGTAGTAGATTGATTTGAATAAAAAAATAGTTCATTCCTTAAGAATGATCATTCTTAAGGAATGAATTCTTGAATGAATTAATTCAGTGATTTTAAAAGTTGAATGATTTTAGGGAATGCCAAATTCTATTTTTTTAATTCGAATTAGAAAATTGAATTAAAGAATTAATTCTTTCGAACCTTTGCTATATATAAACAAGTAAGAGTTTAACATTCGGCTGTGCCAAATCTTTGATACCCTCCAACAAGCAAAAAATATAAAAATGACAGGGACGGTTTTTGTGGGGAGTGAGAAGGGGGCGGGGTGGGGTTAGCAGATGTCTCTGGGTGGTGTAATATAATATCTGACAAATATGATAATAATAGTTCAGAATTACAACTTTCCTGACTTTTTTATGGAAAATTTTAAATTTGGTGTAACACAAAAATCCGACTTTGAACAAATTTTATGCAAGTATTAACACATATTAATTTTTTTATGTTTTAAATTTTTATTATCGCATTAAAAATACTTTAATTTGCAACTGTATTTATTAAATTATCGCTTTTGGTTTAAAAGTTACAGCTTAAATTGTGAATCAAGTTCAATATTCAAGAAACACTAAAAAAATTCTGACAGGTTAAAAATAAATAAAAACCACATGTTTTCTCTTTAAAAGGGTGCTTTATAATGTATTATTTATCATTCATCAATTAAAAAATATTATATGTTAAAATTACTGCTTCCCTGAATAAAGCGCCACTTTGCCTCTCATTCAACCCAATGTGCATCGTCGGAATGTGGGTTGTTGTTGAGGAGGAGCAAAGAGAGAGTAGTATTTGTGGATATTTTATTTGAATTTATCTACATTAAAAAAAAACTGGGGAGATCTCTGCGGGAAGATTATTCCACATACGGCTAGTTCGACTGATAAACGAACATTCTCTGTAATCTGCTGTGCAATCAACTGAAAAATATTACCATGAAAAATGTTCTGTTGACATAAGTTAACTTATTCCTAGAGCCCGAGTTTTTGTTCGCAACGCTCGGCTGTCTAGCAGATCACATCCGTTTGATGTCGATTGTCCAGTTGATCGCACAGCGGATTACAGAGAAGGTTCGTTTATCAGTCGAACTAGCCGTATGTGGAATAATCTCCCCGCAGAGGTCTTCTCAGATTCTTTCAATGTAGATAAATTCAAATTAAATGTCCACAAATACTACTCCCTCTATCCTCCTCCTCATAACCTATTTTCCTGATATCAACACAAGGCATTGCATTAGAAGGGGCATCCCCTGATTGTTGGTTCTACAAAATTTAACATTCCCCTAATGAAATGTAGCGCAATAACTATTTATTAATTTGCGTTATAAAATCTCCCACAATATTTTCTCACTTACCCCTTAAAAAAGTTTATAGTGTCAAATTACAAAATTGCTGAAAAATTTCGAAATATTTAAAATTTTCTACCTCCACATCAATAAATTTTTAACAAAACTTTGGTAACTCATTTCGTTCTTTGCGAAACTAAACAATTTGTAACTTTTAGCCAAGAAGTAGTAAAAGAAGAATAATTAGGTAGAAACTATTATAGATGGCAAAGGCTACATCACTTGACTTCAAAGCTTTGTAATTAGCAAAATGTACAACCAAACACATAAACTCTATTCGTGGCACACTTTCCAAAGAATGATTCCCAAACACAGTATTGCACACATTATATGAAATGGTAGCCAACAGTTAAAATATATACATAGAATGGTAGAAGCTGAGGCAAAAAAAAAATAATTTTTGTTTATAATAACATTTAACAGACAGACGGACAAATTTTACAAAATATTTCAACGGTAGGAAAAACTACTAAAGAAAAACTCTGCAAACTAAAAAAGCCAATGAGCCAACAACATCAGGTCAATTGAAAAAAACATCAACTTCAACAAAATGATACAAGTTTCAAGAAGTTACCCAAGAAGAAGAAGAAGAAGACGAAGAACAAAAAGACCAAAGAAGGAATTCAAAGATTTAAGCGCCGCCATTCATAGATGAAATTCATTAAAAAAGTTTATCGTACCAAATTGTATAAGGAGTAGAAAGATGTCTTTCTAGTATTTGTTGACGACAATGAGTTGGTGCCAAAAATGGCACTTCTTTTTTTTTAATATAAAAAGAAGATTGACTTTTTTTGTCATTAGGTAAAACAAAATGTATGAATGAATTAACCAGGAATACATAACAACAACAAGAAAACATAAGTACAGTTAACACTGTGCAACAAATTCTGTATTGAGGCTCCAATCCCAAATGAAAGTAGACCATCAAATAAACAAAATCACTGTATGGTATTGTAAAGTAAGTTCGATATTTTTTATGGCCCACTGAAGTTCCTAATTATTTTGTCAAAGGCGGTTGGAAAACTTCTAAGAACTATAAAAATGCACATTTGAGCTTATAGATGTCTTAAGCGAAATTGTATGACGTTTCTTTTCTTAAAATATATTAACACTCTAACCGCCATTTGACGTCAGACAGGGTAGCATCCTATCACCTCATTTTTAGCATCATTCTAGATACGGGCATGGTAAGTGCAACAATAGCAAGGTTAGGCATTAAATGGGGTATACTGGGAAGACTGAAGGACCTAGATTTTGCCGACGACATTTGCTTGCTCTCACATAACATTTATGATATGAATGCAAAATTGAATTTGATTGGCGAGTTAGAACAAATTTTGGGCTTAAGACAAAAGTTATACGCATCCACACAACCAACATCTCCGAATTTGAAATTGATGGTCACGAACTGAAAGACGTTAATAGTTTCTGTTACCTATGCAGCATAATTCATCCTTTCGGTGGTTCCAACGATGATATCAAATGTCGTCTTAATAAAGGGAGGCAAGCATTCAGAGCTCTTCAACCTGTATGGAAATGAAATCTTCCAGAATTGCATTAAATACCAAATTAAGATTATTTTCTTCGAATTTGATGTCTACTTCTTCTTTATGGATGTGAGTATTGGAACACGTCCAAAAATCAGGTCAACTCTCTTTAGGTTCTTTTTAACAAGTCTTTAAGAAGAATTCTGCGCATTTATTGGGCAACAAATATTTCAAACAACGAACTTCAGAGAAGCACAAATCAAGTGCCAGTAAAAGTTTAAATAGCTCAAGATGATATTGCCTGAATGGCAATTGACTGGATCCCACATGGCAGTAGAAGTCATTAGAAGGCAGGTTAGACCAGTTCATACTTGGAGAAGAATGGCTAAAATAAACTCAACAAAGAAAAAAATTGTCGCGAAATAAAGTAGTTGTGGCCCTATGTTCCTCCATGGAACCCTACACTGAAAGAATTTTGTTCATTACGGCTATGAAAACGTACATTGATTCTATGAAAAAAATCATTAGAAGTGAGCCAATGATGCCCTTCATAGAATCTATGAAACAAATTCATAGAAACCAGAAACCTATGAAAAAGCTCATAGGCTATGGAAAAAAAAAATATTATTCAATTCTATTTTTATTTATTTTATTATTTCAATTTTATTTTTTTTATTTATATTTTTATTATTTTATTTATTTACAATTTTCTATTTTTAAAAATTTATATTTTTTTTAACTTATCCCCACCGAGATTCGAACATAGAACCTCTTGTTCGTGAAGCTTAGTCTCTAGCCACTTAGCTAAATTATATAAACAAGTAACAACACTTAAAATCTATTTTGAATAATATTCTGCTAACATATTGAGTTTGTGTCTTTGCTCTGTCACAATGCTCTGCCAAAAGCTGTGTGTGTGTTTGTAGAAAACAAATATTTTGTGTATTTACAAAAATGAAGCGTTATAAAACCAAGCGTTAGTTGGCGAGATTTTTCTTCTTTGGTGGCGCTGATAGCTAAGGCGTCGATAATTACCACTTCAGCCGGTAGGTCTTGGGTTCGAGCCCCGGTCAGGGCAGCAATGAAAAATTTTTTTTTTAATGTTTTTTTATTTTTTTAATAAATTTATTCAACTGTTTTAATTATTGTAACATTATTTTAATTATTTAAAAAATTAAATGGCATATTGATGGCATTTTCTTCTATGAATGACATTCATTAATTTTATGAATTTTTTCTATGAATTTAATAAAATCTATGAATAAAATTCTATGAAATATTTCAGAATACTAATGAATATTCATTCAGCCAATGAATTGTTTCATAGATTCTATGAATTTGGTTTTATGAAATTTGTTCATAGATATAATGAACAATAATTCTTTCAGTGTAGGAATAAATCCATTTATACAAAAAAGTCCATTTATACAAAAAAAAATTTTTAAATTTGAATTCCAAAAATCTAAGCTCAAAAAAAATCCTTGTCAAATAACTACAAAAATTCCCGTAATCCCATTTTACCAATATTTGACAGTTGTCCTTGTTTTTGAACAAAAAATTTTCGATCGAAATTTAAATTTTTAATTGTAAGTTTACAATTTTGTCGATAATGTCCAAATTTCAAATTTTTTGAGTGTAACAAAATTTTTAGCAAAATTTAAAGTTTATCCAAACTTTTGTTTGGTGTTGGAGCCTTTGAGTCTTATTATACCATACACCACACTGTGGTACAGTTTGTGCTGATGTTTGTAACAACCCGAAATATTTCTCCTACCCCACTTTTCAGTATACCGATCAGAATCACTTTCTAAGTCGATTTAGCGATGTCCGTCCGTCCGTATGTTCGTCCATCCGTCCGTCTGTCCATGTAAACGGTGTAATCACGATACAGGTCGTAAGTTTTAATCAATTAACTTGAAATTTGAAACTTAAGACTCTCTTGGCCCAAGTACGAAGCCTATTGAAATTGGAAAAAATCGGTCCATTACACTGTGCTACAGTGAAAAAATACTTCTGATGTGACATAGTATGAGTTGTTGGTCTTGTCGAGTAGATGACAAAAATGCCCACTAAACTTGCCAGACACCCTAAAATTTTAGAGTTATTGTCAAAAAACGTTTTTTTGGGACTTTTCTCACTAAACCTTGTGCAATTCAGAAATTTTTTTAAAAATTTTCGAGTTTATCGATTTTTTTCTGCTATAGTTCGTTTAACAACCTTTACATTTATATACGTTTTTTTAAGAAAATTGAATTCTGAATACGATAAGCTTTATCCTGAAAAAATCGGATAATAATTGACAGAGTTGTGATAATTTTTCTAAAAAAGAAAATTAAGATTTTGCAGGAAATCACCGTTCAAATAACCCAGGCAAAAAAAATAACTTTATCATAAAAGGTCATGTGCAATAATTTTGAAGGTTTTTGGCGCGCTGAATCCGAATCTGGCCTTTAAATTGCTCTATCTCGTCAGGTTTTTGAGATATTTAATATAAATTGATATATCAAAAACTTAATAAGATAATTTCAAGGTCAAATTCGAATTCCGGAGGTCAAAAGCCTTTAAAATAATGATACGCCCCTCTCAGTATTCGTTTATTTTTTATTTTTTTCTTTGCCTGGGTTATCCGCACGGCAATTTCATACAAAATCTTAATTTTCTTTTTTAGAAAAATTATCACAACTCTGTCAATTGTTATCCGATTTTTCGGCATAAAGCTCATCGTATTCACAATTAAATTTTATTTAGGAATACGTTTATTTATATAAATGTTGTTGAACAAACTATAGCAGAAAAAAATCGATAAACTCAAAAAATTTTCAAAAAATAACAACAAGTTAGAAATTGTTGAAAAAATCAATACATATCTTTCTTATATGTATAGACCAATTCACACACATGAAAAGCCCTATCCTTCTTCGATCCAAAACAGTTGAAAAATTTTAAATCGGTTGAAAAATGTTTAAGTTACACGTGGTTTAGTGAAAAAAGTCCCAAAAAACGTTTTTTGACAATAACTTTAAAATTTGAGGGTGTCTGGCAAGTTTGAAGGGCATTTTTGTGATCTTTTCGACGAGACCTACAATCTTAACTACCTCATTTTAAAAGTATATTCGATTTTGTGTTTTTTGTAGCACAGTGTTATTAGACCTAGCCCCCATAAAAAGGTCCTATTTAGTTTTGGCTTAAATGACTCTTATAGCCGTATTATGATAGGTATCTTATCAAAATTTGGCAGGTAAACGTGTTTTGTCTCCACAAACCACCATTTCGAATTTTCAAGGAATCGGATCAGTTCTTCTTGTAGCCCCCATATAAACCACCTTCCCGATTTTCACATAAATCTTTCAAGCTTCACGAAAAAAAGAAAATATTTAATTAAAATTTTGTTTGTGTATGTTAAACGCGTAATTCAATAACCTTATGAAATCTGATTACCATCGGACCATTTTTGGACTTAGGCCCCATGTAAAAATTTCGCCCGATATTCACTTAAATCGGTTTATTGGCAGCAAATCGAAGCCTATTTCACTCAAATTTGATATGTAAGTGTTTTTTACACTTCCCGGGTGAAAATGACCATGTATGTTCATTAGAGTGTCCCTTATTTTGGAAATGTTGGAAATCTTGAGACGGTACCCGCTCATTTTTTTCCTTTTGACTTAAAAATAACTCAGGAAAAATTTTACGCCCCTAGGACCACGCCTTCCCTACGCGACGGGGCCTTAAAGAGCGGGGCCTAAAAAATCATTTTTCCATACAAACCAAAAAAATTTTTTTTTTATTTTTAATTTTTTTGTTATTAATTATTATATTACTTGGTTTGCTTATTCACGACAAAAAATTTGATTTTGGAGGGATAAGTCTTTCAGCGCTAAAAAATTTTTCGCAAAAAAAAAATTTGGGCGGCCGGGGTCCTACAGTAAAAAATTTTTAAAAAATATTTTTTTTTAGTTTTGACCAGCAACGGTTTTAGTTGCTATGTTGCTTTAAATGATATATATTCCAAAAAAAAAATTATTCATATCTGTGACATCTTTATCTTTTTCGAAAAAAAAAATTTTGAGCCGTAGGAATCCTACGGTAAAAAATTTTTAAAAAATATTTTTTTTTAGTTTTGAAAAGCAATGGTTTTAGTTTTTATGTTGTTTTTAATGATATATATTCCAAAAAAAATATTATTCATATTTGTGACATTTTTATCGTGTATCGAAAAAAATCATCAATGCATTTTTTACCCTTTTTTAGAACACGATTAAGATGTCACAGATACAAAAAATATTTTTTTATGAATATATATCATTTAAAGCAACATAGCAGCTAAAACCGTTGCTGGTCAAAACTAAAAAAAAATATTTTTTAAAAATTTTTTACTGTAGGACCCCGGCGGCTCAAAATTTTTTTTTGCGAAAAATTTTTTAGCGCTGAAAGACTTATCCCACCAAAATCAAATTTTTTGTTGTGAATAAGCAAACCAAGTAATATAATAAATAATAACAAAAAAATTAAAAATCAAAAAAAAAAATTTTTGGTTTGTATGGAAAAATGATTTTTTAGGCCCCGCTCTTTAAGGGCCCGTCGCGTAGGGAAGGCGTGGTCCTAGGGGCGTAAAATTTTTCCTGAGTTATTTTTAAGTCAAAAGGAAAAAAATGAGCGGGTACCGTCTCAAGATTTCCAACATTTCCAAAATAAGGGACACTCTAATGTTCATATATGATGCATATATGGATGTCCATTAGGGCTATAACCAAATTTTTGGCATAGCACCACGTGATGGCCAATGTTGTTTTATTAAACAAAATCGCTTTCTCCGATCATTTTGCAAAAAAAACCACACGCACCAAATGCATTTTCTAAAAGTCCTCAAGATTTTTTTTATCATCACAAAATTTATGTATTTTTTATTTAATAACAAGTAAAAATGTTAAAAAAATTTAATGTCTATTTATTGAAGGAAATAAACTTTAGATTTAAAGTTCGTTCTGATTTACATAAAGGATAAATATCCTGGACCACCATAGTGCCACATTTCGTGCAAATATTACTTCTTTGCTGGTTTGGAATTATTGATTCTTCTTTTTCCCAATATCTTAAGAAGCATCTGAGCGTTTTTAAATCTATCTAGCGACTCCTCCAGAGATTTAAAGTCATCTTCCAAAAATCAGTGATCTGAGAACTATATATCAAACTATTTTCCACAAATAAATGCACATATTGGGTAAAGCTTAGTTTGGTAACTTGGTATTAAAATGAACGTTAAAATGTTGTAGGGAAGGTGGGTAGTACCCCATGGGTACCTTCCCCGCCTACCTTAGTTTCAGTTTCGTACTTGATTAAAGCGGAATCATAGTTAACATAGCTGCATTATGCTATTAAAAAAAAAATACAAAAATAGTATTTTAAAACTTCATCGCGTTTGGTGCGTGTACTTTTTTAACATCCGCGAAAAAGTGAAAACATTTTTCTTTATAGTTTTTCACGGTCTATATGACTGTGCTATGCCAATTTTGATATTTTCAAAAAATGTAAAAAACGTATAGCCCTAATGTCCATACAAGTGCATATCCGTAATTTGAGGGTACATGTACATTAATGATCATACATTGTCATACATGAATTTGTATGTAATTTTTTTTTTTATTTTTTTCCATAAAACGTCTCTTAATTGAAATTTTTTCAAATATAAATAACTTGTACTAACACTAACACTGATTTTTTAATAAAAACCAACGAATATTTTAAAAATATGCTTTGGACTTTATGATACTTTAGGATAATCAAAGCTTCGAAGAATTAACCAGTTTTCGAATGAATTCACAAATAAAATACATTCGATTTTTATAGTCACTGAATACAATTATCTTTAAATATCAATATTTCTTGGAATGGATTCGATTTTTACCATTAAATCGAATTCTTGTTTATGAGAATTTTAAAAACTGAATGCACTCTTTATTTCATTTATTTATTATTCATGAGACTTTTAAAAATCGAATTTATAAAAACTTACGCATTCAATTTCAAAGTCGAATGAAAAAGAAACCGAATTCATTCTATATTTTAAAATCAAATGTAAATTCATTCGATAAATTCTGATTGGGGAATGCAATCATTAAAGTTTAATTCACCAAATCTTATTAAGGGATGAAATCCTTCGCAGCTCTGACAGTAATACCGTCAGATTCTAAATTTGGTTGTTTACGTTAGTGCCGTTCATATTCGCCTATAGAATACAAAAATGATAACCAATCTTGATGATGAGTGATCATTATTGTCCAACCGAACGACTTTTTCAGACTGAACCCATACATGAACTTCGTCCAATTTTGCAAAGTTCTGCCGAGCCCAACCTTTAAAAAAATTGTTTTTAAGACATGTATACTATGCAGATGCATAGCATATATGAAAGAGTATGACATATGCCTATCCACATACAGTTGCATACATTTACATATATGGAATATTACATTACTTGTGTATGTTCATATATTAATCGTTCAACTGTTGACGAGTGTGGACGTGTTTTATTTTAACTCCGTGCTATAAATTGAATTACTAAAATTGTTCGTAATAGGTTTGTTCGTAATAGGTATTTTTGTGATATTTTCATTACCACATCAAGGAAAATGAAAATATGGACACAAATGATACCGATTTAGTTCGAGGCTCTGCCTCACCGACTGGTGCTGGTCCTAGCACTGGTCTTAGGGTTGCGACCTTGAAGTCCGGCCTTGATTCTGGTAGGGGTGCTCAGCCTAATATTGGTGGTAAAAAGAAAAAGAAACTTAAGCCATCAAAGGTCAGGCACAACCAGAGAAGGCTTTGTTTGAAAATAATTAACAGACTAAGCCAACTCGATGGAACGAAGCTCTCCGAACGTGAGAAGGCGTCGCTATCATGGGCGAAAGGAGTCATTGAAGAACAGGACAAACTTTCGGCAATGCGCGCATCTGACAAACAGAGCGCTGTTTCGGCCTCGTCATCGAAGTCTGGTAAAAGGTTGCGCTCGCCCGACGAGAAACCTTTACCTAAAAGATCTAAGGTGACCGGCAACGTCTGGACTCAGTCTTTTAGTGAAGTGGTGAAAGGTAACTTCGTTAGGGCTGTGATAAACAGGCAAAATGGGGATTGTAGTATTCCAAGGGACAAGTGGAGTTTAGTTGAAACTAAACTAAATGAAATCTACTATAGGCTTCTTGAGAGTATGCCTGATTTTCTCCCTACTACTGTCAACGCAGGTTGGTATCAGGGGCGAGTAAAACTCGTTGCTTTTGGAAACGAAAGATCCGCAGCCGTGTTTAAGGTTGCCATTAGCCAAGTGGGAGAGTTATGGCCTGGAGCCAGACTGGACGTTGTGGAAAAACATGATATCCCCTCGCAACCCAGAGCTCATGCATGGATCCCAATGGCTACAAGTGACACTGCGGTGATTCTAAAGATGATAAAAGTCTGCAATCCTGACCTTCCAACTCAGAATTGGCAAATTGCCAAATTGGGTGAGATGGAGGGCGCTCGTCGTCAAGCAGTGGTCTTGGTTAATGAGGAATCGCTTCCGCTTTTAGCCAGGACTGACGGCATTATTAGATTTGGCTTTTTTCATATAAGAGTCAATGTCTACAAGGGCGACCAGAAGCCTATTTTGGAAGCAGACAAGCCAGTGGCAGAGTCGGCTGGGGAGGAGAATCTGGAAAAGGTTGATATTCAGCTGACCGATTCTAGGCTGATGGGAGATGCATCTGGCATTTTCGAAACCGAATCTGGCAACGAATGCGACCTCTGTGATGGCACGGAGGATAAAGCTGATGCCACTATGGGTGACATTCAGGACGAGGCCCATGCAGTGAGGAATTCGGAGAGTTCTGTTGCCTCCGATTCAGAACAGATGGGACACATATCTGGCTTATTCGAAACCGAATCTGGGGACGAATGCGACCTCTATGATAACACGGAGGATGAAGCCAATAACACGGTGGTGGAAAGGATGGTGGAAAAAAAGCAAGATGTTGCGGTTCCTACAAATAAACCTCCATCACTCTAAGGCAGCCTCAGCTGCACTATTGCTGCGCCTGACGACAGGAGCAGTTGACTTGGTTTTTATCCAAGAGCCCTGGGTGCGGGGTGGCAGGGTTTGCGGATTGAAGACCCCTGGGTTTAAGTTGATGGTTGCCAAAGGTGAGGGCTCACCAAGAGCCTGCATCTTGGCGAAAAATGGCTTAAATATATTCTTTTTATCAACTTTTAGTGATATGGATGTTACAGCGGCTAGCTTAGAGCTTCATGGGAAATCTATTTGGCTCGCCTCTGCGTATTTTCCTAATCCGGGGCCAATACCCCCGGAGAAGGTTGGCGGTCTGATTCGGGAGTCTGAATCTAGGGGACACCAGTTACTAGTGTGCTGTGATGCTAATGCACATCATTCGATATGGGGTAGTACAGACACAAATGATAGAGGCGAATCACTTTTGGAGTTTTTGTTAAGCACTAACCTGTATATTTGTAACAAGGGTAGTGAACCAACTTTCGTTACAAGTACGCGGCAAGAGGTTCTTGACGTAACACTTGTATCAGATACATTGTCTGATAGAATTGATGACTGGAGAGTTTTGGAAGAGCATTCTTTCTCAGATCATCGGTACATTGAGTTTTTACTCAGGGAGCGTGCCCCGGTTGAGACAGTCTCTAGAAATCTGAGAAGAACAAACTGGGTGAAATATAGGGAGACTTTTTCTTTGCTTTTGGATGAAGTACCCCTATCTGAACCGCATAGTTTAGCGGAAATTGACTGTCTGGTTGACCATATAACAAATGTTTGTAATAGGTGCCTGGATGCGTCTTGCCCTTCTGCAAAGCCTAGAGGGAAAAAAAAGCCACCTTGGTGGTCAAATGAGTTGCAGACGAGCAGAGATTCCTGCAGAAAGCTCTTTAATAAGGCTAAATTTTCAAGAGCGGACGAGGACTGGTCTGCATACAGGCTGCAACTTAAGAGTTATAAAAAGATGATCAGAAATGCCAAATGTGATTCTTGGAAAAACTTCTGTGGAAACATAGAAGACGTTTCTGAGGCATCCAGGCTGCGCAAGGTTCTGGCTTCTTCTCCTTGCACCCTAGGATACCTGAAAGATCCTAATGGGGTGTGGTCTTCCTCCAGTGGAGAGTCGCTGGATCTCCTTTTAAACACGCATTTTCCGGGCAATTCCATGACGCCGTTTCAAGCTTTGGAACGTTCTGACGCCCAAGCATCTGAAATTGCTTCGGAAATAATAAATATGCCAACATTAATCTGGGCGATAAAAAGCTTCAGGCCCTATAAATCTCCGGGACCTGATGGTATAATCCCGGCTGAGTTGCAGCAAGTGTTGGACTATATAGCCCCGTTTCTGTATAATCTATACACAGCATGCATCAACTGGTCGTATATTCCTTTAAAATGGAGGGATACCAGAGTCGTATTTATCCCGAAGGCTGGGAAAAGTTCCCACACAGCTCCGAAGGATTTCAGACCAATTAGTCTGTCTTCTTTTTTGTTAAAGACAATGGAACGAATGATAGACTCATATTTGCGTAGAGTGATTGACCCGAGGTTGCTTTCGACAAAGCAACATGCATACAGCAAGGGACGATCAACGGAAACAGCTCTTCATGAGCTCGTTGGTACCATCGAGAGATCGCTTTCGGTAAAGGAGTACACTATGGTGGCCTTTCTTGATATTGAGGGGGCTTTTAATAATGTCATTCCAGAATCGATAATATTGGCATTGTCTGGTCTGGGAGTAAAGCGTGAAATCGTTTTAATGGTGGAAAACCTACTTGCCAATAGACGTATAACGTCTGAATTGGGAGCGTCCGTCATATCTCGATTTGTCAATAGGGGCACACCACAAGGAGGTGTTCTTTCGCCGCTTCTTTGGAACCTGGCACTGAATTCAATGCTACTATCTCTAGAAGCACGTGGTTGTCATGTTATCGCATATGCTGACGATGTCGCGATAGCGGTAAAGGGGAAGCATCTGCCAACATTGCGGGACATTCTTCAGGGTTCTCTGAAAGATCTGTCTAAATGGGCAAGAGACTGTGGCCTAGGAGTTAATCCTAGTAAAACAGAGCTTGTTTTGTTTACAAGGAAAAATAAGATTCCTGCTTTTGATCCTATTTCTCTGGACGGTACTGAAATCACCTTCTCAGATGGAGCCAAGTATCTTGGAGTATTTCTAGATAGGAAGCTGAATTTCAGGCGTAATATTGAGGAACGGGTGAGAAAAGCAACGATTGCTTTGTATTCCTGTAAAAGGGCCATTGGAAAACGATGGGGTTTTAGCCCTCAAGTCGTTCATTGGATCTATACAGCAGTGGTGCGTCCAATTTTGCTGTATGGAATCATTGTCTGGTGGCCTGCTTTGGAAACAAAAGCGAACTTTGTCTTTATCACGAAGGTACAGAGAATGGCGTCAATGTGCATCACTGGTGCTCTTCGTACTACACCTACGGCTGCATTAGAAATCCTCCTTCACCTGATACCCTTGGACATATTGGGTAGGCAGTATGCGGCTGCGTCGGCAATTCGACTTAATAGCACGCTGCAATGGAGGAGCAGTGATTGTGGCCATAGCGCAATCTTGAAAAAGATAACAATACCACAAAATGTGGACTGTGCTCCCTCTTTGAGCCTCTTTGAGCGCCACTTTACCACTATGATACCATCCAGGGAGTCTTGGATGGGGGATACTCCGGGTAGTGGAGCTACCATAAATTTTTACACAGATGGATCGAGGCTGCACGAACAAGTGGGCTTTGGAGTCTATTCGGAAGAGCTTGGGTTGAGCCTGGCTCGTAGATTGCCAGATCATTGCAGTGTTTACCAGGCAGAGATGCTGGCAATAAAAGAAGTGGCTGACTGGTTGAGCTGCAATGTCTTGTCTACAACCGCAGTCAACATCTATACTGACAGTCAAGCCGCGGTCAAGTCCCTGGATTCAATGTTTCTGAAAACAAGATCTGCCCTTAACTGCCGCACGTCTTTAAATGAGATGGCCAAGCAGTTTAACATACGACTCATATGGGTCCCAGGGCACAGAGACATTCCAGGGAATTGCAAAGCCGATGAGCTTGCAAGACTAGGAACTACCTTACAGGTTCCAACAGAATTGGAATGTGTTGGTACGCCTCTAGAAACTTGCAAGCAAAACCTACGGCTTTGTTCTGCGACGGAGACTAATCAAAGATGGGCAAATGGATGGACGTGTGAGACAACACGACTGATTTGGCCTTCTCTTAATCAGGGGCGCACAAGTGAGCTGATATCGCTTCCAAGAGGAGAGATTTCAACGGTGGTTTCTATAATTACCGGACACTGTCTTATAGGGAAGCACGCAGAGCGGTTAAATGTGCCGTCGAATGACTTTTGCCGAAGTTGCATGGATGAAGAGGAGTTGGAAACTATCGAACACTTTATTTGCCATTGCCCGGCACTTTCTGGTCAGCGACTTGCTTCACTGGGATCTAGGGAGCTGTACGATCTTTCAGATTTGTCGGATGTCAAAATTCAACATCTAAGGAGTTTCATAAGAAGCTCAAACTGGTTTAACGACAGGGACTAGTAGGGAAACCTATTACGATCCCGTGGTATCACAATGGACCTCAGAGTCTACGTGTGTTGACGTAAAACGTCAGCAGCCACTTACAACCTAACCTACAACCTAACCTATGTTCATATATGCTCCCATGTATGACATACATTTCCATATATTGTTCATATACTACCATACATGGAATCATGTATGAGCATGTATGAACATGTATGAACATACATGGTCATTTTCACCCGGGTTATTAAAGATTCGACAAAATATATATCTAATCGGTCCATGGTTGAACTTTGGACCCATTTTCCGGGAAACTCTGGTGTAGCGTATTATATGGTCGGTATTGATCGACTATAATTTTCTTACTTGTTTTTCTTGTTGAACAGTGTAACAATACAGTTGGTTCTATCATTATAAAAGAATTTAGTATGTAGTACGGAATTATCATCATAGGTCTCGTTAAGTTACGCACAGTTTTTTCTTAAACGCAATATTTTTTTGTTGGTGTGGAATGTTTTGTAGATTGCTTAATGTTGGTGTTGTAAATGTGTTGGCCGAAATGAATTGGTGTTGATGAGTTGGACCAAATTGTATAGTTCAGTTAATTTTAAGAAGGAGGATAAGAAAAATGTGGCAATTACAAAATAGCAAGTGATATAAAGAGGTCGAATTTAAGATACCCTCGTATCTGGAAAAATCTAGGAAAAAATAATGTACTCCGAACTAGTTCATACATTTTTTAGAATTTAGTAAATTATAATAAAAGTTGGTTAAATTTAAAAAAAGACTAAAATCTAGGAAAAAATACTCTGAGCTAGTTCATCAATTTTTTACGGATTTAGTAAATTATACTAAAATTAGGATAAATTTCTAAACTATAAGAAAAAAATTTAGTTCATGTACGAATAAATACTTCATAGTTTTCCTTAAATTTACTAATATGGGGCAAAACGCGTCAACGGTCCACACCAAAAAACAAATGTTGTCCGATTCAAGTATAATTTTGGCAAAATATTAGGTTAATGATAGGTAGTATAAATTACAAATCTAAAATTTTTTGATGAAATATTGGCAGAGTTACAGGGTTGGGAAGTTTTGATGTTTTTGAAAAGAATATATTTTGGCGAATTTTAATTAACACTTTGATAAAACAAAAATTACAATTTAAAAAACGAATTGTAAAGTATTTTTGACGGCCTTTAAAATGGCATTTGTGGTTTTTTTGAAAAAAATAAATTTGACCTCAAAATTCAAGGACAAAATATTAAATTGTAATTATCTTATAAGGGTCGCACTTTTAAATTTTTTTCACTAAGCCCATTAGAAACGTTGACATCTTTTTTAATTTCGGTTTTTTTTTTTTAAATGGTATGTGTGATACTTTATGAGAAATCAATTTTTTAGGAGTATATAACACTCAAATTGTACTGAAATCGCTTTAATCTGTATATAATAACAACAACAAAAATCAATGCTTAAATAAAGTGTGTGTTGTAAACACACACAACAAACGCATAAAAAATAAAGAAATTAGTACAGTTTGAGGGCTATGTACTTCTTAAAAAATTGATTTCTCATAAAGTATC
The DNA here is from genome assembly GCA_963921195.1 of Pegoplata infirma. NCBI lineage: Eukaryota > Metazoa > Arthropoda > Insecta > Diptera > Anthomyiidae > Pegoplata > Pegoplata infirma. The sequence goes on along the minus strand of OY992540.1, from coordinate 46,947,111 downwards.
ATACATACCATTTTTTTTAAAAAAACCGAAATTAAAAAAAATTCCATCTTTCTAGTGGACTTAGTGAAAAATATCTAAAAGTGCGACCCTTATAAGATTATTACAATTTAATATTTTGACCTTGAATTTTAAGGTCAAATTTATTTTTTTCAAAAAAAAAACTCAAATGCCATTTTAAAGGCCGTCAAAAATGCTTTAAAAGTCTTTTTTAAAATTATAATTTTTGTTTCATCAAAATGTTAATTAAAATTCTCCAAAATATGGTCTTTTCAAAAACATCAAAACTTTCAAACCCTGTAACTCTGCCAATATTTTATCAACAAATTTTATATTTGTAATTTAGAATACTTATCATTAACCTACTATTTTACCAAAATTATACCTAAATCGGACAACATTTGTTTTTTGGTGTGGACCTTTGACGCGTTTTGCCCCATATATGAAAAAAATTCTTACCGCCAAAGAATTTCTCATCATATTTACCTTCTTGGCTTTAAGGATGTTTTTTCCACTGTTTTTAAAAAATTAAGTTTTTTCCACTATTTTAGTAAAAATTTCATTATTTAGGGATTTTTTTTTAAATGGCGATATCTCGAAAACTAAGCCAGATGAAGCAAAATGGTATTCACGAAAATTTTAAAATGCTCATATCTCGGTAAATATTATCGAAGCAGCAAAAAGTTCAAAGGCATTTTTTGTACCTCTTAACACGTGAAACAAGAGCTCCGAGTAATTTTTTAAAAATTATACACCCAAAAAAAAAGTGGGTATTCAATACGAAAAATTTAACAAAATGATCTAGTGCAGGCGTTGGTAATCAATACTAAAATTTGTTACTAATATTATTCAAAACCAGTAAATATTACTAATTTTAGTACTTTGAAGATACTAAAAAACTACTGTACTACTGGTAATTAGTAACTTATTAGTAGATTTGGGTACAGAATCACTTATTAAACTTTTTACTGTAGAATTATTTTGAGTGTAGAGTTCATAAAATTCATAAAAAATCCCAATCGGGTCCTCAAATGTGTATGAACTAAATAGAAATGAAGTTGTTCACATTTTTTTGTTCAAATTGGCATAATATTTAATATTTTTTGTTTTCTTATTTAAAAAAAACGTGAACTTAAAATGGATGGCAAAGGAGCTAAGTTGTTATCAGTTTTAATTGAATTTAGTTAATTTTTCCATTTTTTAGTTCATTTTTTTTTTTAGTGCACTTTTTAGTTCATTATATTTTTCAGTTATATTCCTGTATAATTGCTATAAATTCCTTAAACAACTTAAACGCCAATTAAAGACTGTAGGGCATACAATATTAAAAGCCTTAAGTTGTTTTACTGTTATTAAAGCAAAATTGTTTCATTTAAAACACAAATGTTGTTGCAATAACTACAAAATAGTAATAGACATTATTTTAGCTGTTCTTTCTAACATTTCTTAATACTGTCAACATAAATGAACTACAACAATAAAGGAAACTGCTAGTTATAAAAAATAAAAACAACTCAAGGTCCATCCTAGTGTCCTAGAGATGATAATGATGATAATCATTGTCAGTATAGTCATTGTTGTAAATAGCAGCAGGAACACAGTAAAAGTAATTTGTCGGCTGTGCCAATTTGAAGGCGCTCTAGAGTAAAATAAGGCATTAGGTTTTTGTGGCCGAAATTGTAATTTTATTTTTATGTTTTATTTTTACTTTATTCGTTGTATGTACTTGTTTTTCTTAAGGTAATATGATATTTGCTAATTTTTGTTTTGGATTTTTTTAGGATTGATCGAATAAAACAACAAACGCGAGAAAGATTAAGTAATAAAATAAAACGAAATCAAAGAAAAACAATATTGTCAACTTTTTTTCCAACAAAAACTCACCAAAAATAGCTAAAAGTTTAAAACCACTGCATTTAAGCTACAACAAATAAAATTGGCAATACTGTTAACATTTTATTCAGGAAATGTCAATTTTAAGTTCAACATTTTTGTTATTCTTTCTTTTGACAGTTCTCCAAAATAGAAAAATACAAAAAATAGCAAGTATCATAACACCTTTAACAATTTTTTTTTGGGCTTTAATAAACATTTGTAATTTTACGAGTAGTATAAAGGCATGTCAGTATAAGTTTTGTATATTTAATATTGTATATAAAAATAAATAGATACGCACTATATAAGACTCGTGAGTATCGTTTTTATTTTTTTTTGTATTACAGCTTCCTGCAAATATATAAAAATAGAAAATATTGCATGAGAAACTTAAGTATTAGGCTGGGTCGTATTCCAACAAAGTGCTCAGATCAACTATTAATAGTGAAAAAAAGTTGGTACAAGTAAATACAAACAAATTAAAACCAAAATGAACAAAATCGGTCCATGGCTTCCGTTCTCGCATCGCGGGTCAAAAATGCGGTTTTTGAAAAAATGGACATATTTACAAAAAAAAAATTAAATATTTAAAAAAAAATTATTTAAAAAAAAAAAATTTTTTTGTATCGCATTAAATCAAATATATTTAGAAAAATTTTGCTTGTTAGTTCAACAAGGGTTAAAGATGTATTTCAAGAAAACTTTGTATAAATTTGTAATTGTTCATTATTTAAACACATACACGACTTTAGAGTGAGGAATTTTCGAAAATTTCATTGGAGGAATTTTTAACCTCGTGCCGGCAAGGGTTAACGTTGTCCAAAAAGTCTATTATTTCAAAGCAGAGTTACTATGGTCCAAAACAACCATTTGAACAACAAAAGTTGGTTAATTTAAGTAAAATGTTGATAACAACTACAAATTAGTCAAAAATGTCGATAAAAACACATGTTCTGGAAATCCGCTAAATTCAAATCGCTCCACACACCAACTGGACGAAGGAATTTAACTAAGAATTTTTTTCTACAATCCCTGAGATGTATTCAATGATATCAAGTGGATAAACTAATATATTTAAAAATTTTGTTTCACTAAATTTTTAAAATAGTGAAAAAGTAGTTTTGAGCTCCATGTTAAAAATGTGAGTTTTTTTTGGCCTCACATTTGGGTGGGTTATCGATATCCGAAAAAAACAAACAAAATTTTTCTAAATATCTTTGATTTAATGAGATACAAAAAAATTTTTTTTTTTTTAATAATTTTTTTTTTAAATATTTTTTTTTTTTTTTGTAATTATGTCCATTTTTTCAAAAACCGCAATTTTGACCCGCGATGCGAGAACGGAAGCCATGGACCGATTTTGTTCATTTTGGTTTTAAACTGCTTGTATTTACTTGTACCAACTTTTTTTCACTATTAATAGTTGATCTGAGCACTTTGTTGGAATACGACCCAGCCTATTAAGTATCCTTAAATGCGTGGATATACAGGTTTTCAAAGGATGAGTTGCTAAATTGCAAATTAAATTTGCAAGAAAGTTTTTTTGGACGACACTTATCAGATTCCAAGACATTTTTTCTGTAGAAAAAGTGTCAAATTCTGAGACGTTTTTTCTTCAGAATAAGTCTCAAATTCTGAGATATTTTTTCTATACAAAGAGTTTTAGATTCTGTGACATTTTTCTATCGAAAAACTATCAGATTCTGAGACACTTTTTTAAAGAAAAAGTCTCGGAGTCTCAGATTCTGAGACAAAAATGTCTCTGGATCTGAAACTTTTTCTATAGAAAAAGTCTCAGATTCTGAGACATTCTTTCTGTAGAAAAAGTCTCAGATTCTGAGACATTTTTTTTATAGAAAAAGTCTCAGATTCTGAGACATTTTTTCTATTGAAAAATTCCGAGACATTTTTTCTATAGAAAACAGTCTCAGATTCTGAGACATTTTTTCTAGAGATGGGCACATGAGCAGATTAGAGCGTGATTCACGCGTGAGTGTGACTGATTTCAATTTTACTCTCGTGATTGTGAGTGAGTGTGAGTGGAGAAAAAAATTGCGTGAGTGAGTGTGCGTGAGTAAGATTTTTTCGTGATTGAGTGTGCGTGAGTCGATTTTTTTGCGTGAGTTTGCGTGATTTATTTTCTCTTCCTATTTCCTTTTGTACCAAAAAAAGCAACAAAAAATTGTAAAATATGGCTTAATTTCATATTTCGTCCCGAAAAAGCAAAAAAAAAATGCCAAATTTCGCTGAACTTTCAATTTTGCTGAAAATTTTAAATGATTTTTGAAATTTTAGTTTTTGAAATTTGTTTTTGTATAAATAAGTGTTTCGTGAGTGTGAGTCAACGTGAGTGTGAGTGAAGCTTGCGTGAGTGCACGTGAGTGTGAGTTGTATTAAATTTACTCACGTGATTGTGAGTGAGTGTGAGTAGAAAAAATATACTCGTGAGTGAGTGCGCGTGATTCAAAAATTCCTGTTGTGAGAGTGAGTGAGTGTGAGTCAAAAATCACTCACGCGCCCATCTCAAATTTTTTCTATAGAAAAAGTCTCAGATTCTAAGACATTTTTTCTATAGAAAAAGTCTCAGGTTCTGAGACATTTTTTCTATAGAAAAAGTCTACGACTAAACGGAAAACTTTTTAAATAAACTACAAACAGTTAACGATATTATTTTTTGAGTCTATTATCTTTTACCGGTGAACAACTTACAACTTTACAACGTAAATTTTTCAAGAAATTTGGATTTGAATTTATTTTTTTTATTTTTTCAAAAAAAAAAAATCACCTCCATCTCTCTCCAAAGATAAAATGTATTCCTCATCATTCTTTTTCTCTTTTATAATAAAATAAATTTAAATTACGAAATAATCATTTCCCTTTATCTATTGTTCCCACTTTTTATGTTGTTGCCATTCTTCTAACACATCTTCAGCTACAGACAGCACACCGTCTTAATTTTATTTCATTCATTGTGAAAGAAAAAAAATAAAGGTATTTACTAATTGCACCCTAGAGATTCCGTTTTGGAAAAATCCATTTCCAACGCTATTAATATTTTTATTTATTTTGTTTAAACAAAATATTCAAATTCATTGAGAAAAAAAATGTGGAATGTTAGAAAGTAATGGCATTTGTTTGTCCAGCAAAAAGTTAAGTGAGGAAAGGAACTAAAATAATAAAAGCAACTACCCGTGTAAAAATCGATTTGATAATATATGATTGCATCTGATCTTATATAATTGTATCTTATCAGATATAACTAAATGTCAAATTTGTGGTAATGTTGACCAAATCCGAAATATAATTAGAACTCTATTTTGAACATTTCAGACATTATTATATACAATCAGATGTGATCATATATAAATAGACATTAACAGATTAGATAAGAACTACCATTTTTACACAGGTATTAAACTTACGCTTTTATTATTTGAACTTCCAACGGTAATCAAAAACAAAATATTTAATTGCACTTACAATTAGAAAAAAGATGATCAAATATTTTGGGTAATATAGGAATGAGAAATTTAAATCTTAAGTCCGTTAGTTAAACTCTTGGTTTTTGATTTATATCTCAAGTAAGATGTGAAAAAGTTTAACTTTAGACATATTCAAAAGTCAGTAGAGGCTAACGCAGGTGTCTTCTGCGGAATTATAAACATAAATTGTTATTCTTCACAATTTCTTTTAACATAAATTATTATTCTTCACAATCTCTTTTAACTATAACTTAAGAAAAGGACTGCCACAGACAAAAGGATTTCGAAATTGTAGTTCTCACGCCTACTAAATTTCAAATTTTCGGCATCTGGCAGTATTTCTAAGGTAACATAAAATTTATTGCTGGGTTATAAGTGTAATGCAGTAGGATAGCCATAATTTTTCATAAGATGCAAATACAACGATTGACTACACTAAGTATGTTCAAATAAAAGAAATAATTTTACTTAAAAGAAATAAAAATGTTTTATAACGTTGATTTGGTATAATTATGAATAATGTTATTTAGTTAAATTTTCTTTTTTGGGAAGCAATTTAGTTATTTTTAATTTATATTTGGTTATATTTAACCACAAGAACTTTTCAAGCCTTATAAATATACCAAAACAACAAGAAATTCTTGGTATAATTTATGAGTGATCCTACAATTTTGCCTTTTTTATTATTTATTAAACAAAAAAACAAGTCAAATCACCAAAAATAAAAATTAGCTGAAAATACACTGATTGTGAGTTTGAGACACATGATACGGGATGGGCTGCATTGAAAAAGTACTTGATATATTTGAGAAAAAAAAATTAAAAAAGTTCATGAATTTTCCTAAAATTTAGTTAAATTTAACTAACAAATGGGAAATTTACCTAACTGTAAAGAAAAAAACGTATAAATAACAGCGCTCTACAAATCTGCACTCAAAAAATTTACGTTTAGTCGTTTTTAAAAGAAATAACATTTGTTTGATGTTCAGTTTTTATTAAGGACTACTTCTGTCCTTTGTTTCAAAAATAACACACTAAAATATAAAGACTTTCATTAACATTTAATTTTTAAAGTCATTTATTGTTATTCTGTAAGTATAAACTACTGATTACACTGTGCTACAAAAAACACAAAATCGAATATATTTTTAAAATGAGGTAGTTAAGGTTGTAGGCCTCGTCGAAAAGATCACAAAAATGCCCATCAAACTTGCCAGACACCCTCAAATTTTAAAATTATTGTCAAAATCGTTTTTTTGGGACTTTCCTCATTAAACCGCGTGTAACTTAAACATTTTTCAACCGATTTAAAAAATTTCAACTGTTTTGGATAGAAGTAGGATAGGGCCTTTCATGTGTGTAAATTGGTCTATACATATAAGAAAGATATGTATTGATTTTTTCAACAATATCTAATTTTTTGTTATTTTTTGAAAATTTTTTGAATTTATCGATTTTTTTTCTGCTATAGTTTGTTCAACAACATTTATATTAATAAATAGGGATGAGATTTCCGTGCAAATGCATGTTTTTTTGTCGATAGTCTAAAAACAATTTTGACCAATTATCTTTCCGAATCAAGAAATTTGCTTTAAAATGGCATCGATTTGTTTTTGCATATTTTGGTTAAAATTCATATTTTTGCATATTTTGGTTTAAAGTGCATATATTGTGCATATTTCCAACTTTTTTTAATTTTTGCATTTTTTGATATAAATGAGCAAAAACACAAATTGAAATTTATTTGTTTCAAAAACTATTTTAAATTTTAAAGATTTATTTTGAAAATAAGAAAAAATATTTTTTTCTTTTTAATTCCTTTTTAAGATTGTCCTAATTTCTAAAAAAAAATTCTGCTTATATAAAGTTTTCAATGTTACCTTTTAAGCCCGGTTTTATTTTTTGCTTTTTTAAGAAGTTTTTCGAATGAAAACAAGCCTTTTATTGAACATTTTATTTTTTAATGGCATATTTTTAAAATTTTTAGTGCATATTTTCGATTTTTTAATGCATGAAAGTCTCATCCCTATTAATAAACGTATTCCTAAAGAAAATTTAATTGTGAATACGATGAGCTTTATGCCAAAAAAAATCGGAAAACAATTGACAGAGTTGTGATAATTTTTCTAAAAAAGAAAATTAAGATTTTGTATGAAATTGCCGTGCGGATAACCCAGGCAAAAAAAATAAAAAAATAAACCAACATACTGAGAGGTCGTGTATCATTATTTTAAAGGTGTTCGACCTCCTGAATTCGAATTTGACCTTGAAATTGCGCTATCTTATTAAGTTGTTGATATATCAATTTATGTTAAATATCTCAAAAACCTGACGAGATAGAGCAATTTAAAGGCCAGATTCTGATTCAGCGCGCCAAAACCCTTTAAATATATTGTACATGACCATTTATGATAATTTTTTTTTTTTTTTGCCTGGGTTATCTGAACGGCAATATCCTGCAAAATCTTAATTTTCTTTTTTAGAAAAATTATCACAACTCTGTCAATTATTATCCGATTTTTTCAGGATAAAGCTCATCGTATTTAGAATTAAATTATCTTAAAAAAAACGCTTATAAATATAAAGGTTGTTAAACGAACTATAGCAGAAAAAAATCTATAAACTCGAAAAATTTTCAAAAAATTACAAAAAAAATTGCTTTTATAGAAAAAATCAATAGATATCTTTCTTTTACGTATAGACCTATCCTTTCTCTATCCAAAACAGTTCAAAAATTTTAAATCGGTTGAAAATTTTCTGAATTACACAAGGTTTAGTGAGAAAAGTCCAAAAAAAAAACGTTTTTTGACAATAACTCTAAAATTTGAGGTTATCTGGCAAGTTTAATGGGCATTTTTGTGATCTACTCGTCAAGACCAACAACCTATACTATGTCACATTAGAAGTATTTTTTCACTGTAGCACAGTGTTATTCTTTAAATTTTTAATGATGTGTGTAAGTAACTTTTTTTTAAATTGTTTATATTGTGAGATATCATTAGTTTTTACCTAAACAAGTAGGTTATTTTTCTGTAGAAAAAATTTAAAAAAATTATTTATATAAATATAAAAACATGTTTGTATCAAGTGTCTTTGGCACAATGGGTAGAGTGTCTGGCAGGAATATAGTTGATTGCGGGATCGATTCCCCATAATTTTATTAAAAAACTTCAATAGAAAATATTTCAATAGAAAATTGTAAAAAATAACCTACGAAATAATTAATTTTTAATGTTTGCGTAGGTTATTTTTTGGAATTTGTTGGTAAAAATAACATCATTAATTGTTTAATGTTTTCGTAGGTTATTTTTTTCGAATTTGTTGGTAAAAAAGAATGAAAGAAACGTTATTTTTTAATGTTTAAAGTTATTTAGTTTAGAAAATTGTATCAACAGTAAAAAATAAATGTTGATGTTTGTTAAAAAGTAAAAAGTGTGCAACAAAAGTTTTGTTTTCATAGGAAAAACTTCCTAAAAATCAAAAAATAACGACAGGTTTAAATAGTAACATTTAAAATTTTATATACCCAGTGAAAAATGTTCAAATGTGAATCATATATATTTCACATATGATTACATATATGAGCATATATATTTAATATATGAGCATATACGAAAATTGGCGGCATATGGACAGACATATATGAAACATATATGAACACATATGCACATATATGAACCCATGCCATATATGTACACATGCCGCCAATTTTCGCATGTGTAACATATATTTACATATTTGAACATACATGTCCATTAGAGTGGCACTTAAAAATTAAATTTTCGAATTTCAAAATGCGCGGGTCGGAATATTGTGTAATTGCGTCTAAAAATGATTGTGTAAAAATTTCAGGAAAATCAAATAACTTTAACCCGTGCCGCTTTGCGGTCAAAGTTTCGGGTTTTTGGGGAAAAAGGACGATGATTTGAAAAAAAAAAAAAAAAATGGTTTTATGAAATTAACTAAAATAAATTTTTTTATTTAGATTTTACTCAAAACTACTTGGAAAAAATTATGCCAACTTTGTATGACATCATTAACCCGTTCAAAATTTTAAGCTAAAAATTACCATGAATTTAGGGGGGTACTTCAAATGAGTATTTTCGATTTTTTAAAAATTTTATTAAACAAAATTTTTAAATTCAACATTTCTATACAAGTCACTTATACAAAACATCCTAAAGATTAAATATTAAAAAAATTGGGGATATACACCGACTCAATTTTTTTTTGGAGCCGTTTGATTTTTGTGGATTTCAAGGAAATTAGAATTTTGTGTAAATTTTTTTTTATGAAAATCGATTTCCGAATAAACTGACCAAATTTAAGTTTTTTGTTGCTTCTTTTGATCAAATTAATTCAGTTAAGAACTATTAACTTTATTAGACATCGTTAACCCATATTGGCAGGGGGCAAATATGACCCAAGCAGAAAATTCAAAGTTTGTTTCTAGAATTTTAAGAATTTTATTGTTTCAAAATCATTTTGGTGGTCTATTACATACTAATTTATAGTGTCCGACCGAATATTTGGCTTCGGCATTGGCCAAAGAGCAGCACTCGGCCAGTATTCGGCTTCGGCTACATTTTTGGCCAAATATGGCCTTATACCGAATAATTATATAAAACTTGTACGAACGTGTTAAAAAAATTTTTTTTTGGAAAAAACAAACACTAAAATTTGCCCCTTGCCAATATGGGTTAACGATGTCTAATAAAGTTAATAGTTATTAACTGAATTAATTTGATCAAAAGAAGCAACAAAAATTTAAATTTGGTCAGTTTATTCAAAAATCGATTTTCATAAAAAAAAATTTACACAAAATTCTAATTTCCTTGAAATCCACAAAAATCAAACGGCTCCAAAAAAAAATTGAGTCGGTGTATATCCCCAATTTTTTTAATATTTAATCTTTAGGATGTTTTTTATAAGTGACTTGTATAGAAATGTTGAATTTAAAAATGTTGTTTAATAAAATTTTTAAAAAATCGAAAATACTCATTTGAAGTACCCCCCTAAATTCATGGTAATTTTTAGCTTAAAATTTTGAACGGGTTAATGATGTCATACAAAGTTGGCATAATTTTTTCCAAGTAGTTTTGAGTAAAAGCTAAATAAAAAAAATTATTTTAGTTAATTTCATAAAACCATTTTTTTTTTTTTTTTTTTTTTTTTTTTTTCAAATCATCGTCCTTTTCCCCCAAAAACCCGAAACTTTGACCTCAAAGCGGCACGGGTTAAAGTTATTCGATTTTCCTGAAATTTTTACACAATCATTTTTAGACGCAATTACACAATATTCCGACCCGCGCATTTTGAAATTCGAAATTTTAATTTTTAAGTGCCACTCTAATGTCCATATATGGACCACATATGATTCATATATGAACATTTTTCACCGGGTAAGCAAGATTTTTTAGAAATTTAGACAATCTAAAAAAAAATTCTTATTTTGAAAATAAATTATTAAAATTTAAAAAAGTTTTTGTAACAAATACATTTTAAATAGTGTTTCTTGCTAAAGATAATTTGTCGATATCGTTTTTAGACTATCGACAAAAAACATGCATTTGCATGGAAATCTCATCCCTACTGATTAGCATTAAATTTAGTTGTGAATACTTCCTACACAGAAAAAAAGACTTGTCAATAAAATTAATTTCATTGGTAATACAATTAAACATTTAATTAAAACTGAGCCTACATTGCACTAAGAAAAGTATGACATTGACTGTTTGTAGGTTATTTTAAAAATTAATCAGTAAAATTATTTATAGAGAAATCCGTAATTTTAAAATGGATTTATTGTTGTCTGTTTCTGTTTCTGCAGTTTAAAAAAAATAATTTACTGTCTTAAAACTGAGTTTTCTTCTATAATTTTACTGTTTTTCAATACAAAATAAGTGAATATTCACTAGTTAATAATATGTTTTTATTTTTAACGAAAAAATAGTGGAATGGTTTTTAAATAAAATTTCATTTGTTTTAAGCGAATATTCACTGGAATTTACCTACATAATGTTTTAAGTGTGGGTTTTTGATTGTTTGTTGTTGTCCCAATTTTTTCATACTTCATTGCACAGCAGGTCATGGGTTCAATTTCCATCAGAACCCTTGGTCGGTTTCGCTTCAACGAGACGGCAGTCATTGGTTCTAGTTCTCGGTTCGGTTGAAAATATTTAAAATGTATTATTATTATTTTGTGGCTTACAATAAATCAATAAATAATCCTACATTTGAGCCAATCAAATTAGCATTTAAAACTTTTTAATTAATTTTTATATATATTCTAATATTAAAAATTAAAAAAAAATACTTAAATATTGGAAATATGTTTTGTAAATGCCCGAGGTAACATCCTAGTGTTTTTGTTTTGCTGTAATTTATATTTTAAAAATTATTATTAAATTTGTTTTCCACAATATTAACTATTTCATACCATACACACAAATACACAAAAATCCTCTTTTGATAATTTCAAAAAAATAATCAGACTTTATCTAGAGGCAACATTAATGTTTTTTTTTTATATTTTCATAATTTACAAAATTTTAATATAAATTTTACTCTTTTTTTCGTATTTTCCTATTTATGTTAACTCCTTCTCATTAAATACGTTATCCTTTACAAACAGGGTTTTTTTGTGAATAAAAATACAAGAAAAAGAAAAATAAAATTTTAACTTTTTTCTGTTTGGTATGACCTGGACAGTAAGTTAAAAAAAAAAGGGTATTACGATGCAATGCGTTCGTTTTCCTTATTTTAGGGAAATTCATTTTGCAATTTATTGCAGTTTTTGTGAATGGAATGCAAAAAATGAAAGAAAAAAATGCTTAAAATGTGCTTATTTGCAAAAAGTAATGAAAGTATTTGTTTTTTATGTTTATTTTAAGTATCTCATACTACAAAATACATTGGAGTGCAATTGAATTTATTTTCATTACCTATGCATAGCATTGGATTATATTCAGGATGGAAGAAAAGGGTTTTTTGTAGTGTATTCCACTTTTTTATTAGATTTTTTGTTTTTTTGAAATGCAGGTGTACGATGTATTTTGTTTTTAATACAACACAAAAAATATTCTTGCTCACCTTTATTCGTGTTTTATAATTGCAAAGATATTTTTTGTTTCGCCTTTTATTACACGCTTAAAAGTACTTGTATTTTTGGGTGACCTATTACATAAATTCGGTATATTTGAGATATAAAGAAGTTTGTTACAAATATTTGAAAAGTTTTTTTTTGCTTTTATTAGCTTTTAATTTCACCGATCCAACGTAATGGAGTGAAGATTACGTTAAAGAAACATAATATACCTTAATTGTATACACTAAGAAAATTATGTCATTAACTGTTTGTAGGTTATTTTAAAAAGTAATCAGTAAAGTCATTTTAAAAGAAAAATCACTTATTTTATAAAGGATTTAATTTTTTTACTGTGTCTGTAGTTTAAAAAAAATAATTTACTGTATTAAAAACGAATTTTCTGTTACATTTAATTTCGGCAGTAAAATATTTCTTCTATAGTTTTACTGTTTTTCAATACAAAATAACTGAATATTCACTAGTTTTTTAATGTTTTGGATAGTCATTAAATTAACATTTAAAATTGACTGTAATGTGTTTTTATTTTAAATGAAAAAAACAGTGGAATAATTTTTAAATACAATTTCATTTGTTTTAAGTGAATATTCACTGGAATTTACCTACATAATTCTTTGAGTGTACGTGTACCTGCATAATTTTTCCTCTATCCTGTATCCTCTATTATCTACCCTCTTTTCGCTATCATATATGTATTCTCTATCCCCAATCTTCAATCATCCATCCTTTATAATTTTTCCTCTATTCTCTTATCCTCTATTCTCTATCCTTTTTCCTCTATTCTCTACCCTCTATCCACCATTCTCTATCCTCTATCCTCTTTTCTTTTTCCTCTTTCCTCTTTCCTCTTTCCTCTTTCCTCTTTCCTCTTTCCTCTTTCCTCTTTCCTCTTTCCTCTTTCCTCTTTCCTCTTTCCTCTTTCCTCTTTCCTCTTTCCTCTTTCCTCTTTCCTCTTTCCTCTTTCCTCTTTCCTCTTTCCTCTTTCCTCTTTCCTCTTTCCTCTTTCCTCTTTCCTCTTTCCACTCTACTCTTTCCTCTTTTCTTTATCCTCTGCCTCTTTCCTCTAAGCTCTATCATCTATCCTCTATACTATTTCATTTGTCCTCCATCTTCCTCTTTCATTTGTCCTCTATCCTCTATCATCTATCCTCTAACCTCTATCCTCTATCTTCTATCCTCTATCCTCTATCCTCTACCCTCTATCCTCCAACCTCTACCCTCAATCCTCTAGCCTTTATTATCTATCCACTATTCTTTATCCTCTATAATCTGTCCTCAATCCTCTTTTTTTTTCTATTCTCTTTTATTTCTCTTTCCTTTTAGCTCTTTGCTCATTCCTCTTTCCTCAATATTTATCTCTTCCTCTATCTCATGTATGACTTGATAAAATTTTTACGATCTTGAGATCATTTAAGGTTTTGGCAGAATCTGTGACTTGTTCTGACGGTTCAACTGAAAACTGTGTTCGAAGGTCGAAAAGGTTATTGTGCTTGGAGTTAAGTCATTCATTCGGCTAAACCAAGTGACAAATATTGGTTAAACCAGACTTGCAGGAATACAGTCAGATCCAGGGAGGAAACATTCAGGAATTTGCGTGATAATAAAAACGCTAATACTGATCTGCTACGTAAACAGGCGATACTTGAGTGTGCTAGAGTACTTAGTCGTGAAAAGCTTCTTTACGAATAACGACTTCGTGCTAAAGTTCTTTCTGCTCCTCGGGGTAGTCAAGGAAAATGCTAGTTCTTCTATCCCGACTCTTTTAAATGACGACCAAGTGCTCACAGAACCGGTTGACAAAGCTTGCCGGAAAGCAATAAACCACTGCCCGTAATCGAAAGGGTATCCCATACTATGCCAAAAAAAAATTCCGAGCTCGTGCAGTTAAAAGGGTTCTTGCGGATCTTAACGTAAATAAGTCAGCGGGACCGGATGGTATACGAGCACTGGTGCTGAAACAGTCTGCTTCGACGTTATCACGTCCACTGGATAACCTTTTTATCTTGTCCTTCCGTGCGGAAATCTTTCCAACATGGCTAATAACCCTGATAATTGAGAGCATGGTAAATTTACATTTTGTTAGATATCTGGAGGTTAACTTACTTTTAAACGATCGACAGTATGGTTTTCGGAGAACTCTTTCTACTGGGGATCTTTCAATACGTTGGAGTCGTTTGATACACCATTTTGGTGAGAGTGAGGTGGATATTTCCATATTTCTTAATGTCTGTGGTGTCGGTAATGACTTCTCTCGATTTATTTCGAGTTTCTTCAAAGATCGTTCTATACGTGTTGTTATAGATGGGTTCTCATCAGATGATTTTCAGCTTCAATCAGGGGTAACGCAAGGTTCAGTTCTTTCTCCTACCCTTTTTTCTTATTTTTCTTAACGACCTTCTAAGTCAAACTTCAAATCCTATATATTCTTTTGCAGATGACATCAGCATTTGTCATTGATTTTCCTTTGATCGTATGCCAAGCCTTGTCGAGGTTGAGGGAAAAAGACAGATTATGAATGACACACTTAATCAAGACTTGTTGACAAGCTTAATGCACGTAAGACTCAATTTTTGTATGTTGATCCAGAGGAATGTGGAATCAACAGTGTCATCTGTACATATGGTGGTGGTATAAGTATCGAGGAATCTGACACTGTCCGTTGGATTAAGCACATTTTTCAAGAGTCGAAAGAAGTATTCAAAAGTCTCGGTTTTTTAAACCGGTGTAAGAAATACTTTACCTCATCAGATCTTGTCACTATAAATACCACCTACATCCGACCGAAGACGGAATACATCTCGCATATATGGGCTGGTGCTTCAAAGTCTATTTTGGTGCTCATGGACCTTGTGCAAAAGAGGACGTTGATGCTTATCAATGACAATAGGGTGTCCAACTCTATTGACTCATATGAGCATCGTCGGAATGTGGGTTTTTGACTTTATTCTATCTATAATACGATGGAAAGTGTTCTGTTGAGATAAGTAAACTTATCCCTAGATCCCGAGTTTGAGTTCGCAACACTCGGTTGTCTAGTAGATCACATACGTTTGTTGTCGATTGTCTAATTGATCGCACAGCGCATTACAGAGAAGGTTCGTTTATTAGTCGAACTAGCCGTATGTGGAATTATCTTCCCGCAGAGGTCTTCTTATTGAAATTTGTTGATATCATGAGATCATGTAGAAAACAACGATTTTTGGAACGCATAATTTGTAGGGCATTTCACGTGCTATTATTATCCACCAAAATCCTTGTTGTTTTCAAGTGTATTTTTCTCTTCATATTTTTTTGTATATTTTTAATGTTTGTTTCTTTTTTTTGCGTTTTTTGGACATGGATGGCTAGTACTTACTTTCATTCCGTTTCATGATGGCGTTGTTGTTGTTTTTTTGTAAGGATTACGTTTTATATATCCGTTTCCGTTTGTTTGTTTTTTTAATGCAATAGCATCTTTCTTTGTGTTTGTGTAGAAAATTTACGTCGTCGTCAGCTACTACAACGACTTTGGATGCATTTTTATGTTTACACAAAGTAAAATTCCTTTTATTTTGTTTTTTTCATTACAATTCACATTTGCTACAGGTATTGTAGACTTTATTTAATTCAACAAACAAATTTTGTAGTTAAAGACCGTATAAACACCAAACAACTAAATTGCAATATTTAGAAAAAGTTTTTTTGAAAGTTTTTTTTTTTTTACTTTTTTTGTAGATTCATAAAAAGTCATTATAATGACTGCAGTTGCATTAAATGAGGGGTTTGTGTTGCATTTAACAGTGGATGGTTTATGGGTAGCAAAATATTTCCGATGAATGGTGTTTCTAGTAGATCCCTTTCTTTATTTGGTTTGGGTTAACTACATTTTGCCCTTGTAAAATAATATTTGTTAGTTTATTTTTAAACTTTATTCTTTAATATTTTTTTTTTTAATTTTTTGTGGTTTAAAACAACATCAAATGCAATTTTAATGTGCATCGAAAGCAAAATATGGGATTTGTAACTTTTATTTTAAACAGAATTCTTTTACTTTTTATTTTTTTTAAGAGAAAAAAATTGCAAATTAATGGCTCAAAATTTTTTTGTGTGTGTATTAAGTTAAAAATGGTTGACAAGGTGACCTTAACCTTAGTATAATCTACCACTGTTTTTTATGGCAGCATTTTTTTTTTATTTCTCCATTTCTACCCAAGATTTCCAAATTTTTTAGGCATTTTTAACAAAAATCAGCATCAGTGGATTACATTGGCGGTCTTGCTGGGGACTTCAACGTTCACAACTCCTCTTGGCTTCGGCATTCCAGCCATACCACTCCCGAGGGCCAATACGTTGAGCTCTTTGCAGCGCTCAACCATCTGACGCAACTAGTGGACGAACCAACACACAATGCATGTCTTGAAGGGCAGCAACAGAACACTCTCGACCTTTTTCTGTCCTCACACCCTGAAAAGTATGAGGTAAAGGTACTTGATCCTCTCGGTAATTCGGATCATAGCACCATTTCTGCATCCTTTTCGTACTCGGCACTTCGGAGGGCTTCTCGGTCGGCTACTAAACGCTCAGTTTATATTTACGAAAAGGCTCGATGATTAGAACTGAATGAATTTTTCCGGCAATTCAACTGGAAACTTTGTTTCCTCGACGGCAACGTCAATGCCGCTGCAGAAATGGTGGGTAATGTGATTGGGTTAGGAATGAAGAAATTTATTCCTTCAAAACTGGTTTCGGTTAAGCCAAACGACAAGTGTTGGTTTAATCAGACTTGCAGGACTGCAGTCAGATCCAGAGAGGAAGCATTCAGAAATTGGCGGGATGACAAAAACGACATTTCTGATATGCTGCGCAAACAGGCGAGAACCAATTGTGTCAAGGTATTGAGACGCGAGAAGCTTCTATACGAACAGCGTCTTCGTGTTAAAGTTCTTTCTGCCCCTAGGGGTAGTAAGAGCTTTTGGTCATTCGTAAAGAGAGTAAGGAACAATGCTAGTTCTTCCATCCCGACTCTCATAAAGGATGACCAAGTGTTCACTGACCCGGTTGATAAGGCTAATCTTTTCGCTGGATTATTTGCAAGAAATTCGTTATTGCCGAAAAATGATCAACCACTGCCAGAACTTAAAAGAGTATCCAGTACTATGCGCAAGATATTCTTTCGAGCTCGTGCAGTTAAAAGAGTACTTCAGGATCTCAACGTAAATAAGTCACCGGGACCCGATGGCATACCAGCACTGGTGCTAAAGCAGTGCTCCTCGGCCTTAGCCCGTCCGTTGGCAAACCTTTTCAGCTTTTCGTTACACAAGGGTATCTACCCTTCTTGCTGGAAGGTGGCCAACGTGCAACCAATCCCTAAAAAGGTACGTCTTCAAACCCTGAGAACTATCGCCCGATATTCATTGGTTCTACGCTCTCGAAGGTGATGGAGAGCATGGTAAATCATCACCTTGTTGATTATCTGGAGTCAAATTCACTTTTCAGTGACCGACAGTATGGCTTTCATAAACGCCGTTCTACGGGAGACCTGATGGCGTTCCTTTCGGAACGTTGGAGTCGTTCCATTCACCAATTTGGTGAAAGTAAGGTGGTTGCTTTAGATATTTCCAAAGCGTTCGATCGACGCAAATGTAACTAAACTCATTGCTTTTGGTGTAGGCAATGATTTCTCTCGATTTATATCGAGTTTTCTCAGAGACCGAAGTATACGTGTTGTTGTAGATGGGGTCTCGTTGGAAATGTTTCAACTCAACTCAGGGGTACCGCAAGGTTCTGTTCTTTCTCCTACTCTTTTTCTTATCTTTATTAACGACCTCCTTAGTCAAACTTTTAACTATTCTTTTGCAGACGACAGCAACATTTGCCATTTATTTGCCTTCGATCATAGGCCAAGCCTTGTAGAGGTTGGGCTCGGGAGACAGAATATGAATAATACAATCAATCAAGACCTTTTGACAATTTCTGGTCGATTTTAATGCACGCAAGACCCAATGTTGTATGTTGACCCACAGACGAGTTGTGGAACCAACATTGTCGTCTGTATCTATGGGTGGTATTGGTATTGAGGAATCGGAAACTCTTGATGTTCTGGGCATGAAAATTCAGGGTGATGTATGTTGAAATAAACATGTTTTTCAAGTGTCGAAAGAAGCATTAAAGTTCACTCCTAACGATCTCCTTAATATTTATACCACTTATATCCGGCCGAAGATGGAATACAACTCCCATATATGGGCAGGGGCTTCAGAGTCTATTTTGATGTTTCTGGACCGTGTTCAAAGGAGGGCGTCGAAGTTAATCAATGACAGTAGGGTATCCAACTCTATTGACTCTTTGGAGCATCGTCGGAATGTGGGTTGTGTAACACTGTTCTATCGATATTACCACGGTAAGTGTTCTGCTGAGATAAGCGAATTGATTCCGCGAGCACGAGTTTTTGTTCGGAGTACTCGCTTGTCTAGTAGGGCTCATCAATTTGTTGTCGATTGCCCAGTGTACCGCACAACGCATTACAGAGGAAATTCATTTATAAGTCGAACAATCCGTATGTGGAATATACTTCCTGCTGACGTCTTCCCTGTTAACTACAATCTAGAAAAATTCAAATCAAATATCCACAAACACTACTCCCTCTTTCCTCCTTCCCATAACCTATTTTCCTAATTACCAACACGATGCACTGCATTTATAGGGGACATCCCCTGAGTGTTGGTTAAGTCAAAAAAAAATAAAAA
This sequence comes from Pegoplata infirma, assembly GCA_963921195.1. Lineage (NCBI taxonomy): Eukaryota > Metazoa > Arthropoda > Insecta > Diptera > Anthomyiidae > Pegoplata > Pegoplata infirma. The sequence continues at coordinate 46,927,927 of OY992540.1, read as the reverse complement.
AATTTTTTGTGTTACATTGTAGAGGTACTATTATACTTTGGCTCATAACTTTTGAAATACTTGACCGATTTCAACAGAAAAATATTAGCCCTCTGACCAGGAGAATAACGCAACTTTTAATATTTTATTTTGAAAATTTTGATTTCGAAAGTCGAAAAAAAATTAAAATATTTCGAAACCCAATAACACTCAAATTCTGTATTAAGAAATGCATTTTGATTATTTTAAAAAAAACATCATTAAGAAAAATGTGAAAATATCTTAAATTCTTAAAAACCATATAATTTTCAATAACTTTTTAAATTCATTTTTCCTCTCATACACATTAGATTTTTTTTTGTATCCCAGATTTCCAGGAAATTTTTAATCAACTTTTAACTGCATATAAACAAAATGAAGTTTAACAAATATAAAAAACAATTACACAAAAACTGTTTGTTTACAATTTTTAATTACTACTACAAAATACTACTTCCACTACTATTGCATTTAGAATGTATCGCAATTTACATACAGTCCTTTTTTTTTGTGTTTTTTATTTATTCCCTAAAAAACACAAAGTGGAAAATGTAATCCAAAGGGGAACGATATTCCTTTTAGCTGAAACAGTATTTTTATGACCTCTACACAAACTGCAAAAAATAAACCAAAAACAAAGTAAAAATTTTAAACAAAAAAATAAAAAAAATATCCCCACCTACAATTCAAATCGAAATTGAAATTTTTGCTGTAAAAATAAAATATAACTCTAACACCATTGTAGGATTTTTTAATTACTCTGCCTGTGGCAGTTTTTGTGGAATAAATAACATCAAAAAAATATATAAACAAAATAGTGAAAAAAATGCGAAAATGCATTCATAAACACATCTGTCTCCACTTGCGAGATATGGATTGGATTGTGTTAAAAAAAATTCTTTTCGCATAAACTTTTGGCCTTCGAAAACTTTTAGTGAAGTTTTATGCAGAAAATTTTTAAGGAACATTTTAACACTTTAAACACACGTTTTAGTGGTGTTCTATTAGGTTATTTGAAAAATGAGCCAAAATTATCCCTAAAAATAGGAGATAGAGGGTAAATATGCTGTAAGAAAATAACCACCATCAAATTTCAATAAAGGCATCTGGTAACGACATTTACCTCAGAATTAGATTTAATACTTTTTTTACTTACTCAAAACGCCTTTGAACAAAAGTTGAAAACTTTAGTGGGCCCTAAAATAAGAACTCGAGCTAAGTTTTCAAAACCTTTCGGTGGTTTTGGTTTTCTATTCGTATACTTTCATTTTTGTTGGTCCCTAAATTTGTTGCACAGTGTTATTTGCCATCTTTTTTGTCGGGTAGATACTGGTTTGTTCCGGAAATCTTTAACCTCGACTCAACTCAAATTTTTTAAAACAAACTCCAAAACAAACTAACAATAAGCATGAAGTTTGTATCCATCCGTGTTAAACTTCGTCGTGGATCTACTCCGCTACCGTCAAAGTCGAATCGCTTATCAAGGAATAGATGTTGACGTAGATGAAGATCTCAAACCCATCTATATGCATATTTCGAGTATGTATTGTTTGGTTATTGTGTGAATTTACAGTGTGTTTTTCTAATTTCCATTTAACAAAACAAAAACAAATAATAATAACATGGTCAATATGAAAAGCATATGTTTAAAAAACACACTCAGAAAAAAAGTTTGTAAAATAAATGCAGTGAACGAATCAAAATTCACCGATGCCAGAAACAATTAACTTTAACGGTCAACTTTACAATTGTAGCATCGTTGATTCCATCTAAAAACTATTTATATACCCTAAACTTGCAAGGAAGGTTTAGCCCACACTCCCACTGTTCTGCAAAGCCCAGTGGGAAAAATGGCTAATTTTTTGGAAATAATTCGGCCATTTAGCAAATTTCAATAAAAATGTAATCCTTAAATGGAAGCACCCTTGAGTGCAGTACAGATAGAGGTATGTTTGGAACAAATGTTTGGTTGGAAAAATTAATACAGGACGATCTTATATTTTACCGCAATAGGGGTGACGACGGGGCATAATTTTTTTATTTTTTTTATTTTTGTCCTTCATGCAAACTTTGATTTTGATCTTGAGACGGGCAGCTAACGCTTAAGTCCCCAGGTGTGCGCCAGCTGATAACCGTTTTTGAAATGTTTTTAGCATTATTAATCTACCATAAAAATTGGGAATGGGGTCTTTCACAGAGGTGCACTAGTCCACTTGGGGATGTCAAGAAGCAATTCCTTTGATTGAAATTCCCAAGCAGCTCACTACATCCGGTCTTACACTAAGTATCCCTTGGTAATGCCTGTCAGACACCCGTCTGTCGGCAGCTAAAGTGAGAATTCACACAGTTAAGTAACCTGAATGTCATGTTAAAACCGATGCGTCACAGGTAGTTAGGTGTCAACAACGATGAACAGTAACTGAGGTTGTTGGCAGGCCCAACACTAGGATCGGATGGGAGGCCTAATCGGTAACCCAATCTTAAATACAACCGATTACTGAAACCACAACAAATAATCAACGGGTGGCCCTTTGTTCCTTGTAGGAACCACAGGACATTATATATATATGGGGCATTCCATGTCAAATTATACACTTTGAATAATTTTTTTTTAGATTTTCCAATTTCTTCGGAACAAACTAATACCCTATCTCTAATTACTAAGGGGGCTCCCACACAAAATGACATTTGAATAGTTCATGCGAATAAGGACGAATAGACCATTTGTATTATTTTACATATGAATCCATTAATGCAAAAAAGTTCACAAAAATATAAGTTTTAAACCGTTTCCTGCGTGTTTATCGTCATTTGTAAAATTATACAAATGGTCTATTCGCCCTTATTCGCATGAACTGTTGATTTTTAAAAATTTGCTGCAACCGCTCTAACTGCCCTAAGATTGCCCTTAGAGCATTAAAATATATCACCAACCCACAATATTTTTTTAGACCAAACATTTTCTCTGAACACACCTACCCTCTATCTTTAACTATTAAGGCGATCTCCATACATTTTTTTTATTTTTTGTAAATTTGTTTTATTTAATCAGCTTCAACCGGTCCAAAGGTGCGTCCGAGAGGGGTCATTAGCGAGACCGGCCCCCATTTTTTTTACCCTCCAACATTTTTGTAAAACATACCTACTCCCTAAGTAGGCTCCCATACAAATTACAGTTGGAACAAATTTTATAAAAATTTAATTTTGGATGGAAGCCCAGGAAGGGGAGATAGGGCGTAGCTATGTTTTACAAAAATGTTGGAGGGTAAAAATAAATGGGGAATAAATGGGGGTTGGTCTCTCTAATGACCCCTCTCGGACGCACCATTGGACCGGTAGAAGCTGATTAAATAAAACAAATTTACAAAAAATAAAATTTATGGGGACCGCCTTTATAGTTAAAGATAGAGGGTAGGTACGTTCAAAGAAAATCGTTGAACAAAAAAATTATTGTGGGTCGGTCATACATTTGATTGATCTAAGGACACTCTTAGGGCAGTTAGAGCGGTTGTAGCAAATTTTAAAAAATGTCATTTTGTGTGGAGCCCCCATAGAAATTGGAGATAGGGTATTAGTTTGATCCAAAGAAATGTTTAGACGTAAAAATTAATGGGGGTCGGTCTTATAAATGACCCATCTATGACGCAACATTGGAGCAGTAGAAATGATTTTAAGATTGGAAAATTACAATAAATTTTTGTTAAAAAATTTAAAAAAATAGTAATAATCGTTATCCCACCATCCTCCTAGGCAAAAAATTTGTAGAATCGATAGAAGTTTTACACAAAAAAATTTCCAAAATATCGAAGAGTACAAACATTTTCAAAAATGAGATTTAACTTTTAAAACTTAAAAATCGCATACTAGAGAGCTTTTAAGAATTTTTTTGGGATTTTTTTTTAAAAAAGTACGTAAAAAAACAAAAATTTTGAAAAAAAAAAAAAAAGTTGAAATTTGGACCATTATTAGAAGTTATGAGTAAAACACGTTTGAGTAAAGGAACAAACTACCAATTTTTAAAAAATTGATATATTTTGAGCAGGTCATCAAAAAAATCTGAAAATTTACCACGAAGGAGTTTTCGAAGTGTACTAAAAACTGTAAACAAATTGGGAAAATCTAAAAAAAAAATTATTCAAAGTGTCCGATTTGACATGGAATGCCCCATATATATATATTAGAGTGTCCCTTATTTTGGAAATGTTGGAAATGTTGAGACGGTACCCCCTCATTTTTTTCCTTTTGACTAAAAAATAACTCAGGAAAAATTTTACGCCCCTACGACCACGCCTTCCCTACGCGACGGGGCCGTAAAGAGCGGGGCCTTAAAAATCATTTTTCCATACAAAGCAAAAAATTTTTTTTTTGATTTTAAATTTTTTTGTTATTAATTATAATATTACTTGGTTAGTTTATTCACGACAAAAAATTGATTTTGGTGGGATGAGGCTTTCAGTTCTAAAAAATTTTTCGAAAAAAAAAAGGTTAAAAAATGCATTTTTGATGTTTTTCGATACACGATCAAGATGTCACACATATGAATAATATTTTTTTATGAATATTAGACTGCCCAGAAAAAAACCAAGTTGTTATTTTCTTGGGGGATACCTGCGAATTTTGTTCCTTTTAGTGCAAAAAAATTTCGGTTTTTTTTTGGGATTTTTAAAATAATATCTAGAGGTCGCGATCTCGCGTTTTATAACGATTTATTTTTTTTGAGTTTTTTATTATTTTAAATTGTTAAATATGATTAATATGATAAAATATTAATAATTTCAGACAAAAAAAAAATTAAATTAAAAATTAAATATCGCTCATTCCATGAGATGTCTCCCAGCATCTTATCAAATGTTCTTTAATTTATTTGAAATTTCGCACACAGGTACACTATGGAGCAATTAAAATAAATTCGTTTTTAGTTTCGCGAAAATCCACGAATTCGCGAACGCGAATATATTCGCGAATTCACGGATTTTCTCGGAACTAACAACTGATTTATTTTAATGGCTTCATAGTGTTCATGTGTGCAAAATTTCAAATAAATTAAGGAACATTTGATTAGATGCTGGGAGACATCTCATGGAATGAGCGATATTTAATTTTTAATTTAATTTTTTTTTTGTCTGAAATTATTAATATTTTATCATATTAATCATATTTAACAATTTAAAATAATAAAAAACTCAAAAAAAATAAATCGTTATAAAACGCGAGATCGCGACCTCTAGATATTATTTTAAAAATCCCAAAAAAAAACCGAAATTTTTTTGCACAAAAAGGAACAAAATTTGCAGGTATCCCCCAAGAAAATAAAAACTTCGCTTTTTTTCTGGGCAGTCTAATGAATATATATCATTAAAAGCAACATTACAACTAAAACGGTTGCTTGTCAAAACTAAAAAAAAAAATTTTAAAAAATTTTTACTGTAGGACCCCAAAAGCTCAAAATTTTTTTTTTCGAAAAATTTTTTAGAACTGAAAGCCTCATCCCACCAAAATCAAATTTTTTGTCGTGAATAAGCTAACCAAGTAAAATTATAATTAATAACAAAAAAATTAAAAATCAAAAAAAAATTTTGGTTTGTATGGAAAAATGATTTTTAAGGCCCCGTCGCGTAGGGAAGGCGTGGTCGTAGGGGCGTAAAATTTTTCCTGAGTTATTTTTTAGTCAAAAGGAAAAAAATGAGGGGGTACCGTCTCAACATTTCCAACATTTCCAAAATAACGGACACTCTAATATATATGGGGCATTCCAAGCCAAATCACTCACTTTTAGACCCGACCCTTTTCGATTTATTTTATTTTTGGATATGTTTTAGTATTTATTAAATGCAACTCGGAGACCAATTTTCAGCCTTTTATTTCAAGATGGTGTTGAGTAATCATTTTTTCAAAATGGCGATTTTCTCAAAAAAATTAAAAAATTGAAATTTTTAATTAATTTTGACCATTAAAAAATATAGATATTTTTAAAAAAAGTTGGACAACGTTTTGTTGGTATTTAAATGTAGTTTTAGAAAAAAAATATGAAAAAATTATTCGAAGTAATTACTTATCACTTATTTTTTGAAGTTTAAAAATTAAAATCGACTTTTTGAAAAAGTCCGAAACCTTCGATTTTTTTGTAAAAAACTATAAAAATTATACTCTTAATTACGCAACTTTTAAGCCATAATTCGAGATGTGATCACAATTCTTTCTATTTATTTTTCTTAATTTTTAAAATTGCACCTTTAATTTTTTGGCTCTGATTTATTTTATATGGTGTTCCAAAAAAAATAAATTGGTAGATATTGACCCTAACTTACCCTAGATATATTCAGTTCGAGGTAAAAATACGTCTCACAAAAATTTAGGACGATCGGAAATGGGTAAGGCGTTTTGCATGGTCCTTGAAGTTTAAAAAACGGATTACAAGGAAAAATATGATTTTTTTTCTGTTTTCGCAATTTTTTTGGTATTTTAAGTTAAGTTTAAATTCAAGTGATTACAGAATTATTATGAGGAGTAAAATGCCTTTCTAATAAGGTTCTAAAAACTAAAATCGGTTGAATATCAGCCAAGTTATTACAACTTCCCCAGGCATCTAGCGTGTGTCATACCACTTGATTAAAGAATACGAGTCCCTTTTTTAAATTTATTGAAATTTTCTACTGTAATAACATTTTTTCATTATTAATGTTTTAGTGTAATATTTTTTTAATTTTTCCAAATTTTAAAACAAAAAAAAAAAAAAATTTTTTAAATCGAGATTTCAAAAGGGTGTTGAAAATGCAGGCATTTTTAGCATTAATTTAAAACATGTTAGAAAAACACAATATGAAAAATACTTGTTATCTAAATACATTTGAACTTGAAGAATAAAAAAATGTTATTACAATAGAAAATTTCAATGAATTACAAAAATCGGATTGTATTGCTTAATCAAGTGGTCTGCCATACGTTAGATGCCTGGGGAAGTTGTAATAACTTGGCTGATTTTCAACCGATTTTAGTTTTTAGTACCTTATTAGAAAGGCATTTTACTCCACATCATAATTCTGTAATCATTTGAATTAAAACTTAACTTAAAATACAAAAAAAATTGCGAAAACAGAAAAAAAAATATATTTTTCCTTGTAATCCGTTTTTTTAAACTTCAAGGACCATGCAAAACGCCTTACCCATTTCCGATGGTCCTAAATTTTTGTGAGACGTATTTTTACCTCGAAATGAATATATCTAGGGTAAGTTAGGGTCAATATCTACCAATATATTTTTTTTGAAACACCATATAAAATAAATCAGAGCCAAAAAATTAAAGGTGCAATTTTAAAAATTAAAAAAAAAATAGAAAGAATTGTGATCACATCTCGAGTTATGGCTTAAAAGTTGCGTAATTAAGAGTAGAATTTTTATAGTTTTTTACAAAAAAATCGAAGGTTTCGGACTTTTTCAAAAAATCGATTTTAATTTTTAAACGTCAAAAAAAAGTGATAATTACTTCGAATAATTTTTTCATATTTTTTTTCTAAAACTACATTTAAATACCAACAAAACGTTGTCCAACTTTTTTTAAAATATCTATATTTTTTAATGGTCAAAATTAATTAAAAATTTCAATTTTTTAATTTTTTTGAGAAAATCGCCATTTTGAAAAATTGATTACTCAACACCATCTTGAAATAAAAGGCTGAAAATTGGTCTCCGAGTTGCATTTAATAAATACTAAAACATATCCAAAAATAAAATAAATCGAAAGGGGTCGGGTCTAAAAGTGAGTGATTTGGCATGGAATGCCCCAGGGGCGTATCCAGGATTTTATTTCGGTGGGGGCCCAACATTTTTTTAATTTTTTTTTTTTTACAAAAAATTTACATAACAGCACATGTTTAAGAATTTTTCTAGATCTTTTCCTTGAACTGAATGTATCACAATCAGATTCTTCATTTTTGTGTAAGTTTAAACTGGAAAAAAAATTAAAATTTTTTTAATATTTTAAAATTTTTTGAGAGACTTAAGCCTTTTTTCTAAATGTGAATTGTATCAGATGCTGATACATTTTAACAAAATAGATTATCAGCATCTGAATTTTTTTTCAAAGAATAGTCTAAGATTTTATGACAATTTCCAGTTAAGACAGTTTTTGTTATAGAAAAAGTCAAAGACTCTAAATCAAATTTCCAATGGAAAACGTTTCTCTTGAAAAAGTCATTTTAAAAAATGATTCTGTAAACATATTCATAAAATAATTTTCCAAAAGAAAAGACTCCGATTGTAAGACATTTTCCCAAAATTTGAAATATTTCTAGTCTAGCAAATTTACTCAGATTCTGAAACATTATACACAAAAAGTTTTAGATTCTGAGAAATCTTCGCTTTTTCTATAAGAAAAATAATTCAGAATCTGAGACCTATATTCTAAAACCTTTTTCCTAAAGAAAAATTCTCGGATTCTGATAAAAATTTTCTTATAGAAAAAGTCTTAAATTCTAAGACATTTTTCCTATAGAAAAAGTCTCTGATTTTTGCCTATAGGAAATTGTCAGATTATGAAACATTTTTCATATAGAAAAAGCTTCGGATTCTAAGATATTTTTCCTAAAGAAAAAGTCTCAGATTCTGAAATATTTTTCTCTTAGAAAAACTCTTAGATTTTGAGCATTTTTCTGTACCAAAAGTCTCAGCTTGTGTCTCTGACAATGAGACATTTTTCCTATACACAAAATCTTAGATTTAGAGATAATTTTCCTTAAGAAAAATTCGTTGATTCTGAGACATTTTTCGTAAAAAAAAGTATAAAATTCAGAGACATTTTCCAAGATTGTAAGAAAAATTCTGAGAGATTTTCCTACAGAAAGTTTTCAGATTCTAAAACATTTTTCATATAGAATAGCCTCAGATTCTAAGAAATTTTTTTTTAGAAAAAATCTCAGATTTTTAGACATTTTTCAGATTCAGAGACATTATTCCTATAGAAAGCTCTCAGATTCTGAAACATTTTTCATATAGAAAAGCCTCAGATTGTGAGAATTCTTTATAGAAAAAGTTTCAGATTCTGAGACATTTTTCCTATAGAAAAAGTCATAGATTCTGAGAAAAACGCCAATATTTTAAGACATTATTACTATAAAAAAGTCTTCGATTCTCAGACATTTTTCTTATAGAAAGTTTTAGATTCTGAGACATTTTTTTTTTAGAAAAGAGTATGATTCTGAGACATTGTTTTTTAAGATTTGACTACATTTTACTTACAATTAGGTCCATTTTTTTTGTACATAAAACTTCAGGTTCTAAGATATTTTTCATTAGAATCTTAAGTTGAAAATTTTCAAATTCTTAGAAAAAATTTTCAGATTTTGAGATTCTTTTAACAGAAAAATTTTCAGTTTCAAAACATTTTTCTTCCAAAAATTTTAGACTCTTAATGGTTTTTGATTTTTTAATATTGTACTTGTTATTTGATACCAAATCCTGAAATTTGTGAAATCATTTCGGGGGGGGCCCGGGGGCCCGGGCCCCTGTATACGCCCCTGGAATGCCCCATATGTATGTATGTATATCGCAAATCTGATATATTTTTTAATGAAAAATTTTTTTAGGAGATATTTTTTTAAATATCAAAAATTTTCTTAAATTGTAAAACGTTTTTTTTTTTATAGGAATCAATTTTTAAAAATTGGAAAAAATTAACTAGAAATCTGGAAAAATCAAGAGTTGAAAAAATTTTTAATATATTGTAAAGTTTCCTCTTAACTAACATTTTTCTTTGACTGTACCAAAAACATTCTGTATGTAGTCATGTGTAAATATGTAAAAGGAAAATTCAATTTAAAAAAAATTTGAATTTAAATAAAAAACAAACACTTTGTTTATACAAAGGACTCAACCATGTTTAAACAAAATATAATAAAAAAAAATTAAAACAAAAAGTTTGTTTAAATATTAAACAAAAGTGTAAACAAAAAAATTAATTACAAGGCCCTTGCGTTGCAATTATCAATAAAAGCGTAAAAAATAGTTTATTTTAAAAAAAAAAAAAATTAAAATAATTTCAAGGTTTATTTTATTAAACAAACTAAAAAATAATTTATATGTAAATTAAAACTACAATATTATGATTGAAAAATATTTTAATTAAAGTTTGTTTGTGTACAATAGGGTGGAGAAAATTTATCTTTTTATAGTTTGAGTTAGTTTATTTTAGCTCGAGGTCAGTATTTCCTTTACTAATTAAAACTATGATATTCTCATAAAATAATTTTCAAGAGAAGTCAAATATGTAATAATATTTTAATTTGATCATTAACGATTTGTCATTTAAATACACTTTTCTTTAGGATTTTTATATTTGCTAAATAATCTAGACAATGAAATCTGACGAATTCCGAATCACGTGACGATTAAGTCTTGCAAAAATGACCAACATAAGCAAATTTAAAACAGAAAAATAATTTTCTTGAAATTTTTTTTAGTAACTTTCCCGACCCCGATGTTTCTGAAATTCGAAAAAGCTATTTTTACTCCACCCTAATATAAGTACAAGCAGAAATTTTATATTTTTTAAATACATTTTCGAAGAATATGAATTTATCTTAATGGTTTTTGGAGTTTCATTAGAAAACTATTAATAAAATATCGATTTCTTTAGCTGGAGATATTCGATAAATAAAATATCTATTTAAAAGAAAAAAAATAAAGCTAACTTTTCGATTAAATGAAGCATATAATTCGATTAGATCGTTTAGTTTTGGAGAATTAAATATCTTTAATCTTTAAAATCTTTTAATTCTTGCCGCTTTTTATAAACATGTGTTCATTGGTATGATTTTTTAAGTAGAAACATAATTTGCTCATGTTTCAGGTAATTCTTAAGAATTTTGAAAAAGATTTTCACTACTTGATGTTAGGATATGTGATTTACTAAATTTTTAATTTGTCTTAAGTTACTAAGCGAATTAGCTAAGATTTCAGGTTTAACTAAGGTGGTCTTTTTGTGAGTTTTTTTTTTGTACTACTACTATTTTGTTTAAAGTTTAAATTTTAAACTTTGGCAGGCGCTCGGTTAATTTTTTCATTGTAATTAAATATGATCATGAAGGATATTAGAATAACGAGTATTAAAATTGTCACTGGCTTTACTTTAGACAACAACATAATGTGTAGGTCTGCGGTCAAATTGGAACAACACGTGCTATCAACGTCCGGTCTTGGGGTGAGTCATGTCGTGCGAATTTGTAGCATCTGTAAAATATCGGTTTATACACTCAAAAAAAAAACTGTAATGTTAGCAAAAAAGGATTGTAAACCTTCAAGAAAATTTTCTGATTTTGAACCCACAATTTTTTTGGTAAAGTTAGCAAAAATGTTTTGCTAAAAATTAGTTAACTGAGTTTTTTTATTTCGGCTTACAAGGGAAGTCTCCCTAGTGTCACCAGCGGATTTTCATGGAATTGGTTTTATTTTGTAGAGCAGAAAAAATAAACGGGCATTTTTTTTTTTTGAGCGGCCCAAATTCATATTTAGGCGGTATAAAGGTGGGGGGAAGACAAGGCCATTTTTAATTTTTTTTTGTAGTTTTTTATTCAAAGAAACCTTGTCATGTTTCACACCAAATAAAAGGTATTTGGAAACCTACCCAGGCAGAAAAATACATACGGGCCAGATCTGGCAAAGTACCTAATAAGGTGGTATTAATGCTGGCAAAGTACCTTTTTTTGGGTTTTTAGTACTTGCTAAGATGCTAAATGATAACACCATTTAGTAGTGGCAAAGTACTTTTAAAAGCGCTTTCCCTGTACTTTGAAAAGTATTATCCGAGATTTTTTTAAATAGCTTTTTAACTTAAATAATCCATTACAAAATTAAAAATGTATGAAGAAAATTATTTTTTTATTTAATAATTTGTACATTAGGGCCTCTGTTCTGTTTTTCACAACTTTTATATTCACATGAAAATTTCCGAACCACATGAAATCAAGTTTAGTGTTTTGTTGATCACGTTTTCATTTGAAGTTGAAATCGAATAATTAAAATTTAAAAAAGTGCATTCGTTTTACTTTCACCAAATTTTATTTATGCGAAACAAAACGAAAAAGAATTTCGGATGTGAAATCTAGAACACCAAAAAAAATTCGTAAATTTTCATTTTCACATTTTTTATGTGAATTACTTTTTTGGGAACAGCGGCCTAGAAGTCTTTTTTTAATTTTAAATAAATTATATATTAACACAGCATGACAGAAGTGACCACTACTTTAGAAAATAAGATGTATGACCAACATTTCCATTTATTTGAGACATGCTGAGTCCAATGGCGTACTCCGTTTTTTTATGTATGGTACAGTTTTCTTGCAATATGTCATTAAAGATTATCTTATTTCCAGCCTGTTTTATAACAAAAAATTGTAAAATTTGGTTTAAAGCTTTTCATCTTAGGAACTTAAATTCGCGAATTTCTTTATTTTTCAAGGTTATCGCGAAATTAACCTCTAAATTGGTCTTTGATAAAAAAACTTGCTTTTAGTGAATCATAAAGGCATCCCTAACACTAAGAATAGTGAACAAAAAAACATCTATATGATATGGACCATCATGTTAAAAATCGCATTTTTTTTTTTAATATAGCAGAATCATTTTAATGATGAGGATTTAATGGTCCATTTTAAAGTATATAATGGGGGAACCTTAAGCAATTAACTGACCAAAAATTTGTCCAAAAAAGTTTTCATTTGCAAAAGTTATCTTAAAAAAAAAACTACAAAAATAGTAGATTGTAGAAAGGTAATCGAATAGACCTAATATTTTTTTGAACGTCAATATTTTAATTGAATGTAGCCAATAACATTGAAATCAGAACCCACAAAGTAGAATCAAAGTGTATTCTTACTAAATTTGATAATGACACTATTACAATAACTTTACAACATAATTAAGTTAAAATTTAATTAAATTATTAAAAAAATATTTCAAATAAAGAAACCGTCTTTAGTTTGATAAAAAAGTACTGGAAAAGTACTAAATTCGGTAAAACCAAGTACTTTACTAAAAAGAGCTTGCTATACAAAAAATAAATTATTTTGCCAGTACTTTTGTTTTGGTACGGTTGGCAATTTCTGGCTGGGTATCTACGTGTGGTAAGAACGTGTCCAAACATGCACAACTTTTCGTCATATTGAGTAAAATACCAAAATTTTAGGACATTTTTGTTAATAAGTCGAAAAAAATTAACCTCTTCGGCCCGTTATTTGCACCACGAGATAGGTCTTTTTAATACCTTTAATCTGATACCACACATGCCTATATTAATTTTGTTTAAATACACTAAGAAAATTATGTCATTAACTGTTTGTAGGTTATTTGAAAAAGTAATCAGTAAAGTTATTTTAAAAGATAAATCATTAATTTTATTATGGACTTCTTATTTTCTACTGTTTCTGTAGTTTAAAAAAAATAAATTTTGTTTTTATTCGACCTTCTTTTAATATATGTTAAAAGTAATAAATTTTCAAGCTCGAGGTCTTAGTTGTTTAAATGTTTTTTTATTTATTTAAAAAATCTTCCGATATTTCGCAATTCTTTGAATTGCATCTTCAGGGACGGTTTAAATTTGTAAATAAAATCACATAAAAATTCTAATACGTAATGTAGTGTTCACTACCATCGTCGTTATTGCACAGTGCAATAACGACGATGGTAGTGAACACTACATTACGTATTAGAATTTTTATGTGATTTTATTTACAAATTTAAACCGTCCCTGAAGATGCAATTCAAAGAATTGCGAAATATCGGAAGATTTTTTAAATAAATAAAAAAACATTTAAACAACTAAGACCTCGAGCTTGAAAATTTATTACTTTTAACATAGTTTAAAAAAAATAATTTACTGTATTAAAATCGAATTTTCTGTAACATTTAATTTCGACAGTAAAAAATTTCTTCTATAGTTTTACTGTTTTTCAATACAAAATAACTGAATATTTACTAGTTTTTTAATGTTTTGGTAAGTCATTAAATTAACATTTAAAATTGACTGTAATGTGTTTTTATTGTAAATGAAAAAACAGTGGAATGGTTTTTAAATAAAATTTCATTGGTTTTAAATGAATATTCACTGGAATTTACCATCATAATTCTTTGAGTGTACATACATATTCATAATGTTATCTACAATATTGTTTTTATACGTTTTTTCCCACGACTTACGGTTTCCGAATACAAAAATGGTAAAAAAAAACTGTTTAAATGTCAATATGGCCAAAAAAAGCGCTTTTTAAAACGCCCATATCTTCCAAAGTATTGATAAGTAAAAAATGGTTTTTAATCATTTATAAAGCTCTATCAAATAACCAAAGATTAACAAAATAGGTGATCCGGAAGTTAAATTTCCCATGGACTTACTCATATATAAAAGAGTCATCTCTTTTAAGGTTTTGGGGTCTGGGCTTATAGGCCACATCAGTGTTTAAAAAATTATTTGTCCACTTATGAAACAATTTGGACCTTCGGAAAAATTCAAATGGATATCATAGGTAAATGTCTTCTTATAAAACTCCCACAAAATTTTTACATTTTTATGAAAAAAAATATTTAACGAAGCCGAGTTATAATGAGGTTATGCCACCATTTAAGTGGAATTTAAAAACCTTTCTTAAAAAACTTAAAAAGAAAACACGAAAAATCGAAATTTGTATCTATTTTTTGAACCTCTAAATTTATCCCCAATACGTCTGATAAGCCAAAACACCCCAACCATAAAATCGTTCTCTTTGAGGGGGCGCGTGCATAGGTCCACTGAAGGCGTTGTGGAACTCCCCAGCAAAAACTTCCAATACCAAGTAATTAACTTTGGGGTTTATAACGAAAATGAGTAACTAGTTACGTCCTAATTTCATTGTTAATTATTTTACCAAGGCGATGTTATTGGAGGCAAGGCCTTCTTAGTTCGCTTACGAAAATGCTAAAAAATAATAGCACATTCCTAGCTCGCTTACGAAAAGTTGAAAAGGTAACTGCATTATTTGTTAAGTTGCTCTTATAAAATGAGAGAAAAAATGAACAGTAAAATGGTAACGCAGCGAGTAATAAGTACTCATTATCAGGTAATCCAATTGGGAATGAGTACTCATTACCAAGTTTTTGCTGGGTCCTTTTCTCTTGACTACCCTGCAAAAAAAATCATTACAACTTCCCAGTGGAGTGCTTTAAAACTATAACAAATGTAATGAAATACAACAAAAATAACAAAAAAAACACAAGACAAAAACACACAAACATTTTTTTTACTCTAGAATACATAGATATTCAGCTCTTAACTTATTACCTTTCGCGACACCTCCATACAAATGTAAGTAGATATTCAGTAGATAAGAACTGCTCCAGGGAAGTAGTTGGAATTTGTTTGAATGCCCGGAGTACTTCTTATCTACTGAATATCTACTTACTTTTGTATGGGATTGTCGAGGAAGGTAATGAGTTAAGTGCTAACAACCTTTTATGGAGTAGAAAAGAATGCCTTTGCATTTTTTTCTTGTGTTTTTTGTTATTTTTGTTGTATTTCATTACATTTTTTATAGTTTTAAAGCACTCCAAATAGAAGTACTCCGCACTTTTTTGCTGGGTAGTGTTGAAAAATATATCTATTTACTATAATTTTTTTTTCTCAAGCAATACAGCTTTATCATTATTTAAGTTATTTTTTTATATCCACGCCCACAAAAAAGGGAAAGGAGTTTGAACTTCTTCTGACATTGTAATATTTCATTTGTTTAACATTTGTTTAAAAGTGCAAAAAAACTTGTAAAATTCCCTATTTCTGAGGTTGGTTTAGTTCTTTAGGGGGGAAATTATTTCCCCTGATCCGATTTTGCCCATCCGCAAATTTTTTATATGGCTCAAAGTCAATGTAGTTTCCGCATATATATTTCCAAAATCAAGTCTTCTGAAATTAGAAAATGTTTCCATTGAAACTAGCAAATTTTCAGCTGTCTAGACAGATAAATAAGATGTCAAGATACGAATTTTGCAAACCAAGTCTAAAAATCAGCAGATTTCTGTTAAGGATTGTAGATTTTTATGCTGATTGGGTTTTATTTTGAGTGTAAATAATTTATCTCAAAAATTCTTCAATTAGTAACTATAAAACAGTTAAATATCCCATAGTTCTTCTAATGCACTCCTAGATGAGAAAACAATGCTTACATCATTAGCCGTAATATTAAGTATCTGCAAATAAAAATCATTACAGATATCAGGTTTATCAAAAATATTTGTATTCCAAAAAAAACCAAGGGGAGCTAGGCAAATATTGGAATTATTTGGCACGTGTGTTTAATATAGAACACTAGAACAAGGGTGGCAGAAAAATAATGATGTGAATGACAATGTTAGTAATGATAACCGTAACGATATTTATTTTTTTTTTTTGTGAAGACACGTGATAGGAATTTCTAACACTATCGACTGTTATGATTTTCTTTTGAACATTTAGCGTCAAAAATCGATTTAAGATTTGAACTAAATTATCGACAAGGGAGTTGCCACATTCGTTACGTATGTGTTTGAATTACCTTAGTTCATAATGGTCATGTCCATAAACGTGTGTTTGATCAGAAGACCCTCGTTCGAATAAGTTTGTTTGTTGTGGTTGGTGGCTTCATTAAAAATATTTTTTTGTTTGTTCTGATTTGCTAAGGATTTATTGTTATTGTTTCTTTAAATCATCCTCGATGGCGAGTGTCTACGATCAAAATAACGTTACTAATAAGCTTAACTTTTTCTTATTGAGATTTTTTTTCTATCCTTTCTAATAAATATTTACCAACAAAATGATAAATTGTAAAAAAAGGTAAAGTCAATAGTTAGTTATATGATACTTTTTCTCATTATTATTATTAACGTTTGCCTATAGCACCAAACCACCCCTTTTTGCGTGTGTTTCTGCCGAAAAGGTGTGATTATGATGCTCACATATTTATTGCCAACAATCTAAACATCTGTCACCACTTTTTTTTTGCCTTGCATATTTTTGTTAAAAAAAAACTCACACTTTTTTTATCTAAAATCAAAAACAATAAGAAGGATGTGTTAGTTTTTTATGTTTTTTGGATGTATCGATTACCTCATTAAGGGTTAAACTTGTAACACGTGTTAAAAATATTAAATCTATATTTAATAGTTATTTTTTATATTTTTTTGAAATTAAAAGTTAATGATGGATTTAAAAAAATTATGTTTTTTTTCAAAATCTTTTCGCATTGAGCTCAGTAAAGCCCACACTCACGAAACCCTTATTTATAAAAAAAAAAAATCAAAACTAAAATTTTAAAAATCTTGCAAATTTTAAAAAAAATTTGGAGTTTAGCGAAATTTCAGAATTTTTTTTTTTTGATTTTTTCGGACGAAATCTTAAGTTAAGCGAAATTTTAAAGTTTTTTAACGTGATAATGTTTTTGGGCTGGTGTCTAATTTTAAAAAAGTTGCAGGACGCCACCTCAGTTTGACTATATAAGCTAACAACTAACGAAAAAGAAAACAAGAATTACTATTTTCATTTTCTTAAAACCAAAAAATTTTACTAACTTGGGTTTGTAACTTGGATAATAATTCACCTCGTGGTGAATAAAACCGTATTTCACAAGCTGGTGAATAAAAAGTAACATAATTATTTTTCACCAAAAAAAATTTTTTTTTCATAAATTTTTTTTTCATCAAACTTTTTTTTCATAATTTTTTTTTTTTTTATAATTTTTTTTTTGTTCATCAAATTTTTTTTTTCATCACATTTTTTTTCATCAATTTTTTTTATTAATTTTCTTTTTCATCAAATTTTTTTTTTTCATCAAAAATTTTTTTTTCATCAAATTTTTTTTTATATCAATTTTTTGTTTCATCAATTTTTTTTTCATCAATTTTTTTTTCATTAATTTTTTTTATTAAATTTTTTTCTTCATAAAATTTTTTTTTATCATATTTTTTTTCATCAATTTTTTTTCATAAAATTTTTATTATCAATTTTTTTCTCACCAAAAAAATTTTTTTTTCATATTTTTTTTTCATTAATTTTTTTTTACATCAAAAAATTTTTCTTTTCATCAAAAAAATTCATCAAAAACTTTTTTTCATCAAAACTTTTGTTCACCAAAAATTTTGGTTTCATTAATTTTTTTTTAACATAATTTTGTTTTTCGTGAAAAAAAATCATTTTTTTTTACAAAAACTACTTTTTCACCAAGTCTAAGCTTTTTGCATAAAAATTTTCCATTTGTTTACCAAATGTACATAAAACAAGTGAGAGTGGTATGTATATTCTTTGGTGTCAAATCTTTTATACTCTCCAAAATGTAAAAACACTTTTGCACTTATTTTTCAGTCCCAGCAAAACTTAGATTACCAAATAAGGTATAAAATAAGGTATATGATCTCTTATTTTATACATTGCAGCATTGATGATTTTAACAGGCGATGAGACTCAAAGTAATGCATCCACATTATCACATAGAATACCAGTAAGGTATAAAATAAGTCATAAATTTATAACAAAGAATACCAGTAAGGTGTAAAATATATGATATTTTATAGGTTACGAGTAAGGTATATAATATAGCATACCAGAAGGTAATATATAAGATGTTACGAGTAGTGAAAAAGTAATTTTGTATTTAATTTACTCACGTGATTGTAAGTTAGTGTAAGTAGATATAATATGCTAGTGAGTGTGTGTCGTTAGAAATTTCTTGTCGTGAGCCCATCTCTAGTTTAAACTTATGCATTTTTTATAAAATAATTATATTTAATGTTATTGTAATGCATTATGCATTTAATTATAAATAATGCATTATTTCAAACTTTCAAATAATACATAATGTAACCAAATATAAATCATCCATGATATAATGTTTAGAAATAATAAATATGAAATACATTTTTCCAATAACACTGTAAGTAGGTGAAAATGACACACAAAAACGCCGAGACACGTCAACCTAATTTTGGGTCGTAGAATCCAGTGGTGTACCCCGTTTTAAAAAGTTAGCTCAAAATCCCGAGATATTTTGATTTTAAATTTGTAGTAGATTTAAGGCGATTTTTCATTTTATTTCAATGAAGAAACTTAAAAAAATTGTTAAAAACTTGTTATTTATCAAAATTTATATCTAGGAAATAATGGACGTTTATTTTCAATCGGGCATCCAGCAGTACTTGCTCCTATTTTTATGAATTTTACAATTATTTTTGTATTTATTCAATTTTTACTCTTAAATTTGGAAATTTAAAATCGAAATATCTCGTTATTTTGAGCTAACTTTTTAAAACGGAGTATACCACTGGATTCTATGCCCCAAAAATAAATTGGGGTGTTTCGGCGTTTTTGTGTGTCATTTCAAAAGTTAAAATTTTACTTACAGTGTAATCATGCATTACGTAGTAAATTATTAGTAATGCATTATTTTTTACTTTAAAATAATACGTTGTGGAACAAATGTTTGGTAAGACCAGGGTTTAAAAGCTTGGACATATCTTTTTTTTGTTGTCTGATGGCTATTCCAAAAATATACCAAGCCATTTTTTTATAACATTATGCTAAATGAAAATAGCAAACTATTTTAGCAGCTTAAGTGTTCGTTTGGACAACAAAAGGCTTTTTTTATTTTATGTATATCCAAAAAAAGCAAAACAAAGTCTATTTTTTTTTTAAGTCTAAATATATTTAGCTTGTGTGTTTATTCTGCTTTGGACGCTGCGCGCAGCTTTTGGATTCTGCTTTTGGATTCTGCTTTTGGATTCTGCTTTTGGACGCTATTTTTGGATTCTGCTTTTGGACGATATTTTTGGATGCTGCTGGTAGACAAATATTTAGATTATTTTATATAAAATGGAATGAAGAATAAATAACTCAACATTGAAAATCTTTTTGAATGATTTGTATATTTTTAAGTGTAAATGAATTTGGTAATACAAATATAATGAAATTTGTATATATTATTAAGCTGCCCATTCACTTGCAATAAAATTGCTCAACTTAAAAAAAAATTATTTTACAATATTATTGTCGTTTTACCCTACACAGCAAATAAAATTGCTCAATACTTAAACCCAATATATTGTACAAGATATAAACATAACATAATAAAAGTTGTACAATATAGACAACACACTGATAAAATATATTGCAGTATTCTTGTTTGTACAATAAATATCAAAAGTGTTTTGATATTCTCCAATATATTGCACAACCGTAAATATTACATACACACAAGCGATATTATTGTACAATTTGAAAAGTTGAACAATAATATTGCAAGTGAATGGGCAGCTTTAGAAGTTATGATTTGTTTTGTATTTAATTTAATACAAAATTAAAGTTAATTAAGATAAGACAATTGTTGTTGTAAATTTAAGTATGTACAATTTTTTTGGTGGTACGGGTGGGGGTGGTTTTACTAAACTGTATAATATTTCGTTAAATACTTTAAACATAACTGTTGTTGAGAAAGAAAATTAACAGTTAACATTGAAATATATTTATGATGTACACCAAAACCTCAACATGCGGCCTTTTGTTTTAATTAGAACACCGTAGTTCGTTCAAGTAAAACTGAAGTTGTGCAAATATTGTATTTACGTTTTTTTTTATTTAATTTTTTTATTCGCTAACGAAAAATCGAAACAAATAAAATCAAACTATAATTGTGGTTTAAAGTGAATCTATAACTTTTTGCTATCAAAAAATTTTTATATAACCAAATTTCTATAGATAAAATTTCTCAGAATCTCAGATTTTTTCTATTAAAAAAATGCCCCAGATTCTTAGACACTTTAACTACAGAAAATGTCTCAGATTCTAAGGTATTTTTTTTTTTTCATTAGAGAAAGTATCATCAATTGATAAAATTATTAAATTTAAAATCAATTGATAAATAGCAGACAAGGAAAAACTATAAAAATTAAAATTCATTATTGATTAAATTCAATTTTGAATTTTTCAAAAAATTCAAGAAAGAATTTTAAATAAAATTCTAAAAACAAGTAAATATTTTTAAAATGTTTTAAAATTTATTTTTGAAAAAATAAAATTCTATTTTTTTTTGAGAATTTTATTTTTGGAAATAATAAAATTCAAATGTTTTTGAGAAATTTATTGAAATAAAAATTTTATTTCAAATACCTTATGAATTTTAAATAAAATTTGAATTTTTCCTTGTCTGATAAAAAGTAAAAGTGAGGAACGAACTTTGTTAAATATTTTTGTTACATACTAATGTTTATCAAAGATTATTCAGCGTGTTTTTACCATTAAATTCAAAGTGAAACCAATAAGAAATTCACGGTTTTGTTCACAACTTTTGAACAACTGAAATTGCTGCTTAATGTTACTGCTGCCTAAAACTATTGCGTTTTAAATTAGTTTTGGATTTACCGCTAGCCTAAGAATTCTCAAAATTTCCATGTTGCACTTGTTTTTTTTAGATTTTTATTTATTAATAGGGTTTTTTTTTTTTTAATATATGATTTAAATGTGGGATAAAATATGTCTTTTTTTAATTTAAACCATAAAAAAGAAATATGACCCTAAAAAGTTGTGACTCAGTTATTGCAACTGCGCAAATTTCTATTAGTTGCGTTAAGCGAGGATGTACTATATATATAAATATAGTTGTTTTTTTTTTACTCCTACACAGAAAAAAATATGAAGGAATCGAGTTTGAGTAATCACTTGTTTAAATTTAAAAACAAAAATTGAGTAACTTTTTAATTGACGCAATTAAAAATTTACTTAAAAATTTTAAAAACAATTTAAGTAAATAATTTAAACTGTCATATTTTTTTGAATTCTCGTTTAGTTTATAGTTTTTTGTATATGAATATGTAAGTTTGTAATCGTCTTTATAAAATTTTCCTATGTTTTTGAGATATAAATATGCTTGGTAAAGTTTGAAAAAAAAAAAAAAGTTTTTTGTTTTTTTTTTTGTTGTTAAAAATTCCAAACTTTTTTAAACTTTTTTAAAAATTAAATAGGTAAATTTTGAGTAAATTTTTAATTGTGTCAATTAAAAATTTACTCAAATTTTTTTTTAAACATTTAATAAATTTTTATTAAAAATTTACTCAATACTATTAAATCGTTTACTGGTCAGGGATGCCAACTTAGTGCTTTTCGCGCTAGATCTTGTGCTTTTTGATGTGTCAAAACACGAAAATTTTTGACCTAGTGCCAAATTAGAAAAACGCACTAACTTGGTGCTTTTTAAATTTTCAGTTGGTGCTTTTAGTGCTAGGCTGTATACCTAGTTTGTTATTTCGAGTGTAACGCATCGAAATATTAGTCGGAAACTTCACAAAGTATATATTTTATTGATTTTTGATCAAAGACATCTTTCGAATGTCCGTCTATGAGTCCCCGCACAACAATGTCGGAGCGGTTGACGGTTTCGGTCATGGGAGAGTATAGGCGCAAAACAAAGGCGGTAGCGGGAAATTCCGTGATACGTTAATATTTACACTATTTTTTCACTTTTTCGTCACACTTTTATTTAATTTTATTGTAGTTTTTAATATCAATATGATTTTTTTTGAATTGATTAGTTTATTTGTGTTTTTTTTTGAATTTTACATATTTTTTTTTTAGAGATCACATATTTTTGTTTACTTTATCGAAAATAATCGAAATATTTATGAAAATGTGGCAGCATTTTAATATCAAAAATTAAAAGAGAGAGAGAAACCGACACAAAAATAAAATTGATTTTATTCTGGCGGTTTTCGGTCGAGCGTTTTTTCATGCCAAATTTGTATGAAAAAAACGTCACCGACATTGTTGTGCGGGGACTCTATCTGTGGAAAGCAATATGCAGTTCAAACTAAGAGCTAGACGCCTGAAATATGGAACGAATTTTTTATTATGTTCGAAAAAAGGGCAAAATCGGACTAAGGGAAAACATTCCCTTGAAGAACTAAACCAACCTCTAAAAATGCCATTCTTTGTAGTTTTTTTTTTGTATTTTGGTTTAATATTTGAATTCTGTTCTGGGTAAAGTTCAAAGACTAAATTTGGCTTTTGAAGCGGAAAATGCAGACCATGTAAAATTGTACAACGATTTATATCGGTTGCTCAAAAGTTAAACCAACAAACTAATCAAAAATTTTGTTGGAATTAAAATATTATTTTTTTTATCTATTTAAAAAATAGGCCAGTGCTTTTTTACCCTTTTTTTTAAGCAAATTTACGCGTTTTTACCCGCTTATAAAATTTTTGTGCGCGTTTTGCTCTCAAACAGTTGGCATCTCTGTTACTGGTGCAAAATTGACTAATTTTTTACTCAATAGTATTAAAAATTTTTGCCCAGGAAGATCGTGGGATAACGATTATTACAATTTTTTAAAATTTTTTTAAAAAAATTTATTGTAATTTTTCAATCTTAAAATCATTTGTACTGCTCCAAAGGTGCGTCATAGAGGGGTCATTTATAAGACCGACCCTCATTATTTTTTACGTTTTAACATTTCTTTGGAACAAACTAATACCCTATCTCCAATTTCTAAGGGGGCTTCCCCACAAAACGACAATTTTCAAAATTTGCTCCAACCGCTCTAACTGCCCTAATAGTGCACTTAGAGTAACAAAATGTATGACCGACCCACAATATTTTTTTAACCTACCCACCTACCCTCTATCTCTTATTGTTAAGGCGGTCCTAATACATTTTTTTTTATTTTTTGTAAATTAGTTTTATTTATTCAGCTTCTACCGGTCCAATGGTGCGTCCGAGAGGGGTCATTAGTGAGACCGACCCCCATTTATTTTTACCCTACAACATTTTTTTTAAAATATACCTACGCCCTATCTCCACTCCCTAAGTAGGCTCCCATACAAAATTACATTTTTATAAAATTTGCTCCAACTTTATTTGTATGGGAGCATACTTAGGGAGTGGAGATAAGGCGTAGGTATGTTTTAAAAAAATGTTGTAGGGTAAAAATAAATGGGGGTCGGTTTCACTAATGACCCCTCTCGAACGCACCATTGGACCGGTAGAAGCTGATTAAATAAAACAAATTTACAAAAAATAAAAAAATTTTATGGGGACCCCCTTAACAGTTAAAGATAGGGGGTAGGTGTGTTCAGAGAAAATGTTTGGACTAAAAAAATATTGTGGGTCATCATACATTTTGTTGCTCTAAGGCCACTATTTGGGCAGTTAGAGCGGTTGGAGCAAATTTTAAAAAATCTCGTTTTGTGTGGGAGCCCCCTTAGAAATTGGAGATAGGGTATTAGTTTGTCCCAAAGAAAGGTTAAGACGTAAAAATTAATGGGGGTCGGTCTTATAAATGACCAATCTATGACGCACCATTGGAGCAGTAGAAATGATTTTAAGATTGGAAAATTACAATAAATTTTTTTCAAAAAATTTTAAAAAATAGTAATAATCGTTATCCCACGATCTTCCTGGGCAAAAAATTTTTAGAATCGATAGAAGTTTTACACAAAAAAATTTAAAAAAAATCGAAGAGTACAAACATTTTCAAAAATGAGATTTAAATTTAAAAACTTAAAAATCGCATATTAGAACGCTTTTAAGAATTTTTTGGAACTTTTTTTTAGAAAGTACGCAAAATAACAAAAATTTTGAAAAAAAAGAAGTTTTAGTAAAGGAGCAAACTACCAATTTTTAAAAATTCGATATCTTTTGAAAGGGTCATCAAAAAAATATGAAAATTTACCACACATTGGGAAAATCTAAAAAAAAAAATTTTCAAAGTGTCCGATTTGACATGGAATGCCCCATATATAGTACAACATCGCTTAACGCAACTAATAGAAATTTGCGCAGTTGCGATAACTGCACTCAAAATATTCACTCTGTTAAAATACAGAGATACTATGCTGCGCCAGCAGAAAATACCATAGATTTCCAACCAGCAAGATTTTTTGTTATTTTACGAAGAAAACTCTGTAAAATGATTTCGATGAAAAAAAACTGTAAATCACAGAATTATCTGCAAAATGTTGATGAAAGTGACCAGAATTTAACCAAGAAGCATGAATAGTAATAACTTGACAAAAAATAAAGGCAAATGCCATCATTTAAATGCGCCCGCTTAAATGTTTTGCACGCGAATGTTTAACTTTGTAGAAATTATTTATAAACTGGCTAGATGTTCTCTCGGTTTTTGTTTTCATAAACTTCTCATTTTCAGTTCCACATTTGAGCGGGGTTATTCCAATAATCACTTTTATAAAATTAATGGAAAGTCGTTTAAGAAAGACTTTCTTATATATCTTTTTAATGCGCTTGATATGACTTTTACACAACCGTCACTATTTGATTCCTGATCAATTTCTCGTTCCTTAATGTGCAAGTTGTGTTGAAAATTGGGAAATGCCATCGTGTAAATTTGCCCGCTTTAATGCTTCCAAATTGTAAATTTACTTTTTTTTTATTTTTGTAAAAATAATTTTCCACGATATCCTCGTAAAATTAAGCATCTTTTATTGTAATTTAAGACGCTTTTTAAAGAGGGGTTGAAATATGTTCTTGAAAGTTTTTTGAAGAAATTTTAATTTGAAAAGTGTATTACAGAGCAATAGTAAAATTACAGATGAAATTTGGTATTTTGGTTCCGAGAAAAAACAATTTTTATACCCTCCACTTAGTGATAGAGGGTATATATAAGTTTGTCATTCTGTTTGTAACTCATCGAAATATCGATCTGGGACCCCATAAAGTATATATATTCATGATGCCCGATCGATTTTAAGACATTCTAGCGATGTCCGTCTGTCCGTCTGTCTGTGGAAAATGCTGTCGCGGACAAAATATTGCACAGAGACTACTGAAACTTAACACATTTATTGGAAGTTCTCCCGAGAAGTTTGGTATTGCATTTGAGCGATATCGGTTCAGCGGTTCAAGTTATGAACGAAAATGTAAGCACACCTCAAAAATTTCAGTACATTCAACATAACCTAAAAATACAAAATGCTTTAATTCGGCTTCTGGTTACCATATGTGAACATAATTGAACACCAAATGGTATTTAAACAAGTACGAACATATTTTTTGACAAAAAAAGAAAAAAATCGCGGATTTTTTTTACCAAAATTTTTTCTCGCGGAAATTTTTTTCAAAAAAAAATTTTTTTTCAAAAGTAATTTCCTTTTAAATAAAGTTTTTTGCAATAATCTTTTTGAAATTGGGGAGGGTATCACTACATTCGGCAAGGCCGAATTTAACTTTTTTACTTGTTTTTCTATATGGTTTGAATTGAGAAAGGTGTGAAAGAAAAATTTATTTTTCTAAAAATTTAAGACATCCTGTAGCCCGTTTCTGTAATTAAAGTGAGAAGTTTTCGTATCAAAAAATATGAAACAAAAAATTCCACCGTTTCTCGACTCTGGAATAAAAATTGTTTCTGTATGTCAATGCGAAAAAGCCAGCGTTTGTATTGGAATATTCCAAGATAGCTGTCAAAAAAGTAATCACAGTGAGAAAATAGTAACAAAACAGAAAAAAAAAAACACGGAGCAATTCAAATTATTGTTTATGGACAGCGCTGCCAACTTTGACGATTTATCGTCATTTTGACGATTTTTGAAGTCAATTTTACTTAAATGACGATTGACGATTTTTGATTTTCGCCAGGAACAAAAATGACGATTTTGTTTAATGAGGAAAAAATGGTAAACTTTTGTCAAAAAATTCAAATTTTGTAAGCAAATTCTTTGAAGTTCACTTAATTTTTTGAAAAGAAAAGAGAAAAACCTATATTTTTTTTTTAAAAAGATAGTTACTTTTAAGAAAAAAGCTTAACAATTTCGGGAAAAGACAGGAAAAGTTAAAAATTCACCAGAAAAAATATTAAAAAAAGTTTTTTGGTTGAAAAATAGACTTGTTATTAGAAGTGGTCAATATAAATTAATTGGTGCGTTAAATTTACAACGCTCCAATATCGGGATGAATTTTAACATAAGGGATATGCACAAAAAATCAATTTCAATAATCTTCGTCCTTGGGCCATAAGCTTTTCTTAAGTTTCAAATTTCAGGTAAATTAATTGATATTTGGGACTTGAAAAGGGTCGAGGACCAATATTTTGGGTAGTTACAAACATCAACAGAAACTCATTACACTCTGGACCATGAAGTGGTCGGGGTATTAACATTTTTAGTATTTATTAGCGTAATTTTGTCATGACGATTTTTTGACGACAAATTTTTTTCAACTTGACGATTTTGACGATTTTTTTTTTTAAAAATTGACGATTTCTCGAAAAAAAAGTTGGCAGCACTGTTTATGGATCATTTAAAAGCAATAAAATAAATATAAAAAAATAGAATTACATATTGTTGATGATAATGTGTAGCGTTGTATTAATAACAGCATTTTTACATTTAGAGATTCTTTGATTTGTCTAAAATTTGTGAAAAAACACAAAAATACAATACAAAAATACACAAAACAAGTAATTTGTATTTTTCTTACTATTTTTCTCCATTTTTTTAATTTATTATTATCTTTTTAATGTTTTTATTTCTTTTTGTCGAAGTCTCGCACCGTTTTAAAATGTGAGTTTTTTTGACACTTCAAATAGAAAAGTTTTCGACCAATTACTTTACAGAAACGGGTTTTTTCGCATCATTCCAAAATTATTTATTATCTGTAAAAAGTAAAAGTAGTACATATAAAACTTTTTTTTCGGTCACAAGAAAATACAAAGTATTTTCTTAAAATCTGTTTTTTGGCAGTTAACTTTGTCAAATATCTCTCGAATTGAGATTACAGTCATTTTACAGAGTATTTAACAGAGTAATTATTTTGAGTGTGAGTCACAACTTTTTAGGGTCATATTTCTTTTTTATGGTTTAAATTAAAAAAAGACATATTTTATCCCACATTTAAATCATATATTAAAAAAAAAAAAACCCTATTAATAAATAAAAATCTAAAAAAAACAAGTGCAACATGGAAATTTTGAGAATTCTTAGGCTAGCGGTAAATCCAAAACTAATTTAAAACGCAATAGTTTTAGGCAGCAGTAACATTAAGCAGCAATTTCAGTTGTTCAAAAGTTGTGAACAAAACCGTGAATTTCTTATTGGTTTCACTTTGAATTTAATGGTAAAAACACGCTGAATAATCTTTGATAAACATTAGTATGTAACAAAAATATTTAACAAAGTTCGTTCCTCACTTTTACTTTTTATCAGACAAGGAAAAATTCAAATTTTATTTAAAATTCATAAGGTATTTGAAATAAAATTTTTATTTCAATAAATTTCTCAAAAACATTTGAATTTTATTATTTCCAAAAATAAAATTCTCAAAAAAAAATAGAATTTTATTTTTTCAAAAATAAATTTTAAAACATTTTAAAAATATTTACTTGTTTTTAGAATTTTATTTAAAATTCTTTCTTGAATTTTTTGAAAAATTCAAAATTGAATTTAATCAATAATGAATTTTAATTTTTATAGTTTTTCCTTGTCTGCTATTTATCAATTGATTTTAAATTTAATAATTTTATCAATTGATGATACTTTCTCTAATGAAAAAAAAAAATACCTTAGAATCTGAGACATTTTCTGTAGTTAAAGTGTCTAAGAATCTGGGGCATTTTTTTAATAGAAAAAATCTGAGATTCTGAGAAATTTTATCTATAGAAATTTGGTTATATAAAAATTTTTTGATAGCAAAAAGTTATAGATTCACTTTAAACCACAATTATAGATTGATTTTATTTGTTTCGATTTTTCGTTAGCGAATAAAAAAATTAAATAAAAAAAAACGTAAATACAATATTTGCACAACTTCAGTTTTACTTGAACGAACTACGGTGTTCTAATTAAAACAAAAGGCCGCATGTTGAGGTTTTGGTGTACATCATAAATATATTTCAATGTTAACTGTTAATTTTCTTTCTCAACAACAGTTATGTTTAAAGTATTTAACGAAATATTATACAGTTTAGTAAAACCACCCCCACCCGTACCACCAAAAAAATTGTACATACTTAAATTTACAACAACAATTGTCTTATCTTAATTAACTTTAATTTTGTATTAAATTAAATACAAAACAAATCATAACTTCTAATAATATATACAAATTTCATTATATTTGTATTACCAAATTCATTTACACTTAAAAATATACAAATCATTCAAAAAGATTTTCAATGTTGAGTTATTTATTCTTCATTCCATTTTATATAAAATAATCTAAATATTTGTCTACCAGCAGCATCCAAAAATATCGTCCAAAAGCAGAATCCAAAAATAGCGTCCAAAAGCAGAATCCAAAAGCAGCGTCCAAAGCAGAATAAACATACAAGCTAAATATATTTAGACATAAAAAAAAATAGATTTTGTTTTGCTTTTTTTGGATATACATAAAATAAAAAAAGCCTTTCGTTGTCCAAACATTCATCAGAGCTACTATTGGACAAGATAATGTGTACAGCCGGCTGCTGTTAGAAAGCTTGTTGTTGAATATTAAAGTGTGATGACTATTTTTAGATATCATTAATGAAAATTATGAAATATTTGTCTGTTTTTGGATAATATTAGCAGCTTTTTTAAACCCTGGGTAAGACATCCTAAAATAATGCTACAAATAAGGTATATACATTACCTGGTAATGTGCTATATAATCACTACCCATTACCAAAGTATTGCTGGGGTGTTGCCACTTTCTGGATAATTATCCAAAAGTGGGACAATTTCAAAATCTTTGGATAATTTTTGGATAATGAAATTTTTTGTGTAATTTTTGTGTAATTTCACCTCAACAATGTTTAGCCTAATTTTGATCATATTTAAGTTTTTTTTTATATTTTATCGACATTTTCGGCTTAAAAAATAATTGCCAATATGGACTTCAGAATTATTGATTACCAAATACCAGATAATAAATGACGGACATACATTTTTGGACTATAAAAAACTAGTCTTAAGTTTCAGAAATTAAAAATTTTTCTGGAGAATTCCTCTTCCAAAATCTGAAAATTGTTCTTAAACTTCTTTTAATATAACCATTCTCCCATTCTTCAGTTAAAAGAATTTTCAGACGAGCAGACATGTGAGTGGACCTGTCAAAATTTTCTGAAAAATGCTCTTGTTTTTATAGCCTTAACACAAACAGAATAAATAAATTTAACATCTTTAGAAATTTTTCCGAAAACTATTTGATAAGCGGATCAAATATTTAACATATAAGTAACCCCGAAAGGGCAAATCTTACTGAAATACTAAAAGTCGAAACGGCTTCTTAAAATACAAATTATCGCCAAATACAACTGCATCAATACATTTTAACAAAAAATAGAATTAAAAATTTTTAATTTTTAAATAAAACAATACAAAAAATAAATATGTATGTATAATCTTTTGAATTATAAAAAAATATATAAATTTTTTTTCTTTGGTGGCAACACTGTTATTTTTGCACTCACTTACGAAATGTGCAGCTCTTTTGGTTTTTAAAAGGGGTCCTCGACTGATATTTCAATTCGTTTTGCATGGAATGGAAAAGTAATATAACATTATTTTTTCTAAAAAAACTTTGCTTTGGCAAGTACACCCAAATCTTCCGCAAAACATTATCATGATTTAATGTTTTGGGCAAGAGTACAAAAATCGCAGGCATTTTTGTTGTTGTTTTTGGTACGAAAGAAAATATGAAGTGAAAATAAATTACGCAAACTAACGCAAAAATATCGACTCACGCACATTCACTTACGAAATTTTTTCCCCATCACATGAGTAAAATTGAATTAAGTCACACTCGCGCGTGATCACGCCTGAATCATGTGAATCACTCTCAAATCTGTTCATGTACCCATTTTTAAATAAAGTATTTCATTTGTTTTACAAAAATAAAAAAATATGAGCTGTAAAAAAATATGAGCTGTAAAAACATTGCGTTTTTATACCCTACACCACTCTGTGGTACAGGGTATAATGAGTTTGTAACTACCCGAAATATTGGTCCTAGACCTACCTTCAAGTATACCGACCGACTCAGAATTACTTTTTGAGTCGATTTAGCGATGTCCGTCCGTCCGTCTGTCCATCTATCGGTTTAAGCCTGATACAGGCCGCAATTTTCAATCAATTG
Source organism: Pegoplata infirma (assembly GCA_963921195.1). Classification (NCBI taxonomy): domain Eukaryota; kingdom Metazoa; phylum Arthropoda; class Insecta; order Diptera; family Anthomyiidae; genus Pegoplata; species Pegoplata infirma. Next base: position 46,896,812 of record OY992540.1, on the reverse strand, counting down.
ACTTGAAATTTAAAACTTAAGCATATCACCATTCCAAATTTCAAAGGAATCGGGTCAGTCCTTCTGGTAGTCCCCATACAAACCACCTTCCCGAATTCACATAATTCCCTCAAAATTCATAAAAATGGAAATATTTAATAAAAATTGTATTTTTAGGTGTTAAACGTGTACTTTAATAACCTAATCAAATCGGAATATAATTGGACCATTTTTGGACTTAGTCCCCCATACACTCAAAAAAAAAACTGTAATGTTAGCAAAAAAAGTTTGTAAACCTACAAGAAAATTTGCTGATTTTGAACCCGCAATTTTTTTGGTAAAGTTAACAAAACTGTTTTGCCAAAAATTAGTTAACTGAAATTTTTTATACCCTCCAACTACAGTATGGGGGTATACTCACTTTGTCATTCCGTGTGTAACGCATCAAAATATCGGTCTAGGACCCCATAAAGTATATATATTTATGATCAGTGATCGATTCTAAGACATTCTAGCGATGTCCGTCCGTCCGTCCGTCTGTCCGTCCGTCTGTCCGTCTGTAGTTAACACGATGCAGTCTAAAATAAAAGAGCTAGACTCCCGACATTTGGCACAAATATGTCTTATATTAATAGGCAGGTTAAGTTCGTAAATGAGCAAAATCGGACCAGGGGGAAAAAAGGTCCCCCTTAAAGAACTAAACCAACCTCTGAAAATATACACTTTTTTACATGTTTTTTTGTATTTTTGTTAAATAAATGAAACATTTGTTATATTTATCGGGATGGGAAGGTGCTGTCAACATCCCCCACTGACCCCCATCACCCCTCCCCCCCCCCTTCAAAAAAACGCCCCTTACAATTTTTTTTTTTTTTACATTTTGGAGGGTATAAAAGATTCGGCACTGCCGAATTTAACACTCTCACTTGTTTTATTTCGACTTAGTTCATACACATTTCAGGACCCCATTGGGTTTGGACCCGAAAGGTCCAGACCCCAATGGGCCTAGACCTAGTTGGGTTCCTTTAAAATCGTCATAGTTTTTGATCCAAAATTTTTGTCCGTTTCGCTCTATCTTGCTTAGTTTTTGAGATACGTGATTTTAGGGGACCACAGGGGTTTTGAGAATTAAAAAACTCGATAACTTCAAAAATATTACTCGGAGAGCTTTTGGTTATCTTGTGGTCTTGTTCTACGTGTTGAGCGCTACAAAAACGCTTTTGGACTTTTTATCGTGTCGGCAATATTTACCGAGATATGAGCATTTTAAAATTTACGGGAATACTGACTTTGTTGGATCCAAAGTTAGGACCCATTAGGGTCCACACAAGTGAAGAGGACCGGTGATACTATGGAGAGCTCGAGAACCAAAACTGGCCTCCGTTTTGCTCTATCTGGCTTAGTTTCCGAGATAGCGCCATTTTAAGTTTTCTAAAACAAAAAAAAATTTACCATTTATTTTTGCTAATATTAGCAAAAAAGCTTGTAAAAATTTTGTCAACTCAATTTTAAATTTAGCAAAAAATATTAGTTCAAATTTTGTTTAAAATTGCTAATGCGCTAAATGAAGTTTACAAGATATTTTTGCTAACATGCTAATCTCAACTTAAAATTTGCTAAAGGTTAGCTTACTAGCATAAGCAAAAAAAATTAGTAAATCTACTAATGCATTATGTTTAGTAGAGGTGTCCTTAAAAACGAAAGTCATCTTTTTATATCTGGTAGGGTCCTATATTGTTCTTTAGTATCTAAAAATGAGTGAGCCAAAATTTGGGGATAGTCGGATAAAAATAACTCGTGCCGAAAATGGATTGAAGTTTTTGGACATTCTTATATGAACGAAAAACGCTTTTTTTCTAGTTTTTGGAAAAATATTGGTATTTGATATTTTTTGTTAAATTTTTTGTGAATTAAAATGAAAATGATATTAAATTACCTTTCCAAAAAGACTAATAAAATTAAAATCGGATAAAAAACAAGCATTTTACGCATACATGCCCCAGACCATTGTATGGTTTTTAAAGCCAGAATTTCAAAATTTTTAAAATTTTTATGCAAAAAAATAAAAAAAAATAAATTTTACTTTATGATAATATTCAAAACGTATTTACGATTTAAAATAGCAGATATGGTAGTCAAGATTTTTTTTTATTTTTCGCCGGTAGTGATAAATTTCCGCGAATTTCAAATAAAATGCGTTTTTTTCACAATAATTTAGCAAATATGGAAAAAATTGTTCTTTGTTGTACGGAACGAAGCGTAAAATGTAAATTCTGTAACTTTTGAGAAATCGGATATACGCAGATATCTTGTATTATAGAGATATGTAATGTCCCAAATTTGTCATTTCACCTCGATGAAAAGGGGTTAAAGATGTCCTATTTCTCTAAAAATTTAGAGAATTTATGTTTTACACTTGGTATAGTACAATACACAAAATTTTTTTCCATATTAGCTAAATTATCATAGAAAAACACATTTTCTTTGAAATCCGCGGAAAATATATAACTACCCACGCCAAATTAAAAAAAAGCTAGACTACCATATTTGTTAGTTTTTATCTAAAACATGTATTTAATAACATTATAAAGTAAAAATTATTATATTTTATTTTTTTGCCTAAAAATTTTAAACATTTTTAAAATTTGGCTTTAAAAACCATGCAAAGGTCTGGGGCATGTATGCGTAAACTGCTTATTTTTTATCCGATTTGAATTTATTCAAGCTTTTTGGAAAGGTAATTTATTGCCATTTTCATATTATTTAACAAAAAATTTAACAAAAAATACCATATACAAATATTTTTCAAAAAACTAGAAAAAATTGGTTTTTTCATCCAATAAGAGTGTACCAAAACTTCAATCCATTTTCGGCACGAGTTATTTTTATCCGATTGTCCCCAAATTTTGGCTCACTCATTTTTAGATACTAAACTACAATTTAGGACCCTACCAGGTATTAAAAAGTGATTTTGAAAAATTACCTTAGTCGTAAGGACACCTTTAATGTTTAGTGTATAAAAATTTCGACCGATATTCAGTTAAATTGGTCTATTGACAAAAAATAAACGAATTCCACTAAAATTTGATCTGTGTGTGTTTTCTACACTAATTAAAGATCTAACAAAAGACAGATACAATCGGTCTTAGTTTTTCAAGGGGAAATTTGTTTCCCTCTAGTCTGATTTTGCCTATTCCAGCCTATATTACGAAGACAAATTCGTGCCAAACTGTAGAACTGTAGATCTTTTATATTGCACTGCATCGAGCTTTCTACAGACGGACGGACAGACATTTATATGATGTCTTAGAATCTATTATGGATCAAAATCTATTATGGATCAAAAATATATACTTTATGGGGAGCGCCATACTAAATTTTGAAACACAATTTCCTTAAAACTAGTTCATAACTTTTCCACAATTTAGTAAAATTTAATTTAAAGTTGGGAAATAACACACCGAACATTCCGTGTGAATTAAAAAAAAATAAAATTTTAATAAGTAAATAATTAATTTTTGGATATTTTAGATATATTTTGCGAAGTTTCGAAACGATCAAAAAAATCACTATCAAAATGCAAAAGCATTTAGAAAAATTTTGAGAAAAAATCGAAAAAGTTTTTTGTAATTTAGAAAAAAATCACAAAAATGTAAAAAATCACAGGCATTTAGAAAAAATCAGAATGTTGGAATATTCGTTTTTCGGCTAAAATTTTTTGTTATATAATCTTGGGTTAACTGAATTTAAGTTAAATAAAATTGGTTCAAACCCTAACCCATGGTTAGGGTTTTCAAAGTTATGCCTTTAAAAAACCAAAAAAAAAAATAAAAATTTTACTGCTAAAAAATTTTTTTATAAAAACAAATCACAAAATGTCTAATTTAAAATTAGTAATTTAAAAACATAAGAAATGATTGCTTGTTTCGAATTTATGTTTATTAAGTATTTATGAATCTTTAAGCTAAGTACTCTGTTTCTTACGGTGAAAATTTGACATAAACTTTAAACGCCTCAAATCGCAATAAAACATTTAAAAATCAACAACTTTTGACAATTATAAGAAAGAAACGATCATAACAAAACTGAAATGTCACTTTTTCACGGCAATTTAAATTATCTTGTATAATAAAAATGCGTGAAAACTTTTTTATCAATTTCCCTATAATTCCTCGCGTTGCCAAAATTTATTTTTTTTATATGGAGTTTGACAGATGTTTTCCCGTGAAATCGAACAGAGTACTTAGCTTTAGGAAAAAAAAATAAAACAAGATCCTAAACAAACTTGTTTATTTGATTTTCATTTAACTTTAATGACGTTTTTTATGGCAAGTATTAACATGATTTCTATGAAAATGATGAAAAGATGATGAACACAAAATGAAATCAATTTATGTACCATGTAGAGGGTCCCAGCACTTCATCAACAAATCGTAAATAAACAATGAAAGTCAGAGCTGGTTAAATGGGTTGGTGCAGATGGTGATGATGTCTGGCTGATGTGATGATGTACATGAAAGGCGACAATATATAGTCGTACTCATCATTATATAACATCATTATCATACTACCTCGTACACTGGAAGAAAAATTGGAGGGTGTTGCAGCAGCCAAGTTTAAAAAAATATATATATATTTATATTATTGCATTAATTTTATCGAGCTTGGAATGTTAGAAAAATGGGCTACGCTCGCCGGTTTGGGTCGGGTTCTTGATAAAACTAATGCATAAAGCTACTGGCAAGAGAAAAGAATATATATTCATTCCAAGTCTTTGCAACAAAAAAATAAAAAAAATTAATAAGTAAAATGTGGTAATTTAGCATAATGAAACTAACCCATGCAACTGAATGTGATTTTGTTAATATGTATACTTAGCGATTGGTGTTATTATCGCTGAAGGCACTTGTAAAGATTCCCACCCATCAACTCTAAAAGACTTGTGCCCTTATAATTTTTATGTAGCCTCTTCCCTAAATCTGAGTCCTTATTAAATCACTTTGTCATACCCAACAATCTATCCATCCAACCCAACATTCCCATGTAAAATATCTACTCCATTTTATTATTCATCATAACAACTCATTTATTTAAATTTATGTCCTTAAAACAGATCATTTAGCAAGGGTTAATAAAGCTAGTAAACTTATAATTAAAAAAAATAATGCGAATTTAGCCTCAAATATTATTGAAAATGTAAATTTAACATAACTTAGTTATTTTATAAATGTATATGCAAAAAAAATGTATTACTTAGGTTGTTAATCAGCGAATATATATATATATATATAACTTTACACTTACATTTTAAGATCCATATTAACGGATATCGATGATCTAGGAAACAAATGACATTATGTGACTTTACAAATTCCTGGTGCTATATTTATGTCCTACGATGTATTGAGCTCAATCCATACGTGGTTTATTATCTGTTCTGTAATTTATAGAAAACTAATTAAAAGGTGTACAACAAAAAAAATGTCATTTGAGTCAATCATACAAATTTTTATGAATGTAATATTTTACAATAGCTCTCACTTAATTTTATGTTACCATTAATTAAGGTGGCAGCCATGTAAGGGTTTCATAATATGTATTGACATATGCTAAAATTTAAAAAAAAAATATGTATATATTGTATTTATCTTACAGATATAAGATCTATTCACAGATTATAAAAATAATAATTCAAGTGAGCTGATATTATGAATTATACAATAATTCATATGCGAGTCTTTAAATTCATTATATACGAGTTCACTAAAATATTCAACTCAAGCTATATTATTCTGCGAATAGATCATGTTTAACTAAAATATATAAAAAAATGTTACCATCTAAAAAAATGTTAACCTAATATGATGAGTTACTTAAAGTTGTTGATCAATGTAAAAGTTGGTATTTATATGACGTCACAGCAGAGAGTAATATACCACAGCTCTTCGACTGCATTAAGTATTCTGTGGCTTGTTGAAGATGTGTATCAATTAGAATAATCTGGTTAATGACGTCACAACTTTGGATGTCTTTTCTTCTTTTATGAATGAAATATAATTTTAATATTTAGGCACAGTGGGGCCGGTCATGAAAATTGCTGACAAAGTTATATAAGCAAATGTTGTCGCCTTTAGCGATTTATTTCGAAGTAAAATTGATGTATTTTACCTTTCGTGTGTTTCAAGGAATTAATTTTACCCCTTTTACCACTTGTCACGATTTTTACTCTTGGCTAATTGGTTTAATCGAGTATAAGTCTTATATGATTTCCACGACTATATCCATTGATGGCTGATATTAAAATTTTAGCTCAAGGTTGGCAAACGTTACCTTTTGGCTTTTATGAATTCCTTGCAGGTTATGAATATCCTTTCTTAAAAAAGCAGTTTTATTTGAGTTGATGTTAGAAGAATCTATTTACGAATCTATTAAATCTCAAATCGGTTTACATGAAGCTTCTTTTGGTATAAAAGAGATAGGACGTGTTGGTGATGACTTATAGCCGCGTTAACCAAAGTTGTTAAAATTGAGGTTAGGTTAAAAATACCACGGTTCGGAAAAAATGGGATTGAATTATTTGAACGGACGTGACCGCCAATATTCAATCCAATCATAAACGATATTGTCCCAGGACACAAGGTTTTGTAATTTCTAATCAAAGTAAGAAATTATATCAGTAAGGCATGTCTTCACATAAAAAAAAATAATTTCATTACCTTATGGATATATAAGAAATTCCCAGAGTTTATATGCACAGTTCTTCCGTTTTTATATAAAATATCACTTAATCAATTTGAATCGCGAATTTTATTATAAATTTAAAATCACAATTAATGTGGCTGTAGTATTAATTTTTAGATGAATTCAGATCACAAAATAATTAAATTTACCAAGACTGGTTTCTAGTTTATTCGTAGCAGATCACAAAAGAAAAGAGAGAGCTAGCGGAAATGTGTGTCTGATTATATTAATCAATTCGCTTTAAAAAAAACAGGTAGTACTCAAATCTCATTACTATATGTTAACATATGACTAAAGTCACCACATCATTTAAAATAACATCATGTGGTATATAAAATATAAAATTCTATAAAACAAAGTATAACCATAATATAATGAAGAAATTTCCACTTCGATAATACAAATTTTAAATTTTCTTCTATCCAAACTATTTATTTTGAACTCAAACTTTTCTAAAACCACATAATTATTAAAAGAAATATTTATTTATGGTATGACATAATCAATGGCATGTCTAGACCCCTGTACTGTATAAAGTATAAATTAATTATGTTGACTTTGCACAGTTGTTTCTTGAAAACTAAGTAATATGTCATAACATTAACTCGTTTGTTCACAATTTATATTGATACCAACAACGTTCAAAATAATAAGTAATAATAATATATTAGGACAGGTTTATAGCACAAGTAAGTTGTTCTTACAAAATATAAGCCTGAGAGTAAAAAAAATAGATCTTGAAAGGTGTAAAACTATGAAAAGATTAAAATCTGCAACAAACCTTCTTTGAAAACTGAATCCATGAAAGTTGAAAAAAAGGAAAACCAGATTCACGTGGGGCACGACCACACCCTGAGATATCAATAAGCCGGGCTAATAGATTTAATAAAAAAAATATGTTGTTAAAAGGATTTTATATCCTTTGCATGGTAAAGGCCGATATATTTGCCATTTAATGTTTCTAGTTGATATAAGGATGTACCTACTTTTTTCCTTACACGACATTTTATATATGGTGGTAATAATTTTGCATTTATGCCTTTCTTAAACTCACTTTGCTGTCGGTTTTTTCTAAAAACTTCCTGCCCTTCCTTGAACTCTACGTCCCTGCAACGAGTGTTGTAAGTTTTTGTAGCCTTTTCGTGAGCTAGTACCAAATTTTCACGTATTTTGTCGTGCAATAAACCTATTCTGGTATCATTGGGTACAAATTCTGCCTGACTATCTTGAGATAATCCTAGTTTGCTTAGGATCGAGTATGCAGAACCATGCTGGACCATGTTATAACCAAATAAACAAAAATATGGCGAACATTTTAAGGCTTCATGGTAATCACTTCTTAAAATGCTAGCTATCTTGGAAACATGTTTGTCCCATTGGTCTTGCTTCTCCTTTATGAAAATCCTTAATTTTACCAAAAACTCCCGATTAGTTCGCTCTGAAGCATTAGCTTGTGGTGCATAAAGAGCTGTTTTTATGTGAGTAACCCCATAAGCATTTAAAAATTCTGTCATTGTGGAAGATACAAACTGTTTTCCGTTGTCAGAATGTATGTACTGGGGAACCCCGAACTTGTGAAAGATATTTCTCTCTATGTAGTCAATTATAGAATTTGTGGTGGCTTTCTTTAATGGTTTTAAAAATATATATTTAGAAAAGTGATCGATGGCAACAAAAACCATGTTATTACCAGACTTTGTCCTGGGGTATGGTCCTAACAGATCCATATATATTCTTTGAAATGGCCTATCGGTTTTAACCTGTAATCTCATTGGAGGTCTTAATATTTTATTGGTTGGCTTAACAGCCTTGCATATTTCACATTTCGCGACAAAATCTTTTATATCTCGCCCCATTTTGGGCCAAAAATATTTTTCTCGAATATGGTTTAATGTTTTTGAAAAACCACCATGGCAAGATATCAGATTGTGATTATTTTCAATAACATTTTCCCTTAATTCAAGAGGTAACCACAAACGCCATAAGGTGGCATCGTCTTCAAATTCCCCTTTTCGGAATTTAACCCTTTGGTACACAAAATTATCGGAAATGCAAGTGTCTGGGAAATTGCTTTGAAATTGGACTATTTTGTCTTTCAATTCATTATAGGCAGCGGACGAAAAATGGACGGACTTAAGATCTATTTCGGACGATACGGACGGAACTGTAATTTCCTCTACTTCAACCCTAGACAAGGCATCTGGGACTATGTTAGCGGACCCTTTTCTAAACTCAATCTCAAAATCAAAAGCCTGTAATTTCAGACTCCACCTACCAAGTCGGCCTGCCAAATCCTTTTGGGACATTAACCAACGCAAACTGCTATGGTCAGTTACGATTTTAAATGGCAATCCATCTATGTAGGGGCGAAATCGTTTAAGGCACACGATAGCCGCAAGACATTCGAGTTCTGTCACCGTATAGTTTTTCTGGGCTTTATTTAGCTTTTGTGACACATAAGCGATGGGGTGTTCGTGACCAAGGCTGTCTTGCTGCACTAAAACCCCGCCAACACCTACCCTTGACGCATCGCATTGAATGACGAATGGCTTTTTAAAATCGGGCTGCACCAAAACAGGGGCGGATGTCAAGGCCTCTTTTAATTTCGTAAATGCATTTTCCGCTTCCGGTGTAACATGAAATTTGGAACATTTCTTAAGGCAATCTGTCAAAGGTGCTGCTAAATCAGCGTAGTTTGGTATAAATTGCCGGTACCAACCAGTCATACCAATAAAGCGGCGTATCTGTCTTGGAGAGGATGGAAGGGGAAAATTTACAATGGCCTCAATTTTAGTCTGGTCCGTTTTTAAAGTTCCCTGCCCTACTATATATCCCAGATATTTAATCTCCTTCTGGCAGAATCGACTCTTCTCGACGTTAATTGTTAGATTAGCATCGTTTAAACACTTTGCAACCTCTCTCAACACATTTATATGGCTTTTGAAATCCGGTGTACAAACCAAAAGGTCATCTAAATAGATGAACACGTTCTCACGGAGTCGGCTTGGGATAACCTTATCCATTAAACGGCTCATCCTCTGTGCGGCGTTGCAGAGACCGAAAGGCATAACTGTGAATTGATACAGTGGCCGGCCAGGCACTGCAAATGCCGTCTTTTCTTTAGAACTCTCATCAAGTGGTATTTGCCAAAAGGCATCCTTTAAGTCAATACCAGAAATAAAATGAGTGTCCTGGAGTCTACTCAAAAGTCCATTAATGTGTGGGAGAGGGTATGCGTCTTTCTTTGTCTGTTCATTAAGTTTCCGCGAGTCGAGGCAGAGTCGGTTCTTACCAGGTTTTCGGACTAAAACAATAGGACTACAGTAGGGGCTATTGCTTTCCTCTATAACGCCGAGGGATAACATCCTGTCCAGTTCAGCATACGCCTCTTGTTGCCGCGGAGGAGATAAAGGATAGTGCTTTATTTTGAAAGGTACAGAATCCCCCGTGTCTATGCTATGGGTCTCAATCTTTGTTTGTCCTAGACCCAATTTCGCATATGATGGAAATTCATCTACCACTTTTAATAAATCGTTTCTTCCTGAATTTGTTAAATTATGCAGAATAATATCTAAATCTTTTTTTGAATCATCATTATTGACAGTTAATTCCGAAACAAAAATATGTGGCGCAATGTCAAACGTTTTCCAAAAATTTATACCTAGATATAGTTTTTGTCGCAAGGATGGAGAAATATAAAACAAAACATTTTTCTTTAACCCTTTGTAGGTTATAGGAACTTCAACGTACCCTATTATGGACTGCCTATTTCCGTCTGCGGTTTTTAGTGAACTATTAAATTGTGTAATTTTTACTTTTAAAGCGTCAAGGATCTCTTCACATCCTTTCCCCAAAACACTTATGGAGGCGCCAGAGTCTAGTAAACCATAGACTTCTGTCGATCCAAAAAGAACCTTAGCATAAGGTCTCTCATCATTCGAATCGTTTAAAATTGTTGATTCTATAATTTTCGAGAAATTCCTTCGCTTTTTAAATCTGTCTCTGCACTTTTCTATATGTTTTATATTTTTATCACCGAATATTCTTCTTTTTGCCTCATCATATTTTATCTTCCTTTCGTGTAAAGAAAGTATGGGTTTATTCCCCTCTAGCTTGTTTACTACTCTTGGTTTACTTAAGTCAGGTTCTCTTTTCAAAATTTGTATAGTACTTCCTTTTAAATCTTTTGCGTTATTCCTATTAATGCTTATGTCGTTGCCAGTTTCATTTAAATTTGTCAAATTTATAGATTTTGAGGGATTTTTAGTATAGAACGAGGTACCCTCTTCAATTTCTCGTTCTATGTGTTGTTTCCCGGGTGCTTTTTACATTCGGGAGTTGTAACATTTTTTTCCCCACAGAGATAACAAAACTTTGTTCTCTCTCCGGGACAGTTGTAGTAACTGTGTCCTATTTGGTCACAGTTGTAACACTTAAACTTTGAAGTGTCTATAGGTTTTTTTCTTGGAAAACTATTTCTGTAGCTTATTGCAGCTAAATCTTTATCGTCATCCTCAGCATTTTCTTGTTTGTTAGCTAAATCTAGTTCAGCTAAAAACTTTTTTTGTTGTCGGGACTTATGTTTTTTTTTCAAAAATTTTTCGTCCCTCCTGGCGGTTTCTCTAAATTTATCTAGGCCGAACAAACCTGATGGAAGCAGTAACGATCCAAGATCTTCGTTTGCGTTGTCTATGATCAGCTCCATCATTTTTTCGTCCGTCCTAGGCTGATCTAATCGAGAGTTCATTGTAACTAAGTCCGTAAAATAATCATCAAAACTTTCTTTCGGTTTTTGTAAGCGACCTACCATTTCGACTATTTTATCGAAATCGTTTTCGATTGTTCCATACTCTTTAATGATGGCATTCTTTAATTGTGCGTAGTTTGTGTTAGGCTGTTTCTTTAAGTAACGCCAAAACCAAGCTTCCGCTTTCCCCTTTAACAGCAGATAAAAACCGGAGACAAGTTTTTCAAACGAACACTTGTTTCTAGTTCGAAGGACTTCTACCCTAAATAAGAAATCGTGGATGTCTTCGCTGCCGTCATAAGAAATTTTCCATTTTTCTATTCTAACCGGATATGCATCCACTGCCTCATCATCCTCCAAATTTCTTGGAGGGGCAGGTCTGTTTCGTCGGCCTTGAGCACCTTCTGGCGACTCGTGTAAAATTCCAGACAAATTTTCATTATGGCTAGCATTCAGACTCCTGTTTACGGTTTCTACCAGGGACTTCTTTAAGCTATTCATTTCTGATATAATTGCATTATTGTTTAAAAGTAATACTCTTTCGAGCATTTCTTCCAGGCCTCGCCCTGCTGGAGCATCACTACCACCTACAGCTCCTTCCTCGTCAACAGGCATATTTGGAACAAATTCGTCTTTATCAAAATTAGAATTTAATCTGGACCTAGTCCTACTTGCAATGGGGCTTATTTGGGTAATGGGACTGCTTCCTAATCGTAGCCGTGTTGGAAATGGACATATAAAATCTTCGTCTATTGTAAAATCAATATCGGACTCACTAACAGAACGTTCTAAACTCAAATTCCTTACTACTTTTCTTCGTCTTGTTGGCATAACAATTTATAAACTTGTTGATATGATTTTGGTTACTATTTATGTTTAAATTTGCTTTTATGTTGGGAATGTTGGACTACAGTTGCAGGATATCATGGATAATCAAAGACAAATAAGGGATTTATTTACTACATTAACAAAACCGTACAGAACCATGGAGTCCTGGTCTAAAATTGAATTGTAATTAAAAATGGTTACTAGTTGCTATGTCGCATATGATAATTCCAACAAAAAAATGAAATTAATCATGACTTACATAGTGGTTCTAGCTTAAACAAATAACTATTGAAACTACTCTATGTTAAGACAATGTAATCTAGTAGTAGACACACGATCAAAATTCAGTTTTGTATAACGTTGACTTACTACTTTCAAACATTACTGAAGTACATTTTGCCAATATAAGTAAAAAAATTTGGATTTTTACTAATTTTAAACAAATCTGTATATTAATATAAAAGTGAATATAGCTTGCAGCACAATCAAACTCAATGTTAAGAATAAGTTGTGGACTAAACTACTAAAATGAAAGATAAATTACGATATCGTTTTAGTGCGACATCGTTGGGCGCCATCTCTGTTGCAGCAGCCAAGTTTAAAAAAATATATATATATTTATATTATTGCATTAATTTTATCGAGCTTGGAATGTTAGAAAAATGGGCTACGCTCGCCGGTTTGGGTCGGGTTCTTGATAAAACTAATGCATAAAGCTACTGGCAAGAGAAAAGAATATATATTCATTCCAAGTCTTTGCAACAAAAAATAAAAAAAATTAATAAGTAAAATGTGGTAATTTAGCATAATGAAACTAACCCATGCAACTGAATGTGATTTTGTTAATATGTATACTTAGCGATTGGTGTTATTATCGCTGAAGGCACTTGTAAAGATTCCCACCCATCAACTCTAAAAGACTTGTGCCCTTATAATTTTTATGTAGCCTCTTCCCTAAATCTGAGTCCTTATTAAATCACTTTGTCATACCCAACAATCTATCCATCCAACCCAACATTCCCATGTAAAATATCTACTCCATTTTATTATTCATCATAACAACTCATTTATTTAAATTTATGTCCTTAAAACAGATCATTTAGCAAGGGTTAATAAAGCTAGTAAACTTATAATTAAAAAAAATAATGCGAATTTAGCCTCAAATATTATTGAAAATGTAAATTTAACATAACTTAGTTATTTTATAAATGTATATGCAAAAAAAATGTATTACTTAGGTTGTTAATCAGCGAATATATATATATATATATAACTTTACACTTACATTTTAAGATCCATATTAACGGATATCGATGATCTAGGAAACAAATGACATTATGTGACTTTACAAATTCCTGGTGCTATATTTATGTCCTACGATGTATTGAGCTCAATCCATACGTGGTTTATTATCTGTTCTGTAATTTATAGAAAACTAATTAAAAGGTGTACAACAAAAAAAATGTCATTTGAGTCAATCATACAAATTTTTATGAATGTAATATTTTACAATAGCTCTCACTTAATTTTATGTTACCATTAATTAAGGTGGCAGCCATGTAAGGGTTTCATAATATGTATTGACATATGCTAAAATTTAAAAAAAAAATATGTATATATTGTATTTATCTTACAGATATAAGATCTATTCACAGATTATAAAAATAATAATTCAAGTGAGCTGATATTATGAATTATACAATAATTCATATGCGAGTCTTTAAATTCATTATATACGAGTTCACTAAAATATTCAACTCAAGCTATATTATTCTGCGAATAGATCATGTTTAACTAAAATATATAAAAAAATGTTACCATCTAAAAAAATGTTAACCTAATATGATGAGTTACTTAAAGTTGTTGATCAATGTAAAAGTTGGTATTTATATGACGTCACAGCAGAGAGTAATATACCACAGCTCTTCGACTGCATTAAGTATTCTGTGGCTTGTTGAAGATGTGTATCAATTAGAATAATCTGGTTAATGACGTCACAACTTTGGATGTCTTTTCTTCTTTTATGAATGAAATATAATTTTAATATTTAGGCACAGTGGGGCCGGTCATGAAAATTGCTGACAAAGTTATATAAGCAAATGTTGTCGCCTTTAGCGATTTATTTCGAAGTAAAATTGATGTATTTTACCTTTCGTGTGTTTCAAGGAATTAATTTTACCCCTTTTACCACTTGTCACGATTTTTACTCTTGGCTAATTGGTTTAATCGAGTATAAGTCTTATATGATTTCCACGACTATATCCATTGATGGCTGATATTAAAATTTTAGCTCAAGGTTGGCAAACGTTACCTTTTGGCTTTTATGAATTCCTTGCAGGTTATGAATATCCTTTCTTAAAAAAGCAGTTTTATTTGAGTTGATGTTAGAAGAATCTATTTACGAATCTATTAAATCTCAAATCGGTTTACATGAAGCTTCTTTTGGTATAAAAGAGATAGGACGTGTTGGTGATGACTTATAGCCGCGTTAACCAAAGTTGTTAAAATTGAGGTTAGGTTAAAAATACCACGGTTCGGAAAAAATGGGATTGAATTATTTGAACGGACGTGACCGCCAATATTCAATCCAATCATAAACGATATTGTCCCAGGACACAAGGTTTTGTAATTTCTAATCAAAGTAAGAAATTATATCAGTAAGGCATGTCTTCACATAAAAAAAAATAATTTCATTACCTTATGGATATATAAGAAATTCCCAGAGTTTATATGCACAGTTCTTCCGTTTTTATATAAAATATCACTTAATCAATTTGAATCGCGAATTTTATTATAAATTTAAAATCACAATTAATGTGGCTGTAGTATTAATTTTTAGATGAATTCAGATCACAAAATAATTAAATTTACCAAGACTGGTTTCTAGTTTATTCGTAGCAGATCACAAAAGAAAAGAGAGAGCTAGCGGAAATGTGTGTCTGATTATATTAATCAATTCGCTTTAAAAAAAACAGGTAGTACTCAAATCTCATTACTATATGTTAACATATGACTAAAGTCACCACATCATTTAAAATAACATCATGTGGTATATAAAATATAAAATTCTATAAAACAAAGTATAACCATAATATAATGAAGAAATTTCCACTTCGATAATACAAATTTTAAATTTTCTTCTATCCAAACTATTTATTTTGAACTCAAACTTTTCTAAAACCACATAATTATTAAAAGAAATATTTATTTATGGTATGACATAATCAATGGCATGTCTAGACCCCTGTACTGTATAAAGTATAAATTAATTATGTTGACTTTGCACAGTTGTTTCTTGAAAACTAAGTAATATGTCATAACATTAACTCGTTTGTTCACAATTTATATTGATACCAACAACGTTCAAAATAATAAGTAATAATAATATATTAGGACAGGTTTATAGCACAAGTAAGTTGTTCTTACAAAATATAAGCCTGAGAGTAAAAAAAATAGATCTTGAAAGGTGTAAAACTATGAAAAGATTAAAATCTGCAACAAGGGGGTGTAATATGAATATCATTTAATTTCATAAAGCTTTCATCAAGTTTTAAAACAAATTTCAAAACTTTTCATAAATTTAAAGAAACAAATTCATAATTTCTATGAAAGTATAATGAAACTAAAAAAAAACAGATAGCAATTGAAAGAGGAGGATCTCCCATAATTTTCCAATTTTATTATTTTAACATATCAGAAAAATGGAGGTTAGTTACGTCCTTTCAAAAATGTATCCTTTAATGGCATTCAAAATTTTCAACAAAATATTTTGATAAAGTTTTTAAATGACTTTATTCACATCCTTTAATCCTGATATGGCAAAAACAAAATGAAAAAATTATGGGAGATCCTCCTCTTTCATTTTCCATCACCAGTGTCATCCTAGGACAAGTAAAAATATTTCAAAAATATTTGACAGAATGTATCCTTTAAAACTTTGAAATCCTTTTAAAAGGAAACAGGATCACGAAATGAAAAACTGTTAATGCAGTTTTACTTCACTTGAGCTCTACTTTCAGACGTATATCACCCGGTTCATCTTTAATATTGGTTTGAGCATGACAGTTTTCAAGATTCAAAAGTTTAAAGTAGTTTTATGAAGCAAAATACTTTCAAATATAAAATTGAAATATTTCTTTCCGTGTAGCAAAATTACATTTAAATGAAATATTTTCTAAAGATTCCATCATCAGAGTCATTAACACCACTATATATTAGAAGACAGATAAAAAGCTGATGATGGGCGATGATGCTAAAGTTGATACTGTAGAGTTTAACATGTTTCCAAGAGCTAAACAATGTAAAAACGATTTTCTTTTTTTTTATTACAAAACAATAAAACATTAATTTGATATTCAAACACTTTATTGAAAATGCAAATCGTTTTTTGAATGATGTTTTTATGAATAGCAACTCAAAAGAGGGGGTAGATTGAAAAACAAACTCTAAATTCAAAATTTTCAAAAAATAAATAAATTGTTAAAATCATTGGATTGGTACCTTTTCTTTATTTTTTTGTTTTTATTTTTTAGTATGACTATAAATATAAACAAAACTACAGAACAATAAGTGTAATCGGAGAACAATGCTATTGTTGGAGGTTTTTCTTGTATATTTTAACAAATGGCACCGTCTAAGTCATAAAACTTAATATGGGATCATAAAACCTGTTGCTTTAGACAAGAGACGTGCACACACGCATTATTAGCATTCAAAAGGTGGCCAACTAAATTGATTAGACCAATACATAATCCATTTGTTCAAGGAAAACCATTTGGCACTTTTTTAGTTTCGTAAAATAACGAATGCGATGTTGGTAACCTCAAACCTTTAATCATCATACATTTTTGACCTTATAATTTAAAAAAGTACTATTTTGTACTATCACACCTGACAACTCTGCTCAACGAGTACCAAAATAGTACATTTTTGAAAAAGTACCAATAATTTTTTTTTTGCTAAAAAGAACGAAATTCTTTTATCGAATTCAATATAATTCTAATAAATAACTCAAAAAAAAAGTCCATCCAAAAAAGTATAATTTTTAATAAAAAAGTATCCAAATAAAGTACTAAAAGGTGCTATGTACTTTAATACTCCTTCTTCATGAAAAATACTCAAAAGCGGAGTTGTTTCGTAAAAATTATTAATATAGTTATTTTTTTTTTCAAAGTGCCAATATAGTAATTATTATAACCCAGCAAAAATAAATCGAGATTTTGGCGACATAGCATCTTTTTATAGCATACCGAAGCGCATCGAAAGAGCGCTCTTGAGGATGCAGTAAAAGTAAGGGGAAAAAATATAATTTTTTTCTGAAATATAATTGGAAATTTTTTAAATGTAATTAGATCTCTTAGGTGATGTTTCTTCCAAATTCTTGCAGGGAGTCAACTGATTTTCAGAATTAGTCAATTGTATGTAAGATTTTCAAATTGTATTCAGAAATAGTCAATTGTATTTCAGAACTTATGGTATAAATTATTTTTCGATAAAAATTTACACTTGCTTCCTTTTTAATATATTCAACACTGTTTGAAAAACCATGAGTTTTGGACAAAGACACATGATTTCACTGCATTATTATTGCGCATTAATCAGCACTGCAAAGAGTGCTTTAATCATAGCACCTTTAACACATTTTGAATGAAAAAATATTAAGAACACCATTTCCACTTTAGTTTCGGAAAATACAAATTATATTACAAAAAATGTCCAATCATATTTTAGACTCTTCAATAAAATTTAAAAATATCCAATTATATTTAAAAAATTTTCAATATAATTGGAAATTTTTGCAATGTAATTAAACATTTTTTGTTTATAAATGGTAATATCTGAAATATAAATGGAAGTTTCTGAAATATAATTGGAAATTTTTTAAATGTAATTAGATCTCTTAGGTGATGTTTCTTCCAAATTCTTGCAGGGAGTCAACTGATTTTCAGAATTAGTCAATTGTATGTAAGATTTTCAAATTGTATTCAGAAATAGTCAATTGTATTTCAGATTTTGTATTTCAGAAATAGTCAACTATTCTTCTTTGTCTTTATTCTGCTTAAATAGCTCTAAAAAGATACATGAATTCACTGCATCTTTATAGCGATTTTTTCAGCGCTCTAAAGAGATGTGAAATTAGAGCATCTTAAGAGCGCTTTTTCGGTGTATCCAACTACCGCTCTAAAGTGTGACATCGCCTTAAAGAATCATGCATGAATTCAGCAGGTTTGGATGCGCTCCTTCACTCGAGTTTCCTTTCCAAAAGCTGCTGCTAGTTCAGCTAAATTTCTGCTGCGAAGCAACAAAAAGTACCTTTTTTCAAAAATTTATAACAAAAATATAAATTTTTATAAAAAGTACTAAGATAGGTATTTTTTATACTTTTTGGTATATAGTGTCATTTGGAACAGTATTATTTAGTACTTTTTTAAAGGGGTACATTTTTAGTAAATAAAAAATTATATTTTTTGTTACTCACAAAAAAAGTTATATTTTTGTGCTTGTATGAAAAGCGTAATTTTCGTTGTTTAGTACTTTAAATGTACTATTTGTATCTACAAAAAGTATTATTTTGGGTTTCTTCATTTATTGGTACTTTTAACAAAAAAAGCACCACTTCGGTACTATTTTTCTTTTTATTAAAATATGTAGTAATATTTTGGTAGTTCACAAAGTTTTTTAAGTAATTTTTGGTAAAAAAAGTTTTTTAAAAAAGTAATATTTTGTTACTTTTTCATAAAAAATACTATTTTGATACATTTACAAAAACAAAAATATATTGGTACTTTTTAAAAAACAAGGGCTTTTTTTACAAAATAAAATAATATTTAAAATATACTATTTTTTTAAAGAAGAATCAAAATTGTACTTTTTTGTAATAAGTACCAATATAGTACATAAAAAAATACTATTTTAATTCCTTTTTAAAGGAAGTACCAATATAGTACTTTTTTGTGAAAAATAAAAATACTAAATAGGTATTTTTTTTTTTTCTAAAAAAAAACACTAATTACCGACCTTTATATTTAAAGTGCCACAACAATACTTTAGAACTAAAATAGTACTATATATGAGGCATTCTACACCAAATGCCCAGCGAAAAAAATATGTGTACCGTAAACTTCTGAATAGGTTGTATGGATAGCCCCATATGGAACTTAGAAAATTGCGTTTTTGGTTTTTAAATTTTTCAAAAACTGGGCTTAGGAGGCGTGCTCAAATATTGGAAAAATGGACGAATTTGTGACGAGTTGCCTTGATTAAATATTTATCACATTAAAACGGAATGCATCACAATCTCAAAAATTTACATTCTAATATAGCTTTGTATGGGCTATCGATTAAAATTGTTTTTTTTTTAAAAACCTGTTCTGAAATTTTCCATTTATTAAAAAAGTCAATTTATAAAAAGTCTAAAACAAATTTTACCATTTTTCTAATATTTGAACACGCCTCTTAAGCCCAGTTTTTGAAAATTTGAAAAACCAAAAACGCAATTTTCTTAGTTCCATATAGGGCTATCCAAACAACCTATTCAGAAATTTACGGGACACATGTTTTTCTGTAGCGGGACATTTGATGTGGAATGCCTTATATTTAAAGTACAAAAATATTACATTTTTTAGAGATCACCAAAACAGCCCTTCTTTATAATATGTATGTATTAAAATAGTACTTTTAATACAAAAAGTCTTTTGTATGCTTTTTATAAAAAGCTACTATTTTGGTACTTTTATAAAAAAAATACCGTTTTGGTACTTTTTATAAAAAAGATCAGCAAAACAGTCCTTCTTTATAATATGTATGTATTAAAATAGTACTTTTAATACAAAAAGTTTTTTGTATACTTTTTATAAAAAGCTACTATTTTGGTACTTTTTATAAAAAAGTAATATTTTCATTCTTTTTATATACAACAAAAGAAATACTATTTTGAAACTTCTGTTTAATAGTACCAAAATGGCAATTTTTTATGTAAAAAGTACAAAATAGTACTATTTTAAAAAAAGTACCACAAAAAGTAGTACAATTTATAAAAAGCACTTAAGTACCAAAAAAAATATTTTTTTTTATAAAAAAGTAATATTTTCATTATTTTTATATACAACAAAAGAAATACTATTTTGAAACTTCTGTTTAATAGTACGAAAATGGCAATTTTTTATGTAAAAAGTACAAAAAAATACTAGTTTTAAAAAAAGTACCACAAAAACTTAAGTAACAAAAAATATTTTGCTACATTTTATGAATAAGTATAATTTGTTTGTGCTTTTTTTTTAAAGCCACAATTTTGGTACTTTTTATAAACAAGTACTTTTTTGGTACTTTAAAAAAAAAAAAACAATTATGATATTTTTTACAAAGAAGTAATATTATGATAACAAAAATAAAGTAAAATTTTAATTGTAGTATTATTCTTGCTCGAGGCCCAAAAATATTTCTATTTATGATCTTCTCATAATATATTGTTTTTTTATTTATTGCTTTCAAAAAATGAAACTTTATGTCTGGTTTGATGTTTGATTGACCAAAAAAAATTCACTTAAATCTGCTGACGACCCTTTAGCGAACGTGAAACTGATTACTACAGATGTACCATGAAAGGAGTAACTTTTTTAAAGCAATTAATAAAAAAAAATCTATTATGGAAATATCATAAATAGAAATATTTTTGGGCCTCTATTTAGAACAATGGTTCTCAAACGGTGGGTCGCGACACCCTAGAGGGTCGCGGTAGATTTTCAGGGGGTCGCGAACAAATTTGTTTAAACCTTAAATTTTAATAAATTTAAAACAATTTTTTTTTATTGTTGTGTTAGAAACATATACAAAATTTAATACTTTTATTAAAGAAACAATTTTTTTCCATCACTTAAGGTCCCTCCGTAATCACTGTGCAGTTGTTAATTTCTCTGGATTCCCATTAACTATTCGATGCTGATTTCGAATCTGGGTTTCAAATTTGTCTAGTACGCTAGGTTTTTGAGAAAATTAAAGGCAAAGTTCATAAAAACGTAATCTTGTGCATTTAAAAGAGTTTTGTTTGGGAAATTTTCGTATACGTCTGGGATCTGACCACTTTCTTTGATTGACTTTTTAATGCTGGTTTTCAAATCTGGATCCGAATATCGGATCTAGATTAGTGATCGAATAAAATTTCGATCAATACCAAACATTGGTACATAATTTTGAAAAAAAGAACAATCATTACTCCAAATTGGACTTTAAATGCTTTCTTGGTAAACATTTCTTTTTTTCTGATCAGGTTTAACAGGTGTTTTTCTTTTATTTTCGGAAATAAAAAATCGATGAAGATAGTAAGTTTCAATATAAAATGCCGTTGTTTGGGACCTTTTTTTTTGAGGTCAAAGTTCACAAAAATTGTGTTTTTGTCGAAGGGTGTCCAGTCGTTCCGGGACTCAAATTTTACCATTCACTAAAATACAAGTAAGGTAACTTTGTGGAATATTTGTCAATTTTATTTGTTTCTACGCAATTCTATATAGGTAAAACGTGAAAGTATTAGTGATTTTGTTGGAAACACGAGTGTGTATTAGTAAAATTTTGGAAAGCGAATGAATTTATCAAAGCAAACGACGCAAATATTCTACCGAGTGATCTTATTTCCAGAGGGTTCACCAACTTTCCAGCGTAGTACGTCTTCTTTAGTATGTCTTTGGTTTTGGTTTTATTTTTTATAAGTTTTTTACTTGAAATTTTTGGTATGCGTCTGGGATCTGACCACACGGTTTCGATTTATCTTTTAATGCTGCTTCTGAATTTGGTTTCCGAATTTTTTCATTACGTCAGGTTCTTGAAAAAACTGAGGTCAAAGTTCACGTTAAAAATTTTTTATGTTGGGGACTCACGAAAAATTTTAAATATTGAAAAGGGGTCGCAAAGCAAAAGTTAGGGAGAAGCTCTGATCTAGAATAATACTCTTATCAAATTTTTATATAAAGGCCGAATAAATACATATTTATTTCTATGTACCTTTTGGTACTAAAAATAAAAAACAACATTTAAGAAGTAAAATTTTTAATAAAAAAAAAGTACTTCTTATAAAAAATTACTTTTTACTTTAAATTTTAATATTTGTTAAAAAAGTACTAAAAAATGTACTTTTTTTTATTGTCTTTTTTTTTTGAGTAGAATAATCGAAAAAACACAGTTTTTGGTTCTTTCTGTTAAAAACTTTGTTTCGGTACTTTTTACAAAGGGTTATATTTTTGGTACTTTTTATTTTTAATTACTTTTTTGGTACTGTTCGAGTAAAATAACCGACTAAACGCAGTTTTTGGTTCTTTTTGTTCAAATTTTTTTTGTACTTTTTACAATGGACCTCAGAGTCTACGTGTGTTGACGTAAAACGTCAGCAGCCACTTACAACCTAACCTACAATAAAGTTCTATTTTTGGTACTTTTCATTTTTAATTACTTTTTAAGTTTTTTTTTGGTACTGTTCGAGTAGGATAACCGACAAAACACAGTTTTTCTGGTAAAAATTTTGTTTCGGTACTTTTTACAAAAAGGTTCTATTTTTGGTACTTTTAATTTTTAATTACTTTTTTGTTACTTTTTCTTAAAAATTACACCAATTAGTTGTTAGTTGAGTGAGTTGTTGTTAATTGTTATTTGAGTGAGTTAAATAAAATTAAAAAAAAAAGTCATCTATAATCACTTTTCCTAACCAAATTTTCTCCTCCAATGCAGCCTGGTCACTTTACTGTTAACATGCATGCACCTTAGGGCGTTTCATCAAAAACTTTTTTTTGGATTTTTGCAACTCTTGAAGCGGAATATGAATTCTTATGGCCTAAAAGATTTTTGAGATTTTTTTCAGATTTTTGGAATGTCGGGATCAACTCGCTCAAATCGGTTTTATCCAAAAAATTAGGTTATGAAACATAATTTTTTTTATTTCTTGTTCTCTGGTGCCTTTTTTTAACAAAACCGGATATAATACTTCTAAATGTTGCCTCCTAAAAACAAATATTCGCGGTCAAAATAATAAGTTCAAGGGTCACTAAGATGACCTTTAAAGTAAAAATTCAGAATTTCTCGTGTTCCAACCTTAACAATTTGAGAAATATGCACTATATGAACGTAATGATGAATCCGTTCGGTAGGTCTTTCTAATACCTTTAATTTAAAACCAAAATGACATTTTTCACTTTAGCAGAAATATTAAAAAACTTAGATAAACTAATTTTTTCCCCCATTTTACAGAAAATCGAAGGGTATCCATTTGTAGTTTTTTTGTAAAGTTGAAATAATAAACTTAAAAGAAGTTTTTTTGATTGCAATTAGTGTTTCCAAACCGGAAAACCGGGTTTTGTCAAACCGGTTTTTTTGACAAAAAACCGGTTTTTTGGTTAACCGGTTTGGAAACACTAACTACAATCTATAGAAAGTCTTTAAAAGTTATTATTTTAACTTTACAAAAAAAACTACCTAATGCACCAGTTCAATTTTCGATAAAATGGGGGAGAAAATGAGTTTTTCCCATTTTTTTTTTATTTTTTTAACATTTCTACAAAAGTGACAATAGTCAGATTGGTTTTAAATAAAAGGTGTTTTAAAGACCTATCTAACGGATTCAACATGACGTTCATACATAGCTTATTTCTCGAATTATTGAGGTTAAAACACGGGAAATTCTGAATTTTTACTTTTAAGGTCATCTTAGTGACCCTTGAACTTATAATTTTGACCGCGAATATTTTTTTTTAGGAGGCTAGCAACATTTAGAAGTAATGTATCCAGTTTTGTAAAAAAAAAACACCAGGGGGAAAAAATAAAATAAAATGATGTTTCCTAACCTCATTTTTTGGATAAAATCGATTTGAGCGAGTTGATCCCGACCTTCCAAAAATCTGAAAAAGATCTCAAAAATCTTTTAGGCCATAAGAATTCATATTCCGCTTCAAGAGTAGCAAAAATCAAAAAAAAAAGTTTTTGATGAAACGCCCTAATGCACCTAGTCCATACAGTAGTATGCATTGATTGGTTAACAAAGATGGTTAAATAAAAATAAAAAAAGTGTTATTGAAAAAAAAAATAATTTTACCAAATTGTTACTTTTCTATTGTAGTGGTCACCTGTCAAATCAACAGTTAACGCTTATACAGGGTAATAATTTTGTCATAAGATATTTTTTTTTTATTTTTCTTCTTGTGGCCTCAAAAAACGATTTCTCTATAATCAAACTACAATATGGACATTCAAACTAGAGAAATACAAGAAATAAAAAATAACGATAACAATCTTTCAATATGTATGTATAATTTCAACAACGAACGATATGCGTACGAGTACAAAACTATGCATAATGGGCGCCACCGCCTGGGAAATGTAATAGCCCAGTTAAATTGACCTGCATTGTTGGTGGCAAGTGTACAAAAAAAAAATAAAATAAAATGCACTCGGTTTGGTAAGGTCTGGTCGATTGACCAGCAAGTGGAGTGCTAGTGAATTTACGCAAGCTGTGTGAGAGTGTAGGATAACAACGTGGGGTCTTGCATTTTTTATGGGTTTCTTTTTTGTTGTATTTAGCTTATCGAAATTCAATAGGTTTTTAAAATGCTCATTTAAAGGGACTATAAAACGTTTTGTAACTGATAACGTTAGGTGATAATTGTCGTTAACTTAACACACACATGCGTCCAAAGATTATATCGCCAATAAAGCCTTTTGCTGTGGTTGGGGCTTTTGGTTGCACTTTGGGCAGCAGGCAAAAAAGACTTTCACTAACTCATAAATATGTAAGTATATTAACATATTAAACGGTTTAATATGAGCGCTTTGTTTAACAGATAAGAAAAACAAATACAATTTGATATTATGCATAAATAAAATAAACATTAATATTACAGATTACAATAATAAATGCAACATACTGTGGTGGGATGCATTATATTGTTTTAAATTCAATGACGAGTTAAAAAAATATATATTTGAAATTTATTAAAAATTGTTAACCAAAGCAAAAGTTTAACAAAACTGGTTATTTCGATACTTATATTTGAATAGAACTTACAAAAAAATAAAAAATTTTACAAAATTTTATGTTAATTTAACTTAAAAAACTTTTGTTTTTTATTTGTAAAAAAACAGCTGTTAACTTCGATTTCAATTGTCACAAGTTTAGAAACAAGTGATAGTGTTAACCGACATTTCGATGCATTCCAAAGCGAGTATACTATGAGTGGAGTGTATAAAAATATCCCAAAAAAAAGTACTTTTGACAAAAAGTACCAAAATAGTATTTTTTTAATGAAACTACCAATATCTTTTTTTATTAAAAGTACCAAAATATTACTTTGAAGAGTGCGTTTAGATAAAAGCCCAGCAAAACTTTGGTAATGGGTAGTGATTATATAACACATTACCAGGTAATGTATATACCTTATTTGTAGCATTATTTTAGGATGTCTTAACAAACATTTGTTCCACAACGTATTATTTTAAAGTGAAAAATAATGCATTACTAATAATTTTCTACGTAATGCATGATTATTGGAAAAATGTATTTCATATTTATTATTTCTAAACATTATATCATGGATGATTTATATTTGGTTACATTTTGTATTATTTGAAAGTTTGAAATAATGCATTATTTATAATTTATGCATAATGCATTACAATAACATAAAAAATAATTATTTTATATAAATGCATAAGTTTAAACTAGAGATGGGCTCACGACAAGAAATTTCTAACGACACACACTCACTAGCATATTATATCTACTTACACTTCCCAGCAAAACTTACACTCAGAAAATTATTGCAGTTACTACATGACGGTCGTTTGTGTAGTAAGTAGTAGCTGTTGTTTTTAACTACAATTTCGGTCGTTTTTGTATGAAAAAATCTCAAACAACTTTTTTTGTAGTAGTTTCAAAAAATAACTACAAAAAATATACTACACTGTAGCAATAGTTGATTTATGTAGTTGTTTTTAGTTTTTTTTTCTAAAACTCGTTTTTTTCTAGAAATTTTAATTGCAAACGAATGTGTCGAGCGAGTTGGTCGTGCGGGATGCGAAAGGAATTATTTTTATACCAAATAAATAATATCTAAATAAATTAAATTACAATTTATTAAATTTAATTATAACAAAAAATATGTTTTTGGAAAAATATTCTTGAGCGAAAGAAAATAAGTGGATAAATGAGATAACAAGTGTCCCAGCAAAACTTTGGTAATGGGTAGTGATTATATAACACATTACCAGGTAATGTATATACCTTATTTGTAGCATTATTTTAGGTTGTCTTACCAAACATTTGTTCCACAACGTATTATTTTAAAGTGAAAAATAAGGCATTACTAATAATTTGCTACGTAATGCATGATTATTGGAAAAATGTATTTCATATTTATTATTTCTACACCCAAAAAAAAACGTGGGTATTCAATACTAAAAATTTTACTAATGAACTAATTTTTTAGTCCAAAATGATCTAGTGCAGGCGTTGGTAATCAATACTAAAATTTTTTACTAATATTATTCAAAACTAGTAAAAATTACTAATTTTAGTACTTTGAAGATACTAAAAAACTACCGTACTACTGGTAATTAGTAACTTATTAGTAGATTTTGATACCAAATCCCTTACTAATATTTTTACTGCAGAATTATTTTGAGTGTAAACATTATATCATGGATGATTTATATTTGGTTACATTATGTATTATTTAAAAGTTTAAAATAATGCAATATTTAGAATTAAATGCATAATGCATTACAATAACATAAAAAATAATTATTTTATAAAAAAATGCATAAGTTTAAACTAGAGATGGGCTCACGACAAGAAATTTCTAACGACACACACTCACTAGCATATTATCTACTTACACTCACTTACAATCACGTGAGTAAATTTAATACAAAATTACTTTTTCACTACTCGTAACACCTTATATATTACGTTCTGGTATGCTATATTATATACCTTACACGTAACCTATAAAATATCATATATTTTACACCTTACTGGTATTCTTTTTTATAAATTTATGACTTATTTTATACCTTACTGGTATTCTATGTGATAATGTGGATGCATTACTTTGAGTCTCATCGCCTGTTAAAATCATCAATGCTGCAATGTATAAAATAAGAGATCATATACCTTATTTTATACCTTATTTGGTAATCTATGTTTTGCTGGGGTGTATAATATAGCGCTCACATAAGCGTGCGTAAAAACCAATCGGAAAAAAACAAAATAAAATGTGTGCAGTGTTTTGTTTTCTTATGAGCGCGCCATCTTTCTTTTCTTTGTATACACAACAGAGCAGGTACATACTTTTTTGAAACATTTCAAATTAATTCTTTTTTTTTATAAATCAATTTTGCCAAAGCATTTCGTTTGTTTTTTATTCCAGACAAATTTTGCTTTTTAAATAAATAAATATCAATCATTTAAACGTTTAAGAAATTTTTTAAATCAAATTTCAGGAAATTGTAGAAAAAACAACTGTATTAAACAGTTTGTAGTAGTTTTTACTACATTTTGTAGTTGAAAATCAATAGTTAAAAACAACAACATGTTCAGTTGTTTTTACCGTTTATGTAGTGGACGCCTTTTCAACGACAAAATGTAGTCAAAACAACTGTCTTTTGTAGTAGATTTTACCGACATACTTTTTTGAGTGTAGATTACCAAATAAGGTATAAAATAAGGTATATGATCTCTTATTTTATACATTGCAGCATTGATGATTTTAACAGGCAATGAGACTCAAAGTAATGCATCCACATTATCACATAGAATACCAGTAAGGTATAAAATCCCTATTAATATTATAAATCTGATTGTTGGTTTGTCTGTCTGTCTGTCTTTCTGTCTGTCTGTCTGTCTGTCTGTTCCGCAATAAGTACAGAACGGTTTAACCGATTTTCATGAAATTTTCACCACAGATAGTACTAACCGAGGCGGGAACTATAGGCCATAAGCGAACGCGATCGGACAAAGGGGCGTAAAATGCCACGCCCCTTTGTACCATGCTAAAGCTATATCTGCCTGTCAGACAATAACGGAAAAACGACTGAACCGATTTTAATGAAATTTCACCACAGATAGTACTAACCAAGGCGGGAACTATAGGCCATAAGCGACCGCGATCGGAAAAAGGGGCGTAAAATGCCACGCCCCTTTGTACCATGCTAAAGCTACATCTGCCTGTCCGGCAATAACGGAAAAACGACTGAATCGATTTTCATGGAATTTTCACCACAGATAGTACTAACCGAGGCGGGAACTATAGGCCATAAGCGACCGCGATCGGACAAAGGGGCGTAAAATGCCACGCCCCTTTCTACCATGCTAAAGCTATATCTGCCTAGCAGACAATAACGGAAAAACGGCTGAACCGATTTTCATGAAATTTTCACCACATATAGTACTAATCGAGGTGGGAACTATAGGCCATAAGCGACCGCGATCGGAAAAAGGGGCGTAAAATGCCACGCCCCTTTGTACCATGCTAAAGCTATATCTGCCTAGCAGACAATAACGGAAAAACGGCTGAACCGATTTTCATGAAATTTTCACCACATATAGTACTAATCGAGGTGGGAACTATAGGCCATAAGCGACCGCGATCGGGAAAAGGGGGCGTAAAATGCCACGCCCCTTTGTACCATGCTAAAGCTATATCTGCCTGTCCGGCAATAACGGAAAAACGGTTGAACCGATTTTCATGAAATTTTCACCACCGATAGTACAAACCGAGGCGGGAACTATAGGTCAGAAAACTCCGCGATCGGAAAAATGGGCGTAAAATGCCACGCCCCTTTGTACTAAACAGGAACTATGTCTGCCTGTTCCGCAATCACTGAAAAGTGATTTAACCGATTTCACAGAAATTTTTACCACAGATACTACTAACCGAGGCGAAAACTATGAGCCACAATAGAGGGCGATCGAAAAAAGGGGCGTAAAATGCCACGCACATTTTTGTTACACTGAAAGCTATTTCTGCCTTTTCCACAATTACGCTTAAACAGCTAACTTGATTTTTATGAAATTTTCACCACAGATAGTATTAACCGAAGCGAAAAGTATGATCCACAATAAAGGGCGATCAAAGAAAGGGGGCGTAAAATTCCACGCCCCTTTGAATTACATTGAAAGTTATTTCTTCCTGTTTCGCAATCACGCATAAACGGCGGAACCAATTTTAATGAAGTCTTTACCAAAGATAGTACTAACCGAGCCGGAAACTAGAAATTATAATAGAAATAATGTCGCGCCCCTTTTTACTATACTGAAAGTTTTTTCTGCATGTTCCGTAATCATGCTTAAACAACCATACCGATTTTAAAAAAATAAATAAAATAGCACGCCCCTTTTTATTTAATTGAACGCTATTTCTGCCTGTTCCGTAATCTAGCATAAACTGCTAAACCGATAGCATGAAATTTTTACCACAGATAGCAAGTACTTACCTAGGCGGGAACTATAGATTAAAATAAAGCGCGTTTGGAAAAAGGGGCGTAAATTGACACGCGCCTTTGTACTATACTGAAAGTGTTTCTGCCTGTTCCTTAATAACGCTTAAACGACTAAACCGATTTTAACAAAATTTTTTCAATAGATAGTACTAACAGAGGCGGGCACTTTAGTATGTGTCAACTGCCACGCATTTTGCAATGTACTGAAAGTTTATTCTGCCTTTCCATAATCACGTTTAAACGGTTATTATAATTTTTACGACAGTTAGTTAGTACTTATTGAGGCGGAAACTATAGACACGTCCAGACAGAGGCGTGAATTGCCACGTCCCTTTGCAATACATTGAAATATATTTCGGCCCGATCCGTACACACGCGTTGACGGTGAAACCAATTTAAATTAAATTTTCACCACAGATGGTATTTACCGTGGCGATCGGGAAACGGGGCTTAAAATTCCGCACCCCTTTGTATTAAATTAAAAAATATTTTTTCCTGTTAAACGATATGCCATATTAGCCCGCGATTAGACAAATGGGAGAAAAATGCCACGTTAATTTGTTATATACAGAACGCTATTTCTGGCTTATTTGCTAACATGCAAAAACGGCTTAACCAACTCCTATAAACACTACTGTTAGAACTAACTGAATGCGAATTATTTGCTATATCAGAACCTGAAAACAGTTGAGCCGATTCCAATGAAATTTCCAACACAAATTGTGATATAGCCAATATTAAACAGCGATTGATAAAAAGGAATATAATGGCACGCATCTTTGTACTTTAGTGAGAGTTATGTCTGCTGAGAAAATTGAGTTGCAATTTTCTTCACGTGCTAACCAATAGGGGAACTATATCCATTAATGAAATACATTAATATTAGGTTTGTTCCCATGACGGAGGAACACTTACACACCATGTTCCCGACGCTAAGCAAAATCGAAAAAAAAATCTACCAAACCTCATGAATAGGTTTATATCCACCAGTGAAAAGTCACGAAGAAGTAAATAAATTGACTAATAAAAAACTCATTCATTACATAATATTTTTTAACCCGGGCAACGCCGGGTGCAAAACAGCTAGTAAGTCATAAATTTATAACGAAGAATACCAGTAAGGTGTAAAATATATGATATTTTATAGGTTACGAGTAAGGTATATAATATAGCATACCAGAACGTAATATATAAGGTGTTACGAGTAGTGAAAAAGTAATTTTGTATTAAATTTACTCACGTGATTGTAAGTGAGTGTAAGTAGATATAATATGCTAGTGAGTGTGTGTCGTTAGAAATTTCTTGTCGTGAGCCCATCTCTAGTTTAAACTTATGCATTTTTTATAAAATTATTATTTTTTATGTTATTGTAATGCATTATGCATCCAATTATAAATAATACATTATTTCAAACTTTCAAATAATACATAATGTAACTAAATATAAGTCATCCATGATTTAATGTTTAGAAATAATAAATATGAAATACATTTTTCCAATAATCATGCATTACGTAGCAAATTATTAGTAATGCATTATTTTTCACTTTAAAATAATACGTTGTGGAACAAATGTTTGGTAAGACATCCTAAAATAATGCTACAAATAAGGTATATACATTACCTGGTAATGTGTTATATAATCACTACCCATTACCAAAGTTTTGCTGGGTCACCTACAATCACGTGAGTAAATTTAATACAAAATTACTTTTTCTCTACTCGTAACACCTTATATATTACGTTCTGGTATGCTATATTATATACCTTACTCGTAACCTATAAAATATCATATATTTTACACCTTACTGGTATTCTTCGTTATAAATTTATGACTTATTTTATACCTTACTGGTATTCTATGTGGTAATGTGGATGCATTACTTTGAGTCTCATCGCCTGTTAAAATCATCAATGCTGCAATGTATAAAATAAGAGATCATATTATTATTTTATACCTTATTTGGTAATCTAAGTTTTGCTGGGAGGTACCAAAATAATCTTTGAAGAGCGCTTTTAAATAAAAGAGACCAAAAATAGTATTTTGATACATTTTGTTAAAAAAGTACTAGTTTTGGTACGTTTTAAGAAATAGTACTTTTATATAAGAACTAGAACACATTACTATTATATAACAAGTACCAAAATAGTACTTTTTATGAAAAGTATAAAAATTGTACTTTTCATGTAAAAGTACAAAAATATTACCTTTCTTTTATTAGTACATTTTTATAATAACAAATCATTTTTTTTTATAAAAAAATAGTTCTTTGTTGTAAAAAGCATCAAACAAGTACTTTTTTATAAAAAGTACCAAAATAATGTTTTTTTATGTGAGAAACTAAAAAAGTGACCTTTAATAACAAGTAAAAACTACAATTATGGTACTTTTACTAATAAAAAGGTACTGAATAAAGTAATTGTTTAATATTTTTTATAAAAAGTACTATTTTGGTACTTTTTATAATAAGTACCATTTTGGCACTTTTTTCAAAAAAGGTGCTTGGTGCCTTTTATTTGTAAAAGTTTACAATTTTGGCACTTTTTATTAACCCATTTTGATCCTCTGTTCGATTTTTCGAACAGTAGAGAACACCTTTTTCAAAAAAATATTTATGTATGAAAGAGCTGGAATTTCGGGTAAATGTGGTTATGAATGTTAAGTCTCATCTTTCTGCAATTAAAAAAAATATACCCGCTTGACCACCGCAATTTATATGTCCATTAAATACAATGCAAATCAGCACAAAATTTTTTTCAAGCAAAAACGAAAATTTAGCATTTTTCGATTTTCGGCTTTTAATTTTTTTGACTAATTTAAAATTTTTCTAGATTTAATTTATTATCAAATTCCAATAATTTGAATTATTTTGAAACTATTTACTTTGAAAATAATATAATAAATTAATAAAATAGCAAATAAATCCAAATATTAAAATTGCATAAAAAGTTGGAATGCAGGCTTTTCTGGGAAAACGGCACATTGAAATTTTTTTTGATAGGATTTTTGAGATCAGCAGGTGCTAATTACCTTAAAAAAGTACCTTTTTCCAAAAAAGAAAAATAAAATTGAATCTTGGTCCAAAATGGGTTAAAAAATATTAAAAAAAAACAAAATTTGTAAAATATTTTTTTTTTAAATACTTACTAGTACATAACAGTGTAATGTTACTAAAAATGCTCTTATTTCGAGCTCGACATGTTAACTGACATTTTGATGCATTCCAAAGCGAGTATCTATGAGTGGAGGGTAAAAAAATATCAAAAAAAAGTACTTTTGACAAAAAGTACCAATATAGTACTTTTTGATAAAAAGTACCAAAATAGTACTTTATCAATATCTTTTTTATACAAAGTACCAAAATATTACTTTGAAGAGTGCTTTTAGATAAAAGGTACCAATATAGTACTTTGAAAAGTGCTTTTAAGTAAAAGAGACCAAAAATAGTATTTTAATACGTTTTGTTAAAAAGTACTAGTTTTGGAACGTTTTAAAAAAATACTACTTTAAAAAAATTGCTTTTATATAAAGGGTAAAACACATTACTAATATATATAACAAGTACCAAAATTGCACTTTTTATGAAAAGTACAAAAATTGTCACAAAAAATTACAAAAATATTACCTTCCTTTTAGTAGTACAATTTTATAAAAAAAAATATCACTTTTTAATAAAAAATTGTCCTTAAATGTTAAAACTATCAAACAAGTACTTTTTTATAAAAAGTAACAAAATAGTATTTTTTTATGAAAGCAACAAAAAAGTGACCTTTAATAACAATTAAAAAACTACAATTATGGTAAAAAGTAATTAATTGTTTAATATTTTTTATAAAAAGTACTATTTTGGTACTTTTTATAATACGTACCATTTTGGCACTTTTTTTACTTGGAGCCTTTTATTTATAAAAGTTAACAATTTTGGTACTTTTTATTAAAAAATACTTAAAAAAATACAAAATTTGTTTTTGTTTATTTTTAGAAGAGCTGTTGGGTGAAGAAGCAAAAAAATATATATTTTTTTTTAAATGCTCTTATTTCGAGCTCGACATGTTAACCGACCTTTCGATGCGTTCCAAAGCGAGTATCAATGAGTGGATGGTATAAAAATATTCAAAAAAAAGTACTTTTGACAAAAAGTACCAATATAGTACTCTTTGATAAAAAGTACCAAAATAGTACTTTTTTATGAAACTACCAATATCTTTTTTATATAAAAATATATTACTTTGAAGAGTGCTTTTAGATAAAAGGTACCAATATAGTACTTTGAAGAGTGCTTTTAAATAAAAGAGACCAACAATAGTATTTTGATACGTTTTTTAAAAAAGTACTAGTTTTGGTACGTTTTAAAAAAATAGTACTTTAAAAAAAGAGCTTTTATATAAGGGGTAAAACACATTACAAATACATATATAACAAGTACCAAAATAGAACTTTTTATGAAAAGTACAAAAATTGTCACAAAAAATTACAAAAATATTACCTTCCTTTTAGTAGTACAATTTTATAAAAAAAATATCACTTTTTTATAAAAAATTTTACTTTATTATAAAAAGTATCAAACAAGTACTTTATTATCAAAAGTACCAACATTTTTTTTTCTGAAAGAATTTAACAAGTAAAAAAACTACAATTATAGTACTTGTACTTGAGATGGGCACACGAGCAGATTAGAGCGTGATTCACGTGATTCACGCGTGAAAGTGACTGAATTCCAATTTAAATCTTTTTGAGTAAGATTTTTGCGTGAGTTGATTTTTATGCGTAAGTTTGCGTAATTTATTTTTTCTTCATATTTCCTTTCGTACCAAAAAAAGCAACAAAAAAATTATAAAATTTAGCTTAAAATTTAAATATATAAAATTTCGCTAAACTTTAAGTATTGCTGAAAATTTTGAAAGATTTTGGAAATTGTAGCTTTTGGAATTTTTTTTTGTATAAATAAGAGTTTCGTGAGTGCGAGTTAACGTGAGTGTGAGTGAAGCTTGCGTGAGTGCACGTGAGTGTGAGTCGAAAAAATATACTCGTGAGTGAGTGTTCGTGATTCGAAAATTCCTGTCGTAAAATCACTAAGGCACCCTTCTCTAATTTATACTAATCTTATTTAGATCTGGGACTTTAGCAGAGGTCCACGTAGTGTGGAAAGTATCTGATCGTCATTCACTTGGGAGTGTCCAGAAATGATTCCTCTGTTGGACTGTCCAAGCAGCTCACTACTTCCGGTCCTAGACCAAGTATTTCCCGGGGAATGGCTTTCCAGCATCCGCTAAAAGCTAGCTAGAGTGAGAAGGCGACCAGTCATGTAACTTGAATGGTCTTGGTAGATCCTGACGTCTCAGGCCAGTAGGTAAATAAAAGTTTGCTGAAGCATGACTGTACCGTGGGATTGGACAAGAAGATAGCAGCCCTATCACCAATCTAAGAAATGAGGGCTAGCAACCCACCTTTCCGAAATCTATCTTGCTAACGAATCGCCAAACACACAGAGGAGTATATGTATATATATTAGGGCGGGTCGATTTTTTTTTGTCAAAAATCGTATAGCAAAAACATAATCTACAAGAAATTCTAAGAACATTTCCCAAAGAAACCATGTTTCTAAAATCAAACCCTATACCGCGCCTAACGACCTGAAGATTTGTCCGTCCGTCCTTTTTTTCATAAGCAAAACATAGAACTTGACTCTTTTTTGGTGTTTGTGTTAATTTTTGGGCTTTGGTTTGCTCTGACATGTATAGTAAAATTTTATTGGCAACATTTTTGTAGAACATTTCATCCCCACCCTCCCCACTCTTTAGGGGTGTTTTTTGCGATTTGTTAGAATAGAGCCAAAAAATGCCGTTATGAGAGGGAGTTAGAGGGTTAATATGTTCCACAAAAATATTTGCCATAATATTTTCTACAAAGTTGCTGAACATACCCTACACCTCAGATGTAAAGAAAACATAGTTTTATATACCGATATGCTGCAAGAACATATCCAGCGGCAATGTTTTACTAATTGTCGCTGGATATAATTCGAACAATTTTTCGGATTATAACCGGAAATTATATAAGACATAATCCCTGAAATGGAGAAATAAATAATTAGATTGATTTGTAATGAAAACGCCACAGACGAAAAATTATAATAAGAAATTTTAACAATAAATCGCTGCTGTTATCGTTAATCCATGATAATTTTACTCCATTATTTATTTTATATTTGGCTGCAGTACATTAACATGTAGCGTGATATTCTGAAATTCAGTGCAGGGGCTGTGGGTTCGATTCTCTAAAGCCTTTGTATTCTAATTATAAAGTGAAGCTGGTGCAGCGGATTTTTCTTAGTAAATAACAGTATGTAATTGGGGGATCATAATGATATTTCGGCAAAAAAAAAAAAAAACACTGACTTTTGTGGGATGAAATTGCATATCGGAGACGAAAAAGCTGAGATCGATAAAAATTTTTGATAACTAATATTTTTTTTTACATCAGTATTTGATTTATTTTGAGTACAATTTTTTTTTTATAATTTTTGTGAAAAAAAAATTTCGAGCGTAAATTTTTTTGAGTGTATTTTTTTTTTGAGTGTAATTTTTTTTTTTTGAGTGTAATGTTTTTTTTAGTTTTTTTGAGTGACAAAAATAGTTTCTAAAATATTTTTTGCTTACCATTCCTTTTCAAAGCGTGTTTAGCGTTATTTTTTCAACACGGGAATTCGGGTTAAAACCCATCTGAAATTCCCCATTTTGCTA
Organism: Pegoplata infirma; assembly: GCA_963921195.1. Classification (NCBI taxonomy): domain Eukaryota; kingdom Metazoa; phylum Arthropoda; class Insecta; order Diptera; family Anthomyiidae; genus Pegoplata; species Pegoplata infirma. Next base: position 46,860,302 of record OY992540.1, on the reverse strand, counting down.
ATAACTTATGAACCACTGGACAGATTTCGCTGAAATTTAGTATTAATCTGACTGGAGGTATAAGAAATATATACGCAACGATTTAGCAGCTTGCCGTACATATTTTTTATTATTCTGCTAACATTTGAAAGTTAGCGTGTTTCACACAGACAGAAAGACAGACGGACGGACGGATTTTCATGTCGTTAGGCGCGGTATAAGGTTTGATTTTAGACCAATGGTTTCTTTGGAAAAAAATCTTAGAATTTCTTGTAGATTTTATTTTTGCTATACGATTTTTCAGTTTTTTTCGATCCATACAAATCGACCCGCCCTAATATATATATTATTTAGAACCCGACTCACCTGATAGTGTTTCTTCTTGTGAGTTACTTGTAGTAAGCCCGATCCGACTAAATTAGATTTAACCCGATATTGTTTCCGATTTTTACCTGATATTGTTTCCTCTCATGAGTTACTCAGATTAATACTGACATAGGTAGAACCCGACTCATCTGATATTATTTTTTCTTATATTTCCAAGAAACAGCAGACATTTTTTGTAACTCTCATAAAAAAAATAATAACCTTTTCAAAAAAATGCCTTTTATCAATGAATTAGGTTTTAGCCATAAATTTTTTCTAATATCAAATCATTAGTCATAATTTTTCTGACATTCCTATCATCTTAATATGTCCATCTTTTAACATTCTTGAAGTATATTTTCAATATTAACAAATTTTCCTTTTCATAAACAATTTTTTTTTTCATATTTTTTTACCCTCATATTAATAACAAAAACTCCATCCCTTCCCTTGGTTCATCTATGCATGCAGAACTCAATCATGCATGCATGTATGTTCACAAAAATAGTGAAAAATTACCCAAGCAAAATTGCAAGAAAATCAATTCCCCAAATCACGAAGTAAATTAAGAAACATTTTTCAACACATTCTTTTCATCTTGATGTTTCACACATTTTGCTTGAAATAGACTTCAAAATATGTACAGAAGGCTATGCTGGGGCAAGTATGTGGAGATTTTGCTACTACCACTTCTTGTTATGTGAATGTCTTTCTACTCCTGACTGAGTGAGTGAATGAGTGAGTGAGTGCCTTTTGCTACTCGTGTTGCAATTTAAGGTAATTTCAAAAGTTACAATATCCAAAAAAAATGTCAAGATAGATAAGACTGGCTGGACACGCGTCAAATGTCTATCTTGAGTTGTATGTATGTGGATGTGTAAATGTGTGTGTGTGTATTTGGGCCAGTTTGTACATGTGTAGGAGAAACGTGAGCTGTATAGGAAAACATGTATTGCCTCGTGTTTTAATATTAGGGCAATTCCAAATTTTTAAAATTTTATTTAACAAAAACGATTACTAGGCAAATCAGAACTCAATGCTTGAGGAAATGGCAGTTATTGACCTTATGTCAAATTAATGGTGTTTTCTTTTCTGAAAAAAAAATGTTTGCCATTTTAGGGCATACATTTTTAAAATGTTTAACTCACACCTTCAAAAAATTGCATTTTATTTGACTGGAATAGAACACAACATACCTCAATACTCTGCCCTGTATTTATTTAACAGCTGTTTTGGGAAAACAACACAGAAAAAGTCAGCTGTTGTATAAGGCAATTTCAACCCCGTGATTTTTTACGGGGTAAAAAGTGCAATTTTTTTGCACTTTATATGGCAGACATTTTTAGAAAAGAACACGATATTCTTTATAAGGGTTGACATTTTTTTAGAAAAGAACACAAAAACATAATTTTCGGGGCGAAATGCAAAAAAAAGGTACATTTTTTGCCAGAAAAGAAAACACCATAAGTGTTTACAACATGAACTGGCGCGTTTTATGCTCCCCGCTGGAGGAACATGTGGTATAGCTATGGACCAGCCGGTCTATGCGAGGTGCTTAAAACTTTTAGCTTCACCACCCCCAACCTACCATATCCTGTATATGAGGCATTCCACACCAAATGTCCCGCTACAGAAAAACATGTGTCCCGTAAATTTCTGAGTAGGTTTTTTGGATAGCCCTATATGGAATTAAAAAAATTGAGTTTTTGGTTTTTTTAATTTTCAAAAACTGGGCTTAGAAGGCATGGTTAAATATTGGAAAAATGGTCAAATTTGTTTCGAGTTGCCTTGATTAAATATTAATCAGATTAAAACGGAATCCACCACAATCTTAAAAATTTACATTCTTATATAGTTTTGTATGGGCTATCGAATAAAATTTTTTTCTTTGGAAAGTTTTCAGAACCCGTTCTGAAATCTTCCATTTTTTAAAAAAGTCTATTTATCAAAAATCCGGCCACTTTTTTTTTAATTTTTATACCCTCCACTTAGTGATAGAGGGTATATATAAGTTTGTCATTCTGTTTGTAACTCATCGAAATATCGATCTGGGACCCCATAAAGTATATATATTTATGATGCCCGATCGATTTTAAGACATTCTAGCGATGTCCGTCTGTCTGTGGAAAATGCTGTCGCGGACAAAATATTGCACAGAGATGACTGAAACTTAACATATTTATTGGAAGTTCTCCCGAGAAGTTTGGTATTGCATTTCAGCGATATCGGTTAAGCGGTTCAAAAGTTATGAACGAAAATGTAAGCACACCTCAAAAATTTCAGTACATTTAACATAACCTAAAAATACAAAATGCTTTAATTCGGCTTCTGGTTGACATATGTGAACGTAATTGAACACCAAATGGTATTTAAATAAGTACGAACATATTTTTTGACAAAAAAAAAAAAAAAATCGCGGATTTTTTTTGCCAAAATTTTTTTTCGTGGAAATTTTTTTTTTTTAATTTTTTTATTTTCAAAAGAAATTTCCTTTTAAATAAAGTTTTTTGCAATAATCTTTTTGAAATTGTGGAGGGTATCACTACATTCGGCATGGCCGAATTTAACTTTTTTACTTGTTTTTTTTTAAGTTTAGATGTTTGTCCATTAAAGGTGTCCTAACGACTAAGGTAATTTTTCAAAATCACTTTTTAATACGTGGTAGGGTCCTAAATTGTAGTTTAGCATCTAAAAATGAGTGAACCAAAATTTGGGGACAATCGGATAAAAATAACTCGTGCCGAAAATGGATTGAAGTTTTGGGACACTCTTATGTGGTGAAAAAACACGTTTTTTCTAGTTTTTTAAAAATATTGGTATATTTTGTTTTTTGTTAAATTTGTTGTTAAATAATATGAAAATGGTAATGAATTACCTTTCCAAAAAGCTTAAAGAAATTCAAATCGGATAAAAAATAAGCATTTTACCCATACATGCCCCAGACCATTGCATAGTTTTTTAAGCCAAAATTTTAAAATTTTGAAAATTTTTAGGCAAAAAATAAAAAAAATTAAATTTTACTTTATAATTACCCGAGTAAAAATTTTAATATGGCGTCACATAAAATTATATAATGTTTGATCTGTCCTCGAATACAATTAGATATAATTTTATCCCCAAAATGGTGGATAGAATTGGATTTATTAATATCTTATTTTATTCATTTGTATATAGTTTGATACAATTTTGTCCGAAATTTGTCTCTATCCAATGGCATCAAATTATATGTGATTGGATACAATAAGATCCAATTATATCTAATTGTATAAAATTTTATCGGGTTATGGTGAATCTTTTTTTGGTTGAAATAACATACATCACAGGTCAACGATACATACACCAAATAAAGTTTGTGTACGCTTCGAACCAGAAGATGTAGTTTATCAAACTGTAAAAATACTTGTAAAATTTTTAACTTGTAAAAAAATTTCAAACTGTAAAAAATCTTAGAACAATTTCAAACTGTAAAAAAACAATTTTAAAAGCATATACGGTTATATGTATATGACATCACTTAAGGAATATATAATTATATATTAAATGCTCTTGAAAAAATTTAAGTTTAGTTTAATATATAATTTTATATAATTAAAGGTGACGTAATACATATTTTTATATAAAATGAAGTTTATATAATTGTGTCTTATATAATTTTATATAATTACATCAACCATATTTATTTATATCTGAATTATCATCAAATAATATGTAATTACATATAACTCCATATAAAAATTAAGAAAATCTGTTAACTTATATGTAATCATACATTTTTTAATATGATTGGATAAAATTATATACGCCTATATATAATTATTTTTACTCGGGTATATTAAATACATGTTATAGATAAAAACTAACAGATATGGTAGTCTAACTTTTTTTTCATTTGGTGTGGGTAGTGATATAATTTCCGCGGATTCCAAAGAAAATGTGTTTTTCCAAAAATAATTTAGCAAATATGGGAAAAAATTTCTGAATTGTATTATACGAAGTAAAATACATAAAATCTGTAAATTTTTTGAGAAATCTGGCATCTTTAACCCCTTTTTGTCGAAGTGAAATGACAAATTTGAGACATTATAAATTTCTAAAATACAAAATATCTGCACACAGAGAGAACAGTTTAGTTGTGCCAGCCGAATTTAGAGCCAACTGCTTAGTTTAATAACAACAATCAAAATTTTCGGTTGTGATATCCAAAATTTATTTTGAAAATTTAACTTCTGTTGGTTCAAATAAATTTCGGTAATCGTAACCGAAAATTTTGGTTGTTGTAATTAAACCATGCAGTTGGCTCTAAATTCGGCTGGCACAATTAAACTGTTTTTTCTGTTTATATATCCGATTTCTCAAAAGCTAAAAAATTTACGTTTTACACTTCGTTCTGTACAATAAAGAAAAAATTGCCCCATATTTGCTAAATTATATAAGAAAAATGCATTTTATTTGGAATACGCGAAAAATTTTATCACTACCGCCGCCAAATAAAAAAAATCTTGACTACCATATCTGCTATTTTTAATCGTAAACATGTTTTCAATATTATTATAAAGTAAAAATATATTTTTTTTATTTTTTTATGTAAAAATTTTGAAAATTTTGAAATTTTGGCTTTAAAAACCATACAATGGTCTGGGGCATGTATGCGTAAAATGCTTGTTTTTTATCCGATTTTAATTTTATTAGTATTTTTAGATAGGTAATTTAATACAATTTTGATATTGTTTCACAAAAAATAACAAATACCAATTTTTTTCAGAAAACTACAAAAAAAGGGTTTTTCTTTCATCTAAGAATCTCCCAAAACTTCAATCCATTTTCGGCACGAGCTATTTTTAGCCGATTGTCCCCAAATTTTGGCTCACTCATTTTTAGATACTAAAGAACAATTAAGGGCCCTGCCAGGTATAAAAAATAGATTTTCGTTTTTAAGGACACCTCTATTGTCCATCCTCTCAAAAAAATCAAAAAAAAATTTTCGGATTTTTCGAGAAAATCGCATTTGAATTTTAAATTTCATAACAATTTTGTAATTTGCTTGTATTTTCTTGTATTAACGTTGCGAATGAGTAATATTCATGCAATTAATATTACTTATTCGCAACGTTTAAACAAGAAACTACAAACAAATTAAAAAATTGTTATGAAATTTAAAATTCAAATGCAATTTTCTCGAAAAAAAGAAAAATGTTTTTCTGATTTTTTTTTGTTTGGATGGACAAACATCTAAACTTAAAAAAAATTTAAAGAAAAAAAGTGGCCGTATTTTTGTTAAATTGACTTTTTTAAAAAATGGAAAATTTTAGAACGGGTTCTGAAATTTTCAAAAAAAAAAAAATTTTAATCGATAGCCCATACAAAACTATATAAAAATTTTAATTTTTAAGATTGTGGTGCATTCCGTTTTAATGTGATAAATATTTAATCAAGGCAACTCGCCACAAATTTGACAATTTTTCCAATATTTGAACACGCCTCCTTAGCTCAGTTTTTGAAAAACCAAAACGCAATTTTCTAAGTCCCATATAGGGCTATCCATACAAGCTATTCAGAAGTTTACGGTACACGTGTTTTTTCGCTAGACATTTGGTGTGGAATGCCTCATATGTAAGAAATTTTTGACCCTGCCATTTCTTACCTAACCTAAGGGGCCCTAGGCTTCTTTTGCAAAGCGTTACACACAAAATGCCCCCATAGTCTGGTTAAAAACTCTTTTTCTGCCTTACCCCATGATTTTGAAATCTTAAAAAAACAAAAAATTTTCTCCTGCAATCCCTCTCATAAACATTTTTCTGTTTATGCCTCTAATTTTTTCGTGAACCACCCTTATGCCAAACTTGTATTGTGTTTGTACGAAAATGCATTGTTCAATTTCCGTTTTTGGTCAATTTCCGTTACGCATACCAAAAATTGAAATCAGTTAAGGCTTAAGATTTCCACAAGATTAATTTCATTTATTTTACGAAATCAAGGGTGTAAAATGACAATAAAATACTGTGAAAATGTAAAGATACAAAATGAAATTAATGGGAAAATTTTTAAAATTTAAAACTAATACCAAAATATATTTTCATGGGAAGTGAAAGGAAAATCTCTATAAATAGAGACATTTTAAGAAATTTGTATATTAGGTACGATTTTATTAGTAGGACATTAACGTCAAGGGGTCTATAGATCTGTCTGTTTTTCTTTGAGAAAATGTCTGAGAATTTCAAAATTATTCTTACACTCAAAAAAAAAGCTTATAAAATGACAAGAAAAATTCTTAATTTTTAGTAGGAATTTTTGAAAAATAGAAGGTAGCAAAAAATCTCTATTTTACTAGGAATTCTCGTAAATTATAGGTAGCGAAAATCTCGAGAATTTGTTATAAGTTTTTCTTGTCAAAAATTTGTAAATTTACAATTTAGTGGTAAAACGTTTGTTTTTTTACCGCATAAATCTGAGAAAGAAATTGTAAGTTTTGTTTTTGCTAATAATTTCTTAACCCCGTAGAGATTTTGTTCAAATTAAATACCAACATGAACATGTAAACTATAACCTTCAAATTCATAAAAGTTAAAGCAGGCCTCCTAAGCCCAGTTTCATAACAATTTTTTAATTTGCTTGTATTTTCTTGTTTCAACAGAGTGTATGAGAAATATTTATCCAATTAATATTACTCATTCGCAACGTTAAAACAAGAAAATACAAGCAAATTACAAAATTGTTATGAAATTTAAAATTCAAATGCGATTTTCTCGAAAAAAACGAAGAACGCGTTTCTCAAGTTTTTTGTGTGGATGGACTTAGATGTTGGTCCATCCACCCAAAAAAAATTAAAAAAAAAAGTGGCCGGATTTTTGATAAATTGACTTTTTTTAAAAATGGAAAATTTCAAAACGGGTTCTGAAAATGTTCCAAAAAAATAAAATTTAATCGATAGCCCATAAAAAACTATATAAGAAATTTTGAGATTGTGGTGCATTCCGTTTTAATGTGATAAATATTTAATCAAAGCAACTCGCCACAAATTTGACCATTTTTCCAATATTTGGCCACGCCTCCTAAGCCCAGTTTTTGAAAAATTGAAAAACCAAAAACGCAATTTTCTAACAATAAGTTCCATATAGGGCTATCCATACAACCTATTCAGAAGTTTACGGTACACATGTTTTTCGCTGGACATTTGGTGTGGAATGCCTCATATATATGTCTTCAACTTTCGGTACTATATACAACGACAATTAGATTCCCTATAACACACACTTTCCTAAACTGATGCCCATCTTTATGGTTTGGACGCTTGGTATTCGACTCATAATGGTTACAAGGTACAAAACAGAAATATTACAAGATTGATTACTTTCTAACTCGTTCCCACGTAACTGAAATGGGTCGGTAAGTTCTGAAACTTGCCAGTCCGCAAAAAGCAAAGCTGGGCATTTTCAGAAAGATTTGTCGTCCTAGTTCAGATTACACTAATGAACATTTAACACAAGCATTCAAGAAGCATTCAAGCGTCTCGGTTTCTTAAACCGGTGTAAGAAGTACTTCTCCTTATCCGATCTAAGTGCTATTTATGGCACTTATATCCACTCCAAGATAGAATTCAGCTCCCTCATATGGGCGGAGACTTCAAAGTGTATTTTGGAGCTCTAGGAACGTGTGCGAAGGAGGACGTTGATGCTTTTTACTGACAATGGGGTATCCGACACTATTCACCTATTGGGGTATCGTCGGAGTGTGGCTTGTGTGACTCTATTCTATCGATATTACCATAGAAAGTGTTCTGCTAAGATAAGTAAGCTGATCCCTAGAGCCTGAGTTTTTGTTCACAACACTCGGTTGCCTGGTAGATCACATCCGTTTGTTTTCGATTGTCCAGTTGATCGCACGTCGCAGAAAAGAGATATGATTGTGGCAACCATACTTTAAGATCATTACAGTATGATGGAAAATTGTATCATTATATCTTTATAGCAATCAGACAATTTTTATTTGTCAAAAAATATGTTCGTACTTGTTTAAATACCATTTGGTGTTCAATTACGTTCACATATATCAACCAGAAGCCGAATTATAGCATTTTGTATTTTTAGGTTATGTTGAATGTACTGAAATTTTTGAGGTATGCTTACATTTTCGTTCATAACTTTTGAACCGCTGAACCGATATTGCTCAAATGCAATACCAAACTTTTCGGAAGAACTTCCAATATATATGTTAAGTTTCAGTCATCTCTGTGCAATATTTTGTCCGCGAGAGCATTTTCCACAGACAGACAGACAGACAGACGGACATCGCTAGAATGTCTTAAAATCGATCGGGCATCATGAATATATATACTTTATGGGATCCCAGATCGATATTTCGATAAGTTACAAACGGAATGACAAACTTATATATACCCTCTATCACTAAGTGGAGGGTATAAAAATAAATAAAAATAATTGATCATGTGATCAAAACTATTATTATTATTATTAATTTATGTAAATTAACAAAAAATTCGTTTTTAAAATATTTACACAAAATTAGTAAGTTTACAGTAAACTGCATATGAGGCATTCCACACCAAATGTCCAGCGAAAAAAAACATGTGTACCGTAAACTTCTGAATAGGTGGTATGGATAGCCCTATATGGAACTTAGAAAATTGCGTTTTTGGTTTTTCAATTTTTCAAAAACTGGGCTTAGGAGGCGTGGTCAAATATTGAAAAAATGGTCAAATTTGTGGCGAGTTGCCTTGATTAAATATTTATCACATTAAAACGGAATGCACCACAGTCTCAAAAATTTACAGCCTTATATAGTTTTGTATGGGCTATCGATTAAATTTTTTTTTTTTGAAAATTTTCAGAACCTGTTCTGAAATTTTCCATTTTTTAAAAAAGTCAATTTATTAAAAATCTGGCCACTTTTTTTTTCTTTTTTATTAATTTTTTTAAAAGTTTAGATGTTTGTCCATCCACACAAAAAAAATCAGAAACACGTTCATCTTATTTTTCGAGAAAATCGCATTTGAATTTTAAATTTCATAACAATTTAGTAATTTGCTTGTATTTTCTTGTGTCAACAGAGCGTATGACGAATATTTATGCAATTAATATTACTCATCAGGGTTGCCAACTCTAGAGGAGAAAAAATGGCTAGATTTCAGAACAAAAATGGCTAGAAATGGCTAGATTTTGAAATTCATTAAAAGACCCTAACATATCGCATTAAAAATTACCTAAAATAACGTTTAATACCGGATTTACACATACGGGCTGTGAATTTTTCATTAAATTAACATTTTTGAGATGTATAATGTGTTTTGAATCAATTGATTTTATTAAAAAAAAAAAATATATAGTGATGCGAAAATTAATATTTTTTCCACAATCTACACAGAAAAAAATATGCGGAAAAACAATTTGAGTAATCACTTGTTTAAATTTAAAAAAAGTTTTGAGTAATTTTTTAATTGACGCAATTAAAAATTTACTCAAAAATTTAAAAGCAAATTGAGTAAATAATTTAATAAGAATTTAATAGCTTTTTTAATTTTTTTTGGAATTTTCTTAGTTTTTTTAATTCTCGTTTAGTTTATAGTTTTTTGTATATATACATGAAAGTTTGTAATCATATTTATAAAATTTTTTTATGTCTTTAAGACAAAAAAAGACAAAAATATATTTGGTAAAGTTTGAAAAAACATGTTTTTTTCTTTGTAAAAAAATATGAATTTTTTTTAAACTTTGTTTTTTTAGAGTAATAAAATAAGCCCGCACGACTTTTTCCATACGGTTTGGCAGATTAAACCGGTGGCCGGCGCCGATGTGAAATAAAACTTGTTCTGTTTTTAAAAGGTGGTGCTTCTTGTTCTGTTCCTGCACTTAATAGAGTCAATTAAAAATTTACTCAAATTTTTTTGGCAAACATTTAATAAATTTTTATTAAAAATTTACTCAATACTATTAAATCGTTTACTGGTGGAAAATTGAGTAATTTTTTACTCAATAGTATTAAAAATTTACTCAAATTTTTTTTTTATTTCTTTCTGTGTGCATCCTTAAAACAAATATAATCTAAAGAAACAAAATTTTGAAATGCCAAATCCTATGATTTAATAAATCAATATTGTCTGCAGAGAAGATACATGTTGCGACAACCATAAAGGAGGGAAAACACAATATGATTGATAACTTTTTTGATTGTAGCGATCATATTATGATCTTCGTTAATCATAGTATGATAAAAATTTTAATTTTATGTTTGTAGGTGATCATAGTATGATTGTCACAATCATACCTATGATCAATTATGAGTAATTTGGAGTGCTGCAATCATATTCAAAACGTGCTTTTTGTCTGTGTGTGGATTTAGGAAAAATTTACATTTACTTGGCTTCATTAAATTTTTTTTTAAATTTTTTTTTTTAGTTCGTTTTCAGAAGAATATTACAAATTTATGAGCAGTTGTGCAGTTTCAACGGACTTGACTCATATATAAACCAATTTTTTTTTTAATTTCTGAATGAGAAAAAATCCAAAAAATTCTCTCACCAGAGTTAAATAAATTTAAAAAACTCAAAACCCCTTGTTAAAAATAATACAAACATTGCACCATACGAGTGAAATCCCCTATGGCTCATTTTAATTGCGTTGTTTTTTATTAATATTGTAAAAATTTCAATATTTTTATAAGAATTTAGCGTCGCATTTTCATGAAAAGTTCTTATAAAAAAATGGCTAGATCTTCCGGCTAGATATAATCTAGCCATTTTTTTATGGCTAGATGAAAATAAAACCGCTAGATCTAGATCTGTAAAATGGCAACCTTGTTACTCATTCGCAACTTTAAAACAAAGAAATACAAGCAAATAACAAAATTGTTATGAAATTTAAAGTTCAAATGCGATTTTCTCGAGAAAAAAGATGAATGTGTTTCTGATTTTTTTTGTGTGGATGGACAAACATCTAAACTTTTAAAAAAATAAATAAAATAGGAAAAACAAAGTGGCCAGATTTTTGATAAATTGACTTTTTTAAAAAACGGAAAATTTCAGAACAGGTTCTGAAAATTTTCCAAAAAAAAATTTTAATCGATAGCCCATACAAAACTATATAAGACTGTAAATTTTAATGTGATAAAGGGCTATCCAAACAACCTATTCAGAAATCTACGGGACACATGTTTTTCTGTAGCGGGACATTTGGTGTGGAATGCCTCATATTTGCATGAGGAAATAAATTAGTTGCACATTTACTAATAAATTTGTAAATATTTTAACAGTAAACAAATCTATTTGCTTATGTAAACTTGCAGTTAATTGTACACTCAAGAAAAACTACAAGAAAAGTTTGTAAATTTTTTTTTTTTTTTGCTCCTTCCTATTTGACAAGAATTCCTTGTTATTTTACAAGCTTTTTACCAACAATTTTGTAATTTTACAAGCTTTTAACAAAACTTACAAGGAGGTTTCGTGATTTTACTAGATTTTTTGCTACCTCCTGTTTTACGAGAATTCCTAGTAAAAATTACGAGCTTTTTTGTAGTTTTACATGATTTTTACCAATAAATTTGCAAATTTACAACTTTTTTAGCAAAATAAAACTTACAAGAAATTCTTGTACTCGTTACTAGGTTTTTTTTGTAAAAAATCTTGGAAATTTGTAAAATTAAAAGAAAAACTGTAAAATTACAAAAAAAAATTTAAACTTCAATCGAAAATTATTTATTAAAAAACAAGGAAAACTGCCTAATATTGGTAAAATGGGATTAGGAGACTTTTTCTACACCATTTACAGATGTAATTCGTAAAAGATCAATTGTAATTTGAAGATTCTACTTGTAATTCGAAGAGTCCATTGGTAATTCAAAGATTCCATTTGTAATTCGGAAATTATACTTGTAATTCCAAGATTCTATATGTAATTCGAAAATTCTATATGTAGTTCGAAGATTCCAATTTTAATTCGTAAAATATCAATGGAAATTCAGTTGGTTTTTTTTTCGAATTACAATTGGAATATTCGAATTACAAATGGAATCTTCGAATTACAAGTAAAATCTTCGAATAACAAATGGTGTAGTTTTGTAAATATGTTTACATCGAATAAATCAATTTGTTTTTTTTTCAATTTTTACTACAGTTAACCAATTTTGAATGTAAAACTTATTAAATATGACAGCTAAAACAAGTAAATTTTTTATGAAACTAATTTTGAAAAAAAAAAGTAAAAAGTTAAATTCGGCCTTGTCGAATGTAGTGATACCCTCCACAATTTCAAAACGATTATTGCAAAAAACTTTATTTAAAAAGATATTACTTTTTAAAACCAAAAAATTTTTGAAAAAAAAAATTCTGCAAAAAAACAATGGTAAAAAAAATCCGCGATTTTTTTCTTTTTTATTCAAAAAATATGTTCGCACTCCGAAAATTATGTAAGTTACTACATGTTAGTTGTTTGTATATTTTACAGTAGTTAGTTATTTTCAACTACAAAGTCAGTTGTTTTTGTATGAAAAATATCAAACAACTATTTCTGTTAGTTATTTTAAGTACTTTTTTTGAATAACTAACAAAAAAGTAATGTGATGTAGTAACAGTTATTTAAAGTAGTTAATTTTATTTTTTTTTTATCTCTGAAAAATTTTCAAAGTTTTTTTCCAAAAAATAATAATAAATTTTCGTTTTTTTTTATTTTTTAAAAAAAAAAAAAAACTATGAAAAAATTTGGTCTTCAATTTTTTTTTCTGGAAAATTTTTTTGAAAAATATATTATTTATAGATTTTTTTATTTTTACTACATTTTAGTTGTTTTGACTACAAATGTAAGTTGTTTTTACTACATTAGTCAGTTGTTTTTTGTCAGTTAAAATAACTAACATTGCTAGTTGATTTAACTGAAAAAGTAGTTGACCCCAAAACAACTTACAAAGTAGTTATTTTAACTGACATTTTCAGTTGATTTTACTAACATAATTTTTTGAGTGCGTACTTGTCTAAATACCATTTTTTAGACTTAAAAAAATAGAAATTGCAATACAGTTTTGCGTAACTGTTAAACTTTTTCTGAGTTTACAATTAAAAAATTGAGTTTACTTATTTTCTGTAGTAAATAATAAAAACTGTTCTATTTGATCAGTATTTTATTGTTGATTAAAAAAAAACATGTTTGCTAAATATACAATAGGATGGAACGTTTTTTACACTTTTTTCTTTGATCGTTAACGGCTGCCCGGAAAATGTGACCCACCCATACCATAAACATACCTGCATATTTTTTTTTTTTTTTTTTTTTTGAAACCGGCCCAGTTTGAAAATGTGTCACTGAGGAAATTTCCACAGTGATTACTTGAGGAAATGTCTTCAGGTTCTAACAAATCATAGATAATCCTTGAAGACATGTCCTAACATTGTCAGCACTGAATGTTCGCTTTAATAGTGTGGACAATTCCTCTAAGGCGTCTAAAAGGAAATGTCTTTAGAATAGCAGTATATATATATATATATATATATATATTTTTGATCACATGATCAATTATTTTTATTTATTCTTTCTATTTATTTACAACTCATTTTTAATAAATTCCACCTAACCGAGAACTGGTAACAATGACCGTCGTCTCGTTGTAGCGAAAAAAACCAAGGGTTCTGGTGGGAATCGAACCCACGACCCCCACGTTGAAAGACTAGCACGCTACCAACTAGCCTACGGGGGCCGTATAATTAATTAGAATTTAAAATCTGGGGAACTCTTGAATTTCCAAGAAAAAAAATGGCAATATTATCAATTTATTTAAAATAAAATCAAAATCTAACAAGTAGAATAAAAATAATAAATAGACAACAATTTTCAAAATAAAGTTTGCAACAAGTAGTAAGGTGTGGGACTTATAAACTGGAGGTTCCAGGTTCAAATCCAGTTGGGACAAAAAAAGGCGAAAAGTTTTTTCTAAATATGAGAAAGATAATTTATAAAGGAAAATGAATAAAACTAAAAACTAAAGGAATACAAAAATTTTTTGTATTTGCGCATGACCTACGTCAGACATTTCCCCAAAGAAGTCTTAGATGGCATGTCCCCAGAAGGTCAGCCCTGACCACTGCTGACTTTGAGTGAGGACATTTTGAAAATTTGTATGAAACTGTCCTCATCCCAGTACACACGGAATGACAAAGTTAGTATACCCCCATACTGTAGTTGGAGGGTATAAAAACTGTAAAAACGGCCCATCTTAATACACAATAAATTTAATATAAATAGTTCTATCTGGGTATAAGAGTTTTAAATTTTGAAAATTATGAAGTTCTTTGTAGTCGTTGTAGCAGTTTTAGCTTTCTTAGCTTTCGCTCTAGCTCAAGTAAGTTGCAAACATTTTTTGGAAAATTCTTTTTAACCTTAATTTTTTTTTTTAATTATTTAGGAAGAAGCTAATGTAGCTGAAAATTCTGGACCAAGCGCATCACCTGCACCACATTATCATCACCCAAGGCATCCAAGACCTGCACCTCATCAATTTGATCAAAATGGACAGGAACAACCGGAAAACGAAAATCCACCTAAGGAACAAGTGATGAGTTTTGAGGAAATAGTTCATAATCTGTTCAGTGGAGTTGATTTATATTTGGGATAATATCTACTGATATAATATCTACACTCAGATGAAAAGCTCAGTCAAAAAATCTGTTAAATGACTTTAAATTTGAATTAGCAAACTTTTAACAGATTTTTCTGCTGAAATAGATATTTTAAGTAAGTTCTCTGTCATATTAGTTTTAGAAAAAAAACAGATTTTTTTTGCAGTTTTACTGATACTGTTTGCTGAATATTTTTTTGCAGATTTTTAGCAAATTATTTTGTTATTTTACAGAAAAAATCAGTTTACCTTTTTTTTAAATGTTCTACGTTTCTGCAAGATCTGTTTTTTTTTTTTAAAATTTTGTGAAGTTTAAAATTCTAAAAATAAAATATATTAAAAAAAGCATCAGATTGTGTTTTGTAAATTTAACAGAAATATTTAGTTATCAGCGATGGAAAAATTGATACAAATGTACTTCTTTTGATACTTTTTGGTGTTCAACAGTAAGCTGATACTGCCACGACTCATTTTATAATTTTTCACAATTTTTCACTCAGCGGACTTCTTTTGATGCTTTCTGGTGTTCAACAGCATAGATGGGAATTTTTAATTACCATTGAAATTTAATTACCATTGGTTGATATCAATGGTAATGAAAAAATTTTCATTACCATTTAATGGTAATTAAATTTTTTTAATTGAAAAAATAATTACTAATCGTAATGAAATGCACTAATTGTTGAAAAACACCAATTATAATTGGTTTCAAAACCATTGGTTTGCACATTTTTGTTTTTTTGAAAAGTTAAAAATTTAAACATCAAAGTATGTTTTTACAAAAAAATATGAAAATATCAAAGACAAAAAACAAAAGGCAAATAAAAATTTCAAATATTGTGTTATACAAAGGCAATCAACGTGTGTTTGGTTTATAAAATGTGAAAAACTAAAACACCATATAATACAAAACAACAGATATTTCCAAATATTAACGATTTCGACAATATTGTGACGACTTTTACTAATGGTAATTATTTTTTTTAAGTGATGCCATACCAATGGTAATTATTTTTTTTTTAATTTTCATTGGTAATTAAATTGATAAATAATTTAATTGGTACAATTGATACAACCAATGGTAATTAAAAAAAAATTCATTACCATTGACATCAATTAAATGGTAATTAAACCATCAATTAATTGGTCCCTTTAATAAATTAGTCCCATCTATGTTCAACAGTAAGTTGCTAAGCCCACGACCAGAGCTTCGAACGAATTAATTCTATTGAGAATTAATTCCCAAAAAGTTCAATTCTGTTTTGAAAAGTTTTGAATTATAATTCCTTACTAGCATTCAACACGAATTAATTCAAAGTCTTAATTCTCAAAGCTTAAATAAATTGAATTAATTCCCTAGAGAATTCATTCCTTGCAAGCTAATCATTCAATTGAATGATCAAAATTGTTCATCATTCAAATCTATTACAAATTGAATGATGATTTTTTTATTTCATTCCCTTTATATTTTCAAAAATGTGTTGCTTGTGTGCACTTTAAGCATCTTCGTGTGTAAACGATTGGCTGTTGTTTTGTCGGCGTCTCGTCTGCTGCTTCCCACACAAGCATAAATGTGTGTGTATGTGTGTTTCGCTGCACTGTTTAAAATTGAATGATAAGAAAATTTCACCATTCAATTTGTAGTAGATTGATTTGAATAAAAAAATAGTTCATTCCTTAAGAATGATCATTCTTAAGGAATGAATTCTTGAATGAATTAATTCAGTGATTTTAAAAGTTGAATGATTTTAGGGAATGCCAAATTCTATTTTTTTAATTCGAATTAGAAAATTGAATTAAAGAATTAATTCTTTCGAACCTTTGCCCACGACTCATTTGATACTTTTTCACATTTTTTTACTCAGCGGATAATAACAGTTTACCTTATTACACTGTTCGACACCAAAAACCTCCCAATCAAATATCTAACTGATCTTCTGATTCCAAATCTGCCATCCAAATTTTTTCTACCACATTCACTCAAAAATGCCTTGTAAAATGACATGAAAAGTTTGCAATTTTTATTTTTTTGCTACCTCTTTTTTTACCAATAAAATTACAACTTTTTTGACGTAATTAAACTTACAAAGAATTCTCGTGACCTTACAAGATTTTTCGCTACCTCCTTTTTACGAGAATTCCTAGTAAAAATAAAAAGCTTTTTTTTATAGTTTTACAAGCTTTTGCCAATTTAATTGTAAATTTACAACTTTTTTGATGCAATAAAACTTACAAGGAATTCTTGTGACCTACTAGATTTTTTTTAACATGATAATGTTTTTAGACTTTAAAAATGATGCTGGACGCCACCTCAGTTTGACTGTATACCGACTAACAAAAAAAAAATAAGATTACTCTTTTCATTTTCTTAAAACCAAAAAGGTTTGCAACTTCGATTTGTATTTTTGATAATAATTCAACTGCTGGTGAATAAAGTCGTTTTTCATCAGATGGAGAATAAAAGGTAACATAATTATTTTTCATCAAAAATTATTTTTTTCATAAATTTTTTTTTTCATATTTTTTTTCTTATAAATTTTTTTCATCAAATTGTTTTTCATAAAAAAAATTTCTTAAAACCAAAAAGGTTTGCAACTTCTATTTGTATTTTTGATAATAATTCACCTGCTGGTGAATAAAATCGTTTTTCATCAGATGGAGAATAAAAGGTAACATAATTATTTTTCATCAAAAATTTTTTTTCATTAATTTCTTTTTTTTCATATTTTTTTTTTCTCATAAATTTTTTTCATTAAATTGTTTTTCATAAAAAAAAAATTGATAAAAATTTGATAAAAAATTTTTTTTCATAAAATTTTTTTTTCATTAAATTTTTTTTATAAAATTTTGTATACCCTCTCACTTTGTCATTTCGGGTGTAACACATCGAAATATCGGTCGTGGACCCCACAAAGTATATATTATTGATTTCTCATTAAGTTTTTTTTTACTTCAATTTTTCTTTTTCATCAATTTTTTTTTCATCAAATTTTTATTTTTTTCATAATTTATTTTTTTCATCAATTTTTTTTTTTTCATCAATTTTTTTTTTTTCTTAAATCATTTTTTTTCATCATTTTTTTTTAAATTTATTTTCATAAATGTTTTTCCATCTTTTTATATTCTCCAACTACAGTATGGGGGTATACTTACTTTGTCATTCCGTGTGTAACGCATCAAAACATCGGTCTGGGACCCCAGAAAGTATATGGGGCATTCCATGTGAAATCGGACACATTGAAAATTTTTTTTTTTTTTATTTTCCCAATTTGTTTACGGTTTTTTGTAACCTTCGAAAGCTCCTTCGTGGTAAATTTTCAGATTTTTTTGATGACCCGTTCAAAAGATATCGAATTTTTAAAAATTGGTAGTTTGTTCCTATACTCAAACTTCTTTTAATCATAACTTCTTCAATAATTGTCCAAATTTAAAATTTTTTTTTCAAAATTTTTGTTTTTTTACGTAATTTCCGAAAAAAAATCCCAAAAAATTCTTAAAAGCTCTCTAGTATGCGATTTTTAAGTTTTAAAATTTAAATCTCATGTTTGAAAATGTTTGTACTCTTCGATTTTTTAGAAATTTTTTTGTGTATAACTTCTATCAATTCTACAAATTTTTTGCCTAGGAAGATCGTGGGATAACGATTATTACTATTTTTTAAAATTTTTTTAAAAAATTTTATTGTAATTTTTCAATCTTAAAATCATTTCTACTGGTCCAATGGTGCGTCATAGAGGGGTCCTTTATAAGACCGACCCCCATTAATTTTTACGTCTTAACATTTCTTTGGAACTAATACCCTATCTCCAATTTCTAAGGGGGCTCCCACACAAAACGACATTTTTTAAAATCTGTTCCAAACGCTCTAACTGCCCTAATAGTGCCCTTAGAGCAACAAAATGTATGACCGACCCACAATATTTTTTTAGTCCAAACATTTTCTCTGAACAGACCTACCATCTATCTTTAACTATTAAGGCGGTCCCCATACAATTTTTTTTTTTTTTTTGTAATTTTGTTTTATTTAATCAGCTTATACCGGTCCAACGGTGCGTCCGAGAGGGGTCATTAGTGAAACCGACCCCCATTTATTTTTACCCTACAACATTTTTTCAAAACATACCAAAGCCCTATCTCCAC
Source organism: Pegoplata infirma (assembly GCA_963921195.1). Taxonomy (NCBI): domain Eukaryota; kingdom Metazoa; phylum Arthropoda; class Insecta; order Diptera; family Anthomyiidae; genus Pegoplata; species Pegoplata infirma. The sequence continues at coordinate 46,841,204 of OY992540.1, read as the reverse complement.
TCCCTAAGTAGGCTCCCATACAAATAACAGTTGGAGCAAATTTTATAAAAATGTAATTTGAAAAAACAGATACCCAACGCAGTACAACATACATAAATACTGCTTTGTTTTGCTTATGAAGAATAGATCATTCTTCATGTCGATAGGCGGAGTATAGCGTTTGAATTTGGACCAATGGTATCTTGGAAAAATTTTCTTAGAATTTCTCGTAGATTTTGTTTTTTGTTTATTTTGGGCCATTCAAATCGGTCCGTCCTATTAAACATGGTAAGGCAACCCCTAATGAAATCAGTTGAAAACGTGATATCTTTTGGGGAATCACCTTCCAACAAGAGTCCATATTTTTAAAATCAGCAAAAAAAAAGGTTCAGAACAAACAAAATTAGTGTCCTAAACTATACCTCATCATGTCCGGACTTAAATCCGATTGATTTGGTGTTGGCGATTATGAATGGCGCTTAAAAACGACCCCCAATCACATATTTGTGGATGAAAAGTAAAAATACATGAAATATGGGATTCCATCACCACTAGTGAGTGTTAAATTTTAATAAGTTCGATAAATAATCAAATTAAAGCCGTTATTTAATCCAAGGGTTACGTCACAAAAATATTACTAATCTTTTATATGCAGTACGAACTTAAAATGGTCAAAATAAAAAGTAGTTAATTTTGAGTACATGAAGCTATTGATTTTTAACAAAGCAAATTTTTTAAAAATATTATCTTCAATTAATGATTCTTGAAGAGAATAAAATTACCTTTCAAATAAGTGTATAAGCATTAAAATCGGTTAATATTTTGGCGAAATACAGCTACTCAAACTTTATGTATGAAAATTAAAGCGTGGGGTACGAACCTTTCCTGGTTTGGGTAGTAGTTTGCAACATTTGGTCTCTCATGATGTTTTTTCTTTTAGCGTGGCCTGTGAATTACCTGATATTAATCTGTCAGCTAAACGAGATATATTGAAGTACTATTTTTTCTTGGCCGAACGTTCAAAAGCCCAAAGCAAATTGTTTTCGTATAAAAGATTTACTCTCTGTCTGCTACAGATTGTTAGAAATTTGGAATCAACTTAATATTGAACTTATACTCAAAGGTAGCATCATTAGAAAATTGAATAATTTGCTTGACGCATATAGAAATGCAGATAAACAACGAGTAAAACGGGCAACAGAATTCAAAAAATTCGTAGAATCAACAAACCAATTATTCAACATTGGAAAATGTTAATGCAGCTTGAAAGAAAACGACTGCTCATGTGGATCTATCCCAGAAAACTTAAAAGATTTCATGCGCGATCAATATAATGACAGAATACAAACGAGGTACTGCGCAATAACTCCCAAATGAAATAAGTCCCAATGAAATAATTCCCAATGAAATAATTCCCAATGAAATAAGTTCCAAGAAAAATGAATTAACTCCACACTTTAAAAAATGATATAACTCCCAAAGAAAAAATTAAATATGTCCCAATATTTGGGAGTTATTTAAAATCAAAATAATAACTCCCAAAAAAAATTAAAGAACTCCCAATGAAATAAGTGCCAAGGAATATGAAATAAGTGGTACTGCGCAATAACTCCCAAATGAAATAAGTCCCAATGAAATAATTCCCAATGAAATAAGTTCCAAGAAAAATGAATTAACTCCACACTTTAAAAAATGAAATAACTCCCAAAGAAAAAATAAAATATGTCCCAATATTTGGGAGTTATTTAAAATCAAAATAATAACTCCCAACAAAAATGAAAGAACTCCCAATGAAATAAGTGCCAAAGAAAATGAAATAAGTTCCCATTGTTTTTTTGTAATAAAGGTTTTCTGCGTAGCCGGCCTTCGGCCGGGCTTAGGGATTACATACTCCATGCATTAAACCCACCCTCTCTGCAAACCAAAGCTATTTGGGTTATCAGGCCTTTTTGAGGCAAATTTGATAGCGTAAAGGCCTGCTACCCTAGAAAACTTTACTTTGCGGAGAGGGTGGGTTTAATGCATGAATTTTGTAATCCTTAAGCCCGGCCGAAGGCCGGCTACGCAGAAAAAATTTTAAGCAAAAAAAAAAACAAAATGCACAGAGGTGTATATTGTTTTCATTTAAAATGAAATAAGTCCCACCATTGATGAAATAACTCCCAATGCTTAACAAGAAATGAAATAACTCCCAATCTGTTTTTTGTTGGGGTTTTTTTCATTTGGAAGTTATTTCATAATGAAATAAATCCCAACAAAATTTGTGCAATAAGTCCCACTTCACTGGGACTAATTTCATAATGAAATAAGTCCCAAATCGTATGTAAAATTTTTGGGAGTTGTTTCATTTATTTTTTGGGAGTTATTTCATTTGGGAGTTATTGCGCAGTACCGAAATAAGTTCTCATTGTTTTTTTGTAATAAAGGTTGTCTGCGTAGCCGGCCTTCGGCCGGGCTTAGGGATTACATACTCCATGCATTAAACCCACCCTCTCTGCAAACCAAAGCTATTTTGGTTATCAGGCCTTTTTGAAGCATAACAAATTTGATAGCGTAAAGGCCTGCTACCCTAGAAAACTTTACTTTGCGGAGAGGGTGGGTTTAATGCATGGATTTTGTAATGCCTAAGCCCGGCCAAAGGTGGAATTTTGCGACTATTCGAAAAACAGTTAAAGATACCACTGCACTGGTTTGTGTGTCTTCTGCACTTTAACGAGCTTCCGTTTAGACATTTGTTTGACACTTTAGACAAATCAACCACCACTGTGTAACGTGCCGTTACAAGGAAAATACTTTTTCCTATACCGTACCACTCCACTTGTGCCCATTACTAATATGCAATTGTTTGTTTGATAGTTATTACTAGCAAACGTGGAAGAGTAGCTGGCAATTCTCATTAAGTTAGTCAAATAGTTATATATAATGACAAAGGTTGACTGACTAAAACAACGAGAAACCAGTTGGAGTTCGTGATATACCTCGTAGAATATACGATGTATACCGTAAGCCGATCAGATTCCTGTTCCCAACTCCGTCTTTAGCCGTAGTTGGTCCGTAGTTAAAACCCTGTAGTTAGAAAACCGACTAAACCCGAACGCTACCTATCGTTCGTATTAACACGACTCACCTGCTACTTAGTATTTTTACTTACCGTAGTTAGCACCCGATCGCCCACTAAACCCGAACGCCACCTATCGTTCGTATTAATACGACTCACCTGCACCCCATTCTCGTGAGTTACTTAGTATTTTTACTTATCGTAGTTAGCACCCGATCGCCCACTAAACCCGAACGCCACCTATCGTTCGTATTAACACGACTCATCTGCACCCCATTCTCGTGAGTTACTTAGTATTTCTACTTATCGTAGTTAGTACCCGATCACCCACTAAACACGAACGCCACCTATCGTTCGTATTAACACGACTCACCTGCACCCCCTTCTCGTGAGTTACTTAATATTTTTACTTATCGTAGTTTGCACCCGATCGCCCACTAAACCCGAACGCCACCCATCGTTCGTATAAACACGACTCACCTGCACCCCATTCTCGTGATTTACTTAGTATTTTTACTTATCGTAGTTAGCACCCGATCGCCCACTAAACCCGAACGCCACCTATCGTTCGTATTAACACGACTCACCTGCACCCCATTCTCGTGAGTTACCTAGTATTTTTACTTATCGTAGTTAGAATACCCGATCGCCCACTAAACCCGAACGCCACCTATCGTTCGTACTAACACGACTCACCTGCACCCCATTCTCGTGAGTTACCTTGTACATTAGGGGTGGGATAGTGCACGAGTTTTCGATTTCGACACGCTAGAACCGCTTATTTTGTGAGGTTCGTAAAAAAAATGCATGGGCCAAAAAATGGGGCAAATCGGATAGGATCTAGGGGTCGCTCATCGGGGTCAAAGTTGGGCGTAGAGGGGAAAAAATCCACAAAAAGGCCTAAAACTCTCCTGGTTTTGCTCCTAGAGGGGTCAAATGTGAGACCGGCCCCCATTATTTTTTCCCCCTGAACACTTTTGCCAAACATACCTAAGCCCTATCTCCAATCCCTAAGGGGGGTCCCATACAAAGGTTCAATTTTAAAAAAAGCTTGCTAGTACCGCTCTAGCTGTCCTAGAAGTCACCCTAGAGGAATCAAATGTAGGACCGACCCCCAATATTTTTTCAACCCCAACATTTTTTTAGAACATACCTACCCCCTATCTTCAATCCTTAGGGTGGTCCCCATACATTTTTTTTATTTTTTCTTAAATTGTCATATTAAATCAGCTCCTACTGGTCCAATGGTGCCTCCTAGAGGGGTCATTATCAAGGCCGACCCCCATTAATTTTTAGCCCCCAACACTTCTTCTGAACATACCAATTCCATATCTCCAATTCCTAAGGGGTCTCCCACACAAAATGACATTTTTGTAAAACTTGCTCTCACCGCTCTAACTATCGCAGGGGTGACCCTAGAGAAGTTAAATGTGTGACCGACCCCCAATATTTTTTCAGCCCCAACATTTTCCCCAAACAAACCTACCCTCTATTTTAAATCCTTAAGGGTGTCCCCACACATTTTTTTTATTTTTTAATTTTTATACCCTCCAACTACAGTATAGGGGTATACTCACTTTGTCATTCCGTGTGTAACGCATCGAAATATCGGTCTAGGACCCCATAAAGTATATATATTATTGATCAGTGATCGATTCTAAGACATTCTAGCGATGTCCGTCTGTCCGTCCGTCCGTCCGTCCGTCCGTCCGTCTGTCTGTCCGTCCGTCTGTGGAAGACACGATACAGTCCAAAATAAAAGTGATAGACTCCTGAAATTTGGCATATATATGTCTTATGTTCATAGGCTGGTTAAGTTCGGAGATGGGAAAAATCGGACCAGGGGGGAAAAAGTTCCCCCTTGAAGAACTAAACCAACCTCTGAAAAATATCATATTTTTCCATGATTTTTTGTGTTTTTGTTTAACAAATCCAACATTTTTATGCTACAAGAAGTTCAAGGTCCTGGATTTGGACCAACAGAATTAGAAAATATCGTTTTACGGTCCGCCCCCAAACCCCCCCCCCCCTTTTATGTCGTGGAATATTTTTTGTTTAGATAATGATAAATTTGCATTTCTTTAGTGCAAAAAGCATACCAATTATTTTTTTAACACTTATTCGAGAGGAATTGTGCCCCCCAATTACCACTACCGCCCCCCCCCTTTCAAAAAAAAGAAGACGCCCCTGAAAATTTTTTTTTATTATTTGCATGTTGGAGGGTATAAAAGATTCGGCACAGCCGAATTTAACACTCTTACTTGTTTTTTATAAAATCTGCGCCTACCGCTCCCATTCTGCCTTTTATGAACGGTAAATGCAGACTGACCGCCATTAATTTTTGCCCCCTACATTTTTTCTGAACATACCTACGCCGTATTTCCACTTTGTAGGGGTGCTCCCCTGGGGAAAACTAAATTAGTAATGTATGTAGAGAAGTCAAACGTATGACCTGCCCATATATTTTTTTAGCCAAAACATTTTCTTCAAACATACCTACCCTCTATCTTCAAGGTGTTACCCCACAATTTTTTTATTTATTTTATAGAGAAATCAGAGGTCTTTAATTTGTAATTTAATAGTAACTTTTGTTAAGCGTAAACAAATATTTTTTTTAACTTGAAAATAATAAAAAATGATAAATAATATAACTATAATTCAAATTAATTTATTTTTATCGTGTGATGGATATTGTTTCCGATTTTCGCCCACGACCTGAAGCAAAACTATTTTTTCCTCCTCGTTACGGCACAACACGTTGTTATAGTCTTCTATTATATATTATATTTATATTTATATATTTTATCTATATTTTACGCCTCTTTCGGCAGCGTCGTTGACAACATGTACTTTACGTAATATTTGCAGCGCTCGCTGGTAGTCCTGACGATTTTCCCAAGTATTTGGATCGGAAGCAATGAAATATGTTGCTATTCCGAAGCGTGCAAAAAACTTTGGAGCCTCAGGTGTGACGTAGTGGCTTAAATCAGTTTTCATGAGTTCTTGATTCACTTGTTTCGATGCCATGTTAATTCTTTTCACACCTTCGAATCCAACAACATGTACTTGTTGCCACTGTCGCCGCTATCCTCTGAGGCATCTTCTTCCCCGATATCATCGTCTTCTTCTTCCTCGCTGTCTTCGTTAGACGATTCGTCCATCTCATCGTCAGATAACTCTTCCTCCAATTCCTCTTTCTCTTCTTCAAATATACGAATTGCATTCGACATTTTTCGTTTTATTTCACAAGAGATATTCGGATCAAATAGTGCGAGAGCAATAGCTTCGCCACTGAGATACCAGAGATGTCCACAGAATCTCTTGACCAATCGTTGCGACAGAATCTTATCAATTGAATCATAATTGGCAATCGCTTTCAAAAAATTCAAATCATTATTTGGAGCTTATATTGCTTTGGTAGCGCTAAACCAAGCTTTTACGTAAATTGTTATGATGAAAACGGTCACATCAAGAAGTGCATTTAATTCTTTTTTGGCCAAACCAATATATTTTCGGAACAAAAACATTTCTAGGCAATATATGCCTTTTGCCATCCATCGAGCATGACTGATGGGTCCTGGTGGGCTAAAATGCTTATTAGGAATATTTTCGCCAAGGTATAATAAAACAATTTCAAGAAACTCCTTGTAGTCGTCTCTGGGTTGATTTTCTTTTATTTGAGCCCAACAAAACAACTTGATGTCAGTTTGGACTTGAGCTGGTATGTTGCCTGCCACTTCCTCATCTTATATGCCAAGACTGTACGGTTTGTCTTTTATATTTTCCCACTGCTCTTTAAAATGCGCAAACATTAGCACTCCTGGTCCAGACGTTTTGCCGAATTTGGTTTCAAACACTTATGGTGTTTTCTTTTCTGAAAAAAAATGTTTGCCATTTTAGGGTATACATTTTTAAAATGTTTAACTCACACCTTCAAAAAATTGCATTTTATTTGACTGGAATAGAACACAACATACCTCAATACTCTGCCCTGTATTTTTTTAACAGCTGTTATGAGAAAACAACACAGAAAAAGTCAGCTGTTGTATGAGGCAATTTCAACCCCGTGATTTTTTACGGGGTAAAAAGTGCAAATTTTTTGCACTTTAAAGGGCAGACATTTTTAGAAAAGAACACGATATTCTTTATAAGGGTTGACATTTTTTTAGAAAAGAACACAAAAACATAATTTTTGGGGCAAAATGCAGAAAAAAGGTACATTTTTTGCCAGAAAAGAAAACAGCATTAGTTTTCCCCAGGGGAGCACCCCTACAAAGTGGAAATACGGCGTAGGTATGTTCAGAAAAAATGTAGGGGACAAAAATTAATGGGGGTCAGTCTGCATTTCCCGTCCCTAAAAGGCACAGTGGGAGCGGTAGGCGCAAATTTTATAAAAAAAAATTAAAAATAAAAAAAATGTGTGGGGACACCCTTAAGTCTTAAAAATAGAGGGTAGGTTTGTTTGGGGAAAATGTTGGGGCTGAAAAAATATTGGGGGTCGGTCACACATTTAACTGCACTAGGGTCACCCCTACGATAGTTAGAGCGGTGGGAGCAAGATTTACAAAAATGTCGTTTTGTGTGGGAGACCCCTTAGGAATTGGAGATATGGAATTGGTATGTTCAGAAGAAGTGTTGGGGGCTAAAAATTAATGGGGGTTGGTCTTGATAATGACCCCTCTAGGAGGCACCATTGGACCGGTAGGAGCTGATTTAATATGACAATTTAAGAAAAAATAAAAAGAATGTATGGGGACCACCCTAAGGATTGAAGATAGGGGGTAGGTATGTTCTAAGAAAATGTTGGGGTTGAAAAAATATTGGGGGTCGGTCATACATTTGATTCCTCTAGGGTGACTTTTAGGACAGCTAGAGCGGTAGAAGAAAGATTTTTTAAAATTTGAACCTTTGTATGGGACCCCCCTTAGGGATTGGAGATAGGGCTTAGGTATGTTTGGCAAAAGTGTTCAGGGGGAAAAAATAAAGGGGGCCGGTCTCACATTTGACCCCTCTAGGAGCAAAACCAGGGGAGTTTTGGGGCTTTTTGTGGATTTTTTCCCCTCTCCGCTCAACTTTGACTCCGATGAGCGACCCCTAGATCCTATCCGACCTCCCCCATTTTTTGGCTCATACACTTTTTTTACCAACCTCACAAAATGAGCGGTTCTAGCGCTTCCAAATATTGCTGCTTAAAATCTCACACAACACTATCCCACCCTTATTGTACATATTCTAATTTACTTTCGTCATTCGATTCCCTGACACCCCCGAACACCAACTAACGTTCGGTCTCACCGACTCACCTGCGCCCTATACTCGTAAGTAGTGTTTATAAAAAACCGATATTTTGAAAACCGGTTTCTCGGTTAACCGAAAATCAGCTTTTTCGGTTAACCGGTTTTCTCGGTTAAACCGGAATAAAAAAACCGGTTAACCGGTTTTTTTTCATTGACTGAAAAAACCAAAAAATACATGAAAATAGCTGATTTCTATTAAATAATAAAGCAAATATAGCTTAAGTTAACATATTAGTTTCTTTCAGCAAGGTTTGCAACTATTACGCTATAAAAAAGCGATATTTAAATAATGTACTTTAATTGACCATATTCACTAGAACTTCAATTTAATTTGTATTGGTTTTATTTAGAAAAATACATTTATTCGTTATAAGTAAATTGCTGTTCCGAATTTTATTTTTGTTTTCTTTTATTGACATTTTCGCCATTAACAGGGATTTTAACAGTCACTTATTAAGTTTTTCATGAAAGGTTAAAAAAAAAACGCTGACAACGGTGAGTATTTCAAATTTTTATCAGTTTCGGAAAAAAATTCCTATTTAGAAAATTATTTCTTAAAGACAAAAAACATTTTAGACGTTCTTTCTCGCGGGTTTTTAATGTGTTTTCAACGAAATTTTGAAAATATCATTAAAAAATAAGTGTAAACCCTTAATATTTGCTAAAATATTCCGTTTTGAAAGTATTTAAAAAAACCGGTTAACCGACAGAAAAAAACCGGTTTTCGGTGCACCGGAAATCTTCAATTCCGGTTAACCGGTTTGCAAAAAAACCGAAATTTTAGGAAAAAACCGGTTTTTCGGTTAACCGGTTAACCGGTTTATAAACACTACTCGTAAGTCACTTACATCGGTACTAAACGACATTGGGTCAACAACTTCGTGTGTACAACTATACCATCACAAAGGAAGCAGACCTTTGTTGAACACTGGACATATCTAGTGCTACCTCAGCTGGAAACAAAACTGCATCACAACTGGACCACGATCAACTACGGGTAAGTTGGGCTCAAAAATTGCTGATTGTGAAAATCTTCCGGTATGTAATTTTTATAGCTGATTCTTTACCATTTTTTATTCTATTTTTTAACTTTTATGTTTTCTTTTCAGGTGGTAACCGATTTTGAGGAAATCGCTTTGGAAAATATGCCTCCTGGTGATTTAAATCCAGAAGAATTATCTACTGATTCCAGGTACTTGTTAATGACCAATGCAATTTCTAATGGTGTGGTTCCTGCGGATTTGTCTCACATAACACCAGGGCCAATTGTACATTCTCGTTGGCTGACTAAAGCCAATAGATTATTACGGTTGTATGTTACAACTAATAATCCAACTGAAAATTTAAAAATTCTGGCTAACTATATAATAAAAGTATACACGCCAATGTATTTCAAAGTTAAGTATTATAGCTCTGCCGCATACGGTAGTACATTACTTTTTAAATTTATTACTTGGACACGATTTTTACCACCCAATTTACTTGCAGTTGTAAATACAGTAATTCATATAAAAATAATCCATATTTGGCACACTCCGAAAATATCTTGCTATCTACACATGTTGTTTGATGATAGAATGGAAAAACGAAACATTGCTATAAAGAAGATTTTACATTACCGAAGACATATTGTCGACCCAACGAAACTTAGAGTTTATAAAAAAACTCTTAAAAACTTTAATTGTACGGAATATACAAATATGATTGATTTAAATGACGATACCATTTTATTCGAACCACCGTTTACGCAAAGTTATTCGTATGAACATTTGGAGGGATATTTAAATTACGCAGTACCACCGTTCGATGATCCAGAAATTCCTTTACACATTCAAGGAACGGAAAGACATGTCCAATTGCTGGCTGCCACTGCTAAACGAGTTGCAGGAAATAATGTAGAAGGCGCTATGGCGACGACATTAGAGAGCGAAAACACTAAGACTTGAAAGCAAACAATACTTTCAGAAAAAATAATGTTTTTTTTTCACATTTTGTCTTTTTGATAATAGGTTGATAGATACTTAATTATCTCTCAATTTGAATTTTTGTAGAAAAAAAAATAAAAAGGGGAAAAAATTCAAAAAGCTGTTTTGCACCCGGCGTTGCCCGGGTTGAAAAAAATATTATGTAATGAATGAGTTTTTTATTAGTCAGTTTATCTACTTCTTCGTAGCTTTTCATTGGTAAATGTAAACCTATTCATGAGGTTTAGTAAATTTTTTTTCGATTTTGCTTAGCGTCGGGAACATGGTTATACGTGTTCCTCCGTCATGGGAACAAACCTATTATTAATGTATTTCTTAAATGGCTTTTAAAAGGAACCTATAGTTCCCTCCTCGGTTAGGACTTCATGTAGTGAAAACATTAATAAAGACATAACTTTTACTGTAGTTCAAGTGGGTGTGGCATTTAACGCATTTAGTTCAATTTTGGTCTCATATGACCTATAGTTCCCCTATTGGTTAGCACGTGAAGAAATTTGCAATTTAATTTGCTCAACTCTTACTAAATTACAAAGGGGCGTGCCATTATATATCTTTTTAAAAATCGCAGTTTAATATTGTCTAAAGAACTATTTATGTTGAAGATTTCATTGAAATTGACTCAACCGTTTTCAGGTTCTGATATCGCAAATAGTTCGCCCTCGCGGGCTAATATGGCATATCGTTCAACGGGAAACAGGAAAACATATTTTTTTTATTTAATACAAAGGGGTGCGGCATTTTAAGCCCCTTTTCTCTCTCTCGATCATGGTAAATACCATCTGTGGTGAAAATTTGATTAAAATTGGTTTCACCCGTTAACGCGTGAGTACGGATCAGTCAGAAATAAATTTCAATGTATTACAAAGACACTTAGCAATTCACACCTTTGTCTGGTCGGGTCTATAGTTTCTGCTTCAATAAGTACTAACAAACTGTGTCAAAATGCTAATAACATCAGGTTCACCGTTTAAGCATGATTACGGAAAGGCAGAATGAACTTTCAGTACATTACAAAAGGATTGGCAGTTGATACCATACTAAAGTTCCCGCCTCTGTTAGTACTATCTATGCAAAAAATTTTGTTAAAACCGGTTTAGTCGTTTAAGCGTTATTAAGGAACATGCAGAAACACTTTCAGTATAGTACAAAGGCGAGTGTCAATTTACGCCCCTTTTGGCCAAACGCGCTCCATTTTAATCTATAGTTCCCGCCTCGATGGTAAATATTTCATTTAATTTTAGACAGAAATAGCGTTCAATAAAATAAAGAGGAGCGCGCTATTTTATTTTTTATTAAAATCGGTATAGTCGTTTAAGCATGATTATGGAACATGCAGAAAAAACTTTTAGTATAGTACAAAGGGGGGTGGCATTTTCCGTCCTTTTGTCCATACACTGAAAAAAAAATTTACCATTTTTAAAGCATGTTGAACTTAATTTAAAAAAAGGAGGGTATGCGAGGGCTCCAAAGATATTAATTCTTCTTCCAAGTATATTTTTTCCAAAAACATAGTAATGCATTTACTTAAATATATCTTAAAAGTAAGTAAAATTGTACTTAATATAAGTTTAATTGTTTTTATCCAGAGGAAAAATATTTTTTTAAAATAAGTAAAAAATTCCTTAAAATTACGGATTCTGTGGACCCTATAGAGTCTTAATGTGAGGACCCTACGGGCCCCCAATATATGGGGTCCGCCCATGAGTATGTGCATACACTATTATAGGGTCACTAATGATTTTGATCCAAAATTTTGGTCAGAATCGCTCTATCTTGCTTAGTTTTCGAGATATGGAAATGGGGTCTTGAGAAATTTGATCATGAAATAACTCGAAAACTATTACTCGGAGGGCTTTTGGGTCTTCGGCGGTCATATTCTACAAGTTAAGGACTACAAAAATGTCTTTAGAATTTTTTTCGTATCTGTTATATTTGCAGAGTTATAGGCATTTGAAAATTCCGCGAAAATCGAAATTTGGATTTAAAGTTAGGGTCTCATGGGGTCTCCAGATGGGGCCCCCAGATGGGGTCCCCAAAATACCTAATGTAGTTTTTCCTTACGTTAAGTAAATTCTTTCTTAAACTGATGAAGATATGGATTCAAATAAAGTCAATGAAATCAATAAAATAAAGATCACTATTTTCTTAAATTAAAACAAAAATGAATTAAATTGAATAAAATGCGTTTTGGAATTAAAGATTAGTACTTATTTGATTCAATGTCTTGAAAATGTCTATACTATTTTTAAGTAAGTTACGTACTTATTTATTTTTTTTGCTCACAATTTAAATTTTTTTCTTTTAAGTAATACAAAATTTTTTAATAAACCCTTTTTTTCTTAAATGCAATCAATTCGCCATAAATGTAAAGAATATTTAACTTAATTTAAAAAAACAGATTAAGGAAAACTTTTGTGTTTTTTTAAGTATTTGCATGTACTATCTTCAAGTTTATTTTCTTTGTTTTAAGTAAAACCACCTTATATTAAGATAAGTTGAAGTAAATTCCAAAAAAAATTGTTTACTTAAATTAATAACAGTGTTTCTTTAATTTCAGTATAGTTATTTTTTTCAGTGTACGCGCTCTATTATAATCTATAGTTTCTTTGATGAAAATATCATTGAAATCGGTTCAGCCGTTTATACGTGATAACGGAACAGGAAGAAATAAATTTTAATGTAATACAAAGGGGCTCTATTGTGGCTCATAGTTTTCGCTTCGGTTAATACTATATGTGGTGAACAATACATGAAAATCAGTTTAGCTCTTGAAGCGTTATTTAGAAATAACTTTTAGTGCAATAAAAAGGGGCGTGGCGCTTTACGCCCCTTTTTTCGATCGCCCTCTATTGTTCATCATAGTTTCCGGCTCGGTTAGTATTATCTGTGGTAAAAATGTCAGTGAAATCGCTTAAATCACTTTTCAGTGATTGCAGGACAGGCAGATATAGTTTCAATACAAAACAAAGGGGCGTGCCATTTTACGCCTATTTTTCCGATCGCGGATTTTTTTGGCTTGGTTAGTACTATCCGTGGTGATAATTTCATGAAAATCGGTTCAGCTGTTTTTCCGTTATTGCCGGACAGGCAGATATAGCTTTAGCATAGTGCATAGGGGCGTGGCATTTTACGCCCCTTTGTCGGATTGCGGTCGCTTATGGCCTATAGTTCCAGCCTCGGTTCGTACTATCTGTGGTGAAAATTTCATGAAAACCGGTTCAGCCGTTTTTCTGTTATTGCCGTACATGCAGATGCATGGTACAAAAGGGCCTTAGCATGGTACAAAGGGGCGTGGCATTTTACGCCCCTTTGTCTGATCGCGGTCGCTTATCTTCTATAATTCCCGCCTCGGTTAGCACTATCCGTGGTGAAAATTTCATGAAAATCCGTTCAGCCGTTTTACCGTTATTGCCAGACAGGCAGATATAGCTTTAGCATGGTACATAGGGGCGTGGCAAATACGCCCCTTTGTCCGATCGCCGTCGCTTATGGCCTGTAGTTTCCGCCTAGGTTAGTACTATCTGTGGTGAAAATTTCATGAAAATCGGTCAGACGTTTTTCTGTTATTGCCGTATAGGCAGATATAGCTTTAGCATGGTACAAAGGGGCGTGGCATTTTACGCCCCTTTGTCCGATCGCGGTCGCTTATGGCCTATAGTTCCCGCTCCGGTTAGTACTATCTTTGGTGAAAATTTCATGAAAATCGGTTAAGCCGTTCATTACTTATTGCGGAACAGACAGACAGACAAACCAACAATCAGATTTATAATATTAATAGGGATTTTGTTTTAGCAATATCGCATGAATTAATCAACCGAATTCGATAAATTTGGGCTTAAATTCTTCGTTTTGAATTGTAAATTGAATTAAATGATGGATTGAGCACCAAAAATGGCCATGAAAGTAATATTCATGGACAAAATCATGAAAAAAATGGAAAAATGCTCCAAAATTTGGACAAAAATGCCCCTAACTTTTGAACCGTTGGACCAATGTTGGAGATTTTTTTTTGTAAATTGATCAAAATGAGCTCACCTTTCCAACGCGCCTACTGGCGATTAAACCCGATCTATAGTTTTTGAGCTATGGATGTGAACGTGTAGGTAATATTTCATACGAACGTCAATTTGGGAAAAAATCTACCAACAAAAAGTAGGGGACTCGATTCTAACGATAGAGGTATGGGTCCTTTGGCAAATTTTCATGAAATAACCCATAGAATACGGAAATCATAGGGAAATAGGTGAATTTTTTCACTCCCTACAAATCGACCCCCCCATATGTATATTTATAATCAGTGATCGATTCTAAGACATTCTGGCTATGTCCGTCCGTCCGTCCGTCTGTAGTTAACACAATGCAGTCCAAAATAAAACAGCTAGACTCCCCACATTTGGCACAAATATGTCTCATGTTAATAGGCAGGTTAAGTTCGTAAATGAGCAAAATCGGACCAGGGGGCAAAAAGTTCCCCCTTGAAGAACTAGGCTAGGTTAGGTTATGAAGGATGACACTGGTATAAACCAGCGTCCATAGAGGCCGTGATGTGGCCCATTATGATTCCTTTGAAACTTTGATCCTCTCTCTTCTTATACTGTGTAGCCCAAAGTGGTTTTCCTTTATGCGTCCCATTTAGATGCCTTTATAAATCCCAGTAGGGTCCAAGGATTCGTGCCTCGTAATTCGGATAAATTCTGAAAAATATAAGAACCAAAAATTTTTAATCTTCTAAATGACAGTGCAGGGCATTCGCATAAGAAATGATAGGTATCTTCTACGGATTCTCTGCACCATCGTCATGAATTATCATTTCTAATTCCAATTGTTACCATGTGTTTACCCAATGTGTTGTGACCAGTAATGAGGTTAACTGTAGCTCTAAGTTGCTTCCTGTCCATATCTAGAAGAATTTTGCAGTGTTTTGCCAAGCTTTCATCCCATAATAATTTTGTCTGTATACACCTGTCAGAGTTTGACCATTTATCCAACCAACTCACCCTTGTGTCCAATCTTATTCTCTGACAAATAATAGACAGTGGAGGGAAAACTTCAGATTCCGCTGTCTCCTGTGCGAGTTCCGTGCAAGCTCATCGGCTTTCTCGTTTCCCAAAATATCTTTGTGTCCAGGTACCCAGCACAGAGTAATATTATGCTGCTCGCTGAGAACCTTAAGCTCTCTGTGGCAGCGGCTGACCACCTTAGATCTGATATTATCACTTTCCAAAGCCATTAAAGCAGCTTGACTATCAATGAAGAATACAATATCACACCTGTATATTGGTAACATCGAAATTTGCTCAGCTGCCTTGGCTATCGCGAATACTTCGGCTTGGAAGATACTACCAACCTCTGAAAAATTAAATTAAAGCATCTTATTTTTTAAACACATATTCGAGAGGAAATTTGGCCCCCCAATTACAAATACCAAACCCCCCCCAAAAAAAAAAAAAACGCCCGCGGATTTTTTTTATTTTTTTTTGCATGTTGGAGGTAATAAAAGATTCGGCACAGCCGAATTTAGCTCTCTTACTTGTTTTTATTAATTTTTTTTTACCAAACATTTTTTTCATCAAAAAAAATTTTTTTTCACCAAAAAATTGTGTTTTCATAAAATTTTTTTATTATAATTTTGTTTTTCGTAAAAAAAAAAAAATTTTTTACCAACACTTTTGTTTTCACCAAGTTTAAACGAATGACATAAAAATGTTCCATTTGTTTAACAAGTGTACAAAAAACAAGTGATGCTGTTAAATTCTTCGGTGTCGAATATTTTTCCAAATAAGTAAAACACTCTTTTACCAAATTTACAGCTCTGTTGGTTTGGACTGCAGCCGTTTTCCACAGATAGATGAATGGATGTATATAATATATAAACTTAATGGGTCCTCGACCGATATTTCAGTTCGTTTTGCATGGAATAGCAAAGTAATATCACATTATTTTTTCTAAAAAAACTTTGCTTTGGCAAGTTCACCCAAATCTTCATTAAAACATTATCGTGATTTAATGTTTTGTGCAAGAGTAAAAAATTTCCAGGCATTTTTTTATAATTAGCTTGGAAATTTAGACATTTACAAAAAAAAATGTAAAATTACCAAAAAATTTAAATTTCGATCGAAAATTTGTTGCTAATAAACAAGTAAAACTGTCAAATATTGGTAAAATTACGAATCTTTTTCTAGTAATTTGACAAGATTTTTATACCCTCCACTTAGTGATAGAGGGTATATATAAGTTTGTCATTCCGTTTGTAACTTATCGAAATATCGGTCTGGGACCCCATAAAGTATATATATTCATGATGCCCGATCGATTTTAAGACATTCTAGCGATGTCCGTCTGTCTGTCTGTCTGTCTGTGGAAAATGCTGTCGCGGACAAAATACTGCACAGAGATGACTGAAACTTAACATATTTGTTGGAAGTTCTCCCGAGAAGTTTGGTATTGCATTTGAGCGATATCGGTTCAGCGGTTCAAAAGTTATAAGCAAAAATGTAAGCACACCTCAAAAATTTCAGCACATTCAACATAACCTAAAAATTCAAAATGCTTTAATTCGGCTTTTGGTTGACATATGTGAACATAAGTGAACACCAAATAGTATTTAAACAAGTACGAACACAAAAAAAAAAATCGCGGATTTTTTTTACCAAAATTTTTTTTTGCGAAAATTTTTTAAAAATTTTTTTTTTTTTTTTCTAAAGTATTTCCTTTTAAATAAAGTTTTTTGCAATAATCTTTACGAAATTGTGGAAGGTATCACTACATTCGGCAAGGCCGAATTTAACTTTTTTACATGTTTTGTACTGTTGTCGTGATATTCGACGGTAAAAAGTAGAAAATAACAATAAGTACTTAAACACTTTTGGAGTCCACAGTTATGAATTTTTGTTGTTGCTTTTAAAAAAATAGGATTTGATTAAAAAAAAAACTGCAAAACTATCGATAGTCGTCCCATTCGATATTCGGATAGTATCGGATATTTTAAAGAATTGAAGGAATTATTGTAAAATTACGTTTTTTTTTTTTTCATTGCAACTTGGTACTTATGACACACAAATGACAGTTTTTACCGTTCACAGCCATTCCAGTCTATTTTAAATCAATTCGGCAATCTCCACCATTCCGTGCTTGTTCTGTTCGGACCTTAAATTTCGCAATAACGTTAACACGAGATTACTACCATTGCTTTAATACTATAAAAAGTACAATTATTCCAAAATGATATAAAGATTTTTAAAACTGTTCACAAAAAAAATATAAAGAATTGTGATCACATGTCGAATTATGGCTTAGATGTTGCGTAATTTAAAGTAGAATTTTTATAGGTTTTTACAAAAAAAATCGAAGGTTTCGGACTCTTTAAAAAAGTAGATTTTAATTTTTAAACGTTAAAAAATAAGTGATAATTACTTCGAATAATTTTTTTATATTTTTTTTCTAAAACTACATTTAAATACCAACAAAACGTTGTCCAACTTTTTTTAAATATCTATATTTTTTATTGGTCAAAATTAATTAAAAATTTAAATTTTTTTAATTTTTTGAGAAAATCGCTATTTTGAAAATTTGATTACTCAGCACCATCTTGAAAAAAAAGTCTGAAAATTGGTGTCCAAGTTACATTTAATAAGTACTAAAACATATCCAAAAATAAAATAAATCGAAAGGGGTCGTGTCTAAAAGTGAATGATTTGGCTTGGAATGCCCCATATATATTTGAGTTGGTTTGGTGAATATGCCACTTCATCTGTTTATCGGGTATCATCATTTTTTTAAAAGATTTAGTGGATCTAAAAAGAATGCCGGTATTTTTTTTGGAAAAATTTTAGCTCCGTGGGGTGGTTCAAAGCATCTGAAAACGCGGATTTTGAGCTAATTTTTCTGCAGAGAAAAAACGGCTGAATATATTCCAAATCTGATTTCACCAGCCGATTCTACAGCAAAAAATAATACAATTGCTCTTTTTTGAACTATTAAAAAAGTTCCAATAGCCTACAGCAGGGGGCGGAAAAATCGATTTAAAAAAAAAAAATAATACAGTCGAACCCGGTTATAACGAACTCCGAGGGATCAGTAAAAATAGTTCGTTATAAGCGAAGTTCGCTATAAGCGGGGTATATTTTATATCAACCTTGTTTTATTTCCAAAAAAAAAAGTTCCAATTTTGTTTTATTTGACGTTTTTTTGAAAGTAAACTACTCGTTGAGAAGAAAACATTAAAAATGTAAAAAAAAATTATCAAAATTATAATATGAGCCAATAATTTCTAACCTATTGTGAGTCTGGTAAACAAAATTGCCGCAAATTTCAAAATATTTATGGGAGTTCGTTATAAAAAGGTAAATATACATGAAATTGTGTTCGTGGGACCATAATAAGTAGTTCGTTTTAACCGAGGATTCGTTATAACCGAGTTCGTTATAAAAGAGGTATTTTGTGTGAAAATTGTTGCCAAAACGTCGGGACTTTAGAATTAGTTCGTTATAACCGAGAATTCGTTATAACCGAGTTCGTTATAACCGAGTTCGACTGTAATAATAATTTTTTTATTCATGATGAAGAGGCGTTTTTTGCTAAGAAAATTGGTACAAAAAGTACCTTTCTATCACAACCCATTAAAAAGTTATAATCCCAGCAAAACTTTGGTAATGGGTAGTGATTATATAACACATTACCAGGTAATGTATATAACTTATTTGTAGCATTATTTTATGATGTCTTACCAAACATTTGTTCCACAACGTATTATTTTAAAGTGAAAAATAATGCATTACTAATAATTTGCTACGTAATGCATGATTATTGGAAAAAATGTATTTCATATTTATTATTTCTAAACATTAAATCATAGATGACTTATATTTGGTTACATTATGTATTATTTGAAAGTTTTAAATAATGCATTATTTATTATTGGATGCATAATGCATTACAATAACATAAAAAATAATTATTTTATAAAAAAAAGTTTAAACTAGAGATGGGCTCACGACAGAAAATTTCTAACGACACACACTCACGAGCATATTTTATCTACTTACACTCACTTACAATCACGTGAGTAAATTTAATACAAAATTACTTTTTCACTACTCGTAACTCCTTATATATTATCTTCTGGTATGCTATATTATTTCATTTCTCGTAACCTATAAAATATCATATATTTTACACCTTACTCGTATTCTTCGTTATAAATTTATGACTTATTTTATACCTTACTGGTATTCTTTGTGATAACGTAGATGCTTTACTTTGAGTCTCATCGCCTGTTAAAATCATCAATGCTGCAATGTATAAAATAAGAGATCCTATACCTTATTTTATACCTTATTTGGTAATCTAAGTTTTGCTGGGATGCTTCAAAGTTTTTGTTCTAATGGTAAAATTATAAAATAGTATTTTATTTTTTAAAATTTTTTGGATGGTCCAGCGGTCTGAACACTCGTTTTCGATTATCCTCTCAATGCTGATTCTAAATCCGGGTTCCAAAGTTTTCCGTAACGTAAGGTTTTTGAGAAAATTGAAGTCAAAGTTCACAAAAAACGCATTTTGGTATATTCAACCTGATATATCTAAACCAGTATTAAAAATTATCAATTTTTTTTTATTTTTTTCTGTGTAATCTTCGAATGCATTTTGTGGAAAATCAAATATTTTGAGTTATGACACTATGCAAGTAAATGATCGATATGTAAGTAGTTTTTATTTAAAACGTCGTTTACCTTAAATTAACTAATAATTATAAATAGGAATTAGATTTTCATGCACTAAAAAATCAAAAATATGCGCCAAAAAAATCTTAAATATGCACTAAAAAACCTAAAAATATGCATAAAAAAAATAAAATGTGTACAATAAAAATCTTGTTTTCATACACCCTAAAAGTTTCCTACCAGTTTTCTACTATAAATTGGGTAAATTTAAGCAAACTCAAAAAATATACTACTATAAGTTGAGTAATTTTCCAGTATTTTTAAGTAGAATTACACAATTTGTGTAAATTTACCCAATTTATAGTAGGAAACTGAAATCATTTTAATTAGAGTGTACGAAAAACCTCTTAAAAAGCAAAAAATAACACCGGGCTTAAATATTAAGATTTAAAACTTTATATAAGCGAGATTTTTTTAGAAATTAAGCAATCTATAGAAAAAAATTAAAAAGAAAAAAAAAATTTTTATTAACAAAATAAATTTTTTAAAATTTAAAATAGTTTTTGTAAAAATTAATTTCAATTTGCGTTTTTGCTAATTTATACCAAAACATGCAAAAATTTGCACTTAAAAGTTGAAAATATGCACAAAATATGCACTTAAAACCAAAATATGCAAAAATATGCATTTTCCCCAAAATATGCCAAAAAAATCGATGCCATTTTAACGTAAATTTTTTTGTTTTTTCTGTAAAGACAGTTGAGCTCAGGCTCAAATTATAATTATGTATTATAATTTTTTAATTATGTTATATATGGTTTGAATTGAGAAAGGTGTGAAAGAAAAATTTATTATTCTAAAAATTTAAGACATCCTGGTTCGTTTTTTATTATAATCATCCAGTTATTATAATCATCAGAAAAACTTTTAATGTCAAATTTATTCAGTTAATAGTTAATTTTATTCTATATGTGAAAATTATTAACAAATCGCAGCCGCCAGGGATTGAACCCATGATCTGTAATGTTTTTGCTATTAACTGCCTCTTATTCGTCCTCCTCTCCTTCATCAACTCTGATCAAAGTACTTATTTTGCAACCTTGCCAGAACATGGTCTATATTTTGTAGACACAAATGTTAGGTGTTGCCATTTTCCAAAGATACTATATTGCCACTTAGGCCGACTTAAAGTCGTTATCTTCAAATTTTTTTGTTTTTTCTGTAAAGACAGTTGAGCTCAGGCTCAAATTATAATTATGTATTATAATTTTTTAATCATGTTATATGTATATGGTTTGAATTGAGAAAGGTGTGAAAGAAAAATTTATTTTTCTAAAAATTCAAGACATCCTGGTTCGTTTTTTACTAGTTTCATATAATCCAGTTATTATAATCATCAGAAAAACTTTTAATGTCAAATTTATTCAGTTAATAGTCAATTTTATTCTATATGTGAAAATTATTAACAGATCGCAGCCGCCAGGGATTGAACCCATGATCTGTAATGTTTTTGCTATTAACTGCCTCTTAGGTACGATCACTCTAGACCGATACGCTGAGTTGGCTGTTCGGAAAGATAATTGTCTATATCATTTTTAGACTATCGACAAAAAGCATGCATTGGCATGGAAATCCCATCTCTACTTATTAAAATTTTTTTGTAACTGTCATTCATATACGGTTGAGTTTAATTGTCATATTCGGTTGACGAAGAAAAATTTGTTAAGTGTTTGAAAAAATAGTAAAACAATTAATGTAAAGGGGGCCCCCGTAGGCTAGTTGGTAGCGAGCTAGGCTTTAAACGTAGGGGTCGTGGGTTCGATTCCCACCAAAGCCCTTGTTTTTTTCGCTACAACGAGACAACGGTCATTGTTACCAGTTCTCGGTTAGGTTGAATTTATTAAAAATGAGTTGTAAATAAATAGAAACAAGTAAAAAAGTTAAATTCGGCCTTGCCGAATGTAGTGATCAGCCTTCGTATTTGCTCACTCTTTTTCTTTCAGTTTCATGAAACTCTAAAATGAAAATAAAAATTGTGTATCTCACTCATGCACTATGAAATAATTTGATTGTTTTCATTTTTCGTTGCTTGTGTGTGTGCAGTGAAAGAAGAAGTAATCAAACGAGAATTGAATGAATGAAACTTTTAAATAATTTTCATTCTCATTTTAGGCAAATGAGACTTTCATTTCGTGAGAATTTTTATTTTATTTTCAGTCTCACGAAAATAAAATGAAAGTTAGTTTCAGCGTATTTCAGTTTCATGCACACGGATGAAATATTTTTTTTATTTTATTCAATAGTTTACGATTTTGGTTGTGCCAAAGCGAATTTTTCAAAAATGTTTAATATTTCAAATAAGTAAAATTTTTTTAAAAAACTTCAGTTTTTCAAAAAAAAAAGCTGAACTTTACAAAAAAAAATAATTTTTTAAAAAAATTGATTTTTTCAAAAAAAAAAAAATTTAGTTTTTTGAAAAACTTTAATTTTTCAAAGAAAGTTGATTTTTTCCAAAAAAGTTGAAATTTTTAAAAAACTTCAGTTTTTCAAAAAAAAAATGAATTTTTCAAAAAAAAAAAATTGTTTTTTGAAAAACTTTAATTTTTTAAAAATAAGTTGAGTTTTTCACAAAAAGTTGATTTTTTCAAAAAAAGATCAAGAAAAAGATTCAAGAAAAAATCACTACTAGTGATACCCTCCACAATTTCAAAAAGATTATTGCAAAAAACTTAATTTAAAAGAAAATTACTTTTGAAAAAAAAATAAAAAATTTCCGCGAAAAAAAATTTTGGTAAAAAAAAATCTGCGACTTTTTCTTTTTTTGTCAAGAAATATGTTTGTACCTGTTTAAATACCATTTGGTGTTCAATAATGTTCACATATGTCAACCAGAAGCCAAATTAAAGCATATTGCATTTTTAGGTTATGTTGAATGTACTGAAATTTTTGAGGTGTGCTTACATTTTTGTTCATAACTTTTAAACCGCTGATCCGATATCGATTAAATGCAATACCAAACTTCTCGTTAAGTTTCAGTCATCTCTGTGCAATATTTTGTCCGCGACAGCATTTTCTACAGACAGACAGACGGACAGACGTCTTAAAATCGATCGGGCATCATGAATATATATACTTTATGGGATCCCAGATCGATATTTCGATGAGTTACAAACGGAATGACAATCTTATATATACCCTCTATCACTAAGTGGAGGGTATAAAAATAAATAAAAATAATTGATCATTTGATCAAAACTATTATTATTATTATTAATTTATGTAAATTAACAAAAAATTCGTTTTTAAAATATTTACACAAAATTAGTAAGTTTACAGTAAACTGCAAATTTGCATGAGGAAATAAATTAGTTGCACATTTACTAATAAATTTGTAAATATTTTAACAGTAAACAAATCTATTTGCTTATGTAAATTTGCAGTTTATTGTACACTCAAGAAAAACCTTGTAAAACTACAAGAAAAGTTTGTAAATTTTTTTTTTTTTGCTCCTTCCTATTTGACAAGAATTTCTTGTTATTTTACAAGCTTTTTACCAATAATTTTGTAATTTTACAAGCTTTTGACAAAACTTACAAGGAGGTTTCGTGATTTTACTAGATTTTTTGCTACCTCCTGTTTTACGAGAATTCCTAGTAAAAATTACAAGCTTTTTTGTAGTTTTACATGATTTTTACCAATAAATTTGCAAATTTCAAACTTTTTTAGCAAAATAAAACTTACAAGAAATTCTTGTACTCGTTACTAGGTTTTTTTTTGTAAAAAATCTTGGAAATTTGTAAAATTAAAAGAAAAACTGTAAAATTACAAAAAAAATTTAAACTTCAATCGAAAATTATTTATTAAAAAACAAGGAAAACTGCCTAATATTGGTAAAATGGGATTAGGAGACTTTTTCTACACCATTTACAGATGTAATTCGTAAAAGATCAATTGTAATTTGAAGATTCTACTTGTAATTCGAAGAGTCCATTAGTAATTCAAAGATTCCATTTGTAATTCGGAAATTATACTTGTAATTCCAAGATTCTATATGTAATTCGGAAATTCTATATGTAGTTCGAAGATTCCAATTTTAATTCGTAAAATATCAATGGAAATTCAGTTGTTTTTTTTTTTCGAATTACAATTGGAATATTCGAATTACAAATGGAATCTTCGAATTACAAGTAAAATCTTCGAATAACAAATGGTGTAGTTTTGTAAATATGTTTACATCGAATAAATCAATTTGTTTTTTTTTTTTCAATTTTTACTACAGTTAACCAATTTTGAATGTAAAACTTATTAAATATGACAGCTAAAACAAGTAAATTTTTTATGAAACTAATTTTGAAAAAAAAAGTAAAAAAGTTAAATTCGGCCTTGTCGAATGTAGTGATACCCTCCACAATTTCAAAACGATTATTGCAAAAAACTTTATTTAAAAAGATATTACTTTTCAAAACCAAAAAATTTTTGAAAAAAAAAAAATTCCGCAAAAAAACAATGGTAAAAAAAATCCGCGATTTTTTTCTTTTTTATTCAAAAAATATGTTCGCACTCCGAAAATTATGTAAGTTACTACCTGTTAGTTGTTTGTATATTTTACAGTAGTTAGTTATTTTCAACTACAAAGTCAGTTGTTTTTGTATGAAAAATATCAAACAACTATTTCTGTTAGTTATTTTAAGTACTTTTTTTGAATAACTAACAAAAAAGTAATGTGATGTAGTAACAGTTATTTAAAGTAGTTAATTTTATTTTTTTTTTATCTCTGAAAAATTTTCAAAGTTTTTTTCCAAAAAATAATAATAAATTTTCGTTTTTTTTTATTTTTTTAAAAAAAAAAAAAAAAACTATGAAAAAATTTGGTCTTCAATTTTTTTTTCTGGAAAATTTTTTTGAAAAAAAATATTATTTATAGATTTTTTTATTTTTACTACATTTTAGTTGTTTTGACTACAAATGTAAGTTGTTTTTACTACATTAGTCAGTTGTTTTTTGTCAGTTAAAATAACTAACATTGCTAGTTGATTTAACTGAAAAAGTAGTTGACCCCAAAACAACTTACAAAGTAGTTATTTTAACTGACATTTTCAGTTGATTTTACTAACATAATTTTTTGAGTGCGTACTTGTCTAAATACCATTTTTTAGACTTAAAAAAATAGAAATTGCAATACAGTTTTGCGTAACTGTTAAACTTTTTCTGAGTTTACAATTAAAAAATTGAGTTTACTTATTTTCTGTAGTAAATAATAAAAACTGTTCTATTTGATCAGTATTTTATTGTTGATTAAAAAAAAACATGTTTGCTAAATATACAATAGGATGGAACGTTTTTTACACTTTTTTCTTTGATCGTTAACGGCTGCCCGGAAAATGTGACCCACCCATACCATAAACATACCTGCATATTTTTTTTTTTTTTTTTTTTTTGAAACCGGCCCAGTTTGAAAATGTGTCACTGAGGAAATTTCCACAGTGATTACTTGAGGAAATGTCTTCAGGTTCTAACAAATCATAGATAATCCTTGAAGACATGTCCTAACATTGTCAGCACTGAATGTTCGCTTTAATAGTGTGGACAATTCCTCTAAGGCGTCTAAAAGGAAATGTCTTTAGAATAGCAGTATATATATATATATATATATATATATTTTTGATCACATGATCAATTATTTTTATTTATTCTTTCTATTTATTTACAACTCATTTTTAATAAATTCCACCTAACCGAGAACTGGTAACAATGACCGTCGTCTCGTTGTAGCGAAAAAAACCAAGGGTTCTGGTGGGAATCGAACCCACGACCCCCACGTTGAAAGACTAGCACGCTACCAACTAGCCTACGGGGGCCGTATAATTAATTAGAATTTAAAATCTGGGGAACTCTTGAATTTCCAAGAAAAAAAATGGCAATATTATCAATTTATTTAAAATAAAATCAAAATCTAACAAGTAGAATAAAAATAATAAATAGACAACAATTTTCAAAATAAAGTTTGCAACAAGTAGTAAGGTGTGGGACTTATAAACTGGAGGTTCCAGGTTCAAATCCAGTTGGGACAAAAAAAGGCGAAAAGTTTTTTCTAAATATGAGAAAGATAATTTATAAAGGAAAATGAATAAAACTAAAAACTAAAGGAATACAAAAATTTTTTGTATTTGCGCATGACCTACGTCAGACATTTCCCCAAAGAAGTCTTAGATGGCATGTCCCCAGAAGGTCAGCCCTGACCACTGCTGACTTTGAGTGAGGACATTTTGAAAATTTGTATGAAACTGTCCTCATCCCAGTACACACGGAATGACAAAGTTAGTATACCCCCATACTGTAGTTGGAGGGTATAAAAACTGTAAAAACGGCCCATCTTAATACACAATAAATTTAATATAAATAGTTCTATCTGGGTATAAGAGTTTTAAATTTTGAAAATTATGAAGTTCTTTGTAGTCGTTGTAGCAGTTTTAGCTTTCTTAGCTTTCGCTCTAGCTCAAGTAAGTTGCAAACATTTTTTGGAAAATTCTTTTTAACCTTAATTTTTTTTTTTAATTATTTAGGAAGAAGCTAATGTAGCTGAAAATTCTGGACCAAGCGCATCACCTGCACCACATTATCATCACCCAAGGCATCCAAGACCTGCACCTCATCAATTTGATCAAAATGGACAGGAACAACCGGAAAACGAAAATCCACCTAAGGAACAAGTGATGAGTTTTGAGGAAATAGTTCATAATCTGTTCAGTGGAGTTGATTTATATTTGGGATAATATCTACTGATATAATATCTACACTCAGATGAAAAGCTCAGTCAAAAAATCTGTTAAATGACTTTAAATTTGAATTAGCAAACTTTTAACAGATTTTTCTGCTGAAATAGATATTTTAAGTAAGTTCTCTGTCATATTAGTTTTAGAAAAAAAACAGATTTTTTTTGCAGTTTTACTGATACTGTTTGCTGAATATTTTTTTGCAGATTTTTAGCAAATTATTTTGTTATTTTACAGAAAAAATCAGTTTACCTTTTTTTTAAATGTTCTACGTTTCTGCAAGATCTGTTTTTTTTTTTAAAAATTTTGTGAAGTTTAAAATTCTAAAAATAAAATATATTAAAAAAAGCATCAGATTGTGTTTTGTAAATTTAACAGAAATATTTAGTTATCAGCGATGGAAAAATTGATACAAATGTACTTCTTTTGATACTTTTTGGTGTTCAACAGTAAGCTGATACTGCCACGACTCATTTTATAATTTTTCACAATTTTTCACTCAGCGGACTTCTTTTGATGCTTTCTGGTGTTCAACAGCATAGATGGGAATTTTTAATTACCATTGAAATTTAATTACCATTGGTTGATATCAATGGTAATGAAAAAATTTTCATTACCATTTAATGGTAATTAAATTTTTTTAATTGAAAAAATAATTACTAATCGTAATGAAATGCACTAATTGTTGAAAAACACCAATTATAATTGGTTTCAAAACCATTGGTTTGCACATTTTTGTTTTTTTGAAAAGTTAAAAATTTAAACATCAAAGTATGTTTTTACAAAAAAATATGAAAATATCAAAGACAAAAAACAAAAGGCAAATAAAAATTTCAAATATTGTGTTATACAAAGGCAATCAACGTGTGTTTGGTTTATAAAATGTGAAAAACTAAAACACCATATCAGGCACGTACGCATTGGGGGGGGGGGGCCCTTGGGGCCCGGCCCCCCCCCAAAATGATTTGACAATATAAAAATTTTAAGACTTTGCACTACAAAATAAACGTTTGTTAACAAAAAAAAAAAGGCTCAGTATAATTTTTTTTCTTTTTTACTCTAATCTAACGAAGGTTTTTTCTGAAAATTTCAATTTAGTAATATTTCTAAGAATTAGAAATACGAAATATAAATTCAAACCTAACGGACATTTTTCAAGACTTGAAAAGTCCTACTAAGGGTTGCAACTCTGAGAAAATCTACTACAGTGTAAGAAATTACAACTGTGTTGGCAAAAAGTTAAAAATAGATTCATTAAGTTCGTGCTAAACGTAACATATGGGTAAAGAAATGTAATATAATTCCCGTTCGCTTTTTCACCTTAATGTACGTTTAAATAGCTGATCTTAATCTTACACACCTACAGTGACAATCGAAGAGTGCTGACGAAGGAAGGGTGGCTTCTTCCGAAAGCTGTCGACATCTCCACTTAGCCTGTGTTGTCAATTAATTTTTTTCAGATTTTCTCATTGTACAACAAAAATAATTATTTCTCAGAAATAATTAATATGGACTCAAACCGAAATAAATAAAAACTTCAATTTCAAAATATTGAAAAAATTTTCATTCAAAAAAATTTTTGTGTGGGTTTAAATTCGTAAACTTTTACGGTAGTGAATAAGACACCTTTAAACTGCGACTGGCCAAGTAAGTTATGCATCATCAATATTATTCCATTGCTTTTCTCTCGACTTTAGTTAAAGCCGCTGCTAATGTATCAAAAGAGTACTTCTTTCAAAATATACTTGTATTTTGAAAAGTATTTTTGAAAAGTGCTCTTTTGCCACCAGTGCTGAAAAATTTTTATTGATAAAAAATATTGTGAATTTAAAACTTTTCTTTACAAAAATGTCTCAAAATCTATTAATTTCCTCATTCAATAAATGGATAAGAGATTTTTTAAAATCATAATAATTGTATTCAGACTATTTCTGTACGAAAAATATTTTAGAATCAAAGAATTTCTCTATAAAAAAACGTCTTATAATCTGTGTATTTTCTTTACGAAAAATCATTCAGAATCGGAAAAATCTATACGAAAAATGTATTAGAATCTGGGAATTTTTCTATACCAATTTGAAATATTTTTCTGACAAGAAATTTTTCTGTACGAAAAATGTGTTAGAATCTGAGAATTCATCTATGCATCAGGATCTCAGAACTTTTCCATACAAATCTGAGATTTTTCGTATAGAAAAATTCACTATACGAAAAATATCTCAGACTTTAAGAATTTTTCAATACGAAAAATGTTTCAGAATCTGAAATTTTTTCAATACAAAAAATGTCTCAGATAATCTCAAAATTTGTCAATACGAAAAATGTCTCAGAGTCTAATTTTTTTTTTTAACGAAAAGTGTCTCAAAAGCTGAGAACATTTTCTGTACGATAATTGATTAGAATCTGAGAGTTTTTCTGTACTAAAAATGATTTAGAATCTAAGAATTTTTCTTCACGAAAAATGTTTCAGAAATTAAGAACTTTTCTATAAGTAAAATGTCTCAAAATAAAGCAACTTTTTCTTAAAACCTTAGAGTTTTTCTGAATAAAAAATGGCTCTACACGAAAAATTTCTCAGAGTGTTAGAGTTTTCTTGAACAAAAAAATGTCTCAAAATTTGAAAATTTTCTATGCGAAAAATATTTTAAATCGTAAGTATAGTAAAAATTTTTCTATGGTTAAAATTTCTTGGAATTATAATTTTTTTTGTTTAAAAACTGCAAAACTAAAAATATTTCCTGCAATTTAAGGAGTCTTTCGTTCCAAAAATGTTTCAAAATCTTTGATTTTTATGTATCTTAGAATTGGAGAATTTTGTGTACCAAAACTGCTCTTAGAAGTTTTTGCATAAATATGGTTTATAATAAAAAAACTATGAAAAAATTTATGAACAATTTAAAAAGGTGTCCCATAGTTTTGAGTTTTTACTCGTAAGGTATATTTGAGAATTTTTAAAGAAAAGTTGCATAAATTTTCGAATTCTTTTTTTTTTTTAATAATTTAACTCCTTTTTTATCTAAAATTTAAAATAAATGTTTTATTTTCTAAAAATTTAAAAAAATGTAGGAGAAAAAATATTCAGGCGAAAAAAAATTTGGGCCCCCCCCAAAATAAATTCCTGCGTACGTGCCTGCACCATATAATACAAAACAACAGATATTTCCAAATATTAACGATTTTGACAATATTGTGACGACTTTTACTAATGGTAATTAATTTTTTTAAGTGATGCCATACCAATGGTAATTATTTTTTTTTTTAATTTTCATTGGTAATTAAATTGATAAATAATTTAATTGGTACAATTGATACAACCAATGGTAATTAAAAAAAATTTCATTACCATTGACATCAATTAAATGGTAATTAAACCATCAATTAATTGGTCCCTTTAATAAATTAG
Organism: Pegoplata infirma; assembly: GCA_963921195.1. Lineage (NCBI taxonomy): Eukaryota > Metazoa > Arthropoda > Insecta > Diptera > Anthomyiidae > Pegoplata > Pegoplata infirma. The sequence goes on along the minus strand of OY992540.1, from coordinate 46,811,050 downwards.
TCCCATCTATGTTCAACAGTAAGTTGCTACGCCCACGACTCATTTGATACTTTTTCACATGTTTTCACTCAGCGGATAATAGCAGTTTACCTTATTACACTGTTCGACACCAAAAACCTCCCAATCAAATATCTAACTGATCTTCTGATTCCGAATCTGCCATCCAAATTTTTTCTACCACATTCACTCAAAAATGCCTTGTAAAATGACATGAAAAGTTTGCAATTTTTATTTTTTTGCTACCTCTTTTTTTACCAATAAAATTACAACTTTTTTGACGTAATTAAACTTACAAAGAATTCTCGTGACCTTACAAGATTTTTCGCTACCTCCTTTTTACGAGAATTCCTAGAAAAAAAAAAGCTTTTTTTTTGTAGTTTTACCAATTTAATTGTAAATTTACAACTTTTTTGATGCAATAAAACTTACAAGGAATTCTTGTGACCTACTAGATTTTTTTTAACATGATAATGTTTTTAGACTTTAAAAATTATGCTGGACGCCACCTCAGTTTGACTGTATACCGACTAACAAAAAAAAAATAAGATTACTCTTTTCATTTTCTTAAAACCAAAAAGGTTTGCAACTTCGATTTGTATTTTTGATAATTATTCACCTGCTGGTGAATAAAATCGTTTTTCATCAGATGGAGAATAAAACGTAACATAATTATTTTTCATCAAAAATTTTTTTTTCATTAATTTTTTTTTCATTAATTTTTTTTTCATATTTTTTTTCTCATAAATTTTTTTCATCAAATTGTTTTTCATAAAAAATTTTTTTTTATCAAATTTTTTTTTTTCATCAAATTTTTTTTTATATTAAATTTTTTTTATAAAATTTTGTATACCCTCTCACCACAGTATGCGGGTATACTCACTTTGTCATTCCGTGTGTAACACATCGAAATATCGGTCGTGGACCCCACAAAGTATATATTATTGATTTTTCAGTTTTTTTACTTCAATTTTTCTTTTTCACCAATTTCTTTTTCATCAAATTTTTTTTTTATAATTTATTTTTTTCATCAAATTTTTTTTTTCATCAATTTATTTTTTTCTTAAATCATTTTTTTTTTTCATCATTTTTTTTTTTTAAATTTATTTTCATAAATGTTTTTCCATCTTTTTATACTCTCCAACTACAGTATGGGGGTATACTTACTTTGTCATTCCGTGTGTAACGCATCAAAACATCGGTCTGGGACCCCAGAAAGTATATGGGGCATTCCATGTGAAATCGGACACATTGAAAATTTTTTTTTTTTAGATTTTCCCAATTTGTTTACGGTTTTTTGTAACCTTCGAAAACTCCTTCGTGGTAAATTTTCAGATTTTTTTGATGACCCGTTCAAAAGATATCGAATTTTTAAAAATTGGTAGTAAATTACTACACTCAAATTGAATATTTTTTTTTGATAATAGGTTGATAGATACTTAATTATCTCTCAATTTGAATTTTTGTAGAAAAAAAAATAAAAAGGGGAAAAAATTCAAAAAGCTGTTTTGCACCCGGCGTTTCCCGGGTTGAAAAAAATATTATGTAATGAATGAGTTTTTTATTAGTCAGTTTATCTACTTCTTCGTAGCTTTTCACTGGTAAATGTAAACCTATTCATGAGGTTTAGTAATTTTTTTTCGATTTTGCTTAGCGTCGGGAACATGGTTATACGTGTTCCTCCGTCATGGGAACAAACCTATTATTAATGTATTTCTTAAATGGCTTTTAAAAGGAACCTATAGTTCCCTCCTCGGTTAGGACTTCATGTAGTGAAAACATTAATAAAGACATAACTTTTACTGCAGTTCAAGTGGGTGTGGCATTTAACGCATTTAGTTCAATTTTGGTCTCATATGACCTATAGTTCCCCTATTGGTTAGCACGTGAAGAAATTTGCAATTTAATTTGCTCAACTCTTACTAAATTACAAAGGGGCGTGCCATTATATGTCTTTTTATAAATCGCAGTTTAATATTGTCTAAAGCACTATTTATGTTAAAGATTTCATTGAAATTGGCTCAACCGTTTTCAGGTTCTGATATCGCAAATAGTTCGCCCTCGCGGGCTAATATGGCATATCGTTCAACGGGAAACAGGAAAACATATTTTTTTTATTTAATACAAAGGGGTGCGGCATTTTAAGCCCCTTTTCTCGATCGCCATGGTAAATACCATCTGTGGTGAAAATTTGATTAAAATTGGTTTCACCCGTTAACGCGTGAGTACGGATCAGTCAGAAATAAATTTCAATGTATTACAAAGACACTTAGCAATTCACACCTTTGTCTGGTCGTGTCTATAGTTTCTGCTTCAATAAGTACTAACAAACTGTGTCAAAATGCTAATAACATCAGGTTCACCGTTTAAGCATGATTACGGAAAGGCAGAATGAACTTTCAGTACATTACAAAAGGATTGGCAGTTGATACCATACTAAAGTTCCCGCCTCTGTTAGTACTATCTATGCAAAAAATTTTGTTAAAACCGGTTTAGTCGTTTAAGCGTTATTAAGGAACATGCAGAAACACTTTCAGTATAGTACAAAGGCGAGTGTCAATTTACGCCCCTTTTGGCCAAACGCGCTCCATTTTAATCTATAGTTCCCGCTTCGATGGCAAATATTTCATTTTATTTTAGACAGAAATAGCGTTCAATAAAATAAAGAGGAGCGCGCAATTTTATTTTTTATTAAAATCGGTATAGTCGTTTAAGCATGATTATGGAACATGCAGAAAAAACTTTTAGTATAGTACAAAGGGGGGTGGCATTTTCCGCCCTTTTGTCCATACGCGCTCTATTATAATCTATAGTTTCTTTGATGAAAATATCATTGAAATCGGTTCAGCCGTTTATACGTGATAACGGAACAGGAAGAAATAAATTTTAATGTAATACAAAGGGGCTCTATTGTGGCTCCTAGTTTTCGCTTCGGTTAATACTATATGTGGTGAACAATACATGAAAATCAGTTCAGCTCTTGAAGCGTTATTAAAAAATAACTTTTAGTGCAATAAAAAGGGGCGTGGCACTTTACGCCCCTTTTTTCGATCGCCCTCTATTGTTCATCATAGTTTCCGGCTCGGTTAGTACTATCTGTGGTAAAAATGTCAGTGAAATCGCTTAAATCACTTTTCAGTGATTGCAGGACAGGCAGATATAGTTTCAATACAAAACAAAGGGGCGTGCCATTTTACGCCTATTTTTCCGATCGCGGATTTTTTTGGCTTGGTTAGTACTATCCGTGGTGATAATTTCATGAAAATCGGTTCAGCTGTTTTTCCGTTATTGCCGGACAGGCAGATATAGCTTTAGCATAGTGCATAGGGGCGTGGCATTTTACGCCCCTTCGTCCGATTGCGGTCGCTTATGGCCTATAGTTCCAGCCTCGGTTCGTACTATCTGTGGTGAAAATTTCATGAAAACCGGTTCAGCCGTTTTTCTGTTATTGCCGTACATGCAGATGCATGGTACAAAGGGGCCTTAGCATGGTACAAAGGGGCGTGGCATTTTACGCCCCTTTGTCTGATCGCGGTCGCTTATCTTCTATAATTCCCGCCTCGGTTAGTACTATCCGTGGTGAAAACTTCATGAAAATCCGTTCAGCCGTTTTACCGTTATTGCCAGACAGGCAGATATAGCTTTAGCATGGTACATAGGGGTGTGGCATTTTACGCCCCTTTGTCCGATCGCCGTCGCTTATGGCCTGTAGTTTCCGCCTAGGTTAGTACTATCTGTGGTGAAAATTTCATGAAAATCGGTCAGACGTTTTTCTGTTATTGCCGTATAGGCAGATATAGCTTTAGCATGGTACAAAGGGGCGTGGCATTTTACGCCCCTTTGTGCGATCGCGGTCGCTTATGGCCTATAGTTCCCGCTCCGGTTAGTACTATCTTTGGTGAAAATTTCATGAAAATCGGTTAAGCCGTTCTTTACTTATTGCGGAACAGACAGACAGACAGACAAACCAACAATCAGATTTATAATATTAATAGGGATTTTGTTTTAGCAATATCGCATGAATTAATCAACCGAATTCGATAAAAATGCCCGTAACTTTTGAACCGTTGGACCAATGTTGGAGATTTTTTTTGTAAATTGATCAAAATGAGCTCACCTTTCCAACGCGCCTACTGGCGATTAAACCCGATCTATAGTTTTTGAGCTATGGATGTGAACGTGTAGGTAATATTTCATAAGTACGTCAATTTGAGAAAAAATCTACCATCAAAAAGTAGGGGACTCGATTTTAATGATAGAGGTATGGTTCCTTTGGCAAATTTTCATGAAATAACCCATAGAATACGGAAATCATAGGGAAATAGGTGAATTTTTTCACTCCCTACAAATCGACCCGCCGTAATATATATTTATAATCAGTGATCGATTCTAAGACATTCTGGCGATGTCCGTCCGTCTGTCCGTCTGTAGTTAACACAATGCAGTCCAAAATAAAACAGCTAGACTCCCCACATTTGGCACAAATATGTTAATAGGCAGGTTAAGTTCGTAAATGAGCAAAATCGGACCAGGGGGCAAAAAGTTCCCCCTTGAAGAACTAAACCAACCTCTGAAAAATAAAATTTTTTTACGCGATTTTTTGTGTTTTTGTTTAACAAATGCAACATTTTTATGCTACAAGAAATTCAAAGTCCTGCACTTGGACCCAGAGAATTAGAAAATGTCGTTTTTCGGTACTCCCCCCCCTCAATGGGCGTGGAATGAAACATTTTTTTTAAATCATGATAAACTTGTATTTCTTTTGTGCAAAAAGCATCTTATTTTTTAAACACATATTCGAGAGGAAATTTGGCCCCCAATTACAAATACCGACCCCCCCCCCAAAAAAAAAGAAAACGCCCGTGGATTTTTTTATTTTTTATGCATGTTGGAGGTAATAAAAGATTCATCACAGCCGAATTTAACTCTCTTACTTGTTTTTATTAATTTTTTTTTTACCAAACATTTTTTTTCATCAAAAAAAAAATTTTTCACCAAAAATTGTGTTTTCATAAAATTTTTTTATCATAATTTTGTTTTTCGTAAGAAAAAAAAATATTTTTTTTACCAAAACTTTTGTTTTCACCAAGTTTAAACGAATGACATAAAAATGTTCCATTTGTTTAACAAGTGTACAAAAAACAAGTGATGGTGTTAAATTCTTCGGTGTCGAATATTTTTCCAAATAAGTAAAACACTCTTTTACCAAATTTACAGCTCTGTTGGTTTGGACTGCAGCCGTTTTCCACAGATAGATGAATGGATGTATATAATATATAAACTTAATGGGTCCTCAACCGATATTTCAGTTCGTTTTGCATGGAATAGCAAAGTAATATCACATTATTTTTTCTAAAAAAACTTTGCTTTGGCAAGTTCACCCAAATCTTCATTAAAACATTATCATGATTTAATGTTTTGTGCAAGAGTAAAAAATTTGCAGGCATTTTTTTATAATTAGCTTGGAAATTTAGACATTTACAAAAAAAAATGTAAAATTACCAAAAAATTTAAATTTCGATCGAAAATTTGTTGCTAATAAACAAGTAAAACTGTAAAATATTGGTAAAATTACGAATCTTTTTCTAGTAATTTGACAAGATTTTTATACCCTCCACTTAGTGATAGAGGGTATATATATGTTTGACATTCCGTTTGTAACTCATCGAAATATCGGTCTGGGACCCCATAAAGTATATATATTCATGATGCCCGATCGATTTTAAGACATTCTAGCGATGTCCGTCTGTCTGTCTGTTGAAAATGCTCTCGCTGACAAAATATTGCACAGAGATGACTGAAACTTAACATATATATTGGAAGTGCTCCCGAGAAGTTTGGTATTGCATTTGAGCGATATCGGTTCTGCGGTTCAAAAGTTATGAACGCAAATATAAGCACACCTCAAAAATTTCAGTACATTCAATATAACCTGAAAATACAAAATGCTTTAATTCGGCTTCTGGTTGACATATGTGAACATAATTGAACAACAAATGGTATTTAAATAAGTACGAACATATTTTTTGACAAAAAAAGAAAAAAATCGCGTTTTTTTTTTTTTAACAAAATTTTTTTCGCGGAATTTTTTTTTTTTCAAAAGTAATTTCCTTTTAAATAAAGTTGTTTGCAATAATCTTTTTGAAATTGTGGAGGGTATTACTACATTCGGCAAGGCCGAATTTAACTTTTTTACTTGTTTTGTACTGTTGTCGTGATATTCGACGGTAAAAAGTAGAAAATAACAATACTTAAACACTTTTGGAGTCCACAGTTATGAATTTTTGTTGTTGCTTTCAAAAAATAGGATTTTATTTAAAAAACAAGTAGAAAAATTAAATTCGACTTGGCCGAATCTATGAATACCCTCCACAATGCCCTTTTTAAGTGATAGTAAATTTTCTAACGTGAAAAAAATAACATTTTTGGTTAGAAATATTTTACTTTCTGTAAAAAAACTTTTTTTATTAATTTTTGACTACTAATTTTTTTTTTGAGTGTAAAATTTTTTTTGAGTGTATTTTTTTTTTTTTTTTAGTGTAAAAAAACTTTTTTTGTTAATTTTTGAAAAATAAAAAAAAAATAATTTACCAATTTTTTTTTTGAGTGTAAAATTTTTTTTTAAGTGTAAACTTTTTTTTGGTTAGAAATATTTTATTTTCTGTAAAAAAACTTTTTTTGTTAATTTTTGAAAAAAAAAAAAAATAATAATTTACCAATTTTTTTTTTGAAAAATTTTTTTTGAGTGTAAACTTTTTTTTTAAGTGTATTTTTTTTGGTTTAGTGTAAAAATATTTTTGTGTGACAAAAATACCTTTTAAAATATTTTTCTGACTTACAAATGTTTTTAAAACATGTTTAACGGGTTTTCAACACGTGAATTTAAGGTGAAGCTAATCTGAAATTCACGGTATTGCTAATAACTTTTGAACCACAGGACCGATTTGGCTGAAATTTAAAACGAACCGGACCAGAGGAACGGTAAATATATATGCCACACTTCAGCACCCTCAGAATTGCCGTTCGAAAGTTACAGTGTGTTTTATCTCGTAAATTCCAGAAAATCCCTTGCCGAAATTCACTCACTTGCTTATAACTTTTGAACCACTAGACCGATTTCGCTGGATTGCAATACCAACCTGACCAGGTAAATGTCCAACATATATGCCAAACTTCAGGAGCCTCCGTAAAGTCTTTCAAAAGTTAGCGTGTTTTCAACAGACAGACAGACAGACAGACAGACAGACAGACGGACGGACGGACGGACGGACATCGCTAGATCGTCTTAAAATCGATCGAGGATCATGAATATATATACTTTATGGGGTCCTAGACCAATATTTCGAGGTGTTACAAACGGAATGACAAACTTATATATACCCTCTATCACTAGAGTGGAGGGTATAAAAAAAACTGCAAAACTATCGATAGTCGTCCCATTCGATATTCGGATAGTATCGGATATTTTAAAGAATTGAAGGAATTATTGTAAAATTACGTTTTTTTTTTCATTGCAACTTGGTACCTCTGACACACAAATGACAGTTTTTACCGTTCACAGCCATTCCAGTCTATTTTAAATCAATTCGGCACCATTCCTTGCTTGTTTTGTTCGGACCTTAAATTTCGCAATAACGTTAACACGAGATTACTACCATTGCCTTAATACTATAAAAAGTAGAATTATTCCAAAATGATATAAAGATTTAAAAAACTGTTCACAAAAAAAAATATAAAGAATTGTGATCACATGTCGAATTATGGCTTAGATGTTGCGTAATTTAAAGTAGAATTTTTATAGTTTTTTACAAAAAAATCGAATGTTTCGGACTCTTTAAAAAAGTAGATTTTAATTTTTAAACGTTAAAAAATAAGTGATAATTACTTCGAATAATTTTTTCATATTTTTTTTCTAAAACTACATTTAAATACCAACAAAACGTTGTCCAACTTTTTTTATAATATCTATATTTTTTATTGGTCAAAATTAATGAAAAATTTCAATTTTTTCATTTTTTGAGAAAATCGCTATTTTGAAAATTTGATTACTCAGCACCATCTTGAAATAAAAGGCTGAAAATTGGTGTCCAAGTTACATTTAATAAGTACTAAAACATATCCAAAAATAAAATAAATCGAAAGGGGTCGGGTCTAAAAGTGAGTGATTTGGCTTGGAATGCCCCATATATATTTGAGTTGGTTTGGTGAATATGCCACTTCATCTGTTTATCGGGTATCATCATTTTTTTAAAGGATTTAGTGGATCTAAAAAGAATGCCGGTATTTTTTTGGAAAAATTTTAACTCCGTGGGGTGGTTCAAAGCATCTGAAAACGCGGATTTTGAGCTAATTTTTCTGCAGAGAAAAAACGGCTGAATATATTCCAAATCTGATTTCACCAGCCGATTCTACAGCAAAAAATAATACAATTGCTGTTTTTTGAACTATTAAAAAAGTTCCAATAGCCTACAGCAGTACCTTTCTATCACAACCCATTAAAAAGTTATAATCCCAGCAAAACTTTGGTAATGGGTAGTGATTATATAACACATTGCCAGGTAATGTATATAACTTATTTGTAGCATTATTTTATGATGTCTTACCAAACATTTGTTCCACAACGTATTATTTTAAAGTGAAAAATAATGCATTACTAATAATTTGCTACGTAATGCATGATTATTGGAAAAAATGTATTTCATATTTATTATTTCTAAACATTAAATCATAGATGACTTATATTTGGTTACATTATGTATTATTTGAAAGTTTTAAATAAAGCATTATTTATAATTGGATGCATAATGCCTTACAATAACATAAAAAATAATTATTTTATAAAAAAAAGTTTAAACTAGAGATGGGCTCACGACAGAAAATTTCTAACGACACACACTCACGAGCATATTTTATCTACTTACACTCACTTACAATCACGTGAGTAAATTTAATACAAAATTACTTTTTCACTACTCGTAACTCCTTATATATTATCTTCTGGTATGCTATATTATTTCATTTCTCGTAACCTATAAAATATCATATATTTTACACCTTACTCGTATTCTTCGTTATAAATTTATGACTTATTTTATACCTTACTGGTATTCTTTGTGATAACGTAGATGCTTTACTTTGAGTCTCATCGCCTGTTAAAATCATCAATGCTGCAATGTATAAAATAAGAGATCCTATACCTTATTTTATACCTTATTTGGTAATCTAAGTTTTGCTGGGATGCTTCAAAGTTTTTGTTCTAATGGTAAAATTATAAAATAGTATTTTATTTTTTAAAATTTTTTGGATGGTCCAGCGGTCTGAACACTCGTTTTCGATTATCCTCTCAATGCTGATTCTAAATCCGGGTTCCAAAGTTTTCCGTAACGTAAGGTTTTTGAGAAAATTGAAGTCAAAGTTCACAAAAAACGCATTTTGGTATATTCAACCTGATATATCTAAACCAGTATTAAAAATTATCAATTTTTTTTTATTTTTTTCTGTGTAATCTTCGAATGCATTTTGTGGAAAATCAAATATTTTGAGTTATGACACTATGCAAGTAAATGATCGATATGTAAGTAGTTTTTATTTAAAACGTCGTTTACCTTAAATTAACTAATAATTATAAATAGGAATTAGATTTTCATGCACTAAAAAATCAAAAATATGCGCCAAAAAAATCTTAAATATGCACTAAAAAACCTAAAAATATGCATAAAAAAAATAAAATGTGTACAATAAAAATCTTGTTTTCATACACCCTAAAAGTTTCCTACCAGTTTTCTACTATAAATTGGGTAAATTTAAGCAAACTCAAAAAATATACTACTATAAGTTGAGTAATTTTCCAGTATTTTTAAGTAGAATTACACAATTTGTGTAAATTTACCCAATTTATAGTAGGAAACTGAAATCATTTTAATTAGAGTGTACGAAAAACCTCTTAAAAAGCAAAAAATAACACCGGGCTTAAATATTAAGATTTAAAACTTTATATAAGCGAGATTTTTTTAGAAATTAAGCAATCTATAGAAAAAAATTAAAAAGAAAAAAAAAATTTTTATTAACAAAATAAATTTTTTAAAATTTAAAATAGTTTTTGTAAAAATTAATTTCAATTTGCGTTTTTGCTAATTTATACCAAAACATGCAAAAATTTGCACTTAAAAGTTGAAAATATGCACAAAATATGCACTTAAAACCAAAATATGCAAAAATATGCATTTTCCCCAAAATATGCCAAAAAAATCGATGCCATTTTAACGTAAATTTTTTTGTTTTTTCTGTAAAGACAGTTGAGCTCAGGCTCAAATTATAATTATGTATTATAATTTTTTAATTATGTTATATATGGTTTGAATTGAGAAAGGTGTGAAAGAAAAATTTATTATTCTAAAAATTTAAGACATCCTGGTTCGTTTTTTATTATAATCATCCAGTTATTATAATCATCAGAAAAACTTTTAATGTCAAATTTATTCAGTTAATAGTTAATTTTATTCTATATGTGAAAATTATTAACAAATCGCAGCCGCCAGGGATTGAACCCATGATCTGTAATGTTTTTGCTATTAACTGCCTCTTATTCGTCCTCCTCTCCTTCATCAACTCTGATCAAAGTACTTATTTTGCAACCTTGCCAGAACATGGTCTATATTTTGTAGACACAAATGTTAGGTGTTGCCATTTTCCAAAGATACTATATTGCCACTTAGGCCGACTTAAAGTCGTTATCTTCAAATTTTTTTGTTTTTTCTGTAAAGACAGTTTAGCTCAGGCTCAAATTATAATTATGTATTATAATTTTTTAATCATGTTATATGTATATGGTTTGAATTGAGAAAGGTGTGAAAGAAAAATTTATTTTTCTAAAAATTCAAGACATCCTGGTTCGTTTTTTACTAGTTTCATATAATCCAGTTATTATAATCATCAGAAAAACTTTTAATGTCAAATTTATTCAGTTAATAGTCAATTTTATTCTATATGTGAAAATTATTAACAGATCGCAGCCGCCAGGGATTGAACCCATGATCTGTAATGTTTTTGCTATTAACTGCCTCTTAGGTACGATCACTCTAGACCGATACGCTGAGTTGGCTGTTCGGAAAGATAATTGTCTATATCATTTTTAGACTATCGACAAAAAGCATGCATTGGCATGGAAATCCCATCTCTACTTATTAAAATTTTTTTGTAACTGTCATTCATATACGGTTGAGTTTAATTGTCATATTCGGTTGACGAAGAAAAATTTGTTAAGTGTTTGAAAAAATAGTAAAACAATTAATGTAAAGGGGGGCCCCCGTAGGCTAGTTGGTAGCGAGCTAGGCTTTAAACGTAGGGGTCGTGGGTTCGATTCCCACCAAAGCCCTTGTTTTTTTCGCTACAACGAGACAACGGTCATTGTTACCAGTTCTCGGTTAGGTTGAATTTATTAAAAATGAGTTGTAAATAAATAGAAACAAGTAAAAAAGTTAAATTCGGCCTTGCCGAATGTAGTGATCAGCCTTCGTATTTGCTCACTCTTTTTCTTTCAGTTTCATGAAACTCTAAAATGAAAATAAAAATTGTGTATCTCACTCATGCACTATGAAATAATTTGATTGTTTTCATTTTTCGTTGCTTGTGTGTGTGCAGTGAAAGAAGAAGTAATCAAACGAGAATTGAATGAATGAAACTTTTAAATAATTTTCATTCTCATTTTAGGCAAATGAGACTTTCATTTCGTGAGAATTTTTATTTTATTTTCAGTCTCACGAAAATAAAATGAAAGTTAGTTTCAGCGTATTTCAGTTTCATGCACACGGATGAAATATTTTTTTTATTTTATTCAATAGTTTACGATTTTGGTTGTGCCAAAGCGAATTTTTCAAAAATGTTTAATATTTCAAATAAGTAAAATTTTTTTAAAAAACTTCAGTTTTTCAAAAAAAAAAGCTGAACTTTACAAAAAAAAATAATTTTTTAAAAAAATTGATTTTTTCAAAAAAAAAAAAATTTAGTTTTTTGAAAAACTTTAATTTTTCAAAGAAAGTTGATTTTTTCCAAAAAAGTTGAAATTTTTAAAAAACTTCAGTTTTTCAAAAAAAAAATGAATTTTTCAAAAAAAAAAAAATTGTTTTTTGAAAAACTTTAATTTTTTAAAAATAAGTTGAGTTTTTCACAAAAAGTTGATTTTTTCAAAAAAAGATCAAGAAAAAGATTCAAGAAAAAATCACTACTAGTGATACCCTCCACAATTTCAAAAAGATTATTGCAAAAAACTTAATTTAAAAGAAAATTACTTTTGAAAAAAAAATAAAAAATTTCCGCGAAAAAAAATTTTGGTAAAAAAAAATCTGCGACTTTTTCTTTTTTTGTCAAGAAATATGTTTGTACCTGTTTAAATACCATTTGGTGTTCAATAATGTTCACATATGTCAACCAGAAGCCAAATTAAAGCATATTGCATTTTTAGGTTATGTTGAATGTACTGAAATTTTTGAGGTGTGCTTACATTTTTGTTCATAACTTTTAAACCGCTGATCCGATATCGATTAAATGCAATACCAAACTTCTCGTTAAGTTTCAGTCATCTCTGTGCAATATTTTGTCCGCGACAGCATTTTCTACAGACAGACAGACGGACAGACGTCTTAAAATCGATCGGGCATCATGAATATATATACTTTATGGGATCCCAGATCGATATTTCGATGAGTTACAAACGGAATGACAATCTTATATATACCCTCTATCACTAAGTGGAGGGTATAAAAATAAATAAAAATAATTGATCATTTGATCAAAACTATTATTATTATTATTAATTTATGTAAATTAACAAAAAATTCGTTTTTAAAATATTTACACAAAATTAGTAAGTTTACAGTAAACTGCAAATTTGCATGAGGAAATAAATTAGTTGCACATTTACTAATAAATTTGTAAATATTTTAACAGTAAACAAATCTATTTGCTTATGTAAATTTGCAGTTTATTGTACACTCAAGAAAAACCTTGTAAAACTACAAGAAAAGTTTGTAAATTTTTTTTTTTTTGCTCCTTCCTATTTGACAAGAATTTCTTGTTATTTTACAAGCTTTTTACCAATAATTTTGTAATTTTACAAGCTTTTGACAAAACTTACAAGGAGGTTTCGTGATTTTACTAGATTTTTTGCTACCTCCTGTTTTACGAGAATTCCTAGTAAAAATTACAAGCTTTTTTGTAGTTTTACATGATTTTTACCAATAAATTTGCAAATTTCAAACTTTTTTAGCAAAATAAAACTTACAAGAAATTCTTGTACTCGTTACTAGGTTTTTTTTTGTAAAAAATCTTGGAAATTTGTAAAATTAAAAGAAAAACTGTAAAATTACAAAAAAAATTTAAACTTCAATCGAAAATTATTTATTAAAAAACAAGGAAAACTGCCTAATATTGGTAAAATGGGATTAGGAGACTTTTTCTACACCATTTACAGATGTAATTCGTAAAAGATCAATTGTAATTTGAAGATTCTACTTGTAATTCGAAGAGTCCATTAGTAATTCAAAGATTCCATTTGTAATTCGGAAATTATACTTGTAATTCCAAGATTCTATATGTAATTCGGAAATTCTATATGTAGTTCGAAGATTCCAATTTTAATTCGTAAAATATCAATGGAAATTCAGTTGTTTTTTTTTTTTCGAATTACAATTGGAATATTCGAATTACAAATGGAATCTTCGAATTACAAGTAAAATCTTCGAATAACAAATGGTGTAGTTTTGTAAATATGTTTACATCGAATAAATCAATTTGTTTTTTTTTTCAATTTTTACTACAGTTAACCAATTTTGAATGTAAAACTTATTAAATATGACAGCTAAAACAAGTAAATTTTTTATGAAACTAATTTTGAAAAAAAAAGTAAAAAAGTTAAATTCGGCCTTGTCGAATGTAGTGATACCCTCCACAATTTCAAAACGATTATTGCAAAAAACTTTATTTAAAAAGATATTACTTTTCAAAACCAAAAAATTTTTGAAAAAAAAAAAATTCCGCAAAAAAACAATGGTAAAAAAAATCCGCGATTTTTTTCTTTTTTATTCAAAAAATATGTTCGCACTCCGAAAATTATGTAAGTTACTACCTGTTAGTTGTTTGTATATTTTACAGTAGTTAGTTATTTTCAACTACAAAGTCAGTTGTTTTTGTATGAAAAATATCAAACAACTATTTCTGTTAGTTATTTTAAGTACTTTTTTTGAATAACTAACAAAAAAGTAATGTGATGTAGTAACAGTTATTTAAAGTAGTTAATTTTATTTTTTTTTTATCTCTGAAAAATTTTCAAAGTTTTTTTCCAAAAAATAATAATAAATTTTCGTTTTTTTTTATTTAAAAAAAAAAAAAAAAAAAACTATGAAAAAATTTGGTCTTCCATTTTTTTTTCTGGAAAATTTTTTTTGAAAAAAAATATTATTTATAGATTTTTTTATTTTTACTACATTTTAGTTGTTTTGACTACAAATGTAAGTTGTTTTTACTACATTAGTCAGTTGTTTTTTGTCAGTTAAAATAACTAACATTGCTAGTTGATTTAACTGAAAAAGTAGTTGACCCCAAAACAACTTACAAAGTAGTTATTTTAACTGACATTTTCAGTTGATTTTACTAACATAATTTTTTGAGTGCGTACTTGTCTAAATACCATTTTTTAGACTTAAAAAAATAGAAATTGCAATACAGTTTTGCGTAACTGTTAAACTTTTTCTGAGTTTACAATTAAAAAATTGAGTTTACTTATTTTCTGTAGTAAATAATAAAAACTGTTCTATTTGATCAGTATTTTATTGTTGATTAAAAAAAAACATGTTTGCTAAATATACAATAGGATGGAACGTTTTTTACACTTTTTTCTTTGATCGTTAACGGCTGCCCGGAAAATGTGACCCACCCATACCATAAACATACCTGCATATTTTTTTTTTTTTTTTTTTTTGAAACCGGCCCAGTTTGAAAATGTGTCACTGAGGAAATTTCCACAGTGATTACTTGAGGAAATGTCTTCAGGTTCTAACAAATCATAGATAATCCTTGAAGACATGTCCTAACATTGTCAGCACTGAATGTTCGCTTTAATAGTGTGGACAATTCCTCTAAGGCGTCTAAAAGGAAATGTCTTTAGAATAGCAGTATATATATATATATATATATATATATATATTTTTGATCACATGATCAATTATTTTTATTTATTCTTTCTATTTATTTACAACTCATTTTTAATAAATTCCACCTAACCGAGAACTGGTAACAATGACCGTCGTCTCGTTGTAGCGAAAAAAACCAAGGGTTCTGGTGGGAATCGAACCCACGACCCCCACGTTGAAAGACTAGCACGCTACCAACTAGCCTACGGGGGCCGTATAATTAATTAGAATTTAAAATCTGGGGAACTCTTGAATTTCCAAGAAAAAAAATGGCAATATTATCAATTTATTTAAAATAAAATCAAAATCTAACAAGTAGAATAAAAATAATAAATAGACAACAATTTTCAAAATAAAGTTTGCAACAAGTAGTAAGGTGTGGGACTTATAAACTGGAGGTTCCAGGTTCAAATCCAGTTGGGACAAAAAAAGGCGAAAAGTTTTTTCTAAATATGAGAAAGATAATTTATAAAGGAAAATGAATAAAACTAAAAACTAAAGGAATACAAAAATTTTTTGTATTTGCGCATGACCTACGTCAGACATTTCCCCAAAGAAGTCTTAGATGGCATGTCCCCAGAAGGTCAGCCCTGACCACTGCTGACTTTGAGTGAGGACATTTTGAAAATTTGTATGAAACTGTCCTCATCCCAGTACACACGGAATGACAAAGTTAGTATACCCCCATACTGTAGTTGGAGGGTATAAAAACTGTAAAAACGGCCCATCTTAATACACAATAAATTTAATATAAATAGTTCTATCTGGGTATAAGAGTTTTAAATTTTGAAAATTATGAAGTTCTTTGTAGTCGTTGTAGCAGTTTTAGCTTTCTTAGCTTTCGCTCTAGCTCAAGTAAGTTGCAAACATTTTTTGGAAAATTCTTTTTAACCTTAATTTTTTTTTTTAATTATTTAGGAAGAAGCTAATGTAGCTGAAAATTCTGGACCAAGCGCATCACCTGCACCACATTATCATCACCCAAGGCATCCAAGACCTGCACCTCATCAATTTGATCAAAATGGACAGGAACAACCGGAAAACGAAAATCCACCTAAGGAACAAGTGATGAGTTTTGAGGAAATAGTTCATAATCTGTTCAGTGGAGTTGATTTATATTTGGGATAATATCTACTGATATAATATCTACACTCAGATGAAAAGCTCAGTCAAAAAATCTGTTAAATGACTTTAAATTTGAATTAGCAAACTTTTAACAGATTTTTCTGCTGAAATAGATATTTTAAGTAAGTTCTCTGTCATATTAGTTTTAGAAAAAAAACAGATTTTTTTTGCAGTTTTACTGATACTGTTTGCTGAATATTTTTTTGCAGATTTTTAGCAAATTATTTTGTTATTTTACAGAAAAAATCAGTTTACCTTTTTTTTAAATGTTCTACGTTTCTGCAAGATCTGTTTTTTTTTTTAAAAATTTTGTGAAGTTTAAAATTCTAAAAATAAAATATATTAAAAAAAGCATCAGATTGTGTTTTGTAAATTTAACAGAAATATTTAGTTATCAGCGATGGAAAAATTGATACAAATGTACTTCTTTTGATACTTTTTGGTGTTCAACAGTAAGCTGATACTGCCACGACTCATTTTATAATTTTTCACAATTTTTCACTCAGCGGACTTCTTTTGATGCTTTCTGGTGTTCAACAGCATAGATGGGAATTTTTAATTACCATTGAAATTTAATTACCATTGGTTGATATCAATGGTAATGAAAAAATTTTCATTACCATTTAATGGTAATTAAATTTTTTTAATTGAAAAAATAATTACTAATCGTAATGAAATGCACTAATTGTTGAAAAACACCAATTATAATTGGTTTCAAAACCATTGGTTTGCACATTTTTGTTTTTTTGAAAAGTTAAAAATTTAAACATCAAAGTATGTTTTTACAAAAAAATATGAAAATATCAAAGACAAAAAACAAAAGGCAAATAAAAATTTCAAATATTGTGTTATACAAAGGCAATCAACGTGTGTTTGGTTTATAAAATGTGAAAAACTAAAACACCATATCAGGCACGTACGCAGGGGGGGGGGGGCCCTTGGGGCCCGGCCCCCCCCCAAAATGATTTGACAATATAAAAATTTTAAGACTTTGCACTACAAAATAAACGTTTGTTAACAAAAAAAAAAAGGCTCAGTATAATTTTTTTTCTTTTTTACTCTAATCTAACGAAGGTTTTTTCTGAAAATTTCAATTTAGTAATATTTCTAAGAATTAGAAATACGAAATATAAATTCAAACCTAACGGACATTTTTCAAGACTTGAAAAGTCCTACTAAGGGTTGCAACTCTGAGAAAATCTACTACAGTGTAAGAAATTACAACTGTGTTGGCAAAAAGTTAAAAATAGATTCATTAAGTTCGTGCTAAACGTAACATATGGGTAAAGAAATGTAATATAATTCCCGTTCGCTTTTTCACCTTAATGTACGTTTAAATAGCTGATCTTAATCTTACACACCTACAGTGACAATCGAAGAGTGCTGACGAAGGAAGGGTGGCTTCTTCCGAAAGCTGTCGACATCTCCACTTAGCCTGTGTTGTCAATTAATTTTTTTCAGATTTTCTCATTGTACAACAAAAATAATTATTTCTCAGAAATAATTAATATGGACTCAAACCGAAATAAATAAAAACTTCAATTTCAAAATATTGAAAAAATTTTCATTCAAAAAAATTTTTGTGTGGGTTTAAATTCGTAAACTTTTACGGTAGTGAATAAGACACCTTTAAACTGCGACTGGCCAAGTAAGTTATGCATCATCAATATTATTCCATTGCTTTTCTCTCGACTTTAGTTAAAGCCGCTGCTAATGTATCAAAAGAGTACTTCTTTCAAAATATACTTGTATTTTGAAAAGTATTTTTGAAAAGTGCTCTTTTGCCACCAGTGCTGAAAAATTTTTATTGATAAAAAATATTGTGAATTTAAAACTTTTCTTTACAAAAATGTCTCAAAATCTATTAATTTCCTCATTCAATAAATGGATAAGAGATTTTTTAAAATCATAATAATTGTATTCAGACTATTTCTGTACGAAAAATATTTTAGAATCAAAGAATTTCTCTATAAAAAAAACGTCTTATAATCTGTGTATTTTCTTTACGAAAAATCATTCAGAATCGGAAAAATCTATACGAAAAATGTATTAGAATCTGGGAATTTTTCTATACCAATTTGAAATATTTTTCTGACAAGAAATTTTTCTGTACGAAAAATGTGTTAGAATCTGAGAATTCATCTATGCATCAGGATCTCAGAACTTTTCTATACAAATCTGAGATTTTTCGTATAGAAAAATTCACTATACGAAAAATATCTCAGACTTTAAGAATTTTTCAATACGAAAAATGTTTCAGAATCTGAAATTTTTTCAATACAAAAAATGTCTCAGATAATCTCAAAATTTGTCAATACGAAAAATGTCTCAGAGTCTAATTTTTTTTTTTTAACGAAAAGTGTCTCAAAAGCTGAGAACATTTTCTGTACGATAATTGATTAGAATCTGAGAGTTTTTCTGTACTAAAAATGATTTAGAATCTAAGAATTTTTCTTCACGAAAAATGTTTCAGAAATTAAGAACTTTTCTATAAGTAAAATGTCTCAAAATAAAGCAACTTTTTCTTAAAACCTTAGAGTTTTTCTGAATAAAAAATGGCTCTATACGAAAAATTTCTCAGAGTGTTAGAGTTTTCTTGAACAAAAAAATGTCTCAAAATTTGAAAATTTTCTATGCGAAAAATATTTTAAATCGTAAGTATAGTAAAAATTTTTCTATGGTTAAAATTTCTTGGAATTATAATTTTTTTTGTTTAAAAACTGCAAAACTAAAAATATTTCCTGCAATTTAAGGAGTCTTTCGTTCCAAAAATGTTTCAAAATCTTTGATTTTTATGTATCTTAGAATTGGAGAATTTTGTGTACCAAAACTGCTCTTAGAAGTTTTTGCATAAATATGGTTTATAATAAAAAAACTATGAAAAAATTTATGAACAATTTAAAAAGGTGTCCCATAGTTTTGAGTTTTTACTCGTAAGGTATATTTGAGAATTTTTAAAGAAAAGTTGCATAAATTTTCGAATTCTTTTTTTTTTTAAATAATTTAACTCCTTTTTTATCTAAAATTTAAAATAAATGTTTTATTTTCTAAAAATTTAAAAAAATGTAGGAGAAAAAATATTCAGGCGAAAAAAAATTTGGGCCCCCCCCAAAATAAATTCCTGCGTACGTGCCTGCACCATATAATACAAAACAACAGATATTTCCAAATATTAACGATTTTGACAATATTGTGACGACTTTTACTAATGGTAATTAATTTTTTTAAGTGATGCCATACCAATGGTAATTATTTTTTTTTTTAATTTTCATTGGTAATTAAATTGATAAATAATTTAATTGGTACAATTGATACAACCAATGGTAATTAAAAAAAATTTCATTACCATTGACATCAATTAAATGGTAATTAAACCATCAATTAATTGGTCCCTTTAATAAATTAGTCCCATCTATGTTCAACAGTAAGTTGCTACGCCCACGACTCATTTGATACTTTTTCACATGTTTTCACTCAGCGGATAATAGCAGTTTACCTTATTACACTGTTCGACACCAAAAACCTCCCAATCAAATATCTAACTGATCTTCTGATTCCGAATCTGCCATCCAAATTTTTTCTACCACATTCACTCAAAAATGCCTTGTAAAATGACATGAAAAGTTTGCAATTTTTATTTTTTTGCTACCTCTTTTTTTACCAATAAAATTACAACTTTTTTGACGTAATTAAACTTACAAAGAATTCTCGTGACCTTACAAGATTTTTCGCTACCTCCTTTTTACGAGAATTCCTAGAAAAAAAAAGCTTTTTTTTTGTAGTTTTACCAATTTAATTGTAAATTTACAACTTTTTTGATGCAATAAAACTTACAAGGAATTCTTGTGACCTACTAGATTTTTTTTAACATGATAATGTTTTTAGACTTTAAAAATTATGCTGGACGCCACCTCAGTTTGACTGTATACCGACTAACAAAAAAAAAATAAGATTACTCTTTTCATTTTCTTAAAACCAAAAAGGTTTGCAACTTCGATTTGTATTTTTGATAATTATTCACCTGCTGGTGAATAAAATCGTTTTTCATCAGATGGAGAATAAAACGTAACATAATTATTTTTCATCAAAAATTTTTTTTTCATTAATTTTTTTTTCATTAATTTTTTTTTCATATTTTTTTTCTCATAAATTTTTTTCATCAAATTGTTTTTCATAAAAAATTTTTTTTTATCAAATTTTTTTTTTTCATCAAATTTTTTTTTATATTAAATTTTTTTTATAAAATTTTGTATACCCTCTCACCACAGTATGCGGGTATACTCACTTTGTCATTCCGTGTGTAACACATCGAAATATCGGTCGTGGACCCCACAAAGTATATATTATTGATTTTTCAGTTTTTTTACTTCAATTTTTCTTTTTCACCAATTTCTTTTTCATCAAATTTTTTTTTTATAATTTATTTTTTTCATCAAATTTTTTTTTTCATCAATTTATTTTTTTCTTAAATCATTTTTTTTTTCATAATTTTTTTTTTTTAAATTTATTTTCATAAATGTTTTTCCATCTTTTTATACTCTCCAACTACAGTATGGGGGTATACTTACTTTGTCATTCCGTGTGTAACGCATCAAAACATCGGTCTGGGACCCCAGAAAGTATATGGGGCATTCCATGTGAAATCGGACACATTGAAAATTTTTTATTTTTAGATTTTCCCAATTTGTTTACGGTTTTTTGTAACCTTCGAAAACTCCTTCGTGGTAAATTTTCAGATTTTTTTGATGACCCGTTCAAAAGATATCGAATTTTTAAAAATTGGTAGTAAATTACTACACTCAAATTGAATATTTTTTTTTGATAATAGGTTGATAGATACTTAATTATCTCTCAATTTGAATTTTTGTAGAAAAAAAAATAAAAAGGGGAAAAAATTCAAAAAGCTGTTTTGCACCCGGCGTTTCCCGGGTTGAAAAAAATATTATGTAATGAATGAGTTTTTTATTAGTCAGTTTATCTACTTCTTCGTAGCTTTTCACTGGTAAATGTAAACCTATTCATGAGGTTTAGTAATTTTTTTTCGATTTTGCTTAGCGTCGGGAACATGGTTATACGTGTTCCTCCGTCATGGGAACAAACCTATTATTAATGTATTTCTTAAATGGCTTTTAAAAGGAACCTATAGTTCCCTCCTCGGTTAGGACTTCATGTAGTGAAAACATTAATAAAGACATAACTTTTACTGCAGTTCAAGTGGGTGTGGCATTTAACGCATTTAGTTCAATTTTGGTCTCATATGACCTATAGTTCCCCTATTGGTTAGCACGTGAAGAAATTTGCAATTTAATTTGCTCAACTCTTACTAAATTACAAAGGGGCGTGCCATTATATGTCTTTTTATAAATCGCAGTTTAATATTGTCTAAAGCACTATTTATGTTAAAGATTTCATTGAAATTGGCTCAACCGTTTTCAGGTTCTGATATCGCAAATAGTTCGCCCTCGCGGGCTAATATGGCATATCGTTCAACGGGAAACAGGAAAACATATTTTTTTTATTTAATACAAAGGGGTGCGGCATTTTAAGCCCCTTTTCTCGATCGCCATGGTAAATACCATCTGTGGTGAAAATTTGATTAAAATTGGTTTCACCCGTTAACGCGTGAGTACGGATCAGTCAGAAATAAATTTCAATGTATTACAAAGACACTTAGCAATTCACACCTTTGTCTGGTCGTGTCTATAGTTTCTGCTTCAATAAGTACTAACAAACTGTGTCAAAATGCTAATAACATCAGGTTCACCGTTTAAGCATGATTACGGAAAGGCAGAATGAACTTTCAGTACATTACAAAAGGATTGGCAGTTGATACCATACTAAAGTTCCCGCCTCTGTTAGTACTATCTATGCAAAAAATTTTGTTAAAACCGGTTTAGTCGTTTAAGCGTTATTAAGGAACATGCAGAAACACTTTCAGTATAGTACAAAGGCGAGTGTCAATTTACGCCCCTTTTGGCCAAACGCGCTCCATTTTAATCTATAGTTCCCGCTTCGATGGCAAATATTTCATTTTATTTTAGACAGAAATAGCGTTCAATAAAATAAAGAGGAGCGCGCAATTTTATTTTTTATTAAAATCGGTATAGTCGTTTAAGCATGATTATGGAACATGCAGAAAAAACTTTTAGTATAGTACAAAGGGGGGTGGCATTTTCCGCCCTTTTGTCCATACGCGCTCTATTATAATCTATAGTTTCTTTGATGAAAATATCATTGAAATCGGTTCAGCCGTTTATACGTGATAACGGAACAGGAAGAAATAAATTTTAATGTAATACAAAGGGGCTCTATTGTGGCTCCTAGTTTTCGCTTCGGTTAATACTATATGTGGTGAACAATACATGAAAATCAGTTCAGCTCTTGAAGCGTTATTAAAAAATAACTTTTAGTGCAATAAAAAGGGGCGTGGCACTTTACGCCCCTTTTTTCGATCGCCCTCTATTGTTCATCATAGTTTCCGGCTCGGTTAGTACTATCTGTGGTAAAAATGTCAGTGAAATCGCTTAAATCACTTTTCAGTGATTGCAGGACAGGCAGATATAGTTTCAATACAAAACAAAGGGGCGTGCCATTTTACGCCTATTTTTCCGATCGCGGATTTTTTTGGCTTGGTTAGTACTATCCGTGGTGATAATTTCATGAAAATCGGTTCAGCTGTTTTTCCGTTATTGCCGGACAGGCAGATATAGCTTTAGCATAGTGCATAGGGGCGTGGCATTTTACGCCCCTTCGTCCGATTGCGGTCGCTTATGGCCTATAGTTCCAGCCTCGGTTCGTACTATCTGTGGTGAAAATTTCATGAAAACCGGTTCAGCCGTTTTTCTGTTATTGCCGTACATGCAGATGCATGGTACAAAGGGGCCTTAGCATGGTACAAAGGGGCGTGGCATTTTACGCCCCTTTGTCTGATCGCGGTCGCTTATCTTCTATAATTCCCGCCTCGGTTAGTACTATCCGTGGTGAAAACTTCATGAAAATCCGTTCAGCCGTTTTACCGTTATTGCCAGACAGGCAGATATAGCTTTAGCATGGTACATAGGGGCGTGGCATTTTACGCCCCTTTGTCCGATCGCCGTCGCTTATGGCTTGTAGTTTCCGCCTAGGTTAGTACTATCTGTGGTGAAAATTTCATGAAAATCGGTCAGACGTTTTTCTGTTATTGCCGTATAGGCAGATATAGCTTTAGCATGGTACAAAGGGGCGTGGCATTTTACGCCCCTTTGTTCGATCGCGGTCGCTTATGGCCTATAGTTCCCGCTCCGGTTAGTACTATCTTTGGTGAAAATTTCATGAAAATCGGTTAAGCCGTTCTTTACTTATTGCGGAACAGACAGACAGACAGACAAACCAACAATCAGATTTATAATATTAATAGGGATTTTGTTTTAGCAATATCGCATGAATTAATCAACCGAATTCGATAAATTTGGTCTTAAACTCTTCGTTTTGAATTGCAAATTGAATTAAATGATGGATTGAGCCCCAAAAATGGCCATGAAAGTAATATTCATGGACAAAATCATGAAATAAATGGAAAAATGCTCCAAAATTTGGACAAAAATGCCCGTAACTTTTGAACCGTTGGACCAATGTTGGAGATTTTTTTTGTAAATTGATCAAAATGAGCTCACCTTTCCAACGCGCCTACTGGCGATTAAACCCGATCTATAGTTTTTGAGCTATGGATGTGAACGTGTAGGAAATATTTCATAAGTACGTCAATTTGAGAAAAAATCTACCATCAAAAAGTAGGGGACTCGATTTTAATGATAGAGGTATGGTTCCTTTGGCAAATTTTCATGAAATAACCCATAGAATACGGAAATCATAGGGAAATAGGTGAATTTTTTCACTCCCTACAAATCGACCCGCCGTAATATATATTTATAATCAGTGATCGATTCTAAGACATTCTGGCGATGTCCGTCCGTCTGTCCGTCTGTAGTTAACACAATGCAGTCCAAAATAAAACAGCTAGACTCCCCACATTTGGCACAAATATGTTAATAGGCAGGTTAAGTTCGTAAATGAGCAAAATCGGACCAGGGGGCAAAAAGTTCCCCCTTGAAGAACTAAACCAACCTCTGAAAAATAAAATTTTTTTACGCGATTTTTTGTGTTTTTGTTTAACAAATGCAACATTTTTATGCTACAAGAAATTCAAAGTCCTGCACTTGGACCCAGAGAATTAGAAAATGTCGTTTTTCGGTACTCCCCCCCCTCAATGGGCGTGGAATGAAACATTTTTTTTAAATAATGATAAACTTGTATTTCTTTTGTGCAAAAAGCATCTTATTTTTTAAACACATATTCGAGAGGAAATTTGGCCCCCAATTACAAATACCGACCCCCCCCCCAAAAAAAAAGAAAACGCCCGTGGATTTTTTTATTTTTTATGCATGTTGGAGGTAATAAAAGATTCATCACAGCCGAATTTAACTCTCTTACTTGTTTTTATTAATTTTTTTTTTACCAAACATTTTTTTTCATCAAAAAAAAAATTTTTCACCAAAAATTGTGTTTTCATAAAATTTTTTTATCATAATTTTGTTTTTCGTAAGAAAAAAAAATATTTTTTTTACCAAAACTTTTGTTTTCACCAAGTTTAAACGAATGACATAAAAATGTTCCATTTGTTTAACAAGTGTACAAAAAACAAGTGATGGTGTTAAATTCTTCGGTGTCGAATATTTTTCCAAATAAGTAAAACACTCTTTTACCAAATTTACAGCTCTGTTGGTTTGGACTGCAGCCGTTTTCCACAGATAGATGAATGGATGTATATAATATATAAACTTAATGGGTCCTCAACCGATATTTCAGTTCGTTTTGCATGGAATAGCAAAGTAATATCACATTATTTTTTCTAAAAAAACTTTGCTTTGGCAAGTTCACCCAAATCTTCATTAAAACATTATCATGATTTAATGTTTTGTGCAAGAGTAAAAAATTTGCAGGCATTTTTTTATAATTAGCTTGGAAATTTAGACATTTACAAAAAAAAATGTAAAATTACCAAAAAATTTAAATTTCGATCGAAAATTTGTTGCTAATAAACAAGTAAAACTGTAAAATATTGGTAAAATTACGAATCTTTTTCTAGTAATTTGACAAGATTTTTATACCCTCCACTTAGTGATAGAGGGTATATATATGTTTGACATTCCGTTTGTAACTCATCGAAATATCGGTCTGGGACCCCATAAAGTATATATATTCATGATGCCCGATCGATTTTAAGACATTCTAGCGATGTCCGTCTGTCTGTCTGTTGAAAATGCTCTCGCTGACAAAATATTGCACAGAGATGACTGAAACTTAACATATATATTGGAAGTGCTCCCGAGAAGTTTGGTATTGCATTTGAGCGATATCGGTTCTGCGGTTCAAAAGTTATGAACGCAAATATAAGCACACCTCAAAAATTTCAGTACATTCAATATAACCTGAAAATACAAAATGCTTTAATTCGGCTTCTGGTTGACATATGTGAACATAATTGAACAACAAATGGTATTTAAATAAGTACGAACATATTTTTTGACAAAAAAAGAAAAAAATCGCGTTTTTTTTTTTTTAACAAAATTTTTTTCGCGGAATTTTTTTTTTTTCAAAAGTAATTTCCTTTTAAATAAAGTTGTTTGCAATAATCTTTTTGAAATTGTGGAGGGTATTACTACATTCGGCAAGGCCGAATTTAACTTTTTTACTTGTTTTGTACTGTTGTCGTGATATTCGACGGTAAAAAGTAGAAAATAACAATACTTAAACACTTTTGGAGTCCACAGTTATGAATTTTTGTTGTTGCTTTCAAAAAATAGGATTTTATTTAAAAAACAAGTAGAAAAATTAAATTCGACTTGGCCGAATCTATGAATACCCTCCACAATGCCCTTTTTAAGTGATAGTAAATTTTCTAACGTGAAAAAAATAACATTTTTGGTTAGAAATATTTTACTTTCTGTAAAAAAACTTTTTTTATTAATTTTTGACTACTAATTTTTTTTTTGAGTGTAAAATTTTTTTTGAGTGTATTTTTTTTTTTTTTTAGTGTAAAAAAACTTTTTTTGTTAATTTTTGAAAAATAAAAAAAAAATAATTTACCAATTTTTTTTTTGAGTGTAAAATTTTTTTTTAAGTGTAAACTTTTTTTTGGTTAGAAATATTTTATTTTCTGTAAAAAAACTTTTTTTGTTAATTTTTAAAAAAAAAAAAAAATAATAATTTACCAATTTTTTTTTTGAAAAATTTTTTTTGAGTGTAAACTTTTTTTTTAAGTGTATTTTTTTTGGTTTAGTGTAAAAATATTTTTGTGTGACAAAAATACCTTTTAAAATATTTTTCTGACTTACAAATGTTTTTAAAACATGTTTAACGGGTTTTCAACACGTGAATTTAAGGTGAAGCTAATCTGAAATTCACGGTATTGCTAATAACTTTTGAACCACAGGACCGATTTGGCTGAAATTTAAAACGAACCGGACCAGAGGAACGGTAAATATATATGCCACACTTCAGCACCCTCAGAATTGCCGTTCGAAAGTTACAGTGTGTTTTATCTCGTAAATTCCAGAAAATCCCTTGCCGAAATTCACTCACTTGCTTATAACTTTTGAACCACTAGACCGATTTCGCTGGATTGCAATACCAACCTGACCAGGTAAATGTCCAACATATATGCCAAACTTCAGGAGCCTCCGTAAAGTCTTTCAAAAGTTAGCGTGTTTTCAACAGACAGACAGACAGACAGACAGACAGACAGACAGACAGACAGACAGACAGACAGACGGACGGACGGACGGACGGACATCGCTAGATCGTCTTAAAATCGATCGAGGATCATGAATATATATACTTTATGGGGTCCTAGACCAATATTTCGAGGTGTTACAAACGGAATGACAAACTTATATATACCCTCTATCACTAGAGTGGAGGGTATAAAAAAAACTGCAAAACTATCGATAGTCGTCCCATTCGATATTCGGATAGTATCGGATATTTTAAAGAATTGAAGGAATTATTGTAAAATTACGTTTTTTTTTTCATTGCAACTTGGTACCTCTGACACACAAATGACAGTTTTTACCGTTCACAGCCATTCCAGTCTATTTTAAATCAATTCGGCACCATTCCTTGCTTGTTTTGTTCGGACCTTAAATTTCGCAATAACGTTAACACGAGATTACTACCATTGCCTTAATACTATAAAAAGTAGAATTATTCCAAAATGATATAAAGATTTAAAAAACTGTTCACAAAAAAAAATATAAAGAATTGTGATCACATGTCGAATTATGGCTTAGATGTTGCGTAATTTAAAGTAGAATTTTTATAGTTTTTTACAAAAAAATCGAATGTTTCGGACTCTTTAAAAAAGTAGATTTTAATTTTTAAACGTTAAAAAATAAGTGATAATTACTTCGAATAATTTTTTCATATTTTTTTTCTAAAACTACATTTAAATACCAACAAAACGTTGTCCAACTTTTTTTATAATATCTATATTTTTTATTGGTCAAAATTAATGAAAAATTTCAATTTTTTTCATTTTTTGAGAAAATCGCTATTTTGAAAATTTGATTACTCAGCAAAATCTTGAAATAAAAGGCTGAAAATTGGTGTCCAAGTTACATTTAATAAGTACTAAAACATATCCAAAAATAAAATAAATCGAAAGGGGTCGGGTCTAAAAGTGAGTGATTTGGCTTGGAATGCCCCATATATATTTGAGTTGGTTTGGTGAATATGCCACTTCATCTGTTTATCGGGTATCATCATTTTTTTAAAGGATTTAGTGGATCTAAAAAGAATGCCGGTATTTTTTTGGAAAAATTTTAACTCCGTGGGGTGGTTCAAAGCATCTGAAAACGCGGATTTTGAGCTAATTTTTCTGCAGAGAAAAAACGGCTGAATATATTCCAAATCTGATTTCACCAGCCGATTCTACAGCAAAAAATAATACAATTGCTGTTTTTTGAACTATTAAAAAAGTTCCAATAGCCTACAGCAGTACCTTTCTATCACAACCCATTAAAAAGTTATAATCCCAGCAAAACTTTGGTAATGGGTAGTGATTATATAACACATTACCAGGTAATGTATATAACTTATTTGTAGCATTATTTTATGATGTCTTACCAAACATTTGTTCCACAACGTATTATTTTAAAGTGAAAAATAATGCATTACTAATAATTTGCTACGTAATGCATGATTATTGGAAAAAATGTATTTCATATTTATTATTTCTAAACATTAAATCATAGATGACTTATATTTGGTTACATTATGTATTATTTGAAAGTTTTAAATAATGCATTATTTATAATTGGATGCATAATGCCTTACAATAACATAAAAAATAATTATTTTATAAAAAAAAGTTTAAACTAGAGATGGGCTCACGACAGAAAATTTCTAACGACACACACTCACGAGCATATTTTATCTACTTACACTCACTTACAATCACGTGAGTAAATTTAATACAAAATTACTTTTTCACTACTCGTAACTCCTTATATATTATCTTCTGGTATGCTATATTATTTCATTTCTCGTAACCTATAAAATATCATATATTTTACACCTTACTCGTATTCTTCGTTATAAATTTATGACTTATTTTATACCTTACTGGTATTCTTTGTGATAATGTAGATGCATTACTTTGAGTCTCATCGCCTGTTAAAATCATCAATGCTGCAATGTATAAAATAAGAGATCCTATACCTTATTTTATACCTTATTTGGTAATCTAAGTTTTGCTGGGATGCTTCAAAGTTTTTGTTCTAATGGTAAAATTATAAAATAGTATTTTATTTTTTAAAATTTTTTGGATGGTCCAGCGGTCTGAACACTCGTTTTCGATTATCCTCTCAATGCTGATTCTAAATCCGGTTTCCAAAGTTTTCCGTAACGTAAGGTTTTTGAGAAAATTGAGGTCAAAGTTCACAAAAAACGCATTTTGGTATATTCAACCTGATATATCTAAACCAGTATTAAAAATTATCAAATTTTTTTTTATTTTTTTCTGTGTAATCTTCGAATGCATTTTGTGGAAAATCAAATATTTTGAGTTATGACACTATGCAAGTAAATGATCGATATGTAAGTAGTTTTTATTTAAAACGTCGTTTACCTTAAATTAACTAATAATTATAAATAGGAATTAGATTTTCATGCACTAAAAAATCAAAAATATGCGCCAAAAAATCTTAAATATGCACTAAAAAACCTAAAAATATGCATAAAAAAAATAAAATGTGTACAATAAAAATCTTGTTTTCATACACCCTAAAAGTTTCCTACCAGTTTTCTACTATAAATTGGGTAAATTTAAGCAAACTCAAAAAATATACTACTATAAGTTGAGTAACTTTCCAGTATTTTTAAGTAGAATTACACAATTTGTGTAAATTTACCCA
The DNA here is from genome assembly GCA_963921195.1 of Pegoplata infirma. NCBI lineage: Eukaryota > Metazoa > Arthropoda > Insecta > Diptera > Anthomyiidae > Pegoplata > Pegoplata infirma. The sequence goes on along the minus strand of OY992540.1, from coordinate 46,781,292 downwards.
ATTTATAGAAGGAAACTGAAATCATTTTAATTAGAGTGTACGAAAAACCTCTTAAAAAGCAAAAAATAACACCGGGCTTAAATATTAAGATTTAAAACTTTATATAAGCGAGATTTTTATAGAAATTAAGCAATCTATAGAAAAAAATTAACAAGAAAAAAAAAAATTTTATTAACAAAATAAATTTTTTAAAATTTAAAATAGTTTTTGTAAAAACTAATTTCAATTTGCGTTTTTGCTAATTTATACCAAAACATGCAAAAATTTGCACTTAAAAGTTGAAAATATGCACAAAATATGCACTTATAACCAAAATATGCAAAAATATGCATTTTCCCCAAAATATGCCAAAAAAAATCGATGCCATTTTAACGTAAATTTTTTTGTTTTTTCTGTAAAGACAGTTGAGCTCAGGCTCAAATTATAATTATGTATTATAATTTTATAATCATGTTATATATGGTTTGAATTGAGAAAGGTGTGAAAGAAAAATTTATTTATTTATTTATTTATTTATTTATTTAAATGTTTTCCTGCACAACAAGAGTTAATCTTATAATTAAAGTACAGGAATAATTATGCTAAAACAGTGTAGAAGCTAAAATGTATAAAAATGTATTAAAATATTTACTTATATCTAAATTAAATTAAAATTACATTAAAATTACAAAATTAACAGAAAACATAATATGAAAAATTAAATATATATTTAACAAATTAAAAAATAAAAAAAATTAAAAGCCTAACAAATTAAATTAAAAATTAACAAATTAAAAGTGTAACAAATTTAACTATGTAACAAAAAATGTATAAAAAACATTGTTTTAAGGAAAATGTCGAAAAAGATATTCTTTGAAATGCTCTGCGTTGCTGTTTAATTGTTCTGGTTGTGGAAGATCGTTCCAAAGACGAATTGCATTTATATAAAAATGAAATTCAGATACGAGACATCGATGACGTGGCAGAATAATTTTTCTCCCTCTGTTCGATCTAGCAAAACGAATTTTTTCGTAAAGGTATTCCGGTTTTCCGGTGTAAATAATCTTATGTAGAAACAAAAGAACCCTCATTTTCATCAAATTTTCAAACGATACTCCGAATAGTTTTTTAGTGTGCGAAGAAGTCCCCTCTCTTCTGTTGAGTCCGAATACATATCTAACAATTACTGTTATAGACTACATCCAATTTATGTTTACTTATCCCATCGCAGTTTGCAAAAAGCTCACAACCGTATAACAATCCCGGAATCAAATATGATTTTGCCAAAAGAATTCTAATTCTCAATGGAGTGAAAGACTGTGTTGACCATAGAGGCCGTAGCTTAGCATAGGTTTGACCAATTATGGTCCTGATGTGGTCAGACTATGTTAATGTGCTGTTCAAAGTTATTCCAAGGTTTTTAGCTGTTGAAACAAAATTGATTTTCTCATCATTTATAACAATTTCATTATTAAACACGGGATTCGCCTTTTTCTTACAAATAAGTAGACACTTTGATTTGTTGGGATTGATACACAATCCATTAGCCATAGCCCATCGATGGATCCTGTTAAGATCATAATTGATTTTGTCCATGTTTTCGTCGATAGCATTTGACGGACTACTCAAATAGAGTTGCACATCGTCTGCATACATGTGTACCTTACAATGAGTAAGGTATTCAGGGAGGTCATTAGCGTATACGGAAAAAAGGAGTGGACCTAAAATGGATCCTTGTGGTACACCTTTGGCAAGGTTTAATGGCGCAGATGGCTTGTTTTTTACATAGACAGATTGGGTTCGATTCATAAGGTATGATGAAAGTAAATTAGTTGAAGAAGAAGAAAAATGAAAGTATCGCCTAAGCTTAGTGCAAAGAGTTGTATGATCAACAGAATCAAAAGCCTTGGAATGGTCAAGAAGCACAAGAAAATTTATTTTGCCATTATCAAGCTCTCGCCTTATATTTTCGCAGACATCAACCAAAGCTGTCACACAGCTGTGGTTCGAGCGAAAACCAGATTGTTTATCCGACAATAGGGCATGATCAGTTATGTACAAACTCATTTGAACATGCAGAATTTTTTCAAAAACTTTTGAAAGATAGCATAAAATTGCTATTGGACGGTACTCCGAATTAGATTTTGGGATAGGTATTACTTTAGCATGTTTCCATTTGGAGGGATAAGTGCTAGTGGTGATTATATGATTGAAAAAGTAGGTCATATAAGGCAAAAGAAGTGGTAGCAAAATTTTAACAAATTTCGGATTTATATTATCATATCCTATTGAATTGGATTTTACCAAAAAAAAACTTTCCACAACATCAAATTGACTCACACAAGTAAACTCAAATGTGTTGCCCTCAAAAATATTGATATTGTTATCGTCGTAGAAAACATTATCCGTTTGTACCATTGGTAGATTAGTAAATTCTCGGTTCAATTTATTATTCTAAAAATTTAAGACATCCTGGTTCGTTTTTTATTATAATCATCCAGTTATTATAATCATCAGAAAAACTTTTAATGTCAAATTTATTCAGTTAATAGTTAATTTTATTCTATATGTGAAAATTATTAACAAATCGCAGCCGCCAGGGATTGAACCCATGATCTGTAATGTTTTTGCTATTAACTGCCTCTTATTCGTCCTCCTCTCCTTCATCAACTCTGATCAAAGTACTTATTTTGCAACCTTGCCAGAACATGGTCTATATTTTGTAGACACAAATGTTAGGTGTTGCCATTTTCCAAAGATACTATATTGCCACTTAGGCCGACTTAAAGTCGTTATCTTCAAATTTTTTTGTTTTTTCTGTAAAGACAGTTTAGCTCAGGCTCAAATTATAATTATGTATTATAATTTTTTAATCATGTTATATGTATATGGTTTGAATTGAGAAAGGTGTGAAAGAAAAATTTATTTTTCTAAAAATTCAAGACATCCTGGTTCGTTTTTTACTAGTTTCATATAATCCAGTTATTATAATCATCAGAAAAACTTTTAATGTCAAATTTATTCAGTTAATAGTCAATTTTATTCTATATGTGAAAATTATTAACAGATCGCAGCCGCCAGGGATTGAACCCATGATCTGTAATGTTTTTGCTATTAACTGCCTCTTAGGTACGATCACTCTAGACCGATACGCTGAGTTGGCTGTTCGGAAAGATAATTGTCTATATCATTTTTAGACTATCGACAAAAAGCATGCATTGGCATGGAAATCCCATCTCTACTTATTAAAATTTTTTTGTAACTGTCATTCATATACGGTTGAGTTTAATTGTCATATTCGGTTGACGAAGAAAAATTTGTTAAGTGTTTGAAAAAATAGTAAAACAATTAATGTAAAGGGGGGCCCCCGTAGGCTAGTTGGTAGCGAGCTAGGCTTTAAACGTAGGGGTCGTGGGTTCGATTCCCACCAAAGCCCTTGTTTTTTTCGCTACAACGAGACAACGGTCATTGTTACCAGTTCTCGGTTAGGTTGAATTTATTAAAAATGAGTTGTAAATAAATAGAAACAAGTAAAAAAGTTAAATTCGGCCTTGCCGAATGTAGTGATCAGCCTTCGTATTTGCTCACTCTTTTTCTTTCAGTTTCATGAAACTCTAAAATGAAAATAAAAATTGTGTATCTCACTCATGCACTATGAAATAATTTGATTGTTTTCATTTTTCGTTGCTTGTGTGTGTGCAGTGAAAGAAGAAGTAATCAAACGAGAATTGAATGAATGAAACTTTTAAATAATTTTCATTCTCATTTTAGGCAAATGAGACTTTCATTTCGTGAGAATTTTTATTTTATTTTCAGTCTCACGAAAATAAAATGAAAGTTAGTTTCAGCGTATTTCAGTTTCATGCACACGGATGAAATATTTTTTTTATTTTATTCAATAGTTTACGATTTTGGTTGTGCCAAAGCGAATTTTTCAAAAATGTTTAATATTTCAAATAAGTAAAATTTTTTTAAAAAACTTCAGTTTTTCAAAAAAAAAAAGCTGAACTTTACAAAAAAAAATAATTTTTTAAAAAAATTGATTTTTTCAAAAAAAAAAAATTTAGTTTTTTGAAAAACTTTAATTTTTCAAAGAAAGTTGATTTTTTCCAAAAAAGTTGAAATTTTTAAAAAACTTCAGTTTTTCAAAAAAAAAATGAATTTTTCAAAAAAAAAAAAATTGTTTTTTGAAAAACTTTAATTTTTTAAAAATAAGTTGAGTTTTTCACAAAAAGTTGATTTTTTCAAAAAAAGATCAAGAAAAAGATTCAAGAAAAAATCACTACTAGTGATACCCTCCACAATTTCAAAAAGATTATTGCAAAAAACTTAATTTAAAAGAAAATTACTTTTGAAAAAAAAATAAAAAATTTCCGCGAAAAAAAATTTTGGTAAAAAAAAATCTGCGACTTTTTCTTTTTTTGTCAAGAAATATGTTTGTACCTGTTTAAATACCATTTGGTGTTCAATAATGTTCACATATGTCAACCAGAAGCCAAATTAAAGCATATTGCATTTTTAGGTTATGTTGAATGTACTGAAATTTTTGAGGTGTGCTTACATTTTTGTTCATAACTTTTAAACCGCTGATCCGATATCGATTAAATGCAATACCAAACTTCTCGTTAAGTTTCAGTCATCTCTGTGCAATATTTTGTCCGCGACAGCATTTTCTACAGACAGACAGACGGACAGACGTCTTAAAATCGATCGGGCATCATGAATATATATACTTTATGGGATCCCAGATCGATATTTCGATGAGTTACAAACGGAATGACAATCTTATATATACCCTCTATCACTAAGTGGAGGGTATAAAAATAAATAAAAATAATTGATCATTTGATCAAAACTATTATTATTATTATTAATTTATGTAAATTAACAAAAAATTCGTTTTTAAAATATTTACACAAAATTAGTAAGTTTACAGTAAACTGCAAATTTGCATGAGGAAATAAATTAGTTGCACATTTACTAATAAATTTGTAAATATTTTAACAGTAAACAAATCTATTTGCTTATGTAAATTTGCAGTTTATTGTACACTCAAGAAAAACCTTGTAAAACTACAAGAAAAGTTTGTAAATTTTTTTTTTTTTGCTCCTTCCTATTTGACAAGAATTTCTTGTTATTTTACAAGCTTTTTACCAATAATTTTGTAATTTTACAAGCTTTTGACAAAACTTACAAGGAGGTTTCGTGATTTTACTAGATTTTTTGCTACCTCCTGTTTTACGAGAATTCCTAGTAAAAATTACAAGCTTTTTTGTAGTTTTACATGATTTTTACCAATAAATTTGCAAATTTCAAACTTTTTTAGCAAAATAAAACTTACAAGAAATTCTTGTACTCGTTACTAGGTTTTTTTTTGTAAAAAATCTTGGAAATTTGTAAAATTAAAAGAAAAACTGTAAAATTACAAAAAAAATTTAAACTTCAATCGAAAATTATTTATTAAAAAACAAGGAAAACTGCCTAATATTGGTAAAATGGGATTAGGAGACTTTTTCTACACCATTTACAGATGTAATTCGTAAAAGATCAATTGTAATTTGAAGATTCTACTTGTAATTCGAAGAGTCCATTAGTAATTCAAAGATTCCATTTGTAATTCGGAAATTATACTTGTAATTCCAAGATTCTATATGTAATTCGGAAATTCTATATGTAGTTCGAAGATTCCAATTTTAATTCGTAAAATATCAATGGAAATTCAGTTGTTTTTTTTTTTCGAATTACAATTGGAATATTCGAATTACAAATGGAATCTTCGAATTACAAGTAAAATCTTCGAATAACAAATGGTGTAGTTTTGTAAATATGTTTACATCGAATAAATCAATTTGTTTTTTTTTTTCAATTTTTACTACAGTTAACCAATTTTGAATGTAAAACTTATTAAATATGACAGCTAAAACAAGTAAATTTTTTATGAAACTAATTTTGAAAAAAAAAGTAAAAAAGTTAAATTCGGCCTTGTCGAATGTAGTGATACCCTCCACAATTTCAAAACGATTATTGCAAAAAACTTTATTTAAAAAGATATTACTTTTCAAAACCAAAAAATTTTTGAAAAAAAAAAAATTCCGCAAAAAAACAATGGTAAAAAAAATCCGCGATTTTTTTCTTTTTTATTCAAAAAATATGTTCGCACTCCGAAAATTATGTAAGTTACTACCTGTTAGTTGTTTGTATATTTTACAGTAGTTAGTTATTTTCAACTACAAAGTCAGTTGTTTTTGTATGAAAAATATCAAACAACTATTTCTGTTAGTTATTTTAAGTACTTTTTTTGAATAACTAACAAAAAAGTAATGTGATGTAGTAACAGTTATTTAAAGTAGTTAATTTTATTTTTTTTTTATCTCTGAAAAATTTTCAAAGTTTTTTTCCAAAAAATAATAATAAATTTTCGTTTTTTTTTATTTTTTAAAAAAAAAAAAAAAAACTATGAAAAAATTTGGTCTTCAATTTTTTTTTCTGGAAAATTTTTTTGAAAAAAAATATTATTTATAGATTTTTTTATTTTTACTACATTTTAGTTGTTTTGACTACAAATGTAAGTTGTTTTTACTACATTAGTCAGTTGTTTTTTGTCAGTTAAAATAACTAACATTGCTAGTTGATTTAACTGAAAAAGTAGTTGACCCCAAAACAACTTACAAAGTAGTTATTTTAACTGACATTTTCAGTTGATTTTACTAACATAATTTTTTGAGTGCGTACTTGTCTAAATACCATTTTTTAGACTTAAAAAAATAGAAATTGCAATACAGTTTTGCGTAACTGTTAAACTTTTTCTGAGTTTACAATTAAAAAATTGAGTTTACTTATTTTCTGTAGTAAATAATAAAAACTGTTCTATTTGATCAGTATTTTATTGTTGATTAAAAAAAAACATGTTTGCTAAATATACAATAGGATGGAACGTTTTTTACACTTTTTTCTTTGATCGTTAACGGCTGCCCGGAAAATGTGACCCACCCATACCATAAACATACCTGCATATTTTTTTTTTTTTTTTTTTTTTGAAACCGGCCCAGTTTGAAAATGTGTCACTGAGGAAATTTCCACAGTGATTACTTGAGGAAATGTCTTCAGGTTCTAACAAATCATAGATAATCCTTGAAGACATGTCCTAACATTGTCAGCACTGAATGTTCGCTTTAATAGTGTGGACAATTCCTCTAAGGCGTCTAAAAGGAAATGTCTTTAGAATAGCAGTATATATATATATATATATATATATATATATTTTTGATCACATGATCAATTATTTTTATTTATTCTTTCTATTTATTTACAACTCATTTTTAATAAATTCCACCTAACCGAGAACTGGTAACAATGACCGTCGTCTCGTTGTAGCGAAAAAAACCAAGGGTTCTGGTGGGAATCGAACCCACGACCCCCACGTTGAAAGACTAGCACGCTACCAACTAGCCTACGGGGGCCGTATAATTAATTAGAATTTAAAATCTGGGGAACTCTTGAATTTCCAAGAAAAAAAATGGCAATATTATCAATTTATTTAAAATAAAATCAAAATCTAACAAGTAGAATAAAAATAATAAATAGACAACAATTTTCAAAATAAAGTTTGCAACAAGTAGTAAGGTGTGGGACTTATAAACTGGAGGTTCCAGGTTCAAATCCAGTTGGGACAAAAAAAGGCGAAAAGTTTTTTCTAAATATGAGAAAGATAATTTATAAAGGAAAATGAATAAAACTAAAAACTAAAGGAATACAAAAATTTTTTGTATTTGCGCATGACCTACGTCAGACATTTCCCCAAAGAAGTCTTAGATGGCATGTCCCCAGAAGGTCAGCCCTGACCACTGCTGACTTTGAGTGAGGACATTTTGAAAATTTGTATGAAACTGTCCTCATCCCAGTACACACGGAATGACAAAGTTAGTATACCCCCATACTGTAGTTGGAGGGTATAAAAACTGTAAAAACGGCCCATCTTAATACACAATAAATTTAATATAAATAGTTCTATCTGGGTATAAGAGTTTTAAATTTTGAAAATTATGAAGTTCTTTGTAGTCGTTGTAGCAGTTTTAGCTTTCTTAGCTTTCGCTCTAGCTCAAGTAAGTTGCAAACATTTTTTGGAAAATTCTTTTTAACCTTAATTTTTTTTTTTAATTATTTAGGAAGAAGCTAATGTAGCTGAAAATTCTGGACCAAGCGCATCACCTGCACCACATTATCATCACCCAAGGCATCCAAGACCTGCACCTCATCAATTTGATCAAAATGGACAGGAACAACCGGAAAACGAAAATCCACCTAAGGAACAAGTGATGAGTTTTGAGGAAATAGTTCATAATCTGTTCAGTGGAGTTGATTTATATTTGGGATAATATCTACTGATATAATATCTACACTCAGATGAAAAGCTCAGTCAAAAAATCTGTTAAATGACTTTAAATTTGAATTAGCAAACTTTTAACAGATTTTTCTGCTGAAATAGATATTTTAAGTAAGTTCTCTGTCATATTAGTTTTAGAAAAAAAACAGATTTTTTTTGCAGTTTTACTGATACTGTTTGCTGAATATTTTTTTGCAGATTTTTAGCAAATTATTTTGTTATTTTACAGAAAAAATCAGTTTACCTTTTTTTTAAATGTTCTACGTTTCTGCAAGATCTGTTTTTTTTTTTAAAAATTTTGTGAAGTTTAAAATTCTAAAAATAAAATATATTAAAAAAAGCATCAGATTGTGTTTTGTAAATTTAACAGAAATATTTAGTTATCAGCGATGGAAAAATTGATACAAATGTACTTCTTTTGATACTTTTTGGTGTTCAACAGTAAGCTGATACTGCCACGACTCATTTTATAATTTTTCACAATTTTTCACTCAGCGGACTTCTTTTGATGCTTTCTGGTGTTCAACAGCATAGATGGGAATTTTTAATTACCATTGAAATTTAATTACCATTGGTTGATATCAATGGTAATGAAAAAATTTTCATTACCATTTAATGGTAATTAAATTTTTTTAATTGAAAAAATAATTACTAATCGTAATGAAATGCACTAATTGTTGAAAAACACCAATTATAATTGGTTTCAAAACCATTGGTTTGCACATTTTTGTTTTTTTGAAAAGTTAAAAATTTAAACATCAAAGTATGTTTTTACAAAAAAATATGAAAATATCAAAGACAAAAAACAAAAGGCAAATAAAAATTTCAAATATTGTGTTATACAAAGGCAATCAACGTGTGTTTGGTTTATAAAATGTGAAAAACTAAAACACCATATCAGGCACGTACGCAGGGGGGGGGGGCCCTTGGGGCCCGGCCCCCCCCCCAAAATGATTTGACAATATAAAAATTTTAAGACTTTGCACTACAAAATAAACGTTTGTTAACAAAAAAAAAAAGGCTCAGTATAATTTTTTTTCTTTTTTACTCTAATCTAACGAAGGTTTTTTCTGAAAATTTCAATTTAGTAATATTTCTAAGAATTAGAAATACGAAATATAAATTCAAACCTAACGGACATTTTTCAAGACTTGAAAAGTCCTACTAAGGGTTGCAACTCTGAGAAAATCTACTACAGTGTAAGAAATTACAACTGTGTTGGCAAAAAGTTAAAAATAGATTCATTAAGTTCGTGCTAAACGTAACATATGGGTAAAGAAATGTAATATAATTCCCGTTCGCTTTTTCACCTTAATGTACGTTTAAATAGCTGATCTTAATCTTACACACCTACAGTGACAATCGAAGAGTGCTGACGAAGGAAGGGTGGCTTCTTCCGAAAGCTGTCGACATCTCCACTTAGCCTGTGTTGTCAATTAATTTTTTTCAGATTTTCTCATTGTACAACAAAAATAATTATTTCTCAGAAATAATTAATATGGACTCAAACCGAAATAAATAAAAACTTCAATTTCAAAATATTGAAAAAATTTTCATTCAAAAAAATTTTTGTGTGGGTTTAAATTCGTAAACTTTTACGGTAGTGAATAAGACACCTTTAAACTGCGACTGGCCAAGTAAGTTATGCATCATCAATATTATTCCATTGCTTTTCTCTCGACTTTAGTTAAAGCCGCTGCTAATGTATCAAAAGAGTACTTCTTTCAAAATATACTTGTATTTTGAAAAGTATTTTTGAAAAGTGCTCTTTTGTCACCAGTGCTGAAAAATTTTTATTGATAAAAAATATTGTGAATTTAAAACTTTTCTTTACAAAAATGTCTCAAAATCTATTAATTTCCTCATTCAATAAATGGATAAGAGATTTTTTAAAATCATAATAATTGTATTCAGACTATTTCTGTACGAAAAATATTTTAGAATCAAAGAATTTCTCTATAAAAAAAACGTCTTATAATCTGTGTATTTTCTTTACGAAAAATCATTCAGAATCGGAAAAATCTATACGAAAAATGTATTAGAATCTGGGAATTTTTCTATACCAATTTGAAATATTTTTCTGACAAGAAATTTTTCTGTACGAAAAATGTGTTAGAATCTGAGAATTCATCTATGCATCAGGATCTCAGAACTTTTCTATACAAATCTGAGATTTTTCGTATAGAAAAATTCACTATACGAAAAATATCTCAGACTTTAAGAATTTTTCAATACGAAAAATGTTTCAGAATCTGAAATTTTTTCAATACAAAAAATGTCTCAGATAATCTCAAAATTTGTCAATACGAAAAATGTCTCAGAGTCTAATTTTTTTTTTTTAACGAAAAGTGTCTCAAAAGCTGAGAACATTTTCTGTACGATAATTGATTAGAATCTGAGAGTTTTTCTGTACTAAAAATGATTTAGAATCTAAGAATTTTTCTTCACGAAAAATGTTTCAGAAATTAAGAACTTTTCTATAAGTAAAATGTCTCAAAATAAAGCAACTTTTTCTTAAAACCTTAGAGTTTTTCTGAATAAAAAATGGCTCTACACGAAAAATTTCTCAGAGTGTTAGAGTTTTCTTGAACAAAAAAATGTCTCAAAATTTGAAAATTTTCTATGCGAAAAATATTTTAAATCGTAAGTATAGTAAAAATTTTTCTATGGTTAAAATTTCTTGGAATTATAATTTTTTTTGTTTAAAAACTGCAAAACTAAAAATATTTCCTGCAATTTAAGGAGTCTTTCGTTCCAAAAATGTTTCAAAATCTTTGATTTTTATGTATCTTAGAATTGGAGAATTTTGTGTACCAAAACTGCTCTTAGAAGTTTTTGCATAAATATGGTTTATAATAAAAAAACTATGAAAAAATTTATGAACAATTTAAAAAGGTGTCCCATAGTTTTGAGTTTTTACTCGTAAGGTATATTTGAGAATTTTTAAAGAAAAGTTGCATAAATTTTCGAATTCTTTTTTTTTTTAAATAATTTAACTCCTTTTTTATCTAAAATTTAAAATAAATGTTTTATTTTCTAAAAATTTAAAAAAATGTAGGAGAAAAAATATTCAGGCGAAAAAAAATTTGGGCCCCCCCCAAAATAAATTCCTGCGTACGTGCCTGCACCATATAATACAAAACAACAGATATTTCCAAATATTAACGATTTTGACAATATTGTGACGACTTTTACTAATGGTAATTAATTTTTTTAAGTGATGCCATACCAATGGTAATTATTTTTTTTTTTAATTTTCATTGGTAATTAAATTGATAAATAATTTAATTGGTACAATTGATACAACCAATGGTAATGAAAAAAATTTCATTACCATTGACATCAATTAAATGGTAATTAAACCATCAATTAATTGGTCCCTTTAATAAATTAGTCCCATCTATGTTCAACAGTAAGTTGCTACGCCCACGACTCATTTGATACTTTTTCACATTTTTTCACTCAGCGGATAATAACAGTTTACCTTATTACACTGTTCGACACCAAAAACCTCCCAATCAAATATATAACTGATCTTCTGATTCCAAATCTGCCATCCAAATTTTTTCTACCACATTCACTCAAAAATGCCTTGTAAAATGACATGAAAAGTTTGCAATTTTTAATTTTTTGCTACCTCTTTTTTACCAATAAAATTACAACTTTTTTGACGTAATTAAACTTACAAAGAATTCTCGTGACTTTACAAGATTTTTCGCTACCTCCTTTTTACGAGAATTCCTAGTATATTCCTTTATAGTTTTACAAGCTTTTGCCAATTTAATTGTAAATTTACAACTTTTTTGATGCAATAAAACTTACAAGGAATTCTTGTGACCTATTAGATTTTTTTTAACATGATAATGTTTTTAGACTTTAAAAATGATGCTGGACGCCACCTCACACTGTGGCCGAAATCCCTGATCTAGCGGCGTTTAAGTCAAAATTAAAAAATTAAAACTGATAAATGTTTTGCACTGTATCGATTACCTATACTTTACAGAGAAAATTAACGTTTTTTATTATTATTATTCAGAGTTTTTCTTGACACTTTTAAGTCAATTGTTTATACATTTTTAACCAAAAAGTTTTGCTTAAAAGTAAAGGGTATGTTTTAACCAAAAATTAAATGTTTGTGGCCTGTGTGTATCTAGTTTATTATAAGTTCATTATAGGAGTTTACATTTGTGATATTAACTATAGTTTTATGGACTGCAACTTTTGAAATTCGATCGTATTCGGTCCAATTCCTGTTTTGTTTATTAATTTGGGTTATTTTTGTTGTGACGTTTCAGTATTGAGTGCTAGTTCGCGCAAGTTGCTCGATTTTTTAGGGTCCATCTGCTGTCCAAATAAACAGTATAAGCGCGATACAGACCACAATTTTCAATCGATTTGGCTGAAATTTGAAATTTATGTTTCTTTTATCGCAAGAACAAAACCTATTAATTTTTGACAAAATCAATCCATGTTAACCCATAGCCCCCATGTAAATGTCCCCTTCAAGTTTTACTTAAATACCCCCAACAATAGTATTCAAGATATCCTCTTGAAATTCGAACAATAAATGTTTTTTATATTCATAAACAATCGCTCTAAATTTTAATGGAATCGGACCATTTTAATTTCAAGGCCTCATACATACCACCCTCCCAATATTCACATAAATTTTCCAAAATACATAAAAATAAATAAATATTGTTTAAAAATTAATTCATTTTAAATTTTATAATCGAAAATAAGCAGTAGTCTTTATTATTTTACATTTCCGAATTAAGCGCCGCTAGATTGGCCATTTCGGCCACTGTGCCTCAGTTTGACTGTATACCGACTAACAAAAAAAAAAATAAGATTACTCTTTTCATTTTCTTAAACCCAAAAAGGTTTGCAACTTCGATTTGTATTTTTGATAATAATTCACCTGCTGGTGAATAAAATCGTTTTTCATCAGATGGAGAATAAAACGTAACATAATTATTTTTCATCAAAAATTTTTTTTTCATTAATTTTTTTTTCATATTTTTTTTCTCATAAATTTTTTTCATCAAATTGTTTTTCACAAAAAAATTTTTTTATCAAATTTTTTTTTCATCAATTTTTTTATACCCTCCTCTTACTGATAGAGGGTATATATAAGTTTGTCATTCTGTTTGTAACTCATCGAAATATCGATCTGGGACCCCATAAAGTATACATATTCATGATGCCCGATCCATTTTAAGACATTCTAGCGATGTCCGTCTGTCCGTCTGTCCGTCTGTCCGTCTGTCTGTCCGTCTGTCTGTGGAAAATGCTGTCGCGGACAAAATATTGCACAGAGATGACTGAAACTTAACATATTTATTGGAAGTTCTCCCGAGAAGTTTGGTATTGCATATGAGCGATATCGGTTCAGCGGTTCAAAAGTTATGAACGAAAATGTAAGCACACCTCAAAAATTTCAGTACATTCAACATAACCTAAAAATACAAAATGCTTTAATTCGGCTTCTGGTTGGCATATGTGAACATAATTGAACACCAAATGGTATTTAAACAAGTATGAACATATTTTTTGACAAAAAAAGAAAAAAATCGCGGATTTTTTTTACCAAAATTCTTTCCGCGGAAATTTTTTCTTCAAATTTTTTTTTTTTTTAAAAGTAATAAAGTAAAGTTTTCTGCAATAATCTTTTTGAATTTGTGGAGGGTATCACTTCATTCGGCAAGGCCGAATTTAACTTTTTTACTTGTTTTTCATTCAATTTTTTTTATAAAATGTTGTATACCCTCTCACCACAGTATTAAATTAAATTAAAATGTTTGTAAAAAATTTAATTTTTTTTGAAAATTTAATTTTTTTTGAAAATTTAATTTTTTTTGAAAATTTAATTTTTTTTGAAAATTTAAAGATTTTTGAGAAATTGTTTGTTTTAAATGGCTTGGTGTCCGAAAAAAAAAACAAAATCGTAAAATATTAAACTTTCCGTAAAAAATTTTTTCCGTGAGACTGAAGCTGAAATGCAGATGAAACTGGCTCATTTCGTGCGCCACTTCCATGTGCACGAACTATAAAAATCTCAAGCACATGAAACTGAAATATAAATGAAACTGAAATAATAAATGAAAATGAAATTCTTTTTTAAGTTTCATTCATTCAATTCTCAATTGATTACTTCTTCTTTCACTGCACACACACAAGCAACGAAAAATGAAAACAAATTTTTTTTTCAAAGCACATAATCATCCTTATTTCTAAATACGCGCATCACTTCGACGTCGAATGAGTTTCACTTTCGACGACCGAGTTTCAGCACATTCTACAATACTTCAGTGGTATCGGTGAAGGAATATCGATTAATTTTTGTCATCACTAGCAAAACACAAAAAAAACAACAAAACATATAAAATAACATGAATTGCAAATTAACTAAAATTATATTGCGGGTCATATTTTATATTTATTTTCAATCTTACTATAATATGTATAATTTAAAAATTAAGAATAAGTATTTTAAACTTTAGAAATTTTATAAAAAATCGCCATAAACGAAAATCCGTCATTGTGTGGCACAGTCCGGGAACAAATGCAGTTTCCATTTTCATGGTTTTTATTCTGCCGGAGACATTTTTATTACATAACTAGCTGGCCCGGTCCGCGTTGCTGGCCCAAATACAAGATCAGTGTTCCAATATATAGCCCTGCAAAAAATGTAATGAATGTCTTGGCTTACAAAGATTTGTGGGAATAGTTTTTAAGGACCCGATTAGGCAGATAATTCTTCAAATTATATTTTAAGAACAAAAAAAAATAACCATGTCTTCGACTTTGCGACCTGTACAAATTTAAAACTTCTTTAGTATCATTATGAACAACACAACAATGAATTACGCATATCCTTCGTTCTTACTGTGAGCTATCGTCTTGAGTTCAAACAACCCTTTACATATTTCCCGAATTTTCAATTTTTTCGGGACACTTTTCTCATTTATATTTGCTTAAAAACCTAATTAGATCTATTATTAACATAAAAAAATCGGTCCGGTCATTAGTAGTCGACTTATTTAGACAAAAGTTGGTGTTAAAATTTGTGTGGTAAGTTAAACTTGATTTGGACCAAGTTTATGCGGAATCTATTAAGAAATATTTCTTCTAATAGATCGAGTTGGAGTAAAAATTAATTTTAGATATATCAAAAAAAAAGTTGGCGAAGAGAATTTTTCTTTCCGACCAATTATATGGACTATAACGAACATTTAAAACAAAAAAATAGCCAAATCGGTCCAGGCGTTCTCAAGTGTTGCAAATTTCAAGGTTATTGAAAAATGTGGGCTTTGAAGTGGGGTAGTACAATAATTATTTCCGTAAAATCCTTACTTGGGCTATAATGATCATTAAAGAAAAAAATTATCAAATCAGATCATTCGCTCTCCGATCTTAGATTTATTGAAAAAAGTGGGAGTGGACAATTTTTCTTTCCGTAAAAACCTTTGTTGTGCTATCACGAATGTCAACAAATAGTCAAATCGGCCCTGTCGTTTATCCGTTTTAGATGTATCGAAATAAAAATGGGCGTGAACAATTTTTATTTCCGTTTAAACCTAAGTTGGACTATGGCGACCCGATTTTAGATATATCGAAAAAAGGAGATGTAAAAGTGGGAGTGATTAATTTGTTTTCCGAAAAAATCTAAGACGAACATTAAAAAAATAAGATGAACATTTAAAAAAAAAATATTATCCAAATCGGTCAGTTCTCAAGTGATCCGATTACCAACGAACTACATTTTATTTTTATTTATATTTTATTATTCTATATTTTATTTTTCTATAGAGCAGTTTTTATATACTTACATCGAAAACATCATTCCTTAAAGTAAAAACCTTATCTGAATTAAACCAACTCGGTCCCTCCATTCAAAAGTAGGCGTAGAAATGGAAAATTGTTATTTCCAAAAAACCTTAGTTGGAATATAACGCACATTAAAAACAAAAATAGACAAATTGATTCAGCCATTCCAAGATTTAAAATATATATATTGGGAAAAGTGAGCGTAAAAGTAGGCGTGGACAATTTTTCTTTCATTAAGAATCTTTGGCGGACTATAACCGTTATAGTTTTTTCAATACATATAAAAAGTGGGCGTGGGAAATTTTACTATCCGTTAAAACCCTAGTTGAATTATGATGAAAATTTTCAACAAAAATTAGCCAAAGTGGGTTAGGTCAGGTTCTTTTTTACGTAAAAACCAAAGTTGGAATATGATTAAAAATTCATTTAAAAAATTTAGACAAATCGGTCCAGCTGTTTTCAGATTTTAGATAAATTGAAAAAGTGGGCGTAAAAGTGGGCGTGGTTGATTTTTCTTTCACTAAAAGCTTATATTGGATTGCTACGAACATTTTAATACAAAAATACCCAAATCGCTGCAGCTGTTTCCCGATTTTAGATAAATTGAAAAAAGTGGGCGTAAAAGTGGGCGTGGTCAATTTTTCTTTACGTAAAAACCTAAGTTGGACTATGACGAACATTTCAAAAAAAGAATTATGCAAATCGGTCCAGCCGTTCTCACCTGATGCGGTTACCAACGAACGACAATTGATTTTTATTTGTATAGATAGATTTATACAAAATTAAAACACTTAATTGATATTTAAAAGAAAATTCTATAATTTTTAATGATTTGGGTAAAAAAAACACAATTTTCTATAAAAACGCGCCAAAAAAGATGTCGAATAAAAATGTATGAATTTGGCGTCGACGACGAATTGAGGAATACGTCGAATGTCAACGATGACGAAAAAAACATATGTTTTTCGTCTGTATCATCTCCAACGTATTCAGGAATACCAAAAATTACATTCGTCGCGTTTTAAACGCGTTTATGACAACAGGAATAGCCCCGAATATGAAATGAAAATAAAAACAAATATTATTCATTTTCAAAAAATGAATGAATGTGCCAAAATGAAAGCTTCTTTCGTGAGCAAATACGTACCCTGCTTTACAATTACTATAACCTTCTCACCAGTGTTCGAAAAAAAACAGTACGTTATTTAACGTTCCGTTCCAAAAACACATTCACTAAAAAATTTTTTAAGCGGTTGTGAAGGTGTTCGCAAACAGAATTCCGTACGTTATGCCTGTGAGTTGAAGAACAGAAACTTTACGATAACGTACCGAACTAGGTTAGAAACAAAATAAAGTTCTTTTAGTGTTCTGTTTGCGAACTTTTGAGACATTTTTTTTTTAATTTAAAATGGCGATATCTTGAAAACTAAGCAAGATAGAGCAAAACGGTGCACATTTTTGGTTCTTGAGTTCTCCATAGTATCGCTAGGCCTCTACACATGGGTGGACCCCATTGGGTCCATATTTTGAATCTAAAAAAGTTAGCATTCCGGGAAATTTAAAAATGCACATATCTCGCTAAATACTGCCGACACGACATAAAGTCTTAAAGCGGTCATGTGCTACGAGGCAAGATCCACAAAAATGCTTTTAGACTTTTCATCGTGTCGGCAGTATTTAGAGAGATATGTGCATTTTTAAATTTCCCGGAATGCTAACTTTTTTAGATTCAAAATAAGGACCCAATGGGGTCTACCCATGTGTAGAGGCCTAGCGATACTATGGAGATCTCAAGAACCAAAAATGTGCTCCGTTTTGCTCTATCTTGCTTAGTTTTCAAGATATCGCCATTTTAAATTTAAAAAATGTCTCAAAAGTTCGCAAACAGAACACTAAAAGAACTTTATTTTGTTTCTTACCTAGTTCGGTACGTTATCGTAAAGTTTCTGTTCTTCAACTCACAGGCATAACGTTCGGAATTCTGTTTGCGAACACCTTCACAACCACTAAAAAACTTTTTAGTGAATGTGTTCTTAGAACGGTACGTTTCGATAACGTACGGTCGCTCCATAGTTCCGTACAGAACACTAACGTACCGTACGTTAGAGTTTTTTTTCGAACCCTGCTTCTCACCCTTAAACATGATTTATGATCATTGTCATTTTATGCATTCGTTCGTATACATTCATTCATTCATTGACTTGTGTTACATTGATAAACTTTTGGAAAAAAATTTATGATGCAGATTTTTTTTCATCATTACATCTACTACTTCGCTAAAGTATCATTATCGTACTTGTGCAGCATTTGACGCATTTTTAATCTGTGCATTATATTTTCAGCTTAGAGGCGCTTTAGATATGATGATGATGTGCCTAGTTCATGTTTTGTGTTGTAAACTCTGGGGAGTGTCTCATGGGAATGTTTTTTTTTTTCTATTTTATGAATACGACGACTATAAAACATTTTCAATAGGGGTAATATGCCAATAAAACTACGTTTGAATGTAATATTAGTACTGATATTTGGTAGCAGTAGATAAAAAGCTATATGTGTGCGTGTTAGTTTATGATGTGTGAGTGTTGTAGTTTGTATATCATTGTCATCATCAGGGGAACCAAAAATATGCTCTAAAAAACACGTTTTATGCGCTTAAAAAATGCCCTTTAAAACGGAAAATATTCCAGTTGGCAAAATAAAACCACACCTGACATACAGCTGACTCTCCCTTTATAAAATAGCTGACATCTTCATACAATTTTTCAAAATGTCATCAATGACATGTCAGCAGTTGGTCAGCAGTGTCCACCAGTATCGGTGGCCACTAACAATTCGTTTAAACATGTGCTGACCAACTGCTGACATGTCATTGATGACATTTTGAAAAATTGTATGAAGATGTCAGCAATTTTATAAAGGGAGAGTCAGCAGTATGTCAGGTGTGGTTTTTTTGCCGACTGGGATGCTCTAAAAACAATAAAAATATGCTCTTAAAAAAAATTATGTCTCTTTTATGTTGTGTTTTTTACAATTTGTTAGAGAATACAACCTCCAAATACCGTTGTGTGCGATAGTAAGAGGGTTAAATATGTTCTACAAAAATATTTTCCTTAATGTTTTCTGCCAAGTTGCTGAATCTAAAGAAAGCATAGTTTCATATACCGATATGAAGCAAGAACAGACCAAATGGGAATCAATCGTCACAATTCCGTAGTTGTTGAAAAAAAAACATTCTCGTTGGATAAAAAATTTAAAAATACATGTTGTTCAAAAAAAAAATTGGAAAAGAATGCTCTAAAAACTTTAAAAAAAATGCTCTAAAAATTTAAAAATATGCTCTAAAAAGTGGAAAAATGCACTAAAAATTGAAAATATGCTCTAAAAATATGCTCTTATTCTAAAATATGCTCTTAAACCTAAAATATGCAAAAATATGCTCTTAAGACTAAAATATGCAAAAATATGCTCTAACAAATCGATGCCAGATTTCTTAAAAACTTCTGAAACGGATAAATACCTTACCCATTTATCAATAAAATGCACAGGAAAAAACATGATACTGCATATTTTTGGTTTCCCTGGTCATCATCATCATATAATGCATTACAGCATTCAATAGCAAAAAAAAACAGGACCTTTTTTTGGTCTATTCATGTTTAATAGGGCTGCAGATATTAATGAAGTGTACAATAATACAAATGCATCTCATCTATCTATGTATGTATGACAGTTTTTATATCCTCCACTCTAGTGGTAGAGGGTTTATATAAGTTTGTCATTCCGTTTGTAACAAATCGAAATGTAAGTCTACTAAGGACCCCTATAAAGTATATATATTCATTATCCTTGATCGATTTTAAGTTGATCTAGCGATGTCCGTCCGTCCTTCTGTCTGTCCGTCCGTTTAAAACATGCTTTCTTTTGAAAGACTTTGCTGAGACTGCTAAAGTTTGGCATATATGTTGGTCATTTACCTGGTCAGGTTGGTATTGCAATTAAGCGAAATCGGTCCAGTGGTTCAAAAGTTATGAGCAAAAGAGTGCATTTAAACTTTAACTTTCGAAAGAATCCTAAGACTGCTGGAACTTGGCATATATCTTTGTCGTTCCCCAGGTCTGGCTCGTATTGAATTTCAGCAAAATCGATCCAGTGAATCAAATGTTACAAGCAAAAGCCTAAATATCAGATGGTTTAATCTTAAATTCACGTATTGGAAACCCTTTAAACAAGTTTTAAAAGCATTGGTAACTTACCAATGCTTTTCAAACTTATTGGTTACTTAGCTATGCTTTTATTATTATTTGTTTATTAGTCTATGGAACATAAATTCCTTACAGACTGTGATAAAATATACAAAAGTAGTATAATACAAAGTTAAAAGATAATATATAAAAATTTAAATTGACGCACGTGAACTTCAGCAGGCCACAAAGACGGTTTAAACAACTCCTTGTAGAATTCAGCTGTGATAACAAGTTTGAAGGAAACCCTATTTAGCGTTTTCAACTCAGTTTGGTTTTAAAACTTGTTTAGCAATGGTAAGTCACAAAAATATTTTACAACGTATATTTGTCCCTCAAAAATAGTTCTACACAAATCAAAAAAAAAAAATTACACTCGAAAAATGTTTACACTCAAAAAAAAATTTACACTGAAAAATTACCAAAAAAAAGTTTTTACTTAAAATAAAATTTTTGTATTCAAAATTGGATATTTTCTTACGGTAGAAAATTCTTCTACTTACCACTTAAAAAGGCATTGTGGAGGGTATTCATGATTCGGCCCAATTGAATTTAACTTTTCTGCTTGTTTATTTTTTTTTTTCTAATTTTTTGTTGTAGTGCTTATGGGAAATCTACTTGTATAGTGGAGTTGATTCGATATGTTGTCTAGTCTAATAAATATTCGTAGAATTAAAAAAAAACAATGCCAGAAAATACAAAAAATCTATGAATGTTCATGTTTTAAACATCATTGTCTTGTGCCAATTGGGAATTGTTTTGTATGTGTCTGTATATGGGGCATTCCATGTGAAATCGGACACTTTGAAAAACTTTTTTTTTTAGATTTTTCCAATTTGTTTACAGTTTTTAGTACCCTTCGAAAACTCCTTCGTGGTAAATTTTCAGATTTTTTTCAAAAGATATCGAATTTTTAAAAATTGGTAGTTTGTTCCTTTACTCTTCTTTTAATAATAACTTTTTCAATAATGGTCCAAATTTCAAATTTTTTTTTTTCAAAATTTTTATTTTTTTACGCGCTTTCTAAAAAAAATCCCAAAAAAATTTTAAAAGCGCTCTAGTATGCGATTTTTAAGTTTTAAAATTTAAATCTCATTTTTGAAAATGTTTGTACTCTTCGATTTTTTTGAAATTTTTCTGTGTAAAACTTCTATCAATTCTACAAATTTTTTGCCCAGGAAGATCGTAGGATATAGAAATGGGCGCGTGAGTGAATTTTGACTCACGCACGCTCACGAAATAAAAATATTGCTCACGCACGATCACGCACGAAATTTTCTTTTCTGCTCACGTTCACGCACGCTCACGTGAGTAAATAAAATTTTCCTCACGCTCACGAAATAATCACGCTTACGACGACTCAAGAAATTTTGAAAACCAAATTTTTATTTAACATTTTTTGATTTTTGTCAAAAAAAGTATTTAATTTCCTAAAAGCAATCATAACAACTCATTTAAATCCCAATCTTGTATTAATTTCCCTCTAAATTCATTATAATGAAGATTTTCTTACTTTTTTTCTGTTTTATACGGCACAAAATAATCACGCAAACTCACGAAACAAAAATTACTCACGCACGCTCACGCACGAAACAATTTTTTCTAATCACGCGCACTCACGATCACGTGAGTAAAAATAAATTTCACTCACGATCACGCGTGATTCACGCGTGAATCACGTGACTCACGAAAAATTCGTGTCACGCGCGCATCTCTAGTGGGATAACGATTATAACTATTTTTTTAAATTTTTTGAAAAAATTTTATTGTAATTTTCCAATCTTAAAATCATTTCTACTGCTCCAATGGTGCGTCATAGAGGGGTCCTTTATAAGACCGACCCCCATTAATTTTTACGTCGTAACATTTCTTTGGAACAAACTAATATATATATACCCTATCTCCAATTTCTAAGGGGGCTCCCACACAAAACGACATTTTTTAAAATTTGTTCCAACCGCTTTAACTGCCCTAATAGTGCCCCTTGAGCAACAAAATGTATGACCGACCCACAATATTTTTTTAGTCCAAACATTTTCTCTGAACGCACCTACCCTCTATCTTTAACTGTTAAGGCGGTCCCCATACAGTTTTTTTTATTTTTTGTAAATTTGTTTTATTTAATCAGCTTCTACCGGTCCAATGGTGCGTCCGAGAGGGGTCATTAGTGAGACCGACCCCCATTTATTTTTACCCAACAACATTTTTTCAATACATACCTACACCCTATCTCCACTCCCTAAGTATGCTCCCATACAAAATTACATTTTTATAAAATTTGCTCCAACTGTTATTTGTATGGGAGCCTACTTAGGGAGTGGAGATAGGGTGTAGGTATGTTTTGAAAAAATGTTGTAGGGTAAAAATAAATGGGGGTCGGTTTCAGCAATGACACATCTCGGGCGCACTATTGGACCGGCAGAAGCTGATTAAATAAAACAAATTTACAAAAAATAAAAAAAATTGTATGGGGACCGCCTTAAGACTTAAAGATAAAGGGTAGTTGTGTTCAAAAAAAATTTTTGGACTATAAAAATATTGTGGGTCGGTCATACATTTTGTTGCTCTAAGGGCACTATTAGGGCAGTTAGAGCGGTTGGAACAAATTTTAAAAAATGTCGTTTTGTGTGGGAGCCCCCTTAGAAATTGGAGATAGGGTATTAGTTTGTTCTAAAGAAATGTTAAGACGTAAAAATTAATGGGGGTCGGTCTTATAAAGGACCCCTCTATGACGCACCATTGGAGCAGTAAAAATGATTTTAAGATTGAAAAATTACAATAAATTTTTTTCAAAAAATTTAAAAAAATAGTAATAATCGTTATCCTACGATCTTCCTGGGCAAAAAACTTGTAAAATTGATAGAAGTTTTACAAAGAAAAATCTCAAAGAAATCGAAGAGTACAAACATTTTCAAAAATGAGATTTAAATTTTAAAACTTAAAACTTAAAAATCGCATACTTACTAGAGCGCTTTTAAGAACTTTTTGGGATTTTTTTTTAGAAAGTACGTAAAAAAACAAAAATTTTGAAAAAAAAATTGAAATTTGGACCATTATTGAAGAAGTTATGATTAAAAGAAGTTTGAGTAAAGAAACAAACTACCAATTTTTAAAAATTCGATATCTTTTGAACGGGTCATCAAAAAAATCTGAAAATTTACCACGAAGGAGTTTTCGAAGGGTACTAAAAACTGTAAACAAATTGGGAATATCTAAAAAAAAAGTTTTTCAAAGTGTCCGATTTCACATGGAATGCCCCATATATACCATTTGCCATTGTTTTGTTGTTTTCAATGTATTATTGCTGTTTATGCACTTACTAAACAATATGGTAACATTTCATCTTCTCCCTATTAATATGTTTACCAAAGATCATCCTAAGAACAGTGGTTTGGATGAGAGTTTAAATGAAATTTATGTAACTGAATTTTAATTTTAACATGATAATATTTTTAGACTGGTGTCTAATTTTTAAAAATTTGCAGGTCGCCACCTCAGTTTGACTATATAAGCTAACGGCTGAAAAAACAGAAAATTGTTTTCGTTTACTTAGAACCAAAAAGATTTGTAACTTGAATTTGTAACTTGGATAATAATTACACTGCTGGTAAAAAAAAGAGTTTCACCAGCTGGTAAATAAAATGTAACAAAATTTTTTTATCAATTTTTTTTTATAAATTTTATTTTTTCATCAAATTTTTTTATACACAGAAAATAAAATCGTCAAATTTAAATCAACAAAGATCAATTGTAAACCAACCAAGCATGATAGCAACCAAACATTTAGTAAAAACGGCCGCCTGTTAGTCCATTATACAAAATTTCGATTTTGTTTTCAACAAACTTAGTCAAATAATTTTATTTCAAAATTCTTTTATCATGTCAACAAATAGTTTTTGTGTTTGTTGAATTTCTTTGTTGGAAAAAAATAAGATTTTTTTCGTTTGTCAAATCAATAAATTGTGTTTGAGTTTGTTGAATTTCTTTGTTGAAAAAAAATTAAGATTTTGTACGTTTGTCAATACAAATAATAATTTAAGAGAACTATTACAAAATCGTTTATCAATTTTTTTTTACATTTTTTTTCAACAATCAATATTTACAAACGTTAGTTGATATCACAAATTTCCGTATAGGAGCACTTTCAGTGAAAAAGTTAATTGTATTCACAAATATGGGGGTCAATATAACAATTCATTTTTTTCTGTGTAATACAAAACTTTGATTGTGTTTTCAACAAACTCAGTCAAGTAATTTTATTTCAAAATTCTTTTATCATGTCAATAAATAGTGTTTATTAAATTTTTTTGTTGAAAAAAAAATTATTTGTCGGATCAACAAATTGTGTTTGTTGAATTTCTTTGTTGAAAAAAAAATTAAGATTTTTTACTTTTTTCTAATCAACAAATTGTGATGAAGACAGTTAAACTGGTATTGCCCGAAACTGGTATAGGAATACCAGAAATTGTATTTGTGTTTGTTGAATTTCTTTGTTGAAAAAAACAAAATTCTTTTTCAAAAATCAAAATTTACAAACACAAATACAATTTGTCTTTTTTCAACAAAGAAATTCAACAAACACATGAAAAAAGAGTTTTTTTTTAACAAACACAAACACTATTTATTGACATATAGGAGCACTTTCAGTGAAAAAATAATTACATTCACAAATATGGGGGTCAATATAACAACTCGTTTTTTTCTGTGTACTCTTCAAACACAGTATGGGGCTATACTCACTTTGTTATTCCGTGAGTAACGCATCAAAATATCGGTCTAGGACCCAATAAAGTATATACAGTAGGGTTATAACTTTTTTGGACAAAAAAAGTCCATCCCACCACGCTATGGGCAATGTTGTACAGATTACAAAAATCAATTTTTTCGGTCATTTCGGTGAAAAAAGTTCACGCACCGAATGCAATTTCTAAAACTCCCCCAAGAATGATTTTTTTTATTTTTTTGTCTTAAAGTTTTTATACTATGACGTCATATCTTAATTATTTGAAAATTATCATACACTCATTACTACATATTAGAAGGAACCAACATTTAACTTATTTATAACATCCGCGAAAAAGCACAAAAATTCCGCGATTATTATCTTTAGTTGCTGAAAAGAATTACTGCCTCTAGCACCCATCACTTGACACAAAAATTTAGCTAATTTTAATCGCGATTTTTTTTTCGCCCTCCATTTAATTGATGAGATTTTGTTTTTTTATTAATAAAATTACAAGAAAATCCCAACTAATATTGAAAACTTCATCGCGTTTGGTGCGTTAACTTTTTTAACGATCGCGAAAAAGTAAGACATCATTTCTTAATATTTGTTCATGGCCTATACGACTATGGGGCGGACATTTTGATATTTGCACAAAATGGAAAAAGTTATAACCCTAATATACATATGAGCTAAACACCTTAATTCAATCAACGAGTTGACTGCAGCCCCTACAAATTTAATGAATTTAAGTACTGGCGTTTACATTAACAAAAAAGAGATCTATCCAATTTTTCATGCTTCTGGTCATTCCAGTATTCGAGATATGCGGTCTTGAAAATTAACAAAATCGTATATATTTGACAAAAGTGTTCTGAAATAAACAAAGATATCTCGAAAAGTAATAATAAAACAGGTCTTATTCAGGTTTCAAATATTAGGTCATGAGGCAGCCGTTAAAATGGCGTTTCCCAAGATTTTTTTGAAATAGGTCAAAGGTCATTGGTTTTAACCTTAGTATTTAGATAGCTATATCTCAAAAAAAGATATTTTTAAAATTTTGGAAAAAATATATGTTATTAAGAATCACCTATACTACTTAAGTTTAAATTTTCAGGATGGAGACTTCATTCGAACTTTTAATATTAATATAAACATTGTAACAGGAAAGAAAAAGCGGTGTAATTTCCCTTAGAAAAATTTTTTTTTGTCTTTGTCTTTGAAATTCTGGTACCAAAGTTCATTTTTCTGAATGATTTTGACGTGCTGAGTCCTAATATGATCTTTGAACTGGCCTTTCCCTATTACTTTTCAAGATATTTGTTTATAAACATAACACTTGAAGACTCCAATTTTTACAGGTTTTATTATACTTTTGTTAAGAAAATTAAAAATTTTAGTGTCGGAAGAAGTTCTTAGTCCTACGGCCCCTTTTGTGGGCGTGGATTGAAAAACTAAATATTGAAATAACTATTAAATTGTATTGCTTAAGTGCAAAACAATAAATGATTTTGTTAAAGTGACCCCTACCGACCCAAACCTCCCCCACTATAAAAAAGGTTCCTATATTTATTTTATTTTTTTACATGTTTGAGGGTATCAAAAATTCGACACAGCCGAATTTAAAACTCTTACTTGTTCATTATTTTTTTTTTTCTTAAAAAAATTCATCCATTTTTTTTTAATTATTTTTTTTTTTTTTTTCATCAAAAAAAAAATTTTTTTCTTAAAAAAATTCTTTTTCATCAATTTTTTTTTCATTCATTTTTTTCATCAAAAAAATTTTATTTTTCGTAAATTTTTTCAAAATTTATTTTTCAAAAAATATTTTTTCATCAAAAAAAAATTGTTTTTTAATAAAATTTTTTACCATAAATTTTTTTTATAAAATTACAAAAAAAAAACAAGTAAATCTGTTAATCAGGACTAAATCTTTTATACCCTCCAAAATCTAAAAAACATTTTTTTGCACTTAAAGCCTACATCAGACTATAATACTGATTATGAGTCATAACTAGTGTTTGGGGTCCGGGAATTCCCGGGTCGGATTTCCCTGGAATTTCCGGGAAAAGACTGACGGGAATTCCCGGGAATTTTTTAAATTTTTTCCGGGAAATCCGGGAATTTTGTAAAATAAACCATTTTACATAAAAAACGTTTATTTTAATATAATTTTTAATATTTTTTTTACATACAGGTTTAATTACATTTGCTATTTTTTTGTATTTTTTCTATTTGGAAGAACAGTGGAAATATATATTCATAGGAAAACTGACCAAGTGTAAAAAGTGTGACAATATCATGAAAAAAACTTTGAAAGTCAAACAATATACGTCGGTTAATGATAATTTTGCTAAGAATTGTCAAAAAAATATAAAAAATTTTGAACCTAGAATTTACATTTTCAGAACAAATATTAAAAGTACTGCCAACTATATTAGTTTTAGCTCGAATAACGCAGTTTTTAATTTTTTTGCGATTTTTAGCTACTTTTTGCGTTTTTGTTTTGTGTGGAAAAAAGTTGCAATATTTTTTTGTTTTTTTTTTTTTTTAACTTTTTTTTTTTATGTTTTAGTTAATTGTTTATCTCTAATAAATCTGTTTTCAATAAAAAGCTGGCAAAATTTTAATGTTTTTTATGATTTATATTAATAATGAATATTTCCCGGGATTCCCGGGAATCCCGGGAAATAAATTATTTTTTTCGCGTTTCTCGGTACCCTAAGGGTAACTCACATGCAAAATATCACTCCGATCGTTGTTTATCTTCTGTCTTCACTTTGAGCCTCAAAATTGGGGTTTTTGCAAAAAGGACATTTAAAACAAAAAAAAATTATTGTTTTTCTGTAAAGACAGTTGAGCTCAGGCTCTAATTATAATTATGTATTATAATTTTTTAATCATGTTATATATGGTTTGAATTGAGAAAGGTGTGAAAGAAAAATTTATTTTTCTAAAAATTTAGATATCTGGTTCGTTTTTTACTAGTTTCATATAATCCAGTTATTATAATCGTCAGAAAAACTTTTAATGTCAAATTTATTCAGTTAATAGTCAATTTTATTCTATATGTGAAAATTATTAACAGATCGCAGCCACCAGGGATTGAACCCATGATCTGTAATGTTTTTGCTATTAACTGCCTCTTAGGTACGATCACTCTAGACCGATACGCTAAGTTGGATGTTAAGCAAGTATCAACTAAATCATGGTTTTTCAATTCTTGTGTAGTTGTTGCTATTGTTTTTTCGTACAGAAGAAGGTGAAATTGCATTATGGTGAATAAATTCAATTTTTTAGTAATCATCATTCGTCCTCCTCTCCTTCAACAACTCTGTAGTAAGTACTTATTTTGCAACCTTGCCAGAACATGGTATATATTTTGTAGACACAAATTTTAGGTGTTGCCATTTTCCAAAGATACTATATTGCCACTTAGGCCGACTTAAAGTCGTTATTTTCAAATTTTTGTTAAAATGGCAACACCTAACATTTGTGTCTACAAAATATAGACCATGTTCTGGCAAGGTTGCAAAATAAGTACTTAGATCAGAGTTGATGAAGGAGAGGAGGACGAATGATGATTACTAAAAAATTGAATTTATTCACCATAATGCAATTTCACCTTCTTCTGTACGAAAAAACAATAGCAACAACTACACAAGAATTGAAAAAACATGATTTAGTTCAGTGGTCGGCACCCATTGCACGCTGGAGCCGAACACAATCGGTTATTCACATGTAAACAACACGAATGTCAACAAAAAATCAACAAAGAGCATAAAAAGAACAAATATTTTATTCAGTAGCAAGCTTACTTTCTTCAAAGCAGGTTGATGTCGCTTTGTTGAAGAAATACACCAACACATGCATATTTTTATTAAAACACAAATACTTTCATATGCCTCTTTCTGCCGACCACTGATTTAGTTGATACTTGCTTAACAGCCAACTTAGCGTATCTGTCTAGAGCAGCGACAGGCAAACACATACTACCATATTTTGTCTTTGTATGTGTAAGATGTAGCTCTCTCATGCTCAATGCACTTGGAGAAACTTATAGTAAAATTAAAAACCCATTTATTGATTTAAAAAATAAAAAAGACAATAAATGACATTAGTTAAAATGTCTAACAATGTAATATTTATCGAAAAGTAACAACTAAGCATTCTGGTTTACCACAAAATGTTCCATAAACAAGAATTTTACATTCAAATTCTTTATTGATTATTTCTCTAAGTCAGGGTCGCCAGTTTTTTTTTTGGATGCCATCCCCAAATTAAAATTTCTCATCCCCAAAAATCCCCAAAATTTTTTTTTTCAAAATTTACTAAACGCAAAAAACACTTCCAACCCATTAAGTGCTTTTGAGTAATTTAGCCAATTTTTTAGAACAAAAACTTGGTTAACTTACGTACAAACACTTGCTGGTATTTTACACAGAAACTTGGCTAAAAAGTGTAAGTGTATTTTGCGTGTTGAGCGATTAGCACATCGTTTGAAGTGGCCAATTTTTCGATAAGTATTATGATAAAATTCAAAAGCAACGGAAATGTTTTATCACGGATGGATAACTCACGGATTTTTAATTTACACACCAGCGATAGAGTACTTTATTGGTCCAAATTTAATTTAATCTTGTTTTATATCTTGAATTCCCTCAAAAGTTTTCTCAGCAAACGTAAGTCATCGGCCCTAAGAAATTGTTTGTATCCTTTAAAAAAAAACAACGAAAATTCTTTTAAGTTTTGATATACATATTGCCGTAAAACCCCTTAAATTTTTATAAATACTAACTCCGGAATAGGTATCTAAAACGACCAGTATTTTCAATTGATGTACTTTTAGACTTTTTTCTACAGAAAAAACTAGTGAATTTTGGAAATTTTCTTTAATAGATTTAAAGGATATACCTACTATAGAAAATGTATGAAAATTTACAATTTGGTTTAAAGAAAAATAAAAGCATGATAACATGATACCACTACGATCCAGGTTTTGACAGAAACCATATAAAATGTTAGTTTTTTCTATATAAATGTCACATTATTCCTACGTTTGAGGTTTTTTTTGTATGCTTTAATGTCCACGATTTATCAAAAATAAAGTAGAGGTAATTTTACCTATTTTAGCATTATTTTATGATTAATGTATTTAAAAAACACTTGTTTATCTAAAATATTTCATCCCCTAAAAATCCCCGAAAAAATTAGTGTCATCCCCATGAAATCCCCGGATCCCCAAATCAAATTTTTCATCCCCAATTTCCAAAAAAAATCCCCTATTTGGGGACAAAACCCCTAAACTGGCAACACTGCTCTAAGTATATTTTAAACAAGAAGAGAGTAGAAAAGTGTGTTGTTTTGTTTTTATTTAATCTGTGAGCGCATGTAGGTGTGAGAGCAAAAACGCCGCGTAGTGCTTTTGCCTGTCGCTGGTCTAGAGTGATCGTACCTAAGAGGCAGTTTATAGCAAAAACATTACAGATCATGGGTTCAATTCCTGGTGGCTGCGATCTGTTAATAATTTTCACATATAGAATAAAATTGACTATTAACTGAATAAATTTGACGTTAAAAGTTTTTCTGATGATTATAATAACTGGATTATATGAAACTAGTAAAAAACGAACCAGGATGTCTAAATTTTTAGAAAAATAAATTTTTTTTTCACACCTTTCTCAATTCAAACCATATAAAAAAAAATTAAGTTTTTTTATTAAAATAATTAAAAAAATATTTTTATATAATACTTGATCGTAAATACTTAAATATGAAATTTAATGATTTTATGATATCATTAACCCGTTCAAACTTGCTACCAAAAAAATGCCATGATTTTGGGGACATTCTCAAAACACCTTTTTTTCAAAATTTGAAAATTTTATTAAAAAAAAAAATTTTAAATATATAATTTTTTCTTACTGAATTCCTTAAGAACACCTTGGAGAAGAAAAATGTGTTTAGGGGGTTAAAAATGATCCATTCAATAAACTCCGATGGGAGTGATATTTTGCGTGTGAGTTACCCTTAGGGGACCGACACTTTTGGAGGGTATTAGAATTTGATCAGAGAGAAAATCCCAAAAACGAGCCACCTGTTATCCACTGCCTCGTGGCCACATGTTCCTTTTAGGAATTCTCAAGGATTACATATACCATCCTCATTTAATTTTTGGGGCTATTTGAGCTTAGCGGATTTCAAGGAATTTAAATTTTTAACACTATTTATTTATTTATTGCACAAAAATTTTTAAAACAGTGTTTTAGTCACACAAAAAAATGTTTATACTCAAGAAAATCTTTGTTTACCAACAAAAAAAAATACGCTCAAAAAACTTTGCTCTATTTTTTTAGTTGTAAAATTTTTTTGAGTGTAAAATTTTTTTGGGTTAGGATTTTTTTTTGTTTGTCAATGCACAAACATTTTTTTTTGAGCGACAAAAACTCTGTATAAGTGTTTTTGTAAAAAACATAAAATTTTGTTAAAAATTCAAATTCCTTGAAATTCGCGAAACTCAAATAACATTTTTTATACCAAAATTCCCACTTTCAAAAATATTATTCACAAAAAGCATTTATTTTGTTAATAAGAACTTCCAAATTCCCAGAAATTTTTCATACAAAATGTTCAGATTAACTAAAGTTGTAATTTTTTTTTAGAGGGAGTGGTGAAAATAGTTTCATCAAAAAAATCGTTTAAAATACAAATTAAAACTCTAAAAAATGTTATACCACTGTACTTTATCATAGCTTGCATTTTTACTGCTCTTTTTATAGCCAATCCTTATCGTCATAGTATATTTGATGATATATAATTTTTTTTACAATAATTTCTATATCTCATTCATTGTTCTTTTAATGAGATTTTTTTTGTTGCTGTTGTATGTATTTGTTGCATTTACAATATTTTTGTCATATACAAAAATTGAAATTGGAAATAATTGTAAATTTTTTTTTTTTGTATAATACTTATGTCGATTTTATTTTGCTGATAACACACAAATGTTCAAATTTCAAGTTTATTGTTTAATAGGAAAAGTATCAGCATCAGCAGTAGTTTGAATGTAGTACGTAAAGTAGTTGTAAAAGTACTTGCAACATGTTGTAGACATATATAAAAATCTAGTAAAAATAGATAGATGGATAAAAAAAAACACAGAATAACTATTTGTGATATTATAGATGGATAAATAATAATGATTGTATAAATGAATACGAGTATGAGGGGGAGAGAATTGGACTGGATGTAGATGATATTGATGATAGATGTACTAGATGTTCTGAATGTTCTTTGAACAAAAAAAAAAAATATAAAAAAATTGATTATGGTTTTTATTGAAATGTATGTACTTTGTATTATAAAATTGTTTTTCTTATATTATTTTGTATATATTTCTGATTACACTGTGCAACAAATTTTGGGTCATCGCATTGAGCCTCAATGCCTTCAACGCCATATAAAAGTAGACCATCAAGTGGACAAAATCACCAAAGGGTTTTGCAAAGTCAATTCGGATTTCTTTTTTATAGCCCACTAAAGTTTTCATTTTTTTATCAAAGGCGTTTGGAAAACGTCAAAAATACTATAATAAGAACACATCTGAGCTTCAAAATATGATCTGATGTCTGCAGTGAAATTTTATGGCGGTTCTTTTCTTAGAACATTTTAACCCTCTAACTGCCATTTTAAGGGGTCATTTTGGTCCTTTTTCAAAAACTAAACACATAAGTCTTAAAAAACGTCCATTTAGAGGGTTAAAATGTTCTACAAATATTTTCCTCATAAAATTTCACTAGGGGTTGTCAAATGGTAAAAGTTTGTGCGACATGCGCAAAGTGGTTAAAAAGGGTCAAGTATAAATAATCAATGTTTGTTGTTTTTTTTACCAAATCAGTGTTTAAAAATATCGACAAAAAACAGTGCAAATATACTTTTGAGCTTAAAATGATGTTCTGATGTGTTTTATAAAATTTTATGATGATTCTTTTCTTTGACCAAATTAACCCTCTAGCTCCCGTTTTAAAGGGTCATTTTTGTCCTTTTTTAAAAGAAATACAAAAAAGTCTATAAAAAAAAGCAGTTAGAGGGTTAAAATGTTTTACATATATTTTCTGCATCAAATTCTACTAGGGCACGTCTAAGACAGAAAGTTCGTCCTGCATATAGAAAATGCTTAAAAATTTTAAAGTATTAAAATTTTTTATTTTTTTGGGCCGAAATAAAAAAAAAAAAAGTAGTTTGGTATTGCATTTGAGCGAAAACGGTTCAGCGCACAGTGATTCGTTTCATTGGCAAAAATCAAAAAAAAAAGTATGTCTTCAATGTTGATGATTTTTTGTATTTTTACAGTTTAATAGTAAACTAAAAGAAATATGTACTTTTCTTATTTTTAAGAAGTCATATGTTGCCACAAGAGGGCGCTAAAAGTATGGAAATTCAACGCTATTGTGTTAAAACCTAAAAATTGATTTTTATAGGTTTACTAAAATAATTATTAAAAATCGAATTTTAAAGAAATCAATGAACTATTTTTTGCAAAAGTTACTTAAATATATTTGCTAAAAGTTGTATTTGCAATTTTTTAGAATTAATCTTAAAATACATTTTTGTAATGCTCTGAAATCTATATTTTTTCTACCGAATTCCCAAAAATTTACAAATTTTGATGGAATGCATAAAAAAAGTTCGTGAGTCAAAAAATTATTTTTTTCGCTTTTTCGATAGCTCGGACTATGGTTTATAAGGGAAAACAATAAAAATAACTAAGTTTTTGTCTGAAGTTGGAAAAAAGTTAGGTTTTTTTTGTGTCTTTATTTAATTTTTTTCTAAAGCTATATTATTAATGGAAAAAATATTAGAAAAAAAATCCAATATTAAGTATTTTTTCTTTACACATTGATATATTATATAGTATTCTGTAAAAATATAATAAAAAATCAGAAAAAAATTATGCAGTACGTGGGTCGTTTTGCTTTAAAAGTTATCTACGACTTTTACTAAAATCCCCAAAATCACCAAACTTTAATGGCCTTCATAAAAAAAGTTCGTGAATAAAATTTTTTTGTTTTTTATTTTTTTTGTACCTTTAACTATGTTTTATAAGATCAAAGAATAAAAATAACTAAGTTTTTTTTTTTAAGTTGAAAAAAAAATTTTTTAAAGAAATCAAAAATTGGATTATTTTTTTTTATTTTTTATTTTATTTACTGTAAATAAATTTAAAAAATACATCAACATTTTAGTGTTTTTTTATATAAAAGGATTTATTGTATTGTATACCATAAATTTATAGTAAATAATTCGATAAAATAAGTATACAGTGGGCCATTTTGCTTTAAAACCAGTATTTGATTTTCGTTGGTATCCCAAATCAAAACCAAATTTTTTTTTGAGATACATAAAAAATGTTCGTACTTAAAAATTATTTTTTACTGATTTTTTTAACAACCTGGACTGTTTTCTATACGATCAAATAATAAAAATAACTAAGTTTTAAAAAAAAAAACGAAAAAAAAAATTTTAAGTACCCAAAAAAAAATTTTTTTTTAAGTTTTTTTTTTTAACGGGGTATATACTTATAAATAAAGCAAGTATTAAACGAGTTTACTTAAAACTTATTTTGAATAAATTTATTTTCGTAATGCAATAGGAAAAAAGTGTTGCGAATGTTTTGTTTTTGCAGTTATTATGTATTTTTATATTTTTGACTATATTTAAAAAAAGGATATATTAACAGCTTTTTGGTTACTGCAAGCAACTCAACGAAATTTGGCACACTTATTGACGCCATTTGATCTAATCTATATTTAAAACTTGATAGCAATTGAAAGATTTTTAAAATAGTTACAGCGATTTCAAGAAAAAGGATATATGGCAGCCACGCGAGTCCTTGCTCAGATAAAAATACAAATGTTGTACGTCGATAGTTATCTAAATTTCTAAGACAATAACTAAGTTAAGTAATTTTATACCAAGTTTTGTGGCTAAAACTCCACTTTTAAATTTCAGGATATACGACAGGTACAAATGTCCTTTCGCCGATTTGCTCAAAATTTTTTTTTTTTTTTCTATTAATTAATTTTGTGCCTGCGTACCAAATTTGGAAGATCGTTGGCAACTCTTTCTATTTTATTTTTGTGATTAAACTATATTAACACTTTATTGCAGTTTTTAAAAAGGATATATAAATAACTTTTGTTTTACAAAACCGATTTCAGCGAAATTTGGCACACACATTGACATCACTTATTTAAATTTTTACAAAAAATTTCAAGGATATCGAGTAATTTTTGAGCGATTTACAATATTTTTAAGAAAAAGGATATATGGCAGCCACACGAGTCCTTGCTTCAATATAGAAAAAAATTTACACATAAAATACTATATCAAAATTGGTAACATTGACATAGTTTGGGAATTTTGTGACCATTTTTGTAGTTTTAATCACATATTTAAATTTCAGGATATATGGGGGGTAGGCGTGTCCTTGCTCCTATTTTTCCAAAAACTCATTTTTTTCTTGATTAGATAATTTAATGCTTGTGTACCGAATTTCAGAAATCTGCGACCAATATTCTATTTTTGCCCACTCGATATATGGGAACGAATCACTGTGCAGCGGTTCAAAAGTTATGAACGAAAATATAAATATACCTCGAAAATTGTGGTACATTCAACATAACCTAAAAACACAAAATGCTTTAATTCGGCTGCTGGTTGACACATGTGAACAGAATTGATCGCCGAATGGTATTTAAACAAGTACAAACATATTTAAAAAAAAAAAAAAAAAACATTTTCGTCGAATTTTTTTTTTATCAAAAAATTTTTTTTTTGTTTTTTTTTTTTTGCAAATAAACTTTTTACATCGTGGAGGGCATTAATCCATTCGACAAAGTCTAATTTAACTTTGTTACTTGTTTTTTTTTTATATTTCGGCCCAAAAAATATAAAAAAAAATTTGAATACTTTAAAATTTTTAAGCATTTTCTATATGCTGGGCGAACTTTCTGTGTTAGACGTGCCCTAGTAAAATTTGATGCAGAAAACATTTGTAAAACATTTTGACCCTCTAACTGCCTTTTTTTCATTCGGCTGCTGCTTAACACATGTGAACAGAATTGTTCACCGAATAGTATTTAAACAAGTACAAACATATTTTTTTACAAAAAAAAACATTTTCGTCGAATTTTTTTTTTATCAAAAAATTTTTTTCGCAGTTTTTTTTTTATATTTTTTTTTTGTTTTTTTTTTGCAAATAAACTTTTTACATCGTGAAGGGTATTAATCAAGGATGGGTACCAATTCGATAAAAGTATTGGTATTGGTATTGGTTTTTAAAATTATATTAGTATTGGTATAGGTATTGGTTTTCATTTTTTGTTGAATTGGTATAGGTTTCGGTATTGGTTTTGAATTATTTAGGTATTGGGTATTGGTATTGGTTTTAGCCTCGAATTGGTATCGGTTTTTAATAAGTATTGGTATTTATATTATATCGGTTTTGGTATTTGTATGCAAAAGGTTTTGTCGTTAATATTAATTTATTTAACGTACGTCGTCCTTCTGTCCGCCCCACAGTGCACACTGGGGCGTGATGGTAGGTTTTCTGGCCAAAAGTCTCTACAGGTCGTAAATGTTAACCGATCTTTTTGAAATTCAGAAATTAAGCCTATATTAAGGTAATTAATAAGTGCCTTGAAAGTTTTTGAAATCGGACCTACAAGGAAACTATTTCAGGGTGGACACTTTATTTTTAATCAAATTCACAGATGTTATAGATGAATCAAATGAAGAGACACTTGTCTTTTGTTTATGTATTTGAATTAGAGATGGTCTGTGGTCCCGTTATTTGCGTGACTCAAAAAACCACGTGATTAAGGCGTGAGCGATTTTTATTTAAATCACGTGATTATTGAGCGATTTTCATTTAAATTAAGTGACTATATTAGGGTAGGTTAACCTAACGTAACCTAGGGTAATATATAAGTGCCTTGAAACTTTTTAGATTCAGACCTACAAGGAAATTTTTTCAAGGGACACAAGACACTTCATTTTAATTAAATTTTACAGATGTTATAGATTAAACAAATGAAGAGACACTTGTCTCTTGTTTATGTATTTGAATTGGAGATGGTCGCTGATCCCGTGATTTGCGTGACTCAAAAAAGTGATTTTCATTTAAATCACGTGATGTTGAGTTGAAAAATTCTAGGTGAGTGTCTAGAGAGTGGGTCGAATTTTTGCGTGAAGGATTTTTTTTTTTTTGAAAAACCCCTTTAAAAAAAATAAATAAAAAAAAAATTGTGGAAACCTCATTTTTAAAATCATCGTTATCAAAAGTTCTACGCCTTTTCAAAAAACTGTCTGGGCCAGAATTATCCTTTCTATCCCAACTTTCCAAAAAATTTGCCCGCTTGTGTCCGTTTTCAAAAATGGAATTAAAATAAATTTTATAAAAAAATAAAATTTATAAAAAAATTCGATTTTTTTTTTTTTTTTTTTTTGAAAACTCCCTTTTAAAAACTCATCGTTATAGAAAGTTCCACGCCCTTTCAAAAAACTGTTTGGACCAGGATTATCCTTTTTATCCATACTTTACAAAAAACTTCCCCGCTTGTGCCAGTCAACACAAATTGAAATGCCAAAAATTAAAAAAAAAAAATAAAAAAAATTTTGTGAAAACCCCCTTTTTTAAACTCGTCGTAATCAAAAGTACCACACTACTTCAAATCGGTTTTTTGTGTATTCGGGTTTCATTTTATCCAGTATTAATATAGAAATAAATATGTTTGTACTTTTGGAAAAACTTAAAAATTGTTAATTCATAAAATTAATTTATTCAATTATAAAATGCTCATTTTAACAACTTTAGATTTGTTCATCTCCCTTTCTATTAATATTTTAAACGCAGACGAAAAAACGGGGAAAAGGGGCAGGTCAGTCTTAATGGTAGTAAACCAACGAAGATTTTGGCGTCCTAAATTTTGAATTATATCGCGGAACATTTTGGAAAAACTATTCAAAATTGAACAATTTAAAAAAATTTAAATAAAAAAAATCACAAAAAAAACAGAATCAAGAACTGTCCATACCCATTTACAAGTTGTACATTAAAGGTGTCCTAACGACTAAGGTAATTTTTCAAAATCACTTTTTAATACGTGGTAGGGTCCTAAATTGTAGTTTTGTATCTAAAAATGAGTGAGCCAAAATTTGGAGACAATCGGATAAAAATAACTCGTGCCGAAAATGGATTGAAGTTTTGGGACACTCTTATCTGATGAAAAAACACGTTTTTTCTAGTTTTTTGAAAAATATTGGTATATGATATTTTTTGTTAATTTTTTTGTTAAGTAATATGAAAATGGTAATAAATTACCTTTCCAAAAAGCTTAAAGAAATTCAAATCGGGTGAAAAATAAACATTTTACGCATACATGCCCCAGACCATTGCATGGTTTTTAAAGCCAAAATTTGAAAATTTTCAAAATTTTTAGGCAAAAAAATAAAAAAAATTAAATTTTACTTTATAATTATATTAAATTCATGTTGTAGATAAAAACTAACAGATATGGTAGTATAACTTTTTTTTCATTTGGCGTGGGTAGTGATATAATTTCCGCGGATTCCAAAGAAAATGAGTTTTTCTGAAATAATTTAGCAAATATGGGAAACAATTTTCTGTATTGTATTATACGAAGTGAAATACATAAATTCTGTAAATTTTTTGAGAATTCGGGCATCTTTAACCCCTCTTCGTCGAGGTGAAATGAGAAATTTGAGACGTTATACATTTCTATAATGCAAAATATCTGCATATATCCGATTTCTCAAAAGTTACAGAATTTACGTTTTACACTTCGATCCGCACAATAGAGCACAAATTTTCAAAAATTTGCTTAATTATTGTAGAAAAACGCATTTTATTTGGAATCCGCGGAAATTTTATCACTACCCGCGCCAAATAAAAAAAAAGCTTGACTACCATATCTGCTATTTTTAATCTTAAACATTTTTTCAATTTGATCATAAAGTAAAATTAAATTTTTACTATTTTTTTGCCTAAAAATTTTGAAAATTTTGAAATTCTGGCTCTAAAAACCATACAATGGTCTGGGGCATGTATGCGTAAAATGCTTATTTTTCATCCGATTTTAATTTTATTAGTCGTTTTGAAAAGGTAATTTAGTACCATTTTCATATTATTTCACAAAAAATTTAACAAAAAATATTAAATACCAATGTTTTTCCAAAAACTAGAAAAAACGAGTTTTTCGTTCTTATAAGAATGTCCCAAAACTTCAATCCATTTTCGGCACGAGTTATTTTTAGCCGATTGTCCCCAAATTTTGGCTCACTCATTTTTAGATACTAAAGAACAATATAGGACCCTACCAGGTATAAAAAGGTGATTTTCGTTTTTAAGGACACCTCTATTGTACATCCTTTTGTCTTAATAATGTATAAATTTGTTAGCTTTTTTGATAACGGTATATGGAGATTTAAACATAAATATTTTATTTTTGATTGATCATTCCAAGAGAATGGCTGTACCTATTTTTACAAAAATTACAGACAATGTGGCATCAAGTCATACTTAATACAATAGAGCATTCACTTTTTCTAATTTTCTAATTTTTTTTATCAATTGTAAATAGTTTTTTTTAGGCATTTGTGCCTTTCATTGGCATTAGTACAAATAATGCCAAAAAATTTCATTGGCAATAAATGCTAATGCTTTTTTTGGCAGTGGCATTAGTTCCAACTAATGCCAATGAAAATTCAATGCCAATTAAAAATTCCCATGTATGGGTTAAATTGACCATTGTACAATCGTCAATATTACCCACACACGATCAATATAAAAGAAGAAGGAGAAGAAGTGCAAAAATCATAATAAATCTATTTGACAGCATTCATCGCGCGGAGGAAAAATTAAAAAAATCCCTAACATTTTATATATTTATATTTTGGAGGGTATAAAAAATAAAAATGCGTAACAAATTACCTCATTTTTATTGGTCAGTTTTTACTCCATTTATGTCCACTGTACCAATGCGAGAAGAACTTATTTTTCGCTTCTTTTTTAAATAATAATGATAAAATTAAAGTTAAAGCCAACTAAATCAAAAGTGGTTTACAAAAATATATATTTTAAGGCGTTTTAATTTTATCTCTTTTGAGAAAAATTCAAAAAAGGAAATTTTATAAAACTAAAGGCCTATTCACACCTGAGGTGAAATCTCGTTCGAACGTGATTTCGATCATATGGTCTGTATCATTTTATACACAACCATATGATCGAAATCTCGTTCGAACGAGATTCACCTCAGGTGTGATTTGGGTATAAGATTCAATTTTATTTTTCCTTTTTTGGAAAAAGGTACTTTTTTAGTGAAATTAGCACCGGCAGATCTTAAAAATCTTGTCAAAAAAAATGTTTAATATTCCGTTATTCCAGAAAAGCCATATAAATTGCGGTGGTAAGGGTAGATATTTTTTAATTGCAGAAAGATGACACTTAACATTTGTAACAAAATATACCTGAAATTCATCCTTTCATACATACACTCAAAATAATTACTCTGTTAAAAACTCTGTAAAATGACTGTAATCTCAATTCGACAGACATTTGACAAAGTTATCTGTCGAAATACAGATTTTAAGAATATACTTTGTATTTTCTTGTAACCGAAAAACAAAATTTTATCTGTAATTTTACTTTGTAATCTCTATTTTACAGATAATAAACAGAGTTTTTTGTTAAAATACAGATTTTATACATTTTCTCGTAACCAAAATTCTAAATTTCAACTGTAATTTTACTTATGGCTCTGTAATACAGCTTTTAAATAAAAAACTCCCAAATATTTCAACTGCTCTTTAAAAAGCGTCTTAGATTACAATAAAACCTGGTAAATTTTACGAGGATGTCGGGTAAAATTGGAGGTACTCGTAAAATACATCATAATTTTCACAAAAATAAAAAAAAATAAATTTACAATTTGGAAGCATTAAAGCGGGAAAATTTACTCGGTGTCATTTTCCAATTGTCAACACTACTTGCACATTAAGGAAAGAGAAATTGATCAGAAATCAAATAGCAAATAAAATAGTAAAACTCTGGTCGCTTTTATCAATATTTTACAGATAATTCTGTAAATTTACAGTTTTTTTTTTTATCGAAATCATTTTACAGAGTTTTCTTTGTAAAATAACAAAAAATCTTGCTGGTTGGAAATCTATGGTATTTTCTGCTGGCTCAGCAGAGTATCTCTGTAATTTAACAGAGTGATTATTTTGAGTGTATTTTTTTAAGTGATTGAAATGGGTTATCGTGCAGGGGCCCCTTTTTCGATTTTAGATCTTTTTGTAATTACACGGGCAAATTTTTTTTCTTATATGGAGTTCACAAGTTGTTTAACAAAACACCAATAACTGAATAAAAACGTAATGGATACAGAACAAATAATTTTTTAAACACGTAGCCCTTAAACTCTCAAAATAGCAAGTGTGAACCGCACATTATGCATTCTTAAATTCTTTTACAATATGACTGCGCCTCTAATAAAACAAACAAAATTTTTTTCTGGATTCTGGTGTTGTGACATATAA
Source organism: Pegoplata infirma (assembly GCA_963921195.1). Taxonomy (NCBI): domain Eukaryota; kingdom Metazoa; phylum Arthropoda; class Insecta; order Diptera; family Anthomyiidae; genus Pegoplata; species Pegoplata infirma. Next base: position 46,739,516 of record OY992540.1, on the reverse strand, counting down.
TTTTGTAACGACTGCTTGGTTAAAATTTTGGGATTTCCAAAAAAGAACATTAGTATTTTTTTTACAACGCAAAGAACAGTGCAGTGACATTCAATATATGTGCATCACATATTAATAATGTTTGCAAAAGAAAAAAATTCATTACAGAAAAGGTCTAAATTTTTTAAGATATACTTTTATTAGGGGTCATAAAAATCACGTTATGTGACAAAAATATTTGTTTTATGTTTTTATGGCTTTTAAAATTCAAGTAGCTAAATCCGTTTTGTTATATGACTTTGCATGCAAACGATTACTGATCGATGTAACATCTTTTGTAAACATCTGTAGCAATTCGTTAGTCAGGTAAAATCTAGTAATGTGATGGAAAGAAAATGTTTGACGTCACAATTAAAACAAACGAAAATAAGAATACAAAAAAACCGAAACAAACCCGATACGAAAGTAGAAAAAAATTAATTGGTATTGGTTTTTTATTGGTATTGGTTTTGAAGAATAAAAGTATTGGTTTTTAATTGGTATTGGTAGTGGGGAATCAGTATTGGTTTTTTATCGGTATTGGTATCGCACAAATAAAGGTATTGGTTTTTAATTGGTATTGGTTTTCAATTTGAATTGGTATTAACGGGTATTGGTATCGAAAAGGTATTGGTACCCATCATTGGTATTAATCCATTCGACAAAGTCGAATTTAACTTTGTTACTTGTTTTTTTTTATATTTCGGCCCAAAAAAAAAAAAAATTGTAATACTTTAAAATTTTTAAGCATTTTCTATATGCTGGGCGAACTTTCTGTCTTAAACGTGCCCTAGTAAAATTTGATGCAGAAAACATTTGTAAAACATTTTAACCCTCTAACTGCCTTTTTTTATAGACTTTTTTGTATTTCTTTTAAAAAAGGACAAAAATTACCCTTTAAAACGGAAGCTAGAGGGTTAATTTGGTCAAAGAAAAGAATCATCGTAAAATTTTTTAAAACACATCAGAACATCATTTTTAGCTCAAAAGTATATTTGCACTGTTTTTTGTCGATATTTTTTAACACTGCTTTGGTAAAAAAAAAATAACAAACATTGATTATTTATACTTGACCCTTTTTAAGCACTTTGCGCATGTCGCACAAACTTTTACCATTTGACAACCCCTAGTGAAATTTTATGAGGAAAATATTTGTAGAACATTTTAACCCTCTAAATGGACGTTTTATTAGACTTATGTGTTTAGTTTTTGAAAAAGGACTAAAATGACCCCTTAAAATGGCAGTTAGAGGGTTAAAATGTTCTAAGAAAAGAACCGCCATAAAATTTCACTGCATACATCAAAACATATTTTGAAGCTCAGATGTGTTATTATTGTAGTATTTTTGACGTTTTCCAAACGCCTTTGATAAAAATATAAAAACTTCAGTGGGCTATAAAAAAGAAATCCGAACTGACTTTGCAAAACCCTCTGGTGATTTTGTTCACTTGATGGTCTACTTTCATGTGGCGTTGAAGCCATTGAGGCTCATTTTTCTTGTTGCACAGTGTTATAACTGCAACGTGTTTTTGTAGAAATTTTACCAATTTTGAAAGCAATCATACAAACATTTTTTTGCAGTTATGTAGATTTGTTTATTATAGAAAATACTTATACATTTTTTTTTTGTATCAAATATCAATAGGAGACTTGAAAAGTTATGTAAATAATAGACATTGTATAACAAATATTTGCCAAAAAGCACAAACTAACAATAAATATCTCATTTCCCAAAACTCATACCCAAAATTTAATAGAAATGGATTTGTTTTTAGAACAACTATGCCATTTATAGATGAAATTCGAAAAAGATCAATTGTAATTCAAAAATTCTACTTGTGATTCGAAGATTCCATTTGTAATTCGGAAATTATATTTATAATTTAACGATTTTACTTGTAATTCAAAAATTCCAAGATTCCAATTGTAATTCAAAGATTTCAATTCTAATTCGAAAAAGACTAACTGTAATTCGATAAAGATCAATTGTAATTGTAGCTCAAAATAGATCAATTGTACCTAATTCGAAAAATATCAACTGAATTTCCATCCATTAATTTTTTCGAATTAAAATTGATCTTTTTCGAATCACAATTGATCTTTTTATACCCTCCACTCTAGTTATAGAGGGGATATATAAGCTTGTCATTCCGTTTGTTACACATCGAAATATTGGTCTAGTACCCCATAAAGTATATATGGGGCATTCCTTGTCAAATCGGACACTATGAAAATTTTTTTTTTTAGATTTTCCCAATTTGCTTACAGTTTTTAGTACCCTTCGAAAACTCCTTCGTGGTAAATTTTCATATTTTTTTTTTGATCATTTCTACTGCTCCAATGGTGCGTCATGGAGGGGTCATTTATAAGACCGACCCCCATTAATTTTTACGTCTTAATATTTCTTTGGAACAAACTAATCTATCTCCAATTTCTAATCCTAGAAATTGGAGATAGATTAGTTCCCTATCCCTATCTCCAATTTCTAAGGGGGCTCCCACACAAAACGACATTTTTTAAAATTTGCTCCAACCGCTCTAACTGCCCTAATAGTGCCCTTAGAGCAACAAAATGTATGACCATTGGAGCAGTAGAAATGATTTTAAGATTGAAAAATTACAATTAATTTTTTTTTTTTTTTAAATTTTAAAAAATAGTAATAATCGTTATACCACGATTCTACTGGGCAAAAAATTTGTAGAATCGAAAAAATTTCAAAAAAATCGAAGAGTACAAACATTTTAAAAAATGAAATTTAAATTTAAAAACTTAAAATCGCATATTAGAGCGCTTTTAAGAATTTTTTGGGATTTTTTTTTTTATAAAGTACGCAAAAAAACAAAATTTAAAAAAAAAAAATTTTTAATTTGGACCATTATTGAAGAAATTATGAGTAAAAGAAGTTTGAGTTAAGGAACAAACTACAAATTTTTAAAAATTCGATATCTTTTGAACGGGTCATCAAAAAAATCTGAAAATTTACCACGAAGGAGTTTTCGAAGGGTACTAAAAACTGTAAATAAATTGGGAAAATCTAAAAAAAATTTTTTTCAAAGTGTCCGATTTCACATGGAATGCCCCATATATATATTATTTATGATCTATTTTAAGTCGATCTAGCGATGTCCGTCCGTCTGTCAGTCCGTAGAAAACACTCTAACTTTTGAAAGACTTTACAGAGGCTACTGAAGTTTGGCATATATGTTGGTCATTTAACTGGTCAGGTTGGTATTGCAATCCAGCCAAATTGGTCCAGTGGTTCAAAAATTATGAGCAAAAGAGAAAATTTCGGCAAGGGTTTTTCGCGAATTTGCGAGAAAAAAAACACGATAACTTTCGAAAGGCAATAATGAGTCTGCTGAAACTTGGTATGTATCTTTGCCGTTCCCCAGGTTTATTTGGCATTGAATTTCGGCTCAATCGGTCCAGTCGTTCAAAGTTATAAGCAAAATCCTGAATTTCAGATTGGTTTCATCTTAAATGCCACGTGTTAAACAAGTTTAAAAGCATTGGTGGTAACTTAACAATGCTTTTCAAACTTGTTTAATTTTAAAGCAATGCTTTTTAAACTTGTTTAGTTTCAAAAGCATTGGTAACTTAAAAATTACTTTCGAAAAAAATTTTACACTGAAAAAAAATTTTACACTCAAAAAAAAAAATTTACACTAAAAAAAAAATTTATTTATTTTATTTATTTATATTTATTTTTTTACAAAAATGACAATATTTTGAGTAACTACGTACGTGCATTCAGTCAGAAATATTTTTACAGTAAAAAAAAATATTAAAAAATGCATTGTGGAGGGTATTCATAGATTCGGCAAAGTCAATTTAACTTTTCTACTTGTTTTTTTTTTAATTTTAACAAAAAAAAAAATTTTGAAAAATTTTGATTTCTTTTGCAAATAATTCTGGATATCCTCAATGGATTTTGGATTTTAACCCCAGGTTCTCATTATTGGAGTGTCTACTTTACATATCTGCTTTGAGCAGGAAGTTTTTTTTTTGTGAAATTCGGATACTTATAAGGACATAGCCAAAAAAAGGACATTTTGAACTTCCTTATAATGTCCTGATGGTATCCTTGATCGAATCGAGCCCGGATTTCTTGCAAAAGTCAGGTGATTTTATTGGGAATTCGAATAAATAAATATGAATAGCTTTAACATACACATTTCCAATATAAAAAAGTTGTCTGTTTTGAGGGCTTGGTCCACAAAAAATAAAAAGGCCTGTATCTCGAGAAGGCGATTTGATACAACTTTTCTGATGACAGATTCGTATTTAGGAGTCTGTGCAAAAAAAAAGTTGATTTTTGTAGAGTAGTGTTATTCGAAAAAAAAGAGGGTTTTGCATTTAAAAAAAATAATTGCGTAAGATAGAGAAAACCAAAAATGCAAATAAAAAACCAAAAAAAAAAAATTTTATGGAACAAATTCCTGGTTCAATAGATTCTTGAATACATTCTACGGTAATCACAACAAAATTTTCTATGTAAAAGTATTTAAAAAAAAACCTCTTGGTCTAAAAAACGATTGCTTTCGGGACAATTTCAAACAAAACTCATTGATTCTGGAATGTTAAGTAGAACCGGTTGCAGGGTAGTTTGATGGGTTCCGGAACCGATTATTTGGAACAGAAAATTTTGCTGGGATGGTATTACCTACTGCTATTCCACATTTAATAAATTAATACTTTCATATATTTCATGAAAAATTTCATTAAACGTTTTAAAGAAGTGCTCCGAATATTTTTATTATTTCCATTGATCAAATGAAACCTGTCTTCGGTTGAAAACGTGAGTCATTTTTCATTAAGCTTATATAAATTTTCACATAGCATTTTTTTTTTTAGTATGGAGAAGATATATAATTTTGGCAACCATAATTCAAGAGCGTCTTATTATGATTAAAAATTTTATCATAACTTGTTTGTAGCAAACATAACATTTTTTCAGCAATCTTGTTATGATCCTAAATATTCGAAACATGATAACTTAGGACCATAATATGATTGCAACAAAAATGTTGTGATTGCTATAAAGAAATGTTGATACAATATTTAATCATAACACCGTCCTTCAGCCAATATTAAACATGAACCGGATGATATACGTTTGAAAGTAGAGATGATATGGATTAAAACTGCATTTACAGTTTTTTATTTCGTGATCCTGTTAAAAGGACTTCAAAGTTTTAAAGGATACGTTTTGTACAATATTTTTGAACTATCTGCACTTATCCTAGGATGACAATGGTGACGGAAAATGAAAGAGGTGGATCTCCCCTAATTTATCCATTTTTTTATTTTGTCATATGGGTAATTCCAAAAATTTTCGCCCCACTGTTCGGTGTTCGCCACTGAGAATTTGGCTCATAGATATCCAAGTTTATATGAGATATGTTGCATTTTTGGATTTTCAAAATTTGCTGTAGTTTTCAAATTATCGCTGGTCAAAGTTCGACTTTTTTAGCAAAAGTCAGAAAAATACATAACGTTTAACGTGCTCTAACTTTTTAACTAGTAATCCGATTATCACAAGTAATGGCTCATATGAAAGCTTAATTCTTCTTCTTTTTGGAAATATTTTCAAAAGCATACGGTTTTTTTCAGAAGTGTTGCAAAAAGTCAAAAACATTTTTTTTTGCGAATATTTAAAAAAACACATCTTCGATTTTTTAAAAAAAAAGTTTGGTGATAAACAATACTGTTTTGTACAACATACCCAAAATTCAGAGTGGGATCCCAATGGGATCAAAAAATATTCTGGTTTTAGTACGAAGTTCTTAAATTTAACCTTAGAAAATTAAAATGTTATGTTTCTTCAATATAAAAATTTAAATTTTCAAAGAAAATTATACTATTAAAATTTTGAAAAACATCTAAAACATTAGAAATTAAAATTTTCTAAGGCAAAAATATGAGAACATCGTACTTAAAACAGAATATTTTTTGATCCCATGGAGATCCCACTCTGAATTTTGAATATGTTATACAAAACATTGTTATTTTTCACCAGAATTTTTTTTTAAAAAATCGAAGATGTGTTTTTTTAAATATTCGAAAAGAAAAAATGTTTTTGCATTTTTGCATCATTTCTGTAAAAAAAACTGAGTTATTTTAAAAATATTTTCTAAAAGAAGAACCCCAGCTTTCACATGAGCCTAAATTTGTGAAAATCGGGTCATTGGTTAAGAAGTTACGGCTCTTTAAACGTGATGTATTTTTCTTACTTTTGCTTAAAAAGTCAATCTTTGACCCGCCATAATTCGCTAAATACACCAAATGTAAAAAAACGATATATGGTACATAAATCATATTTATGAGGGCTATCTATGTGTCAATGTTCAAATTAATCTGAGACACCATTTCCAAAAATGACTAAAATTTTAGCTAAATTTTCTGGAATAGCCCATATCAAGAAAAAAGGATGTGAATAAAGTCATATGAAAACTTTATCAAAATATTTTGTTCAAAATTTTGAATATTATAGGATACATTTTTGAAAGGACGTAACTTACCTCCTCTTTCCTGATATGTAAAAATAATAAAATAGGAAAATTTGGGGAAATCCTCCTCTTTTATTTTCTGTCAATAGTGGCATCCTAGGAGAAGTACAAATATTAAAAATATATTTTATAAAATTTAATCCTCTAGAAATTTGAAGTCCTTTTAAAAGGAAACAGGATCTACATGTAGTCTCTAGTTTATATATTATACAGCTCGTGTTCAACGACTTTTTTCATTTCATATGTGACGCCTTAAATTATGATTGCCACAATCATATCTCTTTTCAAAAGTGCAGGGTTCTAGCTTGGTTTTGGACTGTTTCGAACTTTCCACAGACAAAGTGTATAAAAATCTTGATATAACCCTCCGGACATCTCAAAAACTTTTAACTCACCCATTGAAAATGTACATACACATATTCGTAAATACATACATATGTTCATTTATATGTATATTCGATTGAATTATAATGCAATTTGCCAATTTTATAAGCATCAAACTGTTACAAATACAATAATTTTCATGTTTTATAGATAAATTACATAAATATCTACGCAAAACTTAATCAATAAAACATACATGTATGTAAGTATGTACTCCTACATACATCATATAACGTTCAATATGGAAATTGTCTTTTGAAATTCAATAATATTCCTAGAAAATAATTTGCAAATTGAAATGCTACACACAAAAAAAATGGTACCCTGATACGACTATGAAATATCATTTGGTATTATATACTTGTCTTTTTGGTTGAACTCTTAATAGGCTTCTTTGGCAAATATTAGGGGAATCTATCTATGGAAAAACAGTAGTACTTATGTACGGTACATATACAAATATATGAAAATTTCTTGCCTTAGGTTAAATTTCGATAAATTATTGTCTTTGCATGATTTATTTCAAGCTCTTACTCCAAGCAACTCCTCCTACTGCCTCCCTGATTGCACCCCATCCCAAAATATGCAATTTTGAAAATAACAATATTTCTTTAGTAATTTACTACAAGTAGAATTCAAATATGTAATGTATGAATGTGTGTGTTTCGAGATACGTAGGTATGTATAAAATGTACAATAATTCATATTTTATGTTTATTTTAACAAAAAAATATGTTGTTAAGTATGTTTGTCGGGTTTTCGTATCCTACACACTACATACAAAATTTACATTTTCAAAAGCTATTGTTACATTTTCATGATAATGATGATTATATTCAAATTTTCTGGTAAAACAATAATAAATTTTGGTAGAGAGTTTTGTACATACAAAGTTATTACATTTTAATCATATCATCAAAATTCTTAACATCTAACATTTTCTTGTTCTTTATTTTGTGTATTAAATACAGCCAAAAAAATTTTATTAGTAAACGAATGATTTAAATGAATTTTTGCATGGTAACAAGCAGAGGTAAAAACAGGGCACATCCCTCTTCAAGAAAGTTTAGGTTAAAATGGCGACAAAATCGACTAATGGCATTGGCCTCTTTATTTTGAACTTTTAAAATCGTCAAAATGAAAATCCTAGCTGATCCTATTTTCGAGATATTGCTAAATAATTCCACTGTTCGGCAACAAAAACCTCCCAGTTTTTTAAACTGATTCTTATAGATTTTGCTCTCCTGAATCCAAATCTGCCATCCAATTTTTTTTTTATCACGTACCGTTTTTGATATATTTGCTGTTAAAAAGTTATACAGAAAGAAATATTAGAAAAACACTTGTTTAAATTTAAAAAAAAAAGTTGAGGAATTTTTTATTTCACGCAATTAAAAATTTACTCAAAAATTTAAAAAAAAAATTGAGTAAATAATTTAATACAAATTTAATAATTTTTTTTACTTTTTTTATTCTCTTGGTGTTTTGAATTCTCATTTAGTTTATTGTTTTTTATATATGTATATGAAAGTTTGAAATCATCTTTATGAAATTTTCCTATGTTTTTGGGTCGAACCAGAATCAAATTGCGTCGCGCAAGACGTAAAAAAAAACAAAAACAAACACATCAAATTTGAAATTTTTACGTCCGTTTGATTTCGGTAGCTCACATTTAAATATTAGAAACGAAAAATTGTTGGGCGTTACGCCTTACGCGACGTAATTTGATTCAGGTTGGACATTTTAATATATAAATATATTTGGCAAAGTTTGAAAAATACATTTTTTATGGAAAATGTGAAACTTTTTTTTTTTGAGTATATTTTAACTTGTTACAATTAAAAAGTTAATTAATACAAGTAAAGAGGTTAAATTCGACTTGGCCGAATCTATGAGTACCCTCCACAATGCCCTTTTTAGGTGATAGTAAATTTTCTAACGCGAAAAATAACATTTCTGATTAGAAATATTTTATTTTGTGTAAAAAAATTTTTTTTAGTAATTTCTGAAAAAAAAATAATTTACTAAATTTTTTTTTTTTGCATAAATTTTTTAGTGTAAAAAATATTTTTGAGTAAGAAAAATACGTTGTAAAATATTTTTGTGACTTACAAATGTTTTTAAAACATGTTTAACCCTTTCACTACCAACTTTTTTTGGCTAAGAATTTCTTGACCAAAATTTGTGAAAATGTAGATCTATGCTAAGTAAACATTTTTTGTTTATTTCGTTGGTCTACTGCGCCCTCTAGCGGAGATATATCCAACCAAACTTAAAGCTTTTACATGCAATATCTTCCGAACGAGTAAACATTTTTTCAAAGTTCGAATTTTGTATTTTTTGTATTGAAAACTTCTACAAAATCGGCTTTTAAGAAAGCTTGTACGATTATTATTCGATTTTTGAGAACGTTTTTAACGTTTATTTTGTTTTGCAATTTTTTTACGTTATTTGAAAAATTTCAATTTTGCCAACAAATATTGCGTGTAGAACATACCGGATTGAAACTTTTTTTTCCCGAACACATCTATCGTAAAGATAACCCTTCAATGATCAATATTGTCCAAACAAACCACAAAAATGTTTTAGGGTTAATTTTTAATGATTTTTTAAAGATGTGTACACTGTAGTGTACAATGGGGTGAAAGGGTTAACGGCTTTTCAACACGTGAATTTAAGGTGAAACTAATCTGAAATTCACGGTTTTGCTAATAACTTTTGAACCACTCAACTGATATGGCTGAAATTCAATACGAACCAGGCCAGGGGAACGACAAATATATATGCCAGGCTTCAGCATACTCAGATGCTTTAGAAAGTAAGCGAGTTTTTTAAATTCAGTCTTTTGCTCATAACTTTTGAGCCATTGGACCGATTTCGCTGGATTTCAATACCAACCTGACCAGGTAAATGGCCAACATATATGCCAAACTTCCGGATCCTCCGTAAGGTCTTTCAAAAGTTAGCGTGGTTTCAACAGACATACAGACGGACGATCGAGGATCATGAATATATATACTTTATGGGGTCCTAGACCAATACTTCGAGGTGTTACAAACGGAATGACAAACTTATGGGGGTTTTCGTGTCAACTGACCAGGGATGCCAACTTAGTGCTTTTCGCGCTAGATCTAGTGCTTTTTGATGTGTCAAAACCCGAACATTTTTGACCTAGTGCCAAATAAGAAAAACGCACTAACGTGGTGCTTCTTAAATTTTCAGGTTGTGCTTTTAGTGCTTTTTAAAATTATTTTTTATAGCCTCCAAACAAAGTATGGCGGTTTACTTAGTTTGTTATTTCGAGTGTAACGCATCGAAATAAAAGTCGGAGACTTCACAAAGTATATATTTTATTGATTTTTGATCGATTCAAAGACATTTTTTGAATGTCCGTCTGTCTATTTGTCAAACTAAGAGCTAGACGCCTAAAATATGGAACAAATTTATAATAATGGTCAATAACTAATGGTCGTATTAAGTTCGGAAAAAGGGGCAAAATCGGACTAAGGGGAAAATGTTTTCTCTTGAAGAACTAAACCAACCTCTAAAAAAATGCCATTCTTTGTAGGTTTTTTTTTGTATTTTGGTTTAATATTTGAATTCTGTTCTGGGTGAAGTTCAAAGACTAAATTTGGCTTTTGAAGTGGAAAATGCAGACCATGTAAAATTGTGGAGCGATTTATATCGGTCGCTCAAAAGTTTAACCAAAAAACTTATCAAAAATTTTGTTTGAATAAAAATATTTTTTTTATCTATTTAAAAAACAGCCCAGTGCTTTTTTACCCTTTTTTTCAACCAAATTTACGCGTTTTTACCCGTTTATAAAATTTTTGGGCGCGTTTTACTCTCAAATAGTTGGCATCTCTGCAACTGACACAACTTTTGAAACCGATGTCTTCCGATCGGGATGAAATTTGCACCAAGGTTAGCCCTATTGGATAGTAGTTCAGACACAACTTTTCAACGAGAGCGGTCTAGGACTCTCTGAGTTAGAGGGAGTCGCATTTTTACATTTGGCCAAAGAGGTGTTTATTCTTATCCATGTAACTTCTTACCTATTATTTTTTAGTAAAATGTGTCCCAAATAGCATGGAAAGCCATTTCTTCAGTCTTTTGAAAAAAATTATAAAAAATTATAAAAAAAAAAAAAATTTTTTTTTAATCCAAAACTTTTTTGACTTTTTCCTCAAATTGTGTTCCAAAGTTAAAACAAAACAAAATTTCATAGATATCCCACTTGCATCCCACTAAGCGACCCCATAGCTCTTAAAGGAAATGAACTAAGCTTTTTTTTAATTCAAAAAAAGGGCACAATTTGAGGAAAAAATCAAAGAAGTTTTGGATTTAAAAAAAAAAATCCAAAAATTTTTTTTTTAATTTTTTATAAATTTTTTTTACAAGACTGAAGAAATAGCTATCTATACTACTTGGGACACATTTTGCTTAAAACAATAGGTAAGAAGTTACATGGATGAGAATAAACACCTCTTTGGCCAAAATGTAAAAATTCGAGCCCCTCTAACTCAAAGAGTCCTTGACCGATCTCGTTGAAAAATTGTGTCTGAACTACTATCCAATAGGACTAACCTTGGATCGGAAGACATCGGAAGACATCGGTTTCAAAAGTTGTGTCAGTTGACACGAAAACCCCCTTATATATAACCTCTATCACAAGAGTGGAGGGTATAAAAATCAAAAAATTTTAAGTAAAGTTTTAATTGTCTTGATTAAAAACTTACTCAAATTTTGTTGCATTTAATAATTTTTTATTAAAAGTTTACTCAATACTATTAAATCGTTTACTGGTGCAAAATTGAGTAATTTTTTACTTAATAGTATTAAAAATATACTCAAACTTATTTTATTTCTGTGTAAGTCTTTTTCTACAAGAAAAATGTTTAAATCCGAGTCTTTTCTACAGAAAAAATATCTCAGAATCTGAGACTTTTTCTATAAGAAAAATGTCTCTGAATCTGTGACTTTTTCTATAAGAAAAATGTCTCAGAATCTGAGACTTTTTCTATAAGAAAAATGTCTCAAAATCTGAGACTTTTTCTATAAGAAAAATGTCTCAAAATCTGAGACTTTTTCTATAAGAAAAATGTCTCAGAATCTGAGACTTTTTCTATTAGAAAAATGTCTCAGATTCTGAGACTTTTTCTATAAGAAAAATGTCTCAGATTCTGAGACTTTTTCTATAAGAAAAATGTCTCAGATTCTGAGACTTTTTCTATTAGAAAAATGTCTCAGATTCTGAGACTTTTTCTATTAGAAAAATGTCTCAGATTCTGAGACTTTTTCTATTAGAAAAATGTCTCAGATTCTGAGACTTTTTCTATTAGAAAAATGTCTTAGATTCTGAGACTTTTTCTATTAGAAAAATGTCTCAGAATCTGAGTCATTTTCTATAGGAAAAATTTCTTAGAATCTGAGACTTTTTCTATAAGAAAAATTTTTCAGAATCTGAGACTTTTTCTATAAGAAAAATTTCTTAGAATCTGAGACTTTTTCTATAAGAAAAATTTCTCAGATTCTGAGACTTTTTCTATTAGAAAAATGTCTCAGATTCTGAGACTTTTTCTATTAGAAAAATGTCTCAGATTCTGAGACTTTTTCAATTAGAAAAATGTCTCAGAATCTGAGTCATTTTCTATAGGAAAAATTTCTTAGAATCTGAGACTTTTTCTATAAGAAAAATTTTTCAGAATCAGAGACTTTTTCTATAAGAAAAATTTCTTAGAATCTGAGACTTTTTCTATAAGAAAAATTTCTTAGAATCTGAGACTTTTTCTATAAGAAAAATTTCTTAGAATCTGAGACTTTTTCTATAAGAAAAATTTCTCAGAATCTGAGAGTTTTTCAATAAGAAAAATGTCTCAGAATCTGAGAGTTTTTCTATAAGAAAAATGTCTTAGAATCTGAGAGTTTTTCTATAAGAAAAATTTCTGAGAATCTGAGGCTTTTTTATTTTAAAAATGTCTCAGAATCTGAGACTTTTTTTATAAGAAAAATTTCTCAAAATCTGAGACTTTTTCTATAAGAAAAATTTCTTAAAATCTGAGACTTTCTATAAGAAAAATGTCTCAGAATCTGAGACTTTTTCTATAAGAAAATTGCCTCAGAATCTGAGACAAAAATGCACAAGACTCTGAGAATCTGTGACTTTTTCTAAAGGCAAAATGTACCTTGTTACTTTAGATCAGTTCAGACTGCTTCATTGGATTTTTTTCTTAACATTTTTCCATAAGTGTATGCAATACTTCGTTCATAATTTTTGGTATAGATCTATTGAATACAATATTGAAATTTTGACAATTTTTTTGTACGTGTTTAAATAGACATATCATTTTTCATAATTGTTGTTGTTGTTGCTTTAGCTTAATATATTGTTGTTACTGGTATTGTTCTCAATAAGTTTGTCAAGAATCATGCTGTTATTCTATTAGCAAATTGTTGTTTTATATACATATATAATACACTGAGAAAAGTGTTTCATTTATTTCACGTAAGTTGTTTAAATTGAATTATTACGATTATTTTACAATACCCAGAATTTTTGTGTACTCTTGGTATTACCGGCTATATTCGGTGGTACATAATCAAAAAAATGTTGACACATCAATAAATTTCAAAAATTGCTTATTTTAGAAAACAATTGCTTTTCAAACTAAAATCATAGATCAATTTCCAATTTTCAAGGTAATAATAAAGTGTTCTGAAACCGACTATTCGGAACACAACATTTTGTTGGCCAATGTAAGTTTTTATTGAACATAAATTTACAAATCATATACTAAATTAACCTAACCGAGACGGGTGACTATGACCCTTGTCTCGTTGTAGCGAAACAGACCAAGGCCTATGGTGGGAATCGACCCCACGTTTTATAGGCTAGCACGCTACAAACTAGCCTACTGGGGCCCCTTAATGTAAATATTATTTGCTTAAAAATGTCAAACTATCTTTTACAGCGGTTTATATTTTTTCGTATTATTGCGGAATGCATCGGCGTATGCAGAGGGGGGGGGCCAACAACAACAACCAAAAAATATTTTTTTTATATGTATTGGAAAACACAAATCTCACAAAAAAACAACAAAAAATTTTTTGTTGTTGTTGTTGGGCCCTGAAAAAACAGTCCTGCATACGCCGTTGGCGGAATGTAAAATTTTTTTGAAAAGTTAAAAATACCTAAAATTGTAGCTGTTTTTACTGAAAGTTTTTTTTTTAACATTTTTCACACAAATTTCTTTTAGTGCATTTTTTTGTCTGTATAACAAAGTATAATATTACCATAATTGTCATAATTTAACGAATATTTTATTGTTTGACAGATTTAATTGAAAATTGTGTTGCATATAACATTTCTAAAAATATAAATTAATGAATTGATTGGCATAAAATTTATTAAATGTATGTTTAATAAGTAAGTCAATCAACTTTAAATAGAAAATTAACTATATTAAATTTTCAATTATTCTAATGCATACATTTTTGTTTCAAATTATGCACAATAAATGTTTGACAAAGTAGAGTTGACTAAGAACGGATTTAAACTTTTTTTCTCAGGATAACAGTATTATCGGGTACTTAGGTTTAGCATACTGCAACAAACTCTGTTCGGGACCTTAGGTTAGGTTATAATTGGCTGCTGACATTTTGCAGCAGCACACATAGACCCTGGGGTCCGCTGTGATACCACGAGACCGTAATAGATTCCCATACTAGTCTTACTAAAACCAATTTGAGCTCCTTATGAAACTCCTAAGATTTTAATTTTGACATCCGCCAAATCAGAAAGATCGCACAGCTCCCTTGATCCCAGTGAAGCAAGTTTCTGACCATAAAGTTCCGGACAATAACAGAAAAAGGATCTGATAGTTCCAAATCATCTTTATCTATGCAACTTCACGAAAGTCATTTAACCCTTCTGCACTCCTTGGGTCAATTTGTCCTGGGGTTCTATTGTCGAAAAGTCGATTAATCGAGTATTTGTACGAAATTCCAAAAGTGGAATTTTTTTTGTGTTCTTAAAAAGTCGACTTTTGCTTTCGACTTTTATTCGACTTTATCGACTTGATTTTTTTTTTTACTTTTGCCAGATGAAAATAATTTCTTTCTTCTGAATAGAAAAAAAAATAAGAGTGTGTGTAAAAATTTATCCTGAATGCCCCTCATCCTAGACTCCCTGGATGGTATCATAGAAGCAAATTGGCACTCAAAAAGGTTCATAGAGGGAGCACAGTCCATATTTTGTGGCATTGTTATCTTCTTCAATTGCCGACGTAGCCGCATACTGACTACCCAATATGAACAATAGGGCGGGTCGATTTTTTTTGTCACAAATCGTATAGCAAAAACATAATCTACAAGAAATTCTAAGAACATTTCCCAAAGAAACCATGTTTCTAAAATCAAACCTATACCGCGCCTAACGACATGAAGATTTGTCCGTTCGTCCTTTTTTTCATAACCAAAACATAGAAGAGGAAAAAAGCTGTGTTCGATAAAAATTTTTGATAACTGAATATTTTTTACATCATTTTTACATTTGATTTATTTTGAGTAAAAATCTTTTTTTTTTAATTTTTGTAAAAAAAAAAAATTCGGGTTTAAATTTTTTTGAGTGTAATTTTTTTTTGAGTGTAATATTTTTTTTTTAGTTTTTTTGAGTGACAAAAATAGTTTCTAAAACATTTTTTTTGGTTTAACATTCCTTTTCAAAGCGTGTTTAGCGTTATTTTCAACACATGAGTTCGGGTTAAAACCCATCTGAAATTCCCCATTTTGCTAATAACTTATGAACCACTGGACAGATTTCGCTAAAATTTTGTATTAATCTGACCGGAAGTATAACAAATATATACGCCACGCTTTAGCAGCTTGCCGTATATATTTTTCATTCTTCCGCTAACATTTGAAAGTTAGCGTGTTTCATACAGACAGAAAGACAGACGGACGGATTTTCATGTCGTTAGGCGCGGTATAGGGTTTGATTTTAGACCAATGGTTTCTTTAGAAAAGTTTCTTAGAATTTCTTGTAGATTTTGTTTTTGCTATACGATTTTTCAGTTTTTTTTCGATCCATACAAATCGACCCGCCCTAATGAACAATGGTATTAGGTGAAGGAAGATTTCTAATGCAGCCGTAGGTGTAGTACGAAGAGCACCAGTAATAAACGTCGACGCCATTCTCTGTACCCTCTTTATAAAGACACAGTTCCTCTATGTCTTTAAAGCAGGCCACTAGACAATGACTGGACGCACCACTGCTGTAAAAATTCAATGAACAACTTTAGATCTAAAGCCCCATCGTTTTTCAATGGAGCTTTTACAGGAATATAAAGCAATAGTTCCTTTTCTCTCCGGTTCCACAAGATTACGCCTAAAATTTAACTTTCTATCAAGAAATAATCCAAGATACTTGACATTATCTGAGAAGTTGATTGCCGTTCAGAGAAATAGGATCAAAAGAAGGAATTGTATTTTTCCTTGCAAACAAACCAAGCTTGGATTAGCAGCCCCTTGCCTATTTAGACAGATCCTTCTAAAGAACGTCCCTCAGTGTTGGTAGGTGTTTTCCTTTTACCGCTATCTAGACATCGTCAACATATGCGACACCATGACAATAACATTTGATTTTAAGTTGATCTAGTGATATACATCTGTATGTTTCATTGACGATCACGCTTAAAACATGGCACAATGATTATTATTTCTATAACGTTGATACTTTTGAATGTTTTAAGCAGTTAGGTATTGCATTTGAGCGATATTCGTTTAGCAGTTCAGAAGTTATGAACGGAAATGTAAGAACATCTCGAAAACTATGGTACACTCCACATAACCTTAAAATACAAACTTATGTAATTCCGCTGCTGTGGACACATTTAAGCGAAATGGAATACAAAATGATATTAAAAGAAAACATTTTTTCAAGTTTTGTAACTGGTCCAGCGGTTCTCGTGTTTTACACGCTCGTATCGGCAAAAACATTTTTATATTTTGAGATAAGCTAATTTTGAACAAGTCAATGAGTTTCAAGAATTTGAACGGAAATATGTTTCAATGTCATTTTTGACATTGAAATATGTAACTTTGGTTATTGCTTTTTTCAATTATAGCTGCAATAACAATTTTTAAACTGTCATCAGTGGCCATAATATACAAAACCTAACATTAATATTATGCAGCAGAATATTCTCTTTACACCAGTTTTTAAGTGCTTAAGAGGACCCGTCATATACAGGCGATACTCGATTTACGCGGCTAAATAAGACCGAATGCAAAACTTCTTTATTTGAGATTCAGAACTCATATGAACTGTTTTTTCAATTGCATTAAATCCAAAAAAATACTACGGTTTAAATCGAGGGTCCATTGTAGAATATATTAAAAAAAATAAAATCTATACTGTCTATTGGCATGTATTTCAAATACTAGCTGAATGTGTTACTATTGTTTCACTAGAAATTTTAGTTTAGGTAGGTCATTTGGCATGTAAAAGCGCTTTAAGCTTATGAGTCAATTTAATTTTTTTTTTTTGCAATGTTTATCCTCTCAAATACAGGAAATTGTTTAACAACAACAGAAACATTAAGAACACACTGCAACACAGCAACGGCAGCAGAAGCAGCAACATTTAACGTCAGTTACAGCAATGGCAACAAACGTGGTAATAAAATGTATGCAATTTCTTTTGTTGATTACTGTGTACAACTCAAAATAACATAAGTGTACATGAACTCAACACATTGCGAAAAAAAAATAATAAAAACTATAAAGGAGATGCTGGCACTTAAAGGAATTAATTTGGAAGATGAATAGATTTTGTCTTAAGAGTCTTCTTCATTTATGCCATTTATCTATTCTTGTGACTTTTTTCGATTCTTAAAGATGAGTGGGAAATATTGGTCGACATCAAAAATGTGTCAGACAACTCACAACTCATTTTCCATTAACATTTCGATAGATATTCCGAATGTGGATGCATCTGTGACCCGAGCACTCGCTTTCAGTTAACCTTTCGATTCAGATTCCAAATCTGGTATCCATAATTACACAGCTCAACAAGAAAATGCGTATTGGATTCTGGTTAGTGATTTGGATAGTGTCTGTTGCGCTGATTCCAAATCCGGAGCCCAAATTTGTGTATCACGTCAGGATTTTGAGTAATTCGCGGTTAAAGTGCCGAAAAAGGGCATTTTTGACCCTTTTTAAAAGCTTATAAAATAAGATCCTGACATGCAAATAAGTTGGTATCAAGCTCATTCGAAAGCTTATAATTTTCTCTTAAAGATAAGATAAAATGTTCTAAAAATTTAATTTTCTAAAATGGTAAAAAAATCATTAGCAAAAAACCTTCCGTTTTTTCATATATTTAGTTTATTTACACAGTGTTTTTTAACAAATTTCCATACAAATTCATACGTAAATTTTAGATTTAAAGCACTTATGGCTAATGATTTTTTAGTCATTATAAAAAATTAAATTCCAAGAAAATTTGAATTTGTCTTAAAGAGAAAATTACGCACTTTCGAATGAGCTTGATATCAAGTCATTCGTATGTCAGGATCTTATTTAATAGGCGCTCAAAAATGGCCAAAATGGGCCTTTTTTGACACTTTAACCGCGATTTTCTCAAAAATGTGACGTGATAGAAAAATTTTAGTGACCGTTTTGGAATCGGAAAACCAAAACCTATAAGCTTCTTTTGGTTTCATTCGAAACGCAGCGATAAACCTCAGATTTGTAGAGCGGTGTTATCCATTTTGTCAGGTTTTTGAGGAAATTGAAAATCTTAAAAACCTGCACTTAAAATATAAAACTGTAATGTTAGCAAAAAAGGCTTGTAAACCTACAATAAAATTTGCTAATTTTGAACACACATTTTTTTTTTTGGTAAAGTTAGCAAAAATAATTTGCCAATAATTAGTTAACTGAAATTTTTTTATTTCGACTTACAAGGGAAGTCTCCCTGGTGTCACCCTCCGATCTTCATGAAATTTGGATATGTTGTTAAAAACGAAAATTAATTAGACACGTATTTTTTTTAGCGGCCCAAACTCATTTTTAGGGTGGGTCGACTTGTATGGGGGGAAATTGACCTTTTTCAGTTTTTTACGATTTACGCCTATTTTAACAAAATTAATATAGGCATGTGTGGTATCAGATTAAAGGTATTAAAAATACCTATCTCGTGGTGCTAACAACGGGCCAAAGAAGTTAATATTTTTCGACTTATTAACAAAAATGTCCAAAAATTTTAGTGTTTTACTCAATATGACGAAAAGTTGTGCATGTTTGGACACGTTCTTAGCACACGTAGATAGGTTTTCCAAAGACCTTTCATTTGGTATGTAACATGACTAGGTTTCTTTGCATATTATAGGAGATAAACGAAAAAAACTGAAAAATGGCCTTGTCTTCCCCCCTCCTTTTTACCCCCTAAATATGAATTTGGGCCGATAAAAAAAAATACGTGTCCCTTTATTTTTTCTGATCTACAAAATAAAACCAATTCCATAAAGATCCGCGGGTGACACTAGGGAGACTTCCCTTGTTAGTTCATACACATTTGAGGACCCCATTAGGTTCGGAATCTAGTTGAGTTTCTTAAAAATCGTCATAGTTTTTGATCCAAAATTTTTTGTCCGTTTCGCTCTACCATGCTTAGTTTTTGAGATACGTGATTTTAGGAAACCGAGATAGCGCCATTTTAAGTTTTCTTAAAAAAATAAAAGATTTACAACTTATTTTTGCTAATATTAGCAAAAAGCTTGTACAAATTTGGTCAACTCAATTTTAAACTTAGCAAAAAAAATTAGTTCAAATTTTGTTTAAAATTGCTAATGCGCTAAATGAAGTTTACAAGATATTTTTGCTAACATGCAAATCTCAACTAAAAATTTGCTAAAGGTTAGCTTACTAGCATTAGCAAAAAAATATTAGTAAATCTACTAATGTATTATTTTGAGTGTGACGTTATAGATTTGGAAACCAGATTCGGAACCGGCATCGAAAGATAAATCGATTTCATAAAAAAAGTTCTCACAAAATTTTGTAAATTTTTACCTCAATTTGCTCAAAAATTGATATAATGGAAAAATTAAAAACAGAAAACGGCCAGATCCCGGACGCATTTAAAAAAATCTCAAATGTCGGTTGCTGATAAATAAATGAATGGATTTGCTTGCTGTCGCGAAGTTGGCCTGACTCTATATCGTTTTGTGTGGTTTATAAGTTTGTTATTTTAAAGCTGGCCCCGGCGTGGGCGCCATTTTCATTAATATATATTAACAGAATATATTCGGTTAGTCCATTAGTATGAATTTCGTAGTTAATCTGGTGCAAATTTCTTAATTTTTAAAAATCCAAACCGACCGGCTTTCTTATATTGGAATAACAAAACCGCTGTTTTTAAATTTGTAGCTTGTTAAAAAACTTTAGAAATTTGTAAATTTTAACAGATTTTTAGGAGCAATTTGAACATGTGATACTGATGTTTAAAAATATATTAGAGGGGCGCGTGAGAGAATTTTGACTCACACACGCTCACGAAATAAAATTTTTTCTCACGCACGAAATAGTCTCACGATCACGTGTGATTTACGCGTGAATCTCGTGAATCACGAAAAATCACGCGCGCATCTCTAATATATATTATCCAAAAACTCCTAAGAGCAACATAGGGCCACAACGAATATCTTCCATTTAACCTTATTTTCGGCCAGGCGTTTGATATGGCTTCAAAAATAGCCAGTGGCACGGATTTCTTTATCTGTAATGCGTCCCCAGGTGTTATTCGGTCGACCAATTCTTTCACTTCCTTGAGGGTTTAATTCCAGCGCCTTTCTTGGCATCGATATTTTCTTATTTTTATGGTTTCAAGTATTAATGGTTACTTAGCTCTTAGCCAGAGCTCATCATTGCTGATCGATGATCCCAGGATTTTGAATTTCGAAACAGTAAGAAGCCCCCACCGCTAGTTCTTGATGATTTCTACGTAGGTCTGCCGGAGTAAATCTCCGTTTAACGTTTTGTGTTCGCCGTAGTCGCTCCATCCTCAAATTCTTCTTCAACTTGTTCAAATTTTGAAAGGCTTAGGAGGGTTCTAATATTAAGATCCAAATCTTGTCCTTTGTTTTATGACAATAGTCGTCAACTGGAATTGTTTCCCGGTTATTTCATATGTTGTGGTCTCATTAAAATGATTGAGTCTCCTACAATTTGGCGGCTGATCCTATGCATCGTAGGCTGGTACTGGGGTGGCAATTTGAAGTCTCCAGCCAGAATTGTGTGTTCGACATTGGTTTAGTGATGCCACCAATTTTTCGCCATGTCAATTAGAGTGTCGTCGGCACACAGACATTTAAATTCTCTATTTTCCAATTCTTTATTCTTATTCTCTAATCTGCTGACCAGTCCGCAACAGCTTATTTATCTCGCAGCTGCTCAGCATACTCATTACAGCGTCTTTCCACTATTCGCAACCTGTGGAGGCGTCCCTTAGCACGTCCGGTAATTTGGCAATTCACTTGGAGGGCCATTGTGATTCCCTTAAAGTTAGTTTCCTACTCCCCTCTGATATATAAATTCTACTTCTCAAGCCACCACGATTCTTTAAGATATTCTGTTAGAGACTTCAATGGGACACTGTTTAGGAAATCCAGGTCACCCAAAAATCGTTGCCCCAAATACTTAAGACGACGTTTCACCAGACCCTGACATTCACAAAACAAGTGCTTCATTGATTCCTTCTCTACTTCCCCACAACTTCTAAAAAAGTCCATATCAGAAATTCCTATACGAACGGAAATTTGGCCGATTATACAGTGTCCTGTCAGTACTCCTACTAATAGGCTAACCGTCCGTTTGCCAAAGGTAAGAAGACTTTCTGTCCTCTTAGGATTTGGCAGTGGCCACATGGTTCGCGACATCCTGCACGTGTCAAGTGATATACACCTATCCTTCATTATATTCTCTGATATCTGGTACGAGATATCAGGTACGACATTTCTTGCACATTTATCAGCTAATTCGTTATCATCGACCCCACTATGTCCATGGAACCAGATTAGCTTGACTGTGTGCTGACTGATTCGATGGAATTGTATACAATTACTAACAATTCTCGATTTTAGAGTGTTTGATTCTAAACCCTTCAGAGGTGCAATAACCTCGGCCTGTAAAACACTACACTTGTCCGGGTGCCTCACTGAGGCCCTGATTTCGAGACATTTAGAGTATACTCCCGAACATGTACCCATCTCCATCTTCGATCTGTCCGTAAAAATTGAGATCGCATTTCCCGTTATAACAGAGTTTCCGCCCAGTCTTCCCTAGTTGGTTTTTATACTTCGAAGTTCCTATCAAAGTTTGTCTGTGGTGAGATATAGTTGGTTTTCTGTTCTAATTCCGTCCCGCCCACCGTACTTAATATGGTCGAGTGTCCCCAAGAGCATTGCTAAAGCATTTTCGACTCTCTTAACCTGAGAGCTGATTTTGCTGCAGTACACTTGATGTAGATATCTACGGGCTGAATGTTTAGTATCACTTTCAGGCCGGCCTGGGGTGGTAATCTAATAGCACTAGTGATGCGTGGGTATCACTGGTGCTATTAGATCACGCAGTCGCTGTACCTTCTGTAGGTTGCAGAGATATGATTTCTTATCCACTGTTTTCCACCACACAAGGGTCCCATTGGTCTTATTATCGCAACATACATCCAGTGGATAATATACGGTTTTAGACCCACCTTCTTCCGAAAGTTCTTCTGTAAGTGTAAAAAGCACATAACAACTTTTTCATCCTTTCCTCTATATTCATTTTCCAAGAAAGCTTTGAGTCCAGGATTATACCCAGGTATTTCGCCTCATTAGATAGTTCTAGGGTGATTCCATTTAGTTTAGGAAGAACAAAACTGTCTATCTTAGTCCTTTTTGTGAACAAGACGACTTCGGTTTGGTCGGGATTGACTCCGATACCGTTGTCCCTTGCCCACGTTAAGTGTATCTTAAGTGCTGATACCATGAGTTCACTAATCGTTGGTAAAAACTTATCTCTGATTAGGATTACAACGCCATCAGCGTGGACAACCACCTTGATACCCATTCCGTTGAGTGACTAGAGGATTTCATTTATTACAAGATTCCGCTGGTAAATACTTTCCTAGCTTCACCATCGCCTATCTTCGAGTTAATTGGCCTGTTTTTCAACAACAGACCTGCCCTTGAGATAGGCTTGTTGGGCCTCGCTGAAGTTATCTGATGTTAGGGTACTTCTTACATAAACATCTGCCAGTCTTTCCAGTGTTTTCAATAGAAACGATGACAGACTGATAGGTCTGTAATCCTTTGCGGTATTGTGGTTTATTTTCCTGCTTTGGGAACAAAGACCACCCTAACCTCCCTCCATTCGGAGGGTATGTACCCCGATACCAGGCTACCCGTAGAGATACGCAGTAGCCATGGCATGATTATCCCGAGGGGCTTCTGCAAGAGTGCCAGAAAAATACCATCAGGCCCTGCAAATTTGTAGGGCTTGAAGAAACGTACCGCCCACGTTTTCTTGCGTTCGTCCACCATTGTTTTGATGAATTCATTTATCGAAATTGCAACTGGTAAAAGTGTACCCAAGGGATTATCTCTCTTGAACTTGTCTCTGCGACCCGGAAAATGGGTATCCATCAAAAGTTCAATGGTTTCCTGACTACTTTCTGCAAAGGCTTCGTCCGGTTTATTAAGAAATCCTGGTGCGCTGGGGTCCTTAGAAAGAACTTATGGGGGGATTTGTATGTATCTTTTGTTTTCTTTTGGATGTTGTGTTTAAACTTACAACGGATCATTATCATTCCAAATATATGGCCCACAAGATTTCATTCTTTTAAAACTGCGTATACAAAGTAACAAACACATGTATGTGTAGATGGATTAAAAGCCTCAAGTTTGTTTTTGAAGAGTCTAATAGTAGTCGTAGTTTTCTTCTATTCACAATATAGTCGGACGATATAAAATAGTGTTGTTGCTGATGCTAATGCTTAAATGTTTTCAACATGTTGTAGCTGCAAACAACTGCTGCAGTTGTTATTATTACTGCTGCTGTCTGTTGTTGTTTTAACAAAAAAAAATAAAAATTGTATCTAGTGATTGCTTTACTTTGATCGATGTGTAAATACTGTAACATACGTACTCATGGCACACCAACACGAATACGTACATATGACCAATGCTGCAACATATTCAATCTTAACCCAGCAACAATGTTTATCTTAAACCATCCTTAGCAATGTGAGAAACTGTTCTAAAGCCATTTTTTTTTTTTTTTTGGTGTGGATTTTCTTTTTCCTCCATCCGATCTTCTTTTTCGAAAAATTAAAATGGAATTTCGAAAACTATTTCTTGGACTAATTCCGGCAATTTTTAAAAAAATGTTTGCTTGGTTAAACTATAGTTATTGTAAGTAAAAATAGTTCTGTTTCTTTTGGCCAATATATTGTATTTGTAGAGCAGAGGAGTTATATAGTGAAATTGTACATAAAATGCAATGTTGGTAAAATTGACCAGTTGAAAACTACTTTGCAATTTCATTCTGTAAATACTTGTGTTGATTAAAATTTACATGGTCTTTGTTGTAAATAAATAAATAAAACGTTTGTTTTTCTTAATAAAATGTTAATATTTTGTATGTGTTTTATTTTAAAATCACTTCAAGATAATAAATATAACTGTTTTACACATAGAGAAAATTTTAACGTATTTTTAAATGAAAATCAGTTGTTGCAAAATTAATTCGATAGAAACAACTGAACATTAGTTCACTCAAAATATTTTGTAGGCAAAAACAAATTAAAAACACATCCTCTTGAAGAACTAAACCAACCAACAGGATTTTTTTTGTATATTTGTTAAACAAATGAAATATTTATGTGTCAGAAGTAGTTCAAAGTCTTGGACCCAGTGGATTAAAATATTTTTTTTTTTACCCGACTTCTTTTAAAGGCGTGAATACTGAAAAAAATTATATAACGTACCCGTGTGGGCCCCTCAAGTATCCGAAAAATCACCATTTTTGGCATTTTCAATCGTGAATAACTATAAATCTAGACGTGATGGGAAAATTTGGAAAACAGATTTGGAATTTGGAAAAAATTAAAATTGTTCATCAGAATTCAAACCGGAAAATGAGTGTTGAGTGGTGTAATTGTGAATTTAAGAACTTTTATTTACAAAAATGTCTCAGAATCTGTAAATTTTCTCATGCAATAAATGAAAAAGAGATTTCTTAAGATTATAATAATCTTTTGAGTTTTTTTTTTCTTCACGAAAAATATTTTAGAATCTGTAAATTTGTCTATACCAAAAAACGCATCTAATCTGAGTATTTTTTTTACGAAAAATGACTCAAAATCGTAAAAATATATCAGAATCTGAGAATTTTTCTATAAGAATCTGAAATATTTTTCTTACAAGAAATTTTTCTATACGAAAAATATGTAAGAATCTGAGAATTCTCCTATAAGGAAAATGTCTCAGGATCTGTGAATTTTTCTATAGAAATCTGACACATTTTTTTCGAAGAAAAATTCGCTATACAAAAAATGTCTTAGAATCTAAAAATCTTTCAATACGAAAAATGTCTCAGAGAATCAGAGAATTTTTCAAAAATGTTTAAAGGTGAGAATTTGTTTAAGGGAAAAAAAATAACAGCCTGCTTTTTTTTAATTGAAAGATAAACTATTTAGATATTTTTAAAATTTTATAATTCAAAATTTGGTCAACTAGAATTTCCAGTGTTGCCTACTACTGAACCGATTTTAATGATTTTTTTTTTTTATTTGTAAATTATTAAATTCTCTAGTACTTGCCGTGGCCATTTTTTGAAAAATATTGATTTTTCTTGAAGTTATGCTAATACCAACTTTAGAAATGGAAAAATTAACTTTTCTTCTTTCATTAAAAACATAATTAGGTCAAAATTTCAAAAATGGCCACGGTAAGCGAAAGAGAGTTTAATAATCTAAGAACAAAAAGAATCCTCAAAATTGGTCCAGTACTTTTTGCTGTACAACTGCAGCCGATTTTGTCCTTTAAAAAAGTGTGGCAATTCAGTGGCAATTTCAGTTGACCAAATTTTGTGTTATAAAATTTTAAAAATATTACAATAATTTTCTACAGTAAAAATGTTTTGAAATTTCACTACCCCATTTACTTTCATATTTTTTTTTTTGCAGATTTAGTCGACCTCTACCGACTTTATTCATTTCCTAAATGCTTTTTACGTTATTACATATTTGATTGTTACTAAAATGCTTAAAGCACTAAACATTTAAAAAGATTTTTAAAGTTGCCATAAAATTTAGTTTACACATTTTGCCAAAAACTTTTAACTTTAATTAGTTTCAAATAACATGTATTAACAATTATACTGCAAGTAAAAGATTTTGTTAAAAAAACATATTTATGTTCATGTTTTTACCTACTCATACCCAAAACTATGTTTTCAAAAATAATCTTATAAGAGATACAATTAACCAACAATACTTATGTGGCAACGGCGTACGGACATAGCGCCCAAGGTCTTATCGCCCAAAACCGTAAATGACATATCGCCCACGCTGTGACATATAGCCCAAAATGATAAGTCTAAAAATGTTATTTCTCCCAAAACAAAATTGTCAAAAAATCCAAAATATTTTTTTTGGGCGAAATGTCGAAATTACGACTTCTATGATTTGTTTTATTGTAATAAAGGTTTTCTGCGTAGCCGGCCTTCGGCCGGGCTTAGGGATTATATACTCCATGCATTAAACCCACCCTCTCTGCAAACCAAAGCTATTTTGGTTATCAGGCCTTTTTGAGGCATAACAAATTTGGTAGCGTAAAGGACTGGTACCCTAAAAAACTTTACTTTGCGGAGAGGGTGGGTTTAATGCATGGATTTTGTAATCCCTAAGCCCGGCCGAAGGCCGGCTACGCATAAAAACTTTAAAATATTGTGTTAAAAAAAAACAATTTTGGTGAGTTTTATGATTATTTTTTTGGGTGCTATGACATTTTATAAATATAACATTTTGATATTTGGGTAATATGACATTTTTGATAATTTATATAAATTTAAAGAAAATTGTTAAAATACCCAAAAATAATGGCCATATCGTCCAAAAAATTTTGCAACAACAACTAACACATATTTTTTTTGGGTGGAATGACTATTTTAAATTGGGCGATATGCACTTGGGCGCTATGTCCGTACGCCTGTGGCAACACATACAACATTTGCAACCATTTAAAAATTTTTGGAAAATTTACATGTATGTTTAGTACAGAGATGGGCGTTAGAGTGAATTTTGACTCACGCTCACGAATAAAAAATATTGCTCACGCTTAAAATTATTATTTTTGCTTACTTTCACGCACGCTCACGTGAGCAACTTAAATGTTTCTAACGCTGACGAAATACTCACGCACACGAATACTCCCGAAATTAGGTTTAGGTTAGGTTAGGTTGTAAGTGGCTGCTGACGTTTTACGTCAACACACGTAGACTCTGAGGTCCATTGTGATACCACGGGACCGTAATAGGTTTCCCTACTAGTCCCTGTCGTTAAACCATTTTGAGCTTCTTATAAAACTCCTTAGATGTTGAATTTTGACATCCAACAAATCAGAAAGATCGTACAGCTCCCTAGATCCCAGTGAAGCAAGTCTCTGACCAGAAAGTGCCGGGCAATGGCAAATAAAGTGTTCGATAGTTTCCAACTCCTCTTCATCCATGCAACTTCGGCAAAAGTCATTCGACGGCACATTTAACCGCTCTGCGTGCTTCCCTATAAGACAGTGTCCGGTAATTATAGAAACCACCGTCGAAATCTCTCCTCTTGGAAGCGATATCAGCTCACTTGTGCGCCCCTGATTAAGAGAAGGCCAAATCAGTCGTGTTGTCTCACACGTCCATCCATTTGCCCATCTTTGATTAGTCTCCGTCGCAGAACAAAGCCGTAGGTTTTGCTTGCAAGTTTCTAGAGGCATACCAACACATTCCAATTCTGTTGGAACCTGTAAGGTAGTTCCTAGTCTTGCAAGCTCATCGGCTTTGCAATTCCCTGGAATGTCTCTGTGCCCTGGGACCCATATGAGTCGTATGTTAAACTGCTTGGCCATCTCATTTAAAGACGTGCGGCAGTTAAGGGCAGATCTTGTTTTCAGAAACATTGAATCCAGGGACTTGACCGCGGCTTGACTGTCAGTATAGATGTTGACTGCGGTTGTAGACAAGACATTGCAGCTCAACCAGTCAGCCACTTCTTTTATTGCCAGCATCTCTGCCTGGTAAACACTGCAATAATCTGGCAATCTACGAGCCAGGCTCAACCCAAGCTCTTCCGAATAGACTCCAAAGCCCACTTGTTCGTGCAGCCTCGATCCATCTGTGTAAAAATTTATGGTAGCTCCACTACCCGGAGTATCCCCCATCCAAGACTCCCTGGATGGTATCATAGTGGTAAAGTGGCGCTCAAAGAGGCTCAAAGAGGGAGCACAGTCCACATTTTGTGGTATTGTTATCTTTTTCAAGATCGCGCTATGGCCACAATCACTGCTCCTCCATTGCAGCGTGCTATTAAGACGAATTGCCGACGCAGCCGCATACTGCCTACCCAATATGTCCAAGGGTATCAGGTGAAGGAGGATTTCTAATGCAGCCGTAGGTGTAGTACGAAGAGCACCAGTGATGCACATTGACGCCATTCTCTGTACCTTCGTGATAAAGACAAAGTTCGCTTTTGTTTCCAAAGCAGGCCACCAGACAATGATTCCATACAGCAAAATTGGACGCACCACTGCTGTATAGATCCAATGAACGACTTGAGGGCTAAAACCCCATCGTTTTCCAATGGCCCTTTTACAGGAATACAAAGCAATCGTTGCTTTTCTCACCCGTTCCTCAATATTACGCCTGAAATTCAGCTTCCTATCTAGAAATACTCCAAGATACTTGGCTCCATCTGAGAAGGTGATTTCAGTACCGTCCAGAGAAATAGGATCAAAAGCAGGAATCTTATTTTTCCTTGTAAACAGAACAAGCTCTGTTTTACTAGGATTAACTCCTAGACCACAGTCTCTTGCCCATTTAGACAGATCTTTCAGAGAACCCTGAAGAATGTCCCGCAATGTTGGCAGATGCTTCCCCTTTACCGCTATCGCGACATCGTCAGCATATGCGACAACATGACAACCACGTGCTTCTAGAGATAGTAGCATTGAATTCAGTGCCAGGTTCCAAAGAAGCGGCGAAAGAACACCTCCTTGTGGTGTGCCCCTATTGACAAATCGAGATATGACGGACGCTCCCAATTCAGACGTTATACGTCTATTGGCAAGTAGGTTTTCCACCATTAAAACGATTTCACGCTTTACTCCCAGACCCGACAATGCCAATATTATCGATTCTGGAATGACATTATTAAAAGCCCCCTCAATATCAAGAAAGGCCACCATAGTGTACTCCTTTACCGAAAGCGATCTCTCGATGGTACCAACGAGCTCATGAAGAGCTGTTTCCGTTGATCGTCCCTTGCTGTATGCATGTTGCTTTGTCGAAAGCAACCTCGGGTCAATCACTCTACGCAAATATGAGTCTATCATTCGTTCCATTGTCTTTAACAAAAAAGAAGACAGACTAATTGGTCTGAAATCCTTCGGAGCTGTGTGGGAACTTTTCCCAGCCTTCGGGATAAATACGACTCTGGTATCCCTCCATTTTAAAGGAATATACGACCAGTTGATGCATGCTGTGTATAGATTATACAGCAACGGGGCTATATAGTCCAACACTTGCTGCAACTCAGCCGGGATTATACCATCAGGTCCCGGGGATTTATAGGGCCTAAAGCTTTTTATCGCCCAGATTAATGTTGGCATATTTATTATTTCCGAAGCAATTTCAGATGCTTGGGCGTCAGAACGTTCCAAAGCTTGAAACGGCGTCATGGAATTGCCCGGAAAATGCGTGTTTAAAAGGAGATCCAGCGACTCTCCACTGGAGGAAGACCACACCCCATTAGGATCTTTCAGGTATCCTAGGGTGCAAGGAGAAGAAGCCAGAACCTTGCGCAGCCTGGATGCCTCAGAAACGTCTTCTATGTTTCCACAGAAGTTTTTCCAAGAATCACATTTTGCATTTCTGATCATCTTTTTATAACTCTTAAGTTGCAGCCTGTATGCAGACCAGTCCTCGTCCGCTCTTGAAAATTTAGCCTTATTAAAGAGCTTTCTGCAGGAATCTCTGCTCGTCTGCAACTCATTTGACCACCAAGGTGGTTTTTTTTTCCCTCTAGGCTTTGCAGAAGGGCAAGACGCATCCAGGCACCTATTACAAACATTTGTTATATGGTCAACCAGACAGTCAATTTCCGCTAAACTATGCGGTTCAGATAGGGGTACTTCATCCAAAAGCAAAGAAAAAGTCTCCCTATATTTCACCCAGTTTGTTCTTCTCAGATTTCTAGAGACTGTCTCAACCGGGGCACGCTCCCTGAGTAAAAACTCAATGTAGCGATGATCTGAGAAAGAATGCTCTTCCAAAACTCTCCAGTCATCAATTCTATCAGACAATGTATCTGATACAAGTGTTACGTCAAGAACCTCTTGCCGCGTACTTGTAACGAAAGTTGGTTCACTACCCTTGTTACAAATATACAGGTTAGTGCTTAACAAAAACTCCAAAAGTGATTCGCCTCTATCATTTGTGTCTGTACTACCCCATATCGAATGATGTGCATTAGCATCACAACACACTAGTAACTGGTGTCCCCTAGATTCAGACTCCCGAATCAGACCGCCAACCTTCTCCGGGGGTATTGGCCCCGGATTAGGAAAATACGCAGAGGCGAGCCAAATAGATTTCCCATGAAGCTCTAAGCTAGCCGCTGTAACATCCATATCACTAAAAGTTGATAAAAAGAATATATTTAAGCCATTTTTCGCCAAGATGCAGGCTCTTGGTGAGCCCTCACCTTTGGCAACCATCAACTTAAACCCAGGGGTTTTCAATCCGCAAACCCTGCCACCCCGCACCCAGGGCTCTTGGATAAAAACCAAGTCAACTGCTCCTGTCGTCAGGCGCAGCAATAGTGCAGCTGAGGCTGCCTTACAGTGATGGAGGTTTATTTGTAGGAACCGCAACATCTTGTTTTTTTTCCACCATCCTTTCCACCACCGTGTTATTGGCTTCATCCTCCGTGTTATCATAGAGGTCGCATTCGTCCCCAGATTCGGTTTCGAATAAGCCAGATATGTGTCCCATCTGTTCTGAATCGGAGGCAACAGAACTCTCCGAATTCCTCACTGCATGGGCCTCGTCCTGAATGTCACCCATAGTGGCATCAGCTTTATCCTCCGTGCCATCACAGAGGTCGCATTCGTTACCAGATTCGGTTTCGAAAATGCCAGATGCATCTCCCATCAGCCTAGAATCGGTCAGCTGAATATCAACCTTTTCCAGATTCTCCTCCCCAGCCGACTCTGCCACTGGCTTGTCTGCTTCCAAAATAGGCTTCTGGTCGCCCTTGTAGACATTGACTCTTATATGAAAAAAGCCAAATCTAATAATGCCGTCAGTCCTGGCTAAAAGCGGAAGCGATTCCTCATTAACCAAGACCACTGCTTGACGACGAGCGCCCTCCATCTCACCCAATCTGGCAATTTGCCAATTCTGAGTTGGAAGGTCAGGATTGCAGACTTTTATCATCTTTAGAATCACCGCAGTGTCACTTGTAGCCATTGGGATCCATGCATGAGCTCTGGGTTGCGAGGGGATATCATGTTTTTCCACAACGTCCAGTCTGGCTCCAGGCCATAACTCTCCCACTTGGCTAATGGCAACCTTAAACACGGCTGCGGATCTTTCGTTTCCAAAAGCAACGAGTTTTACTCGCCCCTGATACCAACCTGCGTTGACAGTAGTAGGGAGAAAATCAGGCATACTCTCAAGAAGCCTATAGTAGATTTCATTTAGTTTAGTTTCAACTAAACTCCACTTGTCCCTTGGAATACTACAATCCCCATTTTGCCTGTTTATCACAGCCCTAACGAAGTTACCTTTCACCACTTCACTAAAAGACTGAGTCCAGACGTTGCCGGTCACCTTAGATCTTTTAGGTAAAGGTTTCTCGTCGGGCGAGCGCAACCTTTTACCAGACTTCGATGACGAGGCCGAAACAGCGCTCTGTTCGTCAGATGCGCGCATTGCCGAAAGTTTGTCCTGTTCTTCAATGACTCCTTTCGCCCATGATAGCGACGCCCTCTCACGTTCGGAGAGCTTCGTTCCATCGAGTTGGCTTAGTCTGTTAATTATTTTCAAACAAAGCCTTCTCTGGTTGTGCCTGACCTTTGATGGCTTAAGTTTCTTTTTCTTTTTACCACCAATATTAGGCTGAGCACCCCTACCAGAATCAAGGCCGGACTTCAAGGTCGCAACCCTAAGACCAGTGCTAGGACCAGCACCAGTCGGTGAGGCAGAGCCTCTAACTAAATCGGTATCATTTGTGTCCATATTTTCATTTTCCTTGATGTGGTAATGAAAATATCACAAAAATACCTATTACGAACAAACCTATTACGAACAATTTTAGTAATTCAATTTATAGCACGGAGTTAAAATAAAACACGTCCACACTCGTCAACAGTTGAACGAAACAGCCCTCCCGAAATTAAAACAAGCAAATTTTTAATTTACTTTTTTAGATTTCGTCCAAAAAGTATTAAGTTTTCTAAAAAGAATCAAAAATTTTTTTTTTATCACCATTTTGTTGTAAATTCAGATTTCACAAAATAATCACCCAAACTCAGGAAACAAAAATTACTCACGCACGAAATATTTTTTTCTAATCACGCGCACTCACGATCACTTGAGTAAAACAGAATTATACTCACGATTGCATGTGATTTATTCGTGAAGCACAAAAAATCTTGTCACGCGCTTCTCTCTAGTTAAGTATCAAATGTAAATAATTGTTATAATAATAATAGGAGGACTTTTTTTTAATTTTCAAATATTTTTAGCGCGACACTTCAAATGTTCATTTAAACCATTATTATAAACTGATATCTGACAGTGAGATGACAAAGTAGTTTTTAATGAAAATAACCTGTTTCAGAATAAACGACTCATTCAGTTTGTTTCAAAAATCGATCTATTAAAATTTCGAGAGCGCGATTATTTCGTGACGTTTATATAAGTCAAGTGAGCCGCGTAAACATGTGCTGAATAATAGTGCGTAAGATGATCTTGAGAAAAGTAGAATAGCTATCTTCTTAAAATTTAATTGAATTTTTAATTCGATTGTTTAAAATCTAAATTTAAAAATAAAAATACCCCTAATATTTTGCTAAATGTTGTTTTTTTATTTTTAGTACCAAAAGGTACATAAAAATAAAATGTATTTATTCGGCCTTTATATATGAATATATATTCGATTAGAGTTTTATTCTAGTTTGAGGCCCAAAAATATTTCTATATATATTGTTGGTAGGATAAGTCGTACTAAATACATTTTATTTTTATGTACCTTTTGGTACTAAAAATAAAAAAACAACATTTAACACAAAGTTTAGTACGACTTATCCTACCAACACTATCCTACCAAAATTGAAAACCTTTTTAGCATAAGTAAAATCTTAAGTTGTTCAGTTTGAGTCCCTTATAATAATTTCTAAGAAATAAAAATTTTTAGTGTAGATATGGCAACAGCCTTCTGAAATTAACACCCTTCCTTCATCACTGCTTTTCGAAAGTCACACTTATACAAAAATAGGTAAACCACTTATAGATTTCTACTACTTTCAGAAGTTGACACCCTTCCATCATCAGTGCTTTTCCATTGACACACTAAATGTGTGAAAAATTAAACCAATTTTGTTCTTCAAAGGACTTTGATTTTATAACAATACGCGGTTATTTCGGAAAACCACAGATCTGATATCTGATCACATCAGCCTTAACCGAAAATTGTTCATCTGTTTTTGATACCTGTTAAAAGAAGATTTTACTGTACACAGAAAAAAATATGGAGGAAACAAATTTGAGTAATCACTTGTTTAATTTTTTAAAAAAAAATTGAGTAATTTTTTAATTGACGCAATTAAAAATTTACTCAAAAATTTAAAATAAAATTTGAGTAAATAATTTAATACAAATTTAATATTTTTTTTTATTTATTTTTTTTTTCTCTTGGTGTTTTGAATTCTCATTTAGTTTATTGATTTTTGTATATGTATATGAAAGTTTGAAATCATCTTTATAAAATTTTACTTTGTCTTGAAGACATAAGTATATTTGGTAAAGTTTGTAAAAGCAATTTTTTTGGAAAAAAAATTAGAAACTTTTTAAACTTTTTAAAAAAATAATTTGATACATTTTGAGTAAATTTTTACTTGACACAATTAAAAAGTTACTTAAAAATATTAAAAAAATTTAAGTAAAGATTTAATTGTGTGAATTAATAATTTACTCAAATTTTTTATTAAGCATTTAATAATTTTTTATTAAAAGTTTACTCAATACTATTAAATCGTTTACTGGTGGAAAATTGAGTAATTTTTTACTCAATAGTATTAAAAATTTACTCAAAATTTTTTTTTATTTTTTTCTGTGTACACATTCTGTCGCAAACCTAGTTTATGTTATTATAAAATGCTAAGCCTAAGGTAATACTTAAATAACTACAAATGTGATATTTTTCAACTGGGTTTTTTTTGTAATGTTTTGTCGTAATTTTTTGTAAAATATTGAATGCAGACATACACACAAGAAAAGTTTAAATTTCATATTTAATTATACAAATAAACTAGACATAATTTGAAAATAAGTATGTTTTTATGTAGACCTTAATTTCATTTCAACACTGATAATAGGAGAATTTGAAGTGGCATACAAATTGTAGAATTCCATTATAAAAAGTTACTCAGACTCTGAGACATTCTTTGTATAGAAAAATTCTTTTTCGTATAGAAAAATCTCTGATTCTAAGACACTTTACGTATAGAAAAATTCTAAGACCCTGAGATATTTTATGTATAGAAAAATTTTCTGACCATGAGACCTTTTTCGTAGAAAAAATTCTCAGATTATAAGACATTTTTCATATAGAAAAATTCTCAGATTCTGAAACAGTTTTCATACACTCAAAATAATACATTAGTAGATTTACAAATTTTTTTTTGCTAACGCTGGTTAGCTAACTTTTAGCAAATTTTTAGTTGAGATTAGCAAGTTAGCAAAAATATTTTATAAACTTCATTTAGCACATTAGCAACTTTAAACAAAATTTTAACTAATTTTTTTTTTGCTAAATTTAAAATTGAGTTGACCAAATTTTTACAAGCTTTTTTGCTAATATTAGCAAAAATAAATGGTAAATCTTTTTTTATTTTCAGAAAACTTTAAATGGCGCTATCTCGGAAACTAAGGCAGATAGAGCAAAATGAAGGCCATTTTTGGTTCTAGGGCTCTCCATAGTATCGCCGGTCCTCTTCACATGTGTGGACCCTAATAGGTCCTAACTTTGGATCCAAAAAAGTTAGCATTTCCGAAAATTTTAAAATGCTCATATCTCGGTAAATATTGCCGACACAACAAAAAGTCCAAAAGCATTTTTGTAGCTCTCAACACGTAGAACAAGACCGAAAAAAATCAAAAGCTCTCCGAGTAATATTTTTGAAGTGGTCCCCTAAAATCACGTATCTCAAAAACTAAGCAAGGTAGAGCGAAAAGGACGCAAATTTTGGATCAAAAACTATGACGGTTTTTAAGGAGCCCAACTAGGTCTAGGCCCATCGGGGTCTGGACCTATCGGGTCCGAACCCAATGGGGTCTTCAAATGTGTATAAACTAAGTTGAAATAAAAAAAAATTCAGTTAACTAAAAACGTTAGCAAAACGTTTTTGCTAACTTTACCAAAAAAATTGTGGGTTCAAAATCAGCTAATTTTCATGAAGGTTTACAAGTTTTTTTTTGCTAACTTTACAGTTTTTTTTTTTTGAGTGCACAGAACAATTCTCAGATTCTGAGAACATGAGAAAAATTCTCAGATTCTGAGACATTTTTTTATAGAAAAATTCTCAGATTCCAAGACATTTTTCGTATAGAAACATTCTCAGATTCGGAGATATTTTTAGTATAGAAAATTTCTTAGATTCTGAGATATTTGTCGTATAGAAAATTTTCTAAGACATTTTTCGTATAGAAAAATTTTCCGATTCTAAAACATTTTTCGTATAGAAAAATTCTCAGATTCTGAAACTTATTTCTTATAGAAAAACTCTCGAATTCTGAGACATTTTTCGTATAAAAATATTCTCAGATTCTAAGCTGTTTTCTAAAACAATTTTCATATAGAATAATGCTGAGATTCAGAGACATTTTTCGTATGGAAAAATTCTTAGATTCTAAAACATTTTTTGTATAGAAAACTTCTCAGATTCTGAGCAGTGTTGAAAATACTGCCTAGATTTTCAGCAAAAACACATAAATTGTACTGTTTTGTCAGCATAAACATTATCAAAACAAAACAGCAGTCAATAACTGAGCTGTTAAAAATTGTCAATTTTCTTCAGCAGCAGTACAGTAAAAGTTTTTTTTTTTAAATTGACAAACTCGCCAGCACACAGTTCAGCTTCAGTTTAAAAAAACAAAAAACAGCACACACGACTGAATTGTCTGGTTACTGCGCTGCACAAGTTCTGTTTGTTACTGGACTGGCAGTAGGGAAAATAAAAATTGAATTCGACTCGTTAGCATGAAATTTGTTTTCTTTCAGCTGCTGGAAGTTAAATGAACAGTAAATATAAGTAGATATTTCTTTGTACAAGTAATGACAAGTTTTATTATATTATTAAGAAGAATGTTTCAAAAGTAAAGATAAAGCTTTAAATTTTCTAAATTTAATTAAAAATGTATTTAAAAAATAAAAATGTTTCAAGTTCCGACACTAATTTTTTTAAGTTTTTGAGTAAAAAATTTTAACAGAATTGTTTTTTTTTTCAAGCTCCGATTTTTTTTTGCAAGTGATTTAAACATTTTTTTTGTGGTTTAAAGTTAAAAATTTTATTAAAGTTTAAAAAAATTCTAACTTCCGATTTATTTTTTTTTAATAATTTTCTAAGTGTCTGACACAATTTTTTTTTTATTTTCTAAGACACATATTTTTTTTAGATTTTGAAGAAAATTTTTTAAAAGTTTATTTTAATGTTATAAGTTTTATTGAAAGTGCTCTAAAAAAATTCTAAGTTTCGAAAACTTTTTTGGAAAATTGTCTAAGGGTCAGATACCTTTTTTGAAAATTTGGAAAATTTTCTAGGTATCAGATACTAATTTTTTTTACATTATGAAGTTCAAATTTTTTTTTAAATGTTTTCCGATTTTTTTTTTTAAATAGAAAAGCGTTAGACTTGAAAGGTGTTTTTACGATTTAAAGTTTCATTAAAAGTTCTTAAAAAAAATCGAATTATTATTATTTAAAAACGATAATAATATTATATTTTTATTTGTTAAATATACACTCAAAATAATAACTCTGTAAAATACTCTGTAAAATGACTGTAATCTCAATTCAACAGATATTTGACAGAGTTTTCTGTCAAAATACAGATTTAAAGAAAATACTTTGTATTTTGTTGTGACAAAAAAACAAAGTTTCCTCTGTTATATTACTTTTTACTTTGTAATCTTAATTTTACAGATAATTAACAGAGTTTCCTGCAAAAATACAGATTTAAGCAAAATACTTCGTATTTTTTTATAACCAAAAAAGTTTTCTGTATTGAGTAATTTTTGTTTTTGTTACCAAACATCAAAATTTTATCTGTATAATTTTTTTTTTTTTTTTGAGAAAAAGTTGAAAAAGTAGCAAAAAAAGTTATAAAAAAAAATCTTTTCAGAAATTTTATAAAAATTTTACAAAATAACATGCATTTAACAAAAATCTGTAAATTTACAGAGTTTTTTCTGTATTTTTTTTTTGCATCAAATGCATTTTACAAATATATGTAAATGAACATAGTTTTCTTTGCTAAATGGTGGTTTACTTAACCAATATTTTACTAGAAACTCTGTAAATCAACAGTTTTTTTTTGTCTAAATCATTTTACAGAGTTTTATAGTAAAATTACAGAGTATTCTCTGTAAAAAAGCTTTCATATTTAACCAATATTTTACTATAAACTCTGTAAATTTACAGATTTTTTCTGTCAAAATCATTTTACAGAGTTTTTTAGTAAAATTACCAAGAAATGTTGTTAGCTGGAAAAGTATGGTGTACTCTGTTAAATTAGCAGAGTTTTTCTGTAATTTAACAGAGTTATTATTTTGAGTGTAGTTATATTTAAAATATCGATGATTAATTTTCTTACTTGTTCAATTTTTTTTACTACCAATTTTTTATAAGAATCATGGTTTTCATTACAATGATAATTCAAAATTTGAAGGCAATTTCTATATTTCGATGCGTTAACAACGGAATGACAAAGTGGGTATACCCCCATACTGTGGTTAGAGGGTATAAAAATTACCAAACGAAAAGATCAATTGTAGATCAAAAAAATTCTACCAAAATTATAAAAACAACAATTGAAATTTGAAAAAAGATAATTCAATATTTGAAAATTTTAATACATGGAATTTTAATTTTTGTTTTTCTTTTTTGCATTTCATTTTATCTTTTTTTGAAATTTAATTGATATTTTATAAATTTTTATTGATACTTTTGAATTTAAATTTACATTTGACAAATTGAGCAAAAGTATTCAATCACTTGCTTAAGATTTTGTGTTTTTCGTGATTTTAATAGGCGATTTACGCCTATTTAAGCAAAATTAATATAGGCATATTTGGTATCAAATTAAAGGTATTCAAAATACCGTGGTGCTAACAACGTGCCAAAAAAGTTAATATTTTTCTTTTCGACTTATTAACAAAAATGTCCTAAACTTTTGGTATTTTTTTCAATATGACGAAAAATTGTGCATGTATGGACACGTTCTTTACACAAAAAATTAGGGTTTTCAAACCCCCTTCATCCTAAAATTTAGTTGGATTAATTGTGATTTATTTATACCTTTTTCCATTTTTAAAATTTTTTTTATTATTTTTTTTTAGATTATAATTACTAATTTATCGTATATTATGGAAAAAGTATTCCAAATTTGTTTTGTCATGTTAAAATATTTTTTTTACCTAAATAAGATTAATCCGAAAAAAATCTACTTTTTAAAAGTTAAATTTTGCTTTTCTAACGATGACTAATGCATTAATTCATTTATTTAATATAAAAAATATCGATTTTTTTATTGAAATAAATTAATTGAATAATCATAATAATTTTTTTTTTTAAATGAAACATCAATTTTTTTATTTATTCCACATTTATTTTTTCGCTATGTATGTATATGTACAAGAAGTTCTTTCGTTACAATGATTCTGTTTATTTTCGTTTATATTTCTTGTCTTGTCAGTACCTCATCACTTTTTGAATTGTAACTCGCAGTGCATTTCTTAAAAAAGCATTTGTGCTGTTTGTGTGCTTCTTTCATTTTTTACTGTTGCTGGTTTGGCAGTATTTGTATTTTTTCAAATCAACCACCATCAGCACAACACAAAAAAGTTCAGCAGTAAAAAAGTGACTGAACTGTTTTGTTAGAAATGTAAACTGGACTGGTGGGCTGCAGTATTTTTTTTTAAATTATTGACAACTTGACTGGAAGTGAAAATTAATACTGTGTTATGATTTTCAGTTTTTAATCACTGATTCTGAGTTATTTTTGGTATAGATAAATTCTCAGATTCTGAGACATCTACCGTACAAAAAAATTTCAGATTCTAAGACATTTTTTGCATAGAAAATTTCACAGATTCTGAGAAATTTTTCATATAGAAAAATTCTCAGATTCGTATAGAATCGTAAAGAATCGTATAGAAAAATTCTCAGATTCTGAGACATTTTTTGTACAGAACATTTCTCAAATTCTGAGGCGTTTTTCGCATAGAAAAATTCTCAGATTCTACGATGTTTTTCGTATAGAAAAATTCCAAGATTCTGAAACAATTTTCATATAGAAAAACTCTCAGATTCTGAGACATTTTTCGTATAGAAAAATTCTGAGACATTTTTCGTATAGAAAAATTCTGAGACATTTTTCTTATAGAAAAATTCACAGATTCTGAGACATTTTTCTGATAGAAAAATTATCAGATTCTGAAACATTTTTCGTATAGAAAACTTCTCAGATTCTGAGACATTTTTCTTATAGAAAAATTTTCACACTCTGAGACATTTTTCTTATAAAAAAATTCTTAGACTCTGAGACATTTTTCTTATAGAAAAATTTTCAGGTTCTGAGACATTTTTTGTACAGAGAAGTTCTCAGATTCTGAGATATTTTTATTACATAAAAAGGCCCAATAATAAAACTCTAATCGAATATATATACATAAAGGCCGAATAAATCAATTTTATTTTTATGTACCTTTTGGTACAAAAAATAAAAAACAACATTTAACGAAAAATTTTTCTTATAGAAAAATTATCAGATTCTGAGACATTTTTCTTATAGAAAAATTCTCAGGTTCTGACACATTTTTCTTATTGAAAAATTCTCAGATTCTGAGACATTTTTCTAATAGAAAAGTTATTAGATTCTGAGACATTTTTCTTAAAATTCTGAAACATTTTTCATATAGAAAAATTCTGAGACATTTTTTGTATCGAAAAATTCTCAGATTCTGAGACATTTTTCGTATAAAAAATTCCTGCATTCTGGAACATTTTTCAAATAAAAAATTCTCATTTTTTGAGTCATTGGTCGTTTAAAAGTGTTCCCAGATTCTGAGACATTTTTCTTATACAAAAATTCTCAGATTCTGAAACATTTTTCGTATAGAAAACTTCTCAGATTCTGAAACATTTTCCGTAAAAAAAAATCTCAAATTCAGAGACATTTTTAGTATAGAAAAATTCTCAGATCCTAAGGCATTTTTCGTATGGAAAAATTCTCTCAGATTCTAACACATTTTTCTTATAGAAAAATTCTCAGATTCTGGGACATTTTTCTTATAGAAAAATTCTCAGATTCTGAGTCATTTTTGGTATAGAAAATTTCTCAGATTCTGAGACATTTTTCTTATAGGAAAATTCTCAGATTCTGAGACATTTTACGTATAGAAAAATTGTCAGACTCTGAGATATATTTCATATAGAAAAATTCTCATTGTCAGATTCTAAAACATTTTTCGTACAGAAAAATATTTAATATTTAAATTACTGCCTCAAATTAAGATAAATTTATGATTTACGATTTTTCGCTACATGACCACTTTTTCAGGATTCAAAAACCCGTATAGCGAGGCGTTGTTTTAATCAATTAGTCTCATATTGCTAATACTACCGACAAGGAATGTCTTTTTTTGGATGCCCTCTTTTTTGAAACTTGAAAATGGGAATGAGGGGAGAAAAATAAGAGCTATTTGGTTTTTTAGCTGCCTAATCTCAATTTTAAAAAAGGGTTGCTACCTTATGAACAAGTATGGGCTTTCGGGAAATCTGATTAATCGCCCAACGCAAAACGATTATACAATTTTGACAATAACAAACTTTACAAAGCATTTGGACACGACCGATACGCCATTGGGTAGGGCTTCAAAAACATTTACTCCCTCTGTCTTATAAGTTTCATAACAATTGGTGGGTGCCTTTTGAAGATCTTCCTTGTCAACAACCACCAATACCAAGCAACAATAAGAATAAAAAATATAATTTGTTTTCTCTGCATTTTTCTAAACTTATGCAAATTCGAATTTTTGCATCTTGACAGCTATTTTAAAGATTTATGATCTGACAACAATATTCCTCGGGCATATTTAAATATTAAAAAAATGGAAAATTGCAACTGGAATAAAAATTAAACTGTAAATAGAAATAATAGCAGCATATATACAGCTACTGTTGAATTCAATTTTTATAAAAAATGTTGATGTGATTTTTTTTCCAGAATTTTCATGTGAATTTAATTTGATGCACTAGCATATTATAAACATACACATTAGGGTTTACCGAAATTTCTAAATCCTCTGATAACTTAATTTGTTTGAACCGACTTTCTGAAAATGTAAATACATATATGACTAATTGTTAGAAAATATTTTATTTCATTATACTGCAGCGCCATCTAGTGGAGATATATAAAACACATCACAAAGCTTTCACCCATTATATTTTCCGAAAGAGCAAAGATTTTGTAAAAATATTAAGTTTGTATTTCTTAGGTCGGATAACTCAATGAAAAGTTAGCTGCTGACTGCCGATTTAACGGAGCCTTATGTCAAAATTTGTATGAAAAAGTTTAATTTAACGGAGGGTTATTTTATAACGGAGCATTAAGTAATTCAGCCTGATAGAGATTATTTGATTTTTGATACTTTTTAACTTTTATTTTCTATTAAAATTTTTGACTTTGCTTGAAAATTTATAGCTTGAAAGTTTAAAGATAACGCTTGCCAAATAGTTTTTCCTAAAAACTTTGTTCTGTTTTTTAAA
Organism: Pegoplata infirma; assembly: GCA_963921195.1. NCBI lineage: Eukaryota > Metazoa > Arthropoda > Insecta > Diptera > Anthomyiidae > Pegoplata > Pegoplata infirma. The sequence continues at coordinate 46,697,021 of OY992540.1, read as the reverse complement.
ATTGTTTGAATTTTCCTGACTTTTTCTTAATTTTTCTAAATTTTCCTGACTTCTTTCTTAATTGTTTGAGTTTTTCTGATATTATCGTGATTTTTTTTCTGATTTGATCTTAATTTTCCATCAGTCTGCTACCATTTTAGGGATTTTTCAGAGTTTTTTCTAATTTTGTAATTAATATTCGGGATTTTTAGTTGTCCGAACAATTTTCAAGATTTTTTAAATTTTTTGAATATTTTCAATTTTAACTTTTTTTTAAAATTTGGCCTTTTCACTTAAAAACAAGATTTCCTAAGAAATGAGATTGACAATTACTAGATTGATTAAAAATCTATTGAGGATCACAAATGGGGTATAATACCAGTAGCTGGATGTACTACATGAAGAATGACAAACTCATAAACCCCCCATCACTATGTGTAGGATAAAAAAATTCCAAAATTGAATAAATCCGGGACACCCTTATGTACATTTATGCATTAAAAAACAAAAATAAATTTGGTGGCCCTGCAATGAGATTTAAAGTATTCACTTTTGATGTTTTTTTTTTTTTTGCTATGTAATTATCAAATTTTTACAATTTCAATTTATCATAAAAAAAAATTTTAATTTTGTGCACAGTTTTTATTTTATACATACAAATATTTTTCATTTGATGTACAAGAATATTAATTAAATTGGGGAAAAAGTGCATTCAAATTTATGACAGCAAAATTACAACATACTGAACTAATAAACAACATTTACATTTTTAGAGAGCGCAAAATAAAACACTATTGTATTACGCTTCATTTACATATTTGAGGCAATCCACATTAAATTTCTACCAAAACAAATATATGTCCCATGAATTTCTGAATAGGGTGTATTGACAGACCAATATAGAACTAAGAAAATTAGATTTTTGGTTTAAAAATTTTCAAAACCTAGGTTAAGGAGGCGTGGCCAAATATTGAAAAAATGGTAAAATTTCTGTCGAGTTGCCTTGATTACATATTTATCAAACTTAAACGGAATGCACCACATTCTTAAAAATTTACATCTTTGTATATTTTTTATGGGCTATCGATTAACCTTTTGATTTTTGGAATATTTTCAGAACCTGTTCTGAAAGTTTCAGTTTTTTAAAAAGTAAATTTATCAAAAATTCGGGGTTTTTCGTTTTTTTTAATAAAATCGCATATTGGATTTCATCGAAAATTCTTATTTGCTCCTTTCAACATGGCGTATAAGTAACAAATATTTTTGAAACCATGGAATTTAGCAAATATTTATTACTCATTGGCGGTGTTGAAACAAAAATATGCAAGAAAATTACAAAATTGGTTTGAAATTCAACATTCAAATGCGAATTTCTCGAAAAAAAACGAAAAACGCACTTTGCTTTTGAAAAATTGAAATACCAAAAACGCAATTTTTTTAGTTCCATATATGACAACCTACTCAGAAATTCATGGGACACATGTTTTCTGTAGTGGGACATTTAGTGTTGAACGCCTCATATTACAATATACAAATGCACACATATTTTTATACTTATTGTTAGTATATATTAAATAAATGCAACAAACCATTTAATTAGTAAAACAGTAGTTTAAAAATCGTTAGTTTTAAAAAAATATATAGTTTAAAAAAAAGAAATATTTAATAAAAACGACATTGAAATGATTAATTCTCATTTTTGTATCCACCAACCACAGAAAAAACTATGGGGGAACAAATTTTAGAGTAATCACTTGTTTAAATTTCAAAAATAAATTTGAGTAATTTTTTAATTGACGTAATTAAAAATTTACTCAAAAGTTTTTAAAAAAATTTAAGAAAACAGTTTAATAAAAATGTAATAGTTTTTTTTTATGTTTATTATTCTCTTGGTTTTTATTTTTAGAATTCTCATTTAGTTTATAGTTTTTTGTATATGTATATAAAAGTTTTAAATCATCTTAATGAAAGATTTCTATGTCTTTAAGATATAAATATATTTGGTAAAAGTTTGAAAACATTTTTTTTTTTTCTGTAAAAAAAATTTTAAACTTTTTAAAACTTTAAAAAAAAATTGATAAATTATGAGTAAATTTTTGCTTGACACAATTAAAAACTTAATTAAAAATAAACGAAAAATTTTAAGTAAAGTCATAATTGTGTCAATTAAAAATTTACTCAAATTTTTTGGCAAACATTAAATAAATTGTTATTAAAACTTTATTCAATACTATTAAATCGTTTACTGGTGCAAAATTTAGTATTTTTACTCAATAGTATTAAAAAATTACTCAAATTTTTTTTATTTTTTTCTGTGCAGTATTTTTGTACAGGCCACCCGGAATATATTAAGCACAGTGACAAAATAACACGTGATTTTTTCCAGAATCTTTCATTAAGGTTTTGGGGTCGCTACCGGGCCCTAAACATTGGGTCTAAAACAGGCGCGGATCCAGCTCCTGAGTTTGGAGGGGGGGGACATTTTTTACTCAAAAAACTTTTTTTACTCAAATTTTTTTTTTTTTTTGCAGGGAACCTCAGGTCGGATTTGAGTCATTAGTTATGGTTTTTGTAGTGTCTTCCTCTTGTTTATTGTGATTTTTTCTGTAGAAACATTTCCAATTTTTACAATTTTTTTCTTATAAAATAAGGTTTTACAATTTAAGAAAATTTTTGATATTTAAAAAATGTTTCCTCAAATTAATTCTGAAAAAATATTGCAGAAAATATATCAGATTTTCGATGTATTTAATTCAAAAAAGTTTCTTGATTTCAAAATTTTTCAGAGTCATTTGCTTAAAGAGAAAGTTTATGAGTCTGGGACATTATCCCAATAGAAAAATTCTAAGGTTCTGAGCCATTTTGCTACAGAAAAGTTTAAAGAATTTATAAAATTCTTGGTTTTAAAATATTTTTGTGTTTTGTTACACATAGAAAATGCTCAGAAACTTATGCAATTTTCCAACCAAAAAATTCCTATTTTAAGAAAAAAATTTCGATTACATTTAGTGACTTTTTTCCCCATAGAAAACCTCTAAGGTTCTGAAATATGTTTGTCTATTCTATTTTTCCAACAAAACGTTCTTTCTTCGCCAAAATTTTAAGCTTTTAAAAAACGAAAACCACACTCAAAATAATAACTCTGTTAAATTGCAGAAAAACAATGCTAATTAAATGGAGTACACCAAACTTTTCCAGCTAGCAACATTTCTGGGTAATTTTACTATAAAACTCTGTAAAATGATTTTAACAAAAAACTGTTAATTTTCAGAGTTTCTAGTAATATATTGGTTAAATAAAACACCATTTAGCACAGAAAAACTCTGTAAATTTACAGAGTATTGTAAAATGCGTTTGATGCAACCAAAATTTTACAGAAAAAAACTTTGTAAATTTACAGAGTTTATTAAAATACATGTTATTTTGTAAAATTTGTATAAGATTTTTGAAAAGATTTTTTGGGACTCTTTTTTACCATTTTCTCAAAAAAAAAATAGATAAAATTTTGGTGTTTTTACAGAAAAGTTAAAATTAGGATTACACAGAAATAAGTAAAAAAACAGATAAAGCTTAGTTTTTTGGTTATAAAAAAAAGAGTATTTCACTTAAATCTGTATTTTAGCAGAAAACTCTGTTAATTATCTGTAAAATTAAGATTACAAAGTTAAAAGTAATATAACAGATGAAACTTTGTTTTTGAGTCACAACAATATACAACGTATTTCTTTTAAATCTGTATTTTGACAGAAAACTCTGTCAAATATCTGTTGAATTGAGATTACAGACATTTTACAGAGTATTTAACAGAGTTATTTTTTGAGTGCAGAAGGTACCTGAGATAAGAAAAAATTAACGACTTTAATGCCTTTAAACATTATTTGAGTCAATTTCTTAGAATCTGAGACATTTTTCTAAAAAAAACGTAAAGGTTTTTGAGACACTTTTCCTTAGAAAAAAATTTATGATTCTCAAACATTTTCTGAGACATATTTTTTATTGAAAAGTCTGAGAATCTAAGAAATTTTTCATGCAAAAAAATTTTAGATTCTAAAACATTTTTCCTATAGAAAATGTCTCAGAATCGGAGTCTCAGCCAAAAAGTTTCTAGGACATTTTTCAAATAGAAAAAATCTCAGAATTTTAGATATTTTCTTAGATTCTGGGACATTTTTCCGAAAATATCAGATTCTGAGATTTTTCTATAGAAAAAGTCTCATATTCTGAGTCATTTTTATTTTACAAAAAGTTTCAGATTCTAAAACATTTTTTTTATAAAAACTCACAAATTCTGAGATATTTTTTCTGTCGAAAAAGTCTGAGATTTTTTTATCTTAGCCAAAGATTTCAGATTTTATTATTAAAAAGTCTTAGATTCTGAGACATATTTCAAATAGAAATATTTTCAGATTCTGAGATATTATCTCGGAATCTGAGACATTTTTCCTTTAGAAAAAGTCTTTGATTCTGAGATATTTTTAAATAAAAAATCTCAGATTCCGAAACATTTTTCCTATTAAAAAAGTCCCATATTCTGCCTAATTTGGCAATAGAAGAAGTCTTAGATTCTAACAAATTTTTTCTAAGAAAAAATCTCAAATTTTCCCTTAAGATGATTTTCTTAAAAAATTTGAAGATTACGAGACTTCTTTTCCTTTAAACAAAACTAAGATTCAAAAACATTCTTCCTATAGAAAAATTTTGAGATTCTTTAGCAGTTTTTATAAAAAAAATTTTCAATAATTTTATTTCCTTTTTCTCTTTACTTTTTTCCCATCTTCTCAGATTTTTTCGAAAGAAGAATTATCAGATTTTTTTATTGAAAATTCTCATATTTTTTTCTAAAGAAAAATTCTCAGACTTCTCCTATAAAAAAATTCTCTAATATTTTAATTTAGAAAAATTGTTAAATTTTTCTTATACGGTATTTACACCAACGAAAACAACTTGTTTTTGAATATTTTTTTGGTTTTTGTCAAAAACTACATAAATTTTCCATACAATTTAAAAACTGCGTTGCCAACTAAAACTGAACAAAAACTAGAATTTAGGTTGTGGTCTATGCTACTATTAATTCAGTGTGAATGTTTTTTTCAATTTTCTTTTGGTAAAAACGAATGTCAAAATAAAAATATTTGTTTTTTTGTTAAATTAATATTCAAATCTTTTAAAAAAGTAAATAAATGTGTAATTTAATTTTTTTAATAACGTGTGGCTAATGTAATTTTGTGTTTTTTAGTGAATTTAGAAAATAATTAATTTGATTTGACAAACAAAAACTCTTTTTATTCGGTGTAAACAGTTTGGTTTTCTAAAATGCTTTTTTGCCAAAAACGAGTTGGTTTTTGTTTGGTCTAAACATAGTATTATTCAAATTCTTAGATTTTTCCTATACAAAAATTTACAGGTTTTCCCAATAGAAAAATTCTAAAAAAAAATCTTAAATTTTTATACAAAATTGCCAAATTTTTCGGCTAGAAAAATTCCCAAATTTTTCATCTAGAAAAATTATCGTATTTTTTCTAAAGAAAAATTCTAACATTCCGAAAAACTCTAATGTTTTTCCTATAGAAAAATTCAAATAATTAATCCTAAAGAAAAATTCTCAATTTTTCCTAAAAAAAAATTCTCAAATTTTTCATCTAAGAAAATTCTCAAATTTTTTTTATATAGAAAAATTTAACATTCAAGACATTTTTTCTTTACAAAAATTTTTTATAGAAAACAAATTGAGATTATTTCTTTTTTCCTCTCCCTTTTTCTTTTTTCTTTTCTTTTTTTTTCTTTTTTTGCTCCTTTTTTCTTCTTTCGAATTCCGTTTGGGGGGGGGGGGGAATTAAAATTTGTTTGATTGTGTGAAAAAAAATTTTTTTTAAGACGCAAGTTTAAGACCCGGTAGCCTTAATAAAAAAATCTAAAAAAAACAAGTAAAAAAGTTAAATTCGGCCTTGCCGAATGTAGTGATACCCTCCACAATTTCAAAAAGATTATTGCAAAAAACTTTATTTAAAAGGAAATTATTTTTGAAAAAAAAAAAAAAATTTGAAAAAAAAAATTTCCGCGAAAAAATTTTTGGTAAAAAAAAAATCCGCGATTTTTTTCTTTTTTTTTGTCAAAAAATATGTTCGTACTTGTTTAAATACCATTTGGTGTTCAATTATGTTCACATATGTCAACCAGAAGCCGAATTAAAGCATTTTGTATTTTTAGGTTATGTTGAATGTACTGAAATTTTTGAGGTGTGCTTACATTTTCGTTCATAACTTTTGAACCGCTGAACCGATATCGCTCAAATGCAATACCAAACTTCTCGGGAGAACTTCCAATAAATATGTTAAGTTTCAGTCATATCTGTGCATTATTTTGTCCGCGACAGCATTTTCCACAGACAGACAGACGGACAGACGGACAGACGGACAGACGGACAGACGGACAGACGGACAGACGGACAGACGGACAGACGGACAGACGGACAGACGGACAGACGGACAGACGGACAGACGGACAGACGGACAGACGGACAGACGGACAGACGGACAGACGGACAGACGGACAGACGGACAGACGGACAGACGGACAGACGGACATCGTTAGAAAGTCTTAAAATCGATCGGGTTACAAACGGAATGACAAACTTATATATACCCTCTATCACTAAGTGGAGGGTATAAAAAGGTGATATTTTTTCACGTTGCTTAATATTTATTTCGGGTGGCCAATACAAAAATCAAAAAACAAAAAAGTTTCATATATGAACCAGCCTAAGGTGTACTCAGTTTTTCATTCCATATGTAACGCATCGAAACGTCAACGGGCGAAATCAGCGCAGGGGAAAAAAGTTTCTCTATGAAGAACTAAACCAAAAAACGCTTTTTTTACTAGTTTTTTCGTATTTTTGTTGAACAAATAAAAAAAAATTGTATTAGTAGAAGGTCAAAGTACTGCACTTGATATCAGGGAATTGGAAAATGTAATTTTTTTTCGGTCCGCCCACTTTTGTGGGCTTGGATATTAGAAAATAATTTAAATAACGATTAAATTGGATTTCATTGGTGCAAAAAGCATTGTAAATAAATTTTTAAACATTAACTGTGTTATTCATAAAACCTGAAATATATTTAAAGTAGGTTTATTTGACAGATATTGCAGGAATAATTGTCAAATAAACCTACAATAAGTCTGTTATAAGTATTATGAATAAGAGCCTAAATGATTAAAAAAAAAAATTTATGAAAACCAAATTTTTTTGATGTAAATTTTACAAAAAAAAAAAATTATTAAAAAAAAAAATTTTTTGATAAAAAAAATGTTGATGAAATTTTTTTTTTTTTTGAAAACTAATTTGTTTTGTTTTATTCACAAGCTGGTGGAAAACGTTTTTATTCACCAACAGTTAAATTATTATCCAAAATACAAATTGAAGTTATAAACCCTTTTTTTTAAGAAAATGAAAACAGAAGTCCTTCCCAGCAAAACTTAGATTACCAAATAAGGTATAAAATAAGGTATAGGATCTCTTATTTTATACATTGCAGCATTGATGATTTTAACAGGCGATGAGACTCAAAGTAATGCATCCACATTATCACAAAGAATACCAGTAAGGTATAAAATAAGTCATAAATTTATAACGAAGAATACGAGTAAGGTGTAAAATATATGATATTTTATAGGTTACGAGTAAGGTATATAATATAGCATACCAGAACGTAATATATAAGGTGTTACGAGTAGTGAAAAAGTAATTTTGTACTAAATTTACTCACGTGATTGTAAGTGAGTGTAAGTAGATAAAATATGCTCGTGAGTGTGTGTCGTTAGAAATTTCTTGGGATCACGCCATCTCTAGTTTAAACTTATGCATTTTTTTATAAAAATAATTATTTTTATGTTATTGTAATGCATTATGCATCCAATTATAAATAATGCATTATTTCAAACTTTCAAATAATACATAATGTAACCAAATATAAGTCATCCATGATTTAATGTTTAGAAATAATAAATATGAAATACATTTTTTCCAATAATCATGCATTACGTAGCAAATTATTAGTAATGCATTATTTTTCACTTTAAAATAATAAGTTGTGGAACAAATGTTTGGTAAGACATCCTCAAATAATGCTACAAATAAGGTATATACATTACCTGGTAATGTGTTATATAATCACTACCCATTACCAAAGCTTTTCTGGGTTATTTTCTTTATTTTTAGTCGGTAGCTTATATAGTCAAACCGAGATGGCGTCCTGCATTATTTTTAAAATTAGACACCAGCCTAAAACCATTTTCATGTTAAATGTATGAAAACTTGACTATTTCTAAAATGGAACAATGGAAATTCTGAAATACAATTGATCAATCCAAAACACTGTATCACATTATGCTAGTTGCTATTATTAGCCATACAAAACAAATAAAAGAGCATTTTACACAACTGAATATAGAAATTTAATGTTAGATACTATCCCAGCAAAACTTAGATTACCAAATAAGGTATAAAATAAGGTATAGGATCTCTTATTTTATACATTGCAGCATTGATGATTTTAACAGGCGATGAGACTCAAAGTAATGCATCCACATTATCACAAAGAATACCAGTAAGGTATAAAATAAGTCATAAATTTATAACGAAGAATACGAGTAAGGTGTAAAATAAATGATATTTTATAGGTTACGAGAAATGAAATAATATAGCATACCTAACCTGACCAACCATCCCGATTTTGGCGGGATTATCCCGCTTTTTGAATTCCCATCCCGCTTTTTAAGCAAAAGTCCCGCTTAATCCCGCTTTATCCCGCTTTTTGGCTTTTGGACAATCAAACTACATTTTTTAGTTTTTTTTAATATTTTGAGAAGATATTTTTGAGCATGTTAACAATTTCTCACCGTGTAAAGAAAACGTTAAGAAACTCAAAAAATAATGTTCACAAGAGAATCCTCTTGGACCGATTTACATCATAAATAAGACCCTTTTTTGTCAAATTATATTTTTATTTAAAAATTTTCAATTATGACACTTCCAATATTCCGATTAAAGTTTTCGATAAAGAAAGTATCAAATTTTTATATGTTTCCTTCACAAAATTTCTCCGATGTTAAGACATATTTACTTCAGAAAAACTCTCACGGCCATGTTCAAAATGAAAAACGAGTGCCTAACGTCGAGTGTCTAAATTTTGAAAATTTGATATAAAAAAGATAGTCACTCGATGTAAGGCATTCGTTTTTCATTTTGAATACGGCCGTTAGATTCTAAAATATTTTTATATAGAAAAATAACGATTTTCTGGGAAATGTTCAGATTCACAAACCATTTAAAAAAGTTCTTTAAGTATCAGGTAGCAGAAAAACTCTCAGATTCAGCATTTTACAAAAGAAAACGTCTCAGATTCTTAGACTTTTTTTATAGAAGTAATCTGAGATTCGGAGACACATTTTCTATATAAAAATTTTCAAATTCTGATACACTTTACTCATAGAAAAGTTCTGATATAATTCGCACATTTTAAAGTAGTTCCCAGATTCTAAGAACTTTTTTGTACACAAAAATACTTAGATCCTGAATCATTTTTCATTGATGAAAAATCTCCTATTCTAAAAAGTTATTGCTTTCTAAAATATTTTCCTTAAAATAATTCTGACACCATTTTATAAAAAATAAACCTTAACATCTTCGATAGAAAATATTTGGGAATAGGAAAATTTTACAGTTTTATAGCTTTTAATGATTTCTAAGGTAGTTCTTAAGATCCAGCAACATTTTTCATATAGAAAAATTATTAGGTTCTTCAAAAGAAAAATTGACGGATTCAAAAACACATTTCCTATAAAAATTTTCTCAGAATCTTCCAACAGAAAATTTTTCAGATTCTGAAAATTTTTCAAAAAAACACTTATATTCTAAAACAAAAAAATTCTCTATTTTCACAAAAAAATTCTCTATTTTCATAAAAAAATTCTCTATTTTCATAAAAAAATTCTCTATTTTCATAAAAAAATTCTAAGATTCTGAAATATATTTCTCATAAAAAACGCTTAGATTCTAAAACGTTTTTCCTGTAGAAAAGTTCTCCGATTTTAGAATTTTTTCCAGAAAAATTCTTGTCAGATTCTGAAATATTTTGAATCTAAGGATATTCTTAGATTCCCCATAGATTCTCAAAAATTTTCCTGCAGAGAGAAGAATTCTTAAAACTTAAACAAATAAATTATTTGTATATACATTATTTTAACACGCATTTTTTTTTAAAAAAATATTAAACAAAGTTTTTTAAAATTTTTCTAGTCAACATTTTTATAAATTTTTTTTTAAATTAAAAATATTACAATTCCGTAAATGTATATCCAGCAGTTTGTTCATTGTGGAGAGTATTCATGGGTTCAGTCAAGTCGAATTTAACTTTTAAAAAAAAATCCCGCTTTTTAGATCCAAATCCCGCTTTTTCAACCTTTCTATCCCGCTTTTCAGTCAAAAGCATACCAGAAGATAATATATAAGGTGTTACGAGTAGTGAAAAAGTAATTTTGTATTAAATTTACTCACGTGATTGTAAGTGAGTGTAAGTAGATAAAATATGCTCGTAAGTGTGTGTCGTTAGAAATTTCCTGTCGTGAGCCCATCTCTAGTTTAAACTTATGCATTTTTTAATAAAATAATTATTTTTTATGTTATTGTAATGCATTATGCATCCAATTATAAATAATGCATTATTTCAAACTTTCAAATAATACATAATGTAACCAAATATAAGTCATCCATGATTTAAAGTTTAGAAATAATAAATATGAAATACATTTTTTCCAATAATCATGCATTACGTAGCAAATTATTAGTAATGCATTATTTTTCACTTGAAAATAATACGTTGTGGAACAAATGTTTGGTAATACATCGTAAAATAATGCTACAAATAAGTTATATGCATTACCTGGTAATGTGTTATATAATCACTACCCATTACCAAAGTTTTGCTGGGATTAATTTACACTTGCTACTGCTGTTATTATTATTGTTCACACAACTATAAACATTTATACAACCAGGCCTGGGAGACTAAAAGAAGGACGGACGGACGCACGGACAGACCGACATCCATTTACATACATATATTTTGGACTAATTAACGATTATGCTTTGGCAAAAACTAAAAACCTACTGCCCAAATGTTGTAATACAAACATTTATATTTCCAAACACATAAATTGTAGTAATAATACTTACTAACCCACATTAACATCTAAATATTTATGTTGGAAGAATTACACACAGAGAAAAACTGGGACAATTATGTGGGACAGCTAAATTTATGATTATTTCAAGTTTTAATTAAGTTGTTTTAACAGAAAATACTTTGGAGGTAAAATTTATTGATATTCACGATTATAAATGTAGCTGTCGAAATGAAGGCATTATTTCTCTAAGTGTATAAATTGTACTTAAATACATTTTGGAAACTTCTAAACTTATGTTCATGGGTGGTGGACAGACAGACAGACAGACAACATTCAAATACTACTCGTTCAACTTGCTACAAAATGAACGTCTATGAAAGAACCCATAGTGAACCAATTGTGATATTTGACCTAAAGAATAATTTACAGGTGCAAATGTATGATTATTTCCGGACATTTACTGTTAGTTAGAATCGACACTAACTCTAACCTAGTACTCCAAGTAGCACCAAGAGGGGGAAGTTGTTAAAGTTGTTTGTTGAATTTTTATTTTGGGTATTCTACTGTCAGTTTCTATTGTTATTTTATAAATTGTTTGGTCGGTTGGTTGGTCAAAGTCTTCATTTGTTTTATACATTTTTTTTTTTTTTGGGTTGTATTAAGCAATTAATTTATTCTAATGTCAGAAAGAGTGCACCCAATGACATTTATTTGTTAGTTACTATTTGAATATCATAAATTTATGTTTAACACATTAAAACTTATGTTAATGTATTTACATAAGCAAATGTTTATGGTATGTTTGTTATTTTGGTGGAAACCGAACATATTTTTTAAAGTTATTAGTTAAACAGAATAGTTATTTCGTTGTTAGTTGATTGCCTACACTGTAAAAGAAGGAAACCTTTCCAGTTGGAAGTTTTTGATTCCTGTTGACTGAACTTATTGGTTTTGAATACACAAAAATCCTCATAATACCACCAGAGTTTTTCTCCTTTAGTTCTAATAACTTTTCAGATTCTGAGACATTCTTCCAATAGAATAAGTTTCAACTTCTGAAACTATTTTTCAAGAGAAAAAGTCTCAGATTTTGAGACCTTTTTCCTGTTGAAAAAAAAGTCTCAGATTCTGAGACCTTTTTCCCATAAAAAATGCCTGCCCAAAACATTAAATCATGATAATGTTTTGCGAAAGATTTGGGTGTACTTGCCAAAGCAAAGTTTTTTTAGAAAAACTAATGTTATATTACTTTGCTATTTCATGCAAAACGTATTGAAATATCAGTCGAGGACCCCATTAAAAAACCAAAAGAGCTGTACATTTCGTAAGTGAGTGCAAAAATAAGTGCAAAAAAGAGTTTTTACATTTTGGAGAGTATAAAAGATTCGGCACCAAAGAATATACCACTCTCACTTCTTTTATGTACATTCAGTGTTGCCATATATCAAGATTTCCCTTTTTTTGCAAGTTTTTTGAGGTGCTAAAAAGATTTCAAGATTTTTTCTAAAAAAATAAGTTTTTTTGGAAAATAATAAAGTTTTTTCAAGTTTTTCTTAATTAGTTAAAAAATACAAAAAGCATCATTTTTTTTTTTGTAAATACCCGAAATATTGGTCGTAGACCAAGCTTTTAGTATACCGACCGATTCAGAATCACTATCTGATTTGACTTAGCGTGTCCGTCCTTCAGTCTATGAAAACGGTTACAATTAAATACGTCTTTATTCTATGAAAATATGAGATATTCGATTACAATTTTGTTTTTAGCTTGGTAACCTTATTAAATCCATTTAAAATCAGACCATTCTTTGACTTGGTAGCCATATGAAAATTCCACACGATATTCACTTAAATCTGTAAGTTGCCAACATAGAATAATTTTTCTCTTAAATTGTTGCACTAATAAAAGATTTTACCACATATAGATCCAATCCGTCATATATTGTCGAGCATGCACCGGTGTTTGATATTTGCTTACTGTGTACAATTTTCTGAGCCTTCATAAGTTATGACTCTTTCAAGGCTCCAAAAAATTAATAGAACGCTCGACATTTGGATTCCTGACAGAGTCATGTTTGACTCTTAATTCTGGATATGTAAAAAAATCAAAGAATACGAACATATATTTTTCAGAATCTTTTATGAGTCATATAAGACCCCTGTAGGTTAGTTGGTAGCATGCTAGCCTATGAAACAGGGGGTCGTGGGTTCGATTCCCACTAAACCCTTGGTCGATTTCGATACAACGAGACGACGGTCATTGTAACCAGTTCTCGGTTAGGTTTAATTAATTATTAAAAATGATTTGTAATTAAATTGCGAAAACTAAATAAAAACTGATCGTTGGATTAAAATTATTATTATGATATTATACTTACGAGTGCTAAGAAAAAGGGATTATGTTTTCTGAACGTCTAAGAACTCTTTTATGAGTCTTTTCGAGCTCCAAATGAACGCTTGGTTGTTTTTTTTTTATTATTTTTTTTACACTTGATATAAAAAATGAATTGAAAATACATAATGAAAATACATGATGTATTAATTTTTAATTTTTTCAATACTTTTGTAAAAAAAAAGATTTTTTCACAAAAAAAAAGATTTTTTTTCAGAAATAAAAAGTTTTTTCAAAAAAATATATGGCAACACTGTGTACATTTGATAAGCAAATGAAAAATTTTTATGCGAAAAGCTTAGGCTTGTTGAAAAAGTAGTTTTGGTAAAAAAAAAAATTTTTTTTTTTCACGAAAAACAAAATTATATTAAAAACAAGTAAGAAAGTTATAGTCGGTCAAGACCGACCATATGATACCCTACACCAGTGTTTTCCGGAAAATGGGTCTCAAGTCCAAACATGGACCGATTGGATTTATCTTTTGTTAGATCTTTATTTAGTGTAGAAAACACACACAGATCAAATGTTAGTGGAATTATTTTATTTTTTGCCAATAGACCGATTTGACTGAATATCGGTCGAAATTTTGATATGTGGGACTAAGTCCAAAAATGGTTCAAATATATATGAGAAAAAAATTGATAATTAAATTTGATGAAAAAAATGTGAATTTATGAAAAAAAAAATTTGATGAAAAAAAAAATTATGAAAAAAAAAATTATAAAAAAAAAATTATAAAAAAAAAATGTATTAAAAAAAAATTTGATGAAAAACAAAAAAATTGATAAAAAAAAAATGTTGATGAAAAAAAAAATGTTGATGAAAGAAAAAAATTGATGAAAAAAAAAATAATGAAAAAAAAATTGATGAAAAAAAAATTTTATGAAAAAAAAAAAATTATGAAAAAAAGTTTGATAAAAAAAAAAGTTAATTAAAAAAAAAAAATTTATGGAAAAAAAAATGATGAAAAAAAAAATTTGATGAAAAAAAAAATTCGATGAAAAAAAAATTTTTTTTTGTTGAAAAATAATTATGTTCCTTTTTATTTACCAGCTGGTGAAAAATGTTTTTATTCACCACGAGGTGAATTATTATCCAAGTTACAAACCCAAGTTATTAAAATTGTTGGTTTTAAGAAAATGAAAATAGTAGTTCTTGTTTTCTTTTTCATTAATTGCTAGCTTATATAGTCAAACTGAGGTGGCGTACTGCAACTTTTTTAAAATTAGACACCAGCCTAAAAACATTACCATGTTAATAAGAACAAGTGAGAGTGTTAAATTCGGCTGTGCCGAATCTATTATACCCTCCAACATGTATTAAAAATTTAAAAAAAATGTTGACAGGGGCGTTTTTTAAAGGAGGAGGGGTCGGTGAGCTGGTGTGACTCCTTGGCCCTCACGGTATATGTTTACAAGTTATTTTTGCCTGCTTTGTGCACTAAAGTATTATAGTTTTATTACTACTTAAATTATTTTTTTATCCACGCCCTTAAAAAGGGGCGGGGCAAAAAAAGTGAAATTTTTTAATCCCCTGGGTCCAAGCGCAGGACTATAAACTTCTACGAACATAAAAATGTCTCATTTGGTTCACAAAAATACAAAAAAACGTCAAAAAAATTAGCATTTTTATGAGGTTGGTTCAGTTCTTCAAGGGGGAACTTTTTTCCCCCTGGTCCGATTTGGCTCATTTCTGAACTTAACCTGCCTAGGAGCATAAGACATATTTATGCCAAACTTGAGGGTCTAGCTTTTTTATTTTGGACTGAATCGTGTTAACTACAGACGGACAGACAGACAGACAGACGGACGGACGGACATCGCTAGAATGTCTTAGAATCGATCACTGATCAATAATATATATAATTTATGTGGTCCCCGACCGATATTTCGATGCGTTACATACGGAATGACAAAGTGAGTATACCCCCATACTGTAGTTGGAGGGTATAAAAAGACTCAGATAAAGACTCAGATTCTGTGGCCTTTTTCATCAAATTCTGATACTTTTTTCTACAGAACAAGTCTTAGATTGTAAGATCTATTTCCCATAGCAAAAGTCTCAGATTCTGAGCCACTTTTTGTATAGAAATAGTTTTAGATTCTAAGACCTTTTTGGATAGAAAAAGTCTCATATTCTAAAACATTTTTTCTATTGCTAAAGTCTCAGATTCTGGGACCTTTTTCCTACACTCAAAAAAAAAACCTTGTAAAGTTACCAAAAAATCTCGTGATTTTACGAGGCTATTCTCGTAAAATAGGAGGTAGGTAAAATTCTTTTAAAATTACGAGGATTTCCTCGTAATTTTGAATGCGCCAAAAATTGGTAAAATAACCAATTTTATTGGTAAAAATATTGTTTTAAAACCGGAAAAATTAAAAAAAATATGGTAAACTTACAAGAAGAAATGGTAAATATGTTTAAAAAAATGGTAAATTTACAAACCAAAATGGTATATTTAAAAACCAAAATTGTAAATTTACAAACCAAAATGTTAAATTTACAAAAAAAAAAAAATTTTTTGTTAAACAGCATAAAGCCTCGTAATAAAATCATTTTTGTAAAATAACTATTTTTTTTTTTGTAAATTAACTATTTTTCAATAAAATTTTTTTTTTGTCCGGGACTTGGAAAATTTTTTAAAAAAATAGAAAATTTACAAAAAAAAATGTTTTTTTGTTAAACAACATAAAGCCTCGTATAATATAATTAACAGTTTTTTTTTTTGTAAATCAACTAGAATCCTCGTAATAAAAACTTTGTTGTAGAATTACAGTTTTTTTGTAAAATAACTTTTCAAAATGGTAGAATACAATTACGAAAATAAATTTGTAAAATTACCAATAAAACTGCAGTTCTCGTTTGAGCAAAGTACAAATTTTTTTGTTAAAAAGCAAGGAAAATTGTTAAATATTAGTAGAATGGGATTACAAGGCATTTTACCAGGCGTTTTACAAGTTTTTTTTTAGTGTATATATTGCAATTGCAAAATGTAAATTTGCAGTTTTGTTGAATTTTTCCCGAGGAAGAGTTTATTTTCAGTCTTTTTTTATATCTCTCATCGTTTTCAATTTTGGTCATGAATACACTAAAAAAGAAACCTTGTCAAATTACTAGAAAATGTCCCGTAATCCCATTTTACCAACAATTGACAGTTTTACTTGTTTTTAACGAAAAATTTTTAATCGAAATTTAAATTTTTCTTTGTAATTTTACAATTTTTTTTCGTAAATGTACACATTTCCATTATAATTTTACAAAAAAAAATCTAGCTAAGTCACGAGAATTCCTTGTAAGTATTATCGCATCAAAAAGTTGAAGCATTTATTGGTAAAAAACTTGTAAAATTTCAGAAAAGCTCGTAATTTTTACTATTAGGAGGTAGCACAAAATCTAGTAAACTCACGGAAAGTCCTTGTAATTTTTACTGCGACAAAAAAGTTTTAAATTTAAAATTTTATTGGTAAAAAGTTTATAATTTGTTTGTAATTTTACAAGCTTTTTACCAATAAAATTGTAAGTTTTACTAGGAACTTTCGTAAAATATGAGGTTGCAAACAATTATTTTACGAGGCTTTTTGGTAATTTAACAAGATTTTTTTTGGAGTGTATACTTTAAGGGGTCCTAGACCGTTATTTCAAGTTTACAAATGAGGGTATACATAACTCAATGGAGGGTTTACAAAATCGTAACCCGTTTGTGAACTACTCAGTTTAAATTATGCACTCATTGTCAGTTTAAATTTGGCCATTGGTCAAAAGTTAAATAAAGATCAGAATATTAACGATATGTCCGTTTTTTGCTCACCCTCTACAACTATGATATGTTTCCTGAAAATCGGATACCTTCTTTATAAGAACAATCAGAAAATGGGTGTTATCAATAAAAAAAATAAATTTCAACACAAAGTTTTAAAAACAATATTGAAATGTCTTTTTTTTCTGGCATGATACCATGAATTTCCAAAAACCATTTTTTTTAAGTTTGGAATATCTTCATAACGCTGTTAAAATTTCAGGGAGGTGTTTTTTCGTGTTGTCGAGCAATATATTTTTAAAGTTGGTTAGAAAGTTAAAAATTTACAAAGTTAATTTCAGTTAAATTTCTCATCGACTTACCAATTTTAATTCGTATCATCAATCTCTAAAAATAAGAAATTACTTTTACCTTAAACTAATATGTATTTATTTCATAATTTAAGAAAATAAAATATTTCTTAATTAACTAAAGCAACCCACCACAATATTTGGAAGAATTTTTCATATGCACTTGCTGCACAATTTAAAAATTAAATTAAGTAAATTTTAATAAACTGACAAACGGTAGCGCATTATGCTTTATGAATGCATATTATTAATACTTAGAACAAACTTAAAAATTTTCAAACTTTATTAAAATGTATAATTTTCTAATTAGTCTTTGGTGCGTATAGAAATAAACTGTTATATTGGCTTTCCATTAATATAGGTGGTATTTTCATAATTTGTACAATAGGAGGGTTCATATTTGGAAAACCTTCATATAGAAGTTATATGAAGATTACAATGGTTTTGAAATGGATCAATCAATTAACAATTTTATTTTCCGTTAAAATTTGCGTTAAAATGGCATCGATTTTTTTTGCATATTTTGGTGAAAAGGCATATTTTGGTTTTAAATGCATATTTCCAACTTTTAAGTGCATATTTCGGCATAAATTAGCAAACAAAAAAAACAATAATTAAAGTTCATATGAAAATTTTGTTTCAAAAACTATTTGAAAATTTTTTTTCAAAATACGAAGAATTATTTTTTTATATTTCTTAAGAAACTCTTGCTTATAACTGTTTATATAAAGTTTCAAACCTTTATATAAAACTCGTCGTTATTTTTTGATTTTTGTGAATTTTTTCGAAAAAAAAAGATTCTTACACGTATTTTATGTTTTAAGTGCATATTTTTGTTTTTTTTACTGCATATTTTGAATTTTTCATAATTAGTGCATATTTTCGATTTTGAGTACATATTTGCGTGTCCTTGTAGACACTCTAATATGGTTTGAAAATGTTAATTTAATATTTTTCTAAACCTTAATATTTTAACAGAGCGTAGAGCAAATATAAAATGTTTTAGAAAATATATGAAATTTTAAAATATATTAATCTGTAGTCTATGAAACCCCCTAATATACAATATTAGTTAAATTTTGTTTAGCATTATATACCGAGTATGCATTTGGGTTTTTGTAATTAATTTGTTCTTAATATGACAAATGAATTATTGGTTAGTTTCAATTAGTTGCTTGAGTGCCTGAGATATTCCACCTTAAATTATAATAAGCAGGTGTTTTTCTTTACATATGTGGAATTCACTTATTTAAAGCAGCTCTAATGATAATTAATTATACATTTAATAAAACAATCAACCAACAAAACCAACCCCCATAAGTGGCATATAAAGAAAACAATAATTAAAATTGTTCTAGCTACAGATGAGCCAGTCATATACAGTCGATCCCGGTTATAACGAACTCGAAGGGACCAGTAAAAATAGTTCGTTATAAGCGAAGTTCGCTATAAGCAGGGTATATTTTTTATCAACCTAGTTTTATTTCAAAAAAAAATAGATCCAATTTTGTTTTATTTGATATTTTTTTGGAAATAAACTCTTTATTGAGAAGAAATCAATAAAAATTTAAATAAATTTTATTAAAATAATAATATAAACCAAAAATTCCAACCTTTTGTAAGTTTGATAAACATGATTGCCACACATAAAAAAATATTTATGGGAGTTCGTTATAAAAAGGTAAATATACATGAAACTGTATTCGTGGGGCCATAATAAGCAGTTCGTTTTAACCGAGGATTCGCTATAACCGAGTTCGTTATAAAAGAAGTATTTTGTGTGAAAATTGATGCGGAAACGTCGGGACTTTAGAATTAGTTCGTTATAATCGAGAATTCGTTATAACCGAGTTCGTTATAACCGAGTTTGACTGTACATAAATTATGTAGAAATTCAAAATTTTTAAAGTAAAAAATATATTTTAATGAGAAAAAAAAAATATGTTAACAATCCTAAAAGCCTGTTTTTAGAAATAATTTCTATAAAAATCAAATAATTAATGCATATAAATTATTCTTCAAAGGAAATTCTTACATGAAAAAGGTTTGTTTCAGAGGATATTTAACAAAAAAAGAGTTGGTAATAGTAATTGATGTAAAAAATTATTGATGAAAAAAATGTTGATGAAAAAAAATATTGGTGAAAAAAAATATTGATGAAAAAATATTGATGAAAAAAATTGACGATAAATAATTATATTACGTTTTATTCACTAGCTGGTGAATATTTTTTTATTCACCACGAGGTGAATTATTATCCAAGTTACTAAAATTTATGGTTTTAAGAAAATGAAAACAGTAATTCTTATTTTCTTTTTTGTTAATCGTTAGCTTATATAGTCAAACTGAGGTGGCGTCCTACAACATTTTTAAAACTAGACACCAGCCAAATGACTCCCCTGAAGTCTTATAAAAATTAAAAAGCCCTTGAGCATCCACATAGCGGATGAAGTAAAAATTTCCAAAAAAAAAACATACTATAACCGCGCGTGGGGGTTTGTCTACTTCCTCTATCGAGCGCCTCCCCACATGCGGATTGGGGTACGCCCGTCATTTATGAAGGGTATCGGGGAAATAAAATACTCAGGGTGGATCAAAAAGTAGCAAATTTCTCAGCGTCTGTACATCTGGTTAGGTGCGGCGGGAGCGGGTGTCTGACTTGGAGCAAGCAACTCGCTATAAAAATGTGTTTGTAATCCTACCTGGAGGTATTGTTAGCAGCCCTAACACCAGGATCGGGTGCGGTAGTCCATTAACGAAACCGAAACAAATATGAAACCAAACGATTTATTGATGACAACTTTTAGCATGAAAACCCGGACAAGAATTGGAACTTGGAATGTTAGGACGCTTTTGGAAACTTCGCGACTTGCGCAACTGAGTCGTGGGTTTATTAATTATAGCCTGTGTTTTCTAGGTCTATGTGAGACTCGATGGTCAGATTCAGGAGAATTTACTACGGCGGATGGTCTTACGATGCTTTATTCTGGTAAACCGAGTGGTCAGCCACGCTCAAATGGTGTTGGGTTTTACTGTCACGAGAAGCTCGTGGAGCTCTAATGGATTGGAAGTCATACAGTGACAGACTGATAACTGCAAGATTTCGAACACGAGCCCGAAACCTAACATGTATTCAGTGTTGCGCTCCAACCGACCCTAGCGAGCTCACGACAAAAGAACAATTTTATAGCCTGCTCGATAGAGCAATTGCCTCTCAAAATCGTGGAGATATACTGATTGTAAAAGTTATCAAGGCATCTATTAACGCTGCAAAGCAGCACTTCAGTTAAAGTATAGTGAGCTGGATCGTGCAGTAAAGCGCAGTGCTCGAAAGGATAGGAGGACCTTTGCAAATGAACTTGCTAGAGAAGCACAAATTGCAGCTGAAACACAACGTAATGGAGATCTTTACAAGACTATCAAAAAACTGGTTAACCATACTGCTGCATCAGGAAAACCTCTTAAAGATGACAATGGAGAACTCATAACGGCAAACGAGGCACAGTTGGATTAATGGGCAAGTACTATTCTAATATGCTCGCAGAAGGTGATAGCCAAAATAACTTTATATGTGACTGCTCAACACATGAAGAGAGGTCAGACATCTCCACACAATGCCCTACCGTGTGCGAAATCATAGACTCAATCTGTGCTTTAAAAAGTAACAAATCGCCTGGTTTTGATGGCATAGCCCCAGAGCTGCTGAAAGCAGAACCGCACATAAGTGCGCAACTCATTATGCCTCTAATAAGAAAGTTTTGGTTGAATGAAGAGTTGTCAGAAGAGATTAAGGAGGGTATCATCGTAAAGATACCCACAAAAGGTGATCTAACAGAACGTGGTAACTGAAGGCGTATAACTCTTCTCAGTATGGTATATAAAGTTATAGCTCAAATCATTACAAAAAGGCTTTCAAGCTAACTAACGCCCGAACTGCGGCCAGAACAAGCTGGATTTTGTCCGCATAAATCCTGCGTAGACCATGTTAACAGCCTTCGAGTAATTGTGGAGCAGTCTGTCTAATGGCGGTCACCATTGTACCTCATATTTATAGATTTTGAGAAGGCGTTTGATACACTGCCACATGAAGTTATTTGGTCCTCTCTCGAATGTAAACAAGTTCCCAGAAAGCTGAAATCTCTTATTAAAGTGCTATATGAGGAATCTAGTTGTCGAATCTTGCATGAAAACAGCTTAAGTAGGAAGATATCTGTTAATAAAGGTGTAAGACAAGGATGCGTGATGTCCGCAATGCTTTTTAATATCGTTTTAGATTTAGCCATGAGGCGAGCCACAAGAGAAGGACGTGGAATAATGTGGGGCCTACAATCGCGACTAGAGGACCTTGATTATGCCGATGACATCTGTCTGTTATCTCATAGTTTCACAGATATGAAGAACAAGCTTGAAGCAATCGCCAACTCAACAGCAGCAGCAGGTCTAAGGGTCAATGTGTCCAAAACCAAGGTGTTACGCATAAACTCAGACGTATCAGAGGAATTTAGAGTTTAGGACAGAGTCATTGAAGATGTGGACTCTTTCTGCTACTTAAGGGTACTTTTCACTATCACACATTTCCATTATACAAGCGTAATTTCACCATGTTAGCGAAATATTTTTTTTTTAAATTTGGACAGAAATTGTTCACTTATTAGATACGAGTAGGTTTCAATCAAAAAAGAATCCAAAAATCTTTAGGAAGTTGGTAAATTTTGATGTGCATAATACTACCTTTAGGTAGTATCCTGGCAAAATCTGGAGGGTCTAGCGTGGATATAGCAAATAGAATTAAAACTGCTAGCACTAAGCACTGCTATTTAATTCTAACGTAAAGTCCATTATGCTTTATGGGTGTGAAACCTGGAATGCGCCCCCCGCGACTTTGGTTCAATACAAATCTTTGTTAATAGATGTTTACGAGAATTCTCAAAATTTTCTGGCCGAATACCATCTCCAACTCAAGGCTGTGGGCAATCACATCGCAAACCCCAGTCGATCGTGAAACACGAAGGTGAAAATGGAATTGGATTGGACACACCCTTCGAAAAACACATGATGATATTGCACGTAACGCAATCGAATGGAACCCTCAAGGAAGCCGTAGAAAGGGTCGTCCCTCACATACATGGAGAAGACAGATAGAGAAGGAAGTTGCAAAAGCCGGTAAAACCTGGGGTGAAATTAAGTACATGGCGTCAGATAAATCCCAATGCAGAACTTTTGTTGAGGCCCTATAGCTTATAGGATCAACGGGAACTTATATATATATATATATAACCGCGATGCTGAAGCAGAAGGAAATTTTGAATTTTGACCTCTTTCAGCTCAAAAAAAGAAAAATCGATACGGCGAATTGTATTGTAAAAATAATTTTCTAACTGAATTTTTCAGTTGCATCAACTCAAAATTCAGTTGTTGCTACTATATTCGGTTGTGACAACAGAAATTCATGGTAGTTTTAATGAACAGTTATATCAACAATATTCAGCTGAGGCTACAGATATTAAATTGTGACAACCTTTATATAATTGTTTCAACCGAATTTTTATTGCACCAACATTTTAGTTGGTAACTGGCAAATTTGTTTTCTGTGTATTTTTATTTAAAATTTTAATTTTTCAAATAAAAATATTTTTTTGGTCAAGTCAACCCCAAAATACATACTAATTTTACTAATCTTTATTACCATACTTCCTCAAATTTCCAAAAATTAAATACAAATTTAAGAACTTTTTAATTGTTTCTTTATCTTTATTACGAAAAAATTTAACTTAAATTAAGCCACTTTACCAGTGCACTGTGGGCCAGCTTCCCTGAATTTTGGCCATAAATAGATCGCTTAACCTATATGTCAAAAAAGTATTGCATATGGGTGTTAAAGGATCGCTGATCACGATTATGAAAAAAAAATTTCAAAATTCAAAATGGCGGATCCAAAATGGCGGACATGATTTTTTAATTATTTGTTTATTGTGTTTAATATAATCATTATCGATGTATTTGGGGTCGTTAATAACGAATATGAGCTCAGACTTTTAATATTCAAAATGGCGGATCCAATATGGCGACAAATTCAAATTTAAGATTTTTTATATGTTGTCTCTTTTGTCCAAAAACTTCGATTTTAATGGGTTTTCGGATGCTAAAACTGATTTTGGAATTAAATATTTGAAATTCAAAATGGCGGATCCAATATGGCGAATATGCTTTTGTAATTCTTAGCTAATTGTACTTAAATTAGTAATTTTTGATGTATTTAGGGTCGGTAATTACGAATATGGGCTCTGATTTTTTAAATTCAAAATGGCGGATCCAATATGGCGTCAAATAAAATATTATGTTTTTTTCTATGTTGTCTAATTTTGATGGTTTTTGGAATGCAAAATATGGTTTTAGAATCAAATATTCAAAATAGCAATATCCAATATGGCGGACAAGATATTTATATATTATTGATATTATTGATTAATGTTTCAAAATATTACTAGGAAATGATTGCGCAACACGAATACGAACTCAGATTTTTTGAAATCAAAATAGCGGATCCAAAATTTGGGACATAGCTTTATAATAAAATGTACAATGCTTGGATTTCTAAGTTTTTATAAATCCCTCTTTTTGCTTTTATCAGAAGATTTTAATAAAATATTTCTCTTTTAAATGCGTCAAAAAGTTCATATATTCAGTGGCTTATTTAAGAGAGAACTTTTTTATTTCCAATTAGTTTTGCCATCCTAAATGTACAAATAACTTACAATTTCGTAAAAAATATTAAAAATGCTATTGCCAAAATATGCCCGCTTAAATGCGTTACCCGCTTTAATGTTTAGCACTAGATATGGACGCTGGTCACGTGAATTACGCGTGATCGAAAGTGAGCGTGATTCAAATTTTTTGTTCGTGAGTGAGAAGTGAGTGAGACAATTTTTTTCGTGAGTGATTCGTAGTGAGTGAAATTTTTTTGCGTGAGTCAAAATTATTTAATTGTATTGATTCAGTTTTTACAATTTTTTTCGTGTTTTAAATGTTTAGCGTGAGTTACGAGTGAGCGTGAGTCACACGTGAGTGGTGTTTTGTTTACTCACGTAAATAGTAAATAAGTGTGAGAAAAAAAAACGATTCAGTAAATTATGTTTTTTTTTTTGCGTGAGCGTGAGTTAACGTGAGTCAAAATTCACTCACGTGCCCATCACCACTTATCACGCCAATGTTGTCAAAGTGGGACATTTTTTATTAGAAATCAATAGAAACAAAAATATCCAAAAAAAATTTTGAAGGTCCATTTTAGGGCATTTCTAAACGTCATGTTTTGGTTTATTGCCTCTAGATCAAAAGTTTATGAACGGTCGCACAGGGTCGCAAAAATGTGAATAGAATACATTGTCAGAGACATATCGTAATTCGAGGTTTGTCAATATCGTTTGGACTTTTTTGGACTTTGGTGTTGAAAAAAGGCGGATTTCAACAAAACTATGAATTTCCATTATTTTTTTTTTTTTTAAATAAGCTTATACCATACTTTTTGGCAGTTTATCTCATGTGTTGGACAAACAGGTATGTCTTTAGGAGAAATTCGCCAAAAATTTGAAAAAATATTGTGTTGAAGTACAAAAAAAAATTATTTGTTTCATAAATAAAAAATATAAAAAAATTCTCAAACTTTGACTTTAACCACATGCAAAAAAAAAAATTTTAGCTATAATAAAAAGATATTAAAGGCGAACAAAATTCAAGATGTCGACATTCCGAAAAAATATTTTTAAATATGTGTTGCCTTACAGACCTTATTGGCCAAAAAATGGAAATCCTGGCCCACAGTGCAGTGACCAAAAAAACCCAAATTATTTTTTTTTGTACAAACCATCATATGGACAATGAAACAATGTAAAAAAACAGAATCCACTCACTGGTTGATTCTCATTAAATTAATCTTTTGTTGATTGTTATTATTTTTGTTTAATGGTGTACAAACAAAACAGCAACAACAAATAAAAAAGTAAAATGACAGCATGAAAAACATTAAATAAATTATGAAAATGAAAAATTAATTTAAATAATATAAATTATGCAAATTATGTTAAAAGCATAACGCTACACAAACAACAACAAAAAAAAGTAATTATGTAAAAAAAACGAGACAACCGAAAGAGTAAATTAAAATGAATTTCCGTTTTAAATTAAAAATTTAAACGAACCAAAGGGAAAAAACACTAGAGCTCTGTTATTCAATCACGTTGGGTTATTATTCAAATGGAGGTGCTTTCTCTGGATCAACTTAAGTATTTTTTTGCGACGTGCAGCTTTCTAGATCCCAGTGAAGCACGTCCCTGACCAGAAAGCGCCGGGTAATCCAACTTTGTAGGTAGAGTTGTGTCGTTCACGAACGAACTAGTTCAATTGAACTATTCACTTAACTGAGCGGTTTATCTAGTTCGTTCATTTCAGCTCTTTTAGGTCTTTTTGTTCATTCAGCTCAATTGGTCATTACTTTATTTTGATCTTTCAGTTCGGTCGTTCAATTTTTTTTAGTTTTTTCTCTTTTGTCACGCTTTCTCATCATTTATGTTTTTTTTTTTAAATTTTATATATTTATTTTTGTTTTCTTTTTTTAATGTTTTTATTCAACATTTTCGTATTTTTTTTAACGAAAACCAAAACAAGAGACATGATCGAAATGATTCGATCACGAACTGTTGAACGAAAACCAAAATTGACCGATTTGAACTAGATGAACGACCAACAGACATGATCAAAATGATTCGTTCACAAACAGTTGAACGAAAAAGCCAAAAGAGCGATTGAACTATATGAGGTCTTTTATCAGAAATGAACGAGAATGAGCGTTCACTCAATTGAACGATTGAGCACAAGTCTATTTGTAGGTGTTAAACGTGTACTTTGGTAACCAAGTTCAATCTGATTATAATTGGAGTATTTTTTGACTTAATCTACATATTCGTTAAATCGGTGGGCAACTCAAATAAGCTAATTCGGTCCATGTTTTTACTTTGGACCCATTTTCCGGAAAACACTGGTTTAGGGCATCATATGGTCGGTCTTGACCGACTATAATTTTCTTACTTGTTTTCTATGTGTTTTCCAAACAAGATTAAAATTTCGCTTTGATCATTTCGACATAAATAGCATAGTTATTATTTATAAAAAAATTTCTTATAAAAATATAAAATTTCCTTGATTATCTTGTAGTCGATAAAAAATTATTTATTTATCTTTGCTATTTTCTGACACTTATTGTACATTTTTAATCGAATGTAGTGATCACAATCTAAGAGAATGTAATAAAACACTTTTTATTTTCTTTTTAAAAATAATAATAATTGCAAAGTTTTTTTAATGACAATTTTCTTTTGATTTTTCCATTATTAAGGTATACGGTTATACTTTTTCCCCGATCATAGCTTTCCTTTTAGTATTTGTGGTGTTTATTGTAAATACATGTTCAAGTGCTATTAGATCTGTTAAACGATAAGCGTAAATCTCAGATTCTTGATTCTTTTTTTGTTCATTCTCTCAGTCTTATTGTTAAAATAAATATCATCAATTCTTCGTTTGCAATGGCTATTAATGTTTTGCTATTGATGAGAATGTAGGGTTTTAAGAGTTGGGTGACTGACAAAAATACTCATTCATTACACCGTCCGACAAAAATGAAAAAAAGTCTTTGAACACGAAGAGGATAATATACGTTTGAAACTAGAGACTAAATGTAGTGAAACTGCATTTACAGTTTTTCATTTCGTGATCCTGTTTCCTTTTAAAAGGACTTCAAAGTTTTAGAGGATTAAATTGTTTAAAATATTTTTTAATATTTGTACTTGTCCTAGGATGCCACTATTGATAGCAAATGAAAGAGTAGGATCCCCATAATTTTCCTATTTTATTATTTTTACATATCAGGAAAAAGGAGGTAAGCTACGTCCAGTCAAAAATATGTCCTTCAATATCATTCAAAATTTTTAACAAAATGTTTTGATAAAGTTTTCAAATGACTTTATTTACATCCTTTTATTCTGATATGGCAAAATATAAAAATGGAAAACTTAGGGGCGATCATCCTGGGACAATTACAAATATTTCAAAAATATTTTACAAAATGTATCCTTTAAAATTTTGATGTCCTTTTAAATGGAAACAGGATCACGAAATGAAAAACTGTAAATGCAGTTTTACTCCATTTGATCTCTACTTTTAGACGTGATATGGCAAAATATAAAAATGGAAAACTTAGGGGCAATCATCCTAGGACAATTACAAATATTTCAAAAGTATTTTACAAAATGTATCCTTTAAAATTTTGATGTCCTTTTAAATGGAAATAGGATCACGAAATGAAAAACTGTAAATGCAGTTTTACTCCATTTTATCTCTACTTTTAGACGTATATCATCAGGTTCATGTTTAATATTGGCTGTCGGACGGTGTTATCGCACAGCCTAAATACAAATTCTAAGGAGCTAAAAATGTGTACTTTTTATATCCTGAAATATTGTTTCTAGAAACTTGGAATAAAGGGATCCTTCGACGGAAAAATCACTAAAAAATCACTTTTTGGACATTTCGACATTTCTAAGGTGGCAAAAAGAGGTAAAATTAATATCTGTCACGGACCCCATAATGATTGATCCATGACAGATTCTAAAACATTCTATCGATGTCCTTCTGTCAAAAAAAACAACTAGACTCCTAAAGTTTGGCACAAATATATCATGTGGTCCTAGGCAGGCTAAGTTCTGAAATGGCCAAAATCGGACGTTTTTTGTACACTTGTTAAACAAATGAAACATTTTTAAGTTTCTGAAGTTTAAAGTCCTGTGCTTGGACCCAGGGGGTTAGAAAATATCGCTTTTTACGGCTTGTCCCCGCCCTAAAAAGGGGACAAGCCGTAATTTATGTAATGATAAAAATATACCGAGAGGGGCAAGTAGTCCCTCAACTCACTCCCCCCCCCAAAAAAAAACCACCTGTAAATTTTTTTTAAATAGTAATATTTAAATATTCCGGCAATTGATTCTGGTATAGGAGACCAAAAAATATACGTGTCGGCGTTTTGAATGATAACATCGGAATTTTATTTTAGAGGCGGTTAAAGTTTCCAAACTTTTTCGGTACACCCTCCAATTCCGCCTCATAACGGTATTTTTTGCTTCCATTTTAACAAATCGTAGAAAACAAACCAAAAAGGGCGAAGGGTGGATGAAATGTTCCACAAAAATGTAGGACATAAAATTTTACTGTATATGTCAGAACACACCAAAGCCCAAAAATTAACAGAAACTTAAAAAACAGTCAAATTTAAGATTGTCCATTAAAAAAATTACAAAAAATTCTGATAATTTTTGTCAAAAAATAAAAATTGTTTTATTCAACCTTTCAAATATTATATTTTGAGTAGGTTTATTCTAGCTCGAGGTCATTATTTCCTTTACTAATTAAAACTATGATATTTATATAGAATAATTTTCAAGAAAATAATTTTTCTGTTTTTAATTTATTTATGTTGGTCATTTTTTGCAAGACTTAATCGACACGTGTTTCGGAATTTGTCAGATCCCATTGTAAAGATTATTTAGCAAAAATAAAGACCCTATACTACATTAAAAACCCTTTGTTATTTTTTGTTATGGTCAAAGGTAGTTTGAGTTCGTAAAAGGGCAAAATTGGACGAAGGGCAAAAAAACTTCCCCTTGAAGAACTAAAACAACCGCTGGAAAACGCCATTTTTCACAATTTTTTTTTTTTTTGCATTTGAGTTAAGCAAATGAAACAGTTTTATGCTAGAAGAAGTTCAAAGTCCTGTACTTAGACTCGAGGGACTAAAAAATTTCGTTTTTATCGGTCCGCCCCCTTTTTTGGGAGTGAATTTAAAACAATCATTAAAATAATTACAAAATGTTATTACTAAAGTGCAACAAGCATAATAAATATATTAAACATGTATCGCGTGGGGGAAGATATTCCCCACCACCCCCACCGAGTCCCCCAACACTCAGGGGATGTCCCCTACAAATGCAATGCATTGTGTTGGTATTAGGAAATTAGGTTATGGGGAGAAGGATAAAGGGAGGAGTGCTTTTGGACATTTAATTTAAATTTTTCCAAATTGAAAATAACTGGGAAGACGTCTGCGGGGAGTTTATGCCACATACTGCTAGTTCGACCGAGAAACGAATTTTCTCTGTAATGTGTTATGCGATACATTGGACAGTCGACAACGAACGGATGTGATCTGTTGGAAAGGCGGGTACTACGGGCATGCACCCGCGTCTCAGGAATGAGCTCGCCTATCTCACCTGAACACTTACCGTTGTAGTATCGTAAGAACAATGACGCACAACCGACGGTGCTCCAATGAGTAAATAAAGCTTTAAGATAGACCTTGAAGCAAATGTTGCAGGGTATTAAAGATTCGACACAGCCGATTTTAACACTCTGAATTTGTTTTATTTAAATCTTTTTTCACCCAAAATGTTTAACATAATTTTTTTTTTACTCAAAATGTCCTCAGTTATTACGATATGCACGCAAGGTTTCGAAAATTTTCAAATAAATTTTGATTGTCGGGCACCACTGTGGATATTCAACAAAGTTGTCAAAGAAGAAATACACCGATTTAAGTCGTTAATTGCTAACTGAGAAATGCGACGCAAACCGAAGCACGATTTCCTATACATATATATTGATTTTCGTTTAATTGGTTTCAAAATCAAAATTCCAAAATTTTTAGCTAAAAAAGTGGAGTTTCCAATTAAAAAGTTAAAAAAAAAAAATCAAGATATGACTGAATTAAACGATTTTCGATGTTTTTTGTAAAAAATGAGTGCATACTTTTTAGGATTAAAGGAAAAATTTATATTACGTAAATTTTCGACATGTTAGATTTTTTTTTTTAAAATGTCGAAAATCATGGCACAATAATACCAGGTAGTATTATTAGAATTTGTTGTCAATAACGTCCACCTATTAATTTCAAATTTTAAAAATAAAAATTCAAATAAATAAAAAAATCAAAACAAAAAAAATATAAACAACAAAATAAACAAGAAATCCCAGCAGACAATTTGAAAATATATTCCAAAAAGTGGTTATGTTTATGTCCATATACAAAACTTTAAACCACGGTTTTAAACAAATCGGTTAATATTCACAATACGAACACAGTTTTTGCAACAATAGCCATTTTTCTCCAAGAAAAGCGATTGGAAATCTTCTTCTTATTTCTTTGTTTGTTGGGTTGCTTTATTATTTGGATTTGATGAAGTCAAGGGGTTTTATGTTTGTTTACATATTTTTGATTACTTTTTCTAATGATAGTACCGTTATAGTTTTACAATGGTCGAAAATCATTCGACTTATTGTCGTTGCATAAGAAAACTATTTTCTTTTGTTGCAATACAATGAAAACAAATTTAAAGCTTTTTTATGTAAAATATATGATTTTTAC
This sequence comes from Pegoplata infirma, assembly GCA_963921195.1. Lineage (NCBI taxonomy): Eukaryota > Metazoa > Arthropoda > Insecta > Diptera > Anthomyiidae > Pegoplata > Pegoplata infirma. The sequence continues at coordinate 46,665,901 of OY992540.1, read as the reverse complement.
ATATCGTTTGTTTATTTTTGGTATGACCCAAAGACCATTTTTGGGAAAATGGAGTTAGGAATCAATTGTATATGATTAATATGTCCTCTTTCCAAATCCGTAATATATTTTTTTATATATCGTATAAATTAGAAGATATCTAGCCCTAACTTTGCTTCATATCCCTAATATTAACATTGTCTTAACATTGGTTTGCTGCATACGCCAATTTTCTGCACATGAAGCAAATTTTACACCTAAAAGTTAAAATATTTTTCTCTACTTTTGTTTTGATGCATATAACGTTGAAAGGGTGCATATCAAAACAAACTAAAAATTGACGCTTGGTTGTTGGTGTGACCCATAAACCATTTGCCAAATGGAATTAGAAATCAATTGTTTATGATTGTTATGCACTTTATTTTCATCCGGAATGAATTTATTGTAAGAATTTAAAGATATCCAGGCCCAACTTTGCTAATTATAGCCAAAATTAAAGATAATTTAATAAGGTAAACTCAGGTTGACTTTGACCCACGTGAAAGAAAATTAAATTTTTTTAAGAAAATATTCATTTAAACGGGATATGGAGCAAAACGCGACCAAGTATTTTTTTGTTAAAATCATAATAACTTTTGATATCTTGTGCAAAAACGTATAAAAATTTATATATTATCTTAAAACATTTTAAGCAATCGATACCAAAAGTAAAAAACAAATCTATCGTGTAGATTTTTAATAAAGTTGATGAAAAGTTTCTTTTTCGTTTTTCTCAAAACAAAGTAAATGGTCTTTGGGTCATACCAAAAATAAGCAAACGATATGCCTAAATATATGCAATAAAAAAAGTTTACCTTTTAACCCTTTGGCGAACATACATTTTCTGCCGAAGCGACTTTGATTTTTTGTTCATTGTCGTTTTTTGTTTCATAACTATTATTCTTCCCCTTCTTTTTGAAGGTGAAGAAATTGGTTTTTTTGTGATTTTTAAGATCTGCAACTTAATAATAGCACTGTGCTACAAATGACCAAAAATAAAATATGCAGGAGTTCTCATATGAAAATTCGGGTTGGTTGGAGTCCATAGAGTACTGATATACTCATAGTTTTTCTGGATCACTTCGTTAAGTACGTTTTTTATTGGCAAATGTGTTGAAAAACGGCAATTCTTAAATTACAAATTTAAAAAATTATTACTTTGTTAGTTTGCAACCGATTTTCGATTTTATGGATTTTTTTGAAAGGTATAAGTCTTACTTTTTAAACAAAACAAAAATATTAAAAATCTATCAAGAATTGGCTGAGCTACGATCGTTTAAGTTAAAAAAAATCCAATTTTTTTAAAAATTTGTCATGTTCTTTATACTCTAAGTTGAAAGTGCATCATTAAACAATTTTTGTTTTATTTTTGTATAAAAGTATAGTAAAGTAGCTTTCCAAAACACCAAAAAACATAACAATCGGTTAAAAAATGAATGCGTTATGCTAAGTTTTGTGATAGGACATTTTTAATTTTTTTCAAAAATGCTTGTAATTCAGGTATTATTCATAAATCTTATTGCTAGTAGTAATTTTATGTGTCTATGCATATAAACAAGAGATGGTAACATAATTAGATTTGTGCGTGATTGACACATGATCACAAGTGAGCGTGATTAAAAATCAATTTTACTCACGTGGTTGTGAGTGAGTGTTTGAAAAATATGAGTGTTACTTCTTAAAAACAAAAATATTGAGAATAGTTTGAAAATAGGCTCGTTTAAGTAAAAAATCTTTTTTGAAAAGTAATACCTGCAACATTTTTATGACAGAAAAAGTTGTACGTTCGCAAACATTTTTGAAACGAAATTGGTAAAATTGTAGGATCATTTGATGGAAATTTTACCTATTTATAAATAAACGTATGAGGCATTCCACACCAAATATCCAGCAAAAAAAAACATGTGTACCGTAAATTTCTGAACAGGTTGTATGAATAGCCCTATATGGAGCTAAGAAAATTGCGTTTTTGGTTTTAAAATTTTTCAAAAACTTGACTTAGGAGGTCAAATATTGGAAAAATGGTCAAATTTGTGTTGAGTTACCTTGTTTAAATATTTATTAAATTAAAACGGAATGCACCACAATCTCAAACATCGATTAATTTTTTTTGGAAAATTTTCAGAATTAGTTCTGAAATTTTTGCATTTTTAAAAAAAGTCAATTAATCAAAAACCCGGCCACTTTTTTTTAAGCTTAGTTGTTTGTCTATCCACACAAATAAATTCAGACTTATGTTTTTTTTAAAAAATCGCATTTGAATATTAATTTTCATAACAATTTTGTAATTTGCTTGTATTTTCTTGTTTCAGCGTAGCGAATGACTATTAAATATTTGCATTAGTCATACGCTACGTTGAACCAAGCAAATTACCAAATTGTCATGAAATTCAAAATTCAAATGCGATTTCTCGAAAATAACGAAAAAAACACATTCCAATTTTTTTGTGTGGATAGACAAACTAGAGATGGGAACATGAGCAGATAAGAGCGTGAGTGTGACTGAATTCAATTTTACTCACATGATTGTGAGTGAGTGTGAGAAAGATTATTGCGTGAAAGAGTGAGCGTGAGTTGATTTTTTTGCGTGAGTTTGCGTGATTTATTTTCTCTTCATATTTCCTTCCATCTAAAAAAAAAGCAACAAAAAAAATGTAAAATTTTGCTTAACTTCAGATTTTGTCCCGAAAAAATTAAAACAAATGTAAAATTTTAAATTTTGAAAGATTTTTTAAATTATTTTTAGTATAAATAAGAATATCGTGAGTGTGAGTCAACGTTAGCGTGAGTGACTCTTGCATCGGCGTACGTGGTTGTGAGTGAGTGTTAGCAGAAAAATTATGCTCGTGATTGACTGAAAGTTAAAATTCACTCACGTGACCATCTCTTAGACAAACATCTAATCTTTAAAAAAAAAAATTAAAAAAAAAACAAATGTGGCCGGATTTTTTATAAATTGACTTTTTTAAAAAATGGAAAATTTCAGAACGGGTTCTGATTTTTTTTTTTATTTCACTCACACTTTTTTATTCCACTGACACTCACTCACAACGACGTGAGTAAAATTGATTTTCAATCACGCTCACTTGTGATCATGTGTCAATCACGCACAAATCTAATTATGTTACCATCTCTTTTTTATATGCATAGGCACATAAAATTACTACTAGCAATAAGATTTATGAATAATACCAGAATTACAAGCATTTTTGAAAAAAATTAAAAATGTCCTATCACAAAACTTTGCATAACTCATTCATTTTTTAACCGATTGTTATGTTTTTTGGTTTTTTGGAAAGCTACTTTACTATACTTTTATACAAAAATAAAACAAAAATTGTTTAATGATGCACTTTCAACTTAGAGTATAAAGAACATGACAAATTTTTCAAAAAATTGGATTTTTTTTAACTTAAACGATCGTAGCTCAGCCAATTCTTGATAGATTTTTAATATTTTTGTTTTGTTTAAAAGGTAAGACTTATACCTTTCAAAAAAATCCATAAAATCGATTGCAAACTAACAAAGTAATAATTTTTTAAAGTTGTAATTTAAGAATTGCCGTTTTTCAACACATTTGCCAATAAAAAACGTACTTAACGAAGTGATCCAGAAAAACTATGAGTATATCAGTACTCTATGGACTCCAACCAACCCGAATTTTTATATGAGAACCCCTGCATATTTTTGGTGTAGCACAGTGTAGTTATTCTACAAGAATTTGGCCCTCTAAGTCCCCTACTTGCCCCTGATTTCGCTTGACAAGTAAAGATCCTTTTGCCCCAAAAATAGAGATTATAAGTTTACAAAATTTGAGGGCGTACAGTGAGTTAGTGGATCAAATAAGAGACTTACAGAAAACTAGACTTTTGTTGCCCTAATACTACTCTACTCTTTTACCTGATACAAAATAATCGCCAAAAACGTTTTGGCAAGTATATGTACTTGCCTGTGGTCGTTAAACAGTTAACAAATAATTTAAAAAATAATATAGAAAATCGTATCGTGACAATTGGCCTTTACTGACACCTGAGTGCAAGATTTAGCAAATCAATTATTTGAAAGCATGGTATTCCTTAAAGTCTCTTAAAATTGTAACTAAATTCGAACTAAATTCTTACAAGTTATTTGAAGTCATTTAGCAAATCCTTTGAATTTTTTTTTTATAAAAATCCTCTGCTAACCCTATGGGAAAGAATTTTTATTACACATACAAACACATAAGTGACCATATATAACTAATAATACAATACATTTAACTTGTATTCCATACAAGCCATAAAAAACAAGACCACCTGTAGCGTTAATATGGCAAAATAAGTAAGAAAACTTAAGAAAAAGAAGCTGCTTCTTAGCTACCAGTATTCCAGCACCTTAATACTCTACCAAAAACCATCTAAACATCCATATAGCCAAAGTCAAAGTGAACGGGAAATCTTTTTGGCTTAAATGATGCGACACTCAATTTAAACTTGGGATACACTCAAATTGAGTTACGATCACCAAAGTGGTAAAAGATAAAGTTGAAAAAGTATAGACACCGAAGCTGAAACAGCAATTGAGGAGTAAAAGGTGGTCGTTTTATTGTATGTGGGCTGTGGACAATATAATTACATCGCACATCTTCGCTGAAACTTTTTTTTTGCTAAAAAAATAAGAAAAAAACAAGGTGTATGGAGCACCAGGAACAAACAACAAGTAGCTGCAAATCTGCTGGGAATTTTACTCATTTCCTTGTGGCTATGGCCAAAGACTCTATAACAAGATGTGATACGATACAAAGATATGATACGATGTACGATACCAAACGATTTCATATGATGCGATGGCGATCCATTGTCAATAGTATATTTTAAGTAATAAGGCGGCTTTTCTCTTATAGCCATATAGTTTTAAACGAGAGAAGACTAAGCAGTAGCTAACTAACATACATATATTAACTTAAAACTCTTGAGCTTATCAACATCATTATAGCCAACCCCATTCACGTATTGGCTTAATACATGTTGCATTGCAGTTTACTGCACGTAGATCTTTTTTCAAGTGAATTTAAAAAACAAAATGCACACAAACATATACGGAATACTTAGGATCCCCCCTTGTAAAATAACACAAATACAAAATTTCGCATTTCATTTACACTTTGCACAATGGGTCGGTTTTTATAATTCTGGTCAAAATTGTATTTCAATGTGGTTGCTATCCTTATTGCTGTCATAATAATAAGATTTCTTATAAAAAAAATTGATGAATATGCACTTGATGGGAATTGTCTCAGTCCGACAGTGAGGTTGTCAAATCGTTTGTGGGTTACCGAAAAATTAATTCATCAGAAAATGCTGGACGAACGCTGGGTCCGCTCCTTCAAGCCGTACCAGGGGCCAGATGGTATATTTCCGACACTCTTGCAGGAGTCCCTTGGGATAATCATGCCATGACTACTGTATATCTTTATGGGTATCCCGGCATCAGGGTATATACCTTCCAAATGGAGGAAGGTACGAGTGGTCTTTATCCCCAAAGAGGGAAACATAAACCACAGTACCGCAAGAGACTAAAGACCAATCAGTATGTCATCGTTTTTATTAAAAACACCAGAAAGGTCTTTTGAGACGGCTTTAAGTGATGTTTCCGGGTTGATTGAGGATACTTTTCACAAAAATTATTATGTTTTGGCATCATTTCTGGACGTGGAAGGTGCGTCCAATAATGTCAAAATATCATCAATTCTTAATGCCCCACAAAACACAGGCACAGACACAAAGATTATTCTATGGACGGGCAACATGCTGGAAAGCAGGGCAATTAGCTCGAAGATATGTGATGGTGAGGCGAAAAAAGTAATTACAAGGGGCACTCCACAAGGGGGAGTGATCTCTCCTCTTCTGTAAAATGTTGTAATACGTGCCTACGCTGATGAAGTTGTGAGCCAAATCAAAGGTAAATTCTAACCAACGATAAGCGAACTCATGGAACTTTCATAGAACCTTCGAAGTCCAAATTGAACCTTCGAAGTCTAAATTTCAACCAAATAGGGAAGACACGCGATCTCAATCTTTACGAACGGATCGAAGACGGGTAAGGGTTCGGGAGTATTTTCTGAATTAATCGAAATCAGGCCTTAGTGAGACTTCCGGACAGTGTTTTGCAGGTCGAGGTTCTTGCAATTGATAAAGAAGCGCATCTGATTATGACATGTGACCTAAGACCTTTCTCCATTAACATTTTCGTGAATAGTCTTGCAGCTCCGAAGGCGTTAGAATCAAACACTGTAAAATCGGGAATTGTTAGGATCAGTCAGCACACAGTCAAGCTAATCTGGGTTCCTGGACATAGTGGGGTCGCTGGTAACGAATTGGCTGATATCAGAGAATAGAATGAAGAATGTGTGAGAAATGGCTCTGAGTCAGTAGGGAACGTGTCGAACCTGATATATCGGATCCTATAGTGGAATTTATGAACAAAATTGATTTATGAACAAAATCCTAGGAGGACAAAAAGTCTTTTTAATTTTGGGAGTACGATTAGTGGGAGTACTGACAGGCCACTATAGTATATAATCGGCCGAATGGCCGTGCTTATGGAAATTTCTGATAGGGACTTTTGTAGAAGTTGTGGGGAAGAGTAGAAAGGGAGTCAGTAAAGCACTTGTTGTGTGAATGTCCGGGTCTGGTGAAGCGACACCTTAAGTATTTGGGCAAAGATTTTTCGATGACCTGGATTGTTTATACGGTGTCTCTTTGAAGTCTCTAGCAGAATACCTTAGGGAATCGGGGTGGTTTAAGAAGTAGAATTTTGTATCAGAGGGGAGTAGAGAAACGAGAATTAAGGATATCACAATGGTCCTTATGTCCTCCGAGTGAATTTTCCAAATTGGCGGACGCTCATCTAACCTAATCTACCGAAAACGTCAATGATAATGAAAGTAAATATTTTTCTGTCTACACTAATACACATTCTGTTGGAAGAGTTATTCAATTGAGCAATTTGATAGATCTTCCTTTCTTGTTATAGAGGGGTCTTTTAACTATGTCATCCCAGACTCGATAGTTGTGGCATTACGGCGTCTAAAAAAAAATCTACTTGCCAATTGACGATTTGGCAATAGGGGCACACCACAGGGAGGTGTTCTTTTGCTGCTTCTTTGTTTCTTTTCTCTCGAAAGAAACAAGATGTGGTCTTGTTGTTGCATATGCTGACGATATCGCAATAGCAGTAAAGGGAATGCACCTGCCAACATTAAGGGACATTCCTCAGGGTACTCTAAAATGGGCAAGAGACTGTGGTCTGAAAGTTAATCTAAGTAGAATTGAACTTGTCTTGTTTACAAGGAAAAATACAGGGCCTGCTTTTGATACTATTTCTCTGGGCGGCACTGAAATTGCCTTTTGAGATGGAGCAAAGTATTTTGATGTTTTTCTAGATAGGAATAATATTGAGGCACGGGCGAGTAAAGCTTTATATTCCTGTTTGCTTTATATTCCTGTAAAATGGTTTAGCAAAAACTATGGAGCTCCAGCCCTAGAGTCGTTCACTGGTTTTTTACAGCAGTGGTGCGTCCAATTCTACTGTATGGGATAAGTTTAGAGACAAAAAGGAACTGTGTCTTCATCATGACGGTACAGAAAATGGTGGAGTCTCTATAAATTTGTACACAGATGGATCAAAGCTACACGAAATCTATTCGAAAAACCTAGTGTTGAGCCTAGATCAAAGATTGCCAGATTATTGTAGTGTTTACCAGGCAGAGATAGAAGTAAAAAAGTGGCTGATTGAGTTCAATGTCTTGTCTACTACCACGGTCAACATCTATTCCGACAGACAAGCCGCGTTCATGTCCCTGAAGTCAATGTTTCTGAAAGAGGGATATTCTCTTAACTTCCGCACGTCTTTAAATGAGACAGCTAAGCAGTTTTACATACACACAGTTTTACAGAGACATTCCAGGGAATTGCAAAGCCGATCAGATTGTAAGACTGGGAACTACTTGCTTACAGGTTACAATGGAATTAAAATGTGTTGGTATCTAGAAACTGGCAATCAATATATACGACTTCCTTCCGCGACGGAGACTTATCAGAGATGGGCACATGGTGTGAAACTTCACGACAGATTTGGGTTTATCTTAATAAGAAGCGCACAAGTGAGCTAATATCGCTTCCAAGAGGAGAGAATTTAACGGTGGAGTTTAACAGTCTGTAATTACCGGACAGTGCCTTATAGGAAAGCACGCTGAGCGGTTAAATGTGCCGTCAAATTACTTTATCCGGAGTTGCATGGATGAGGACGAGATGGAAAATATAGAACACTTCATCTGCCATTATCCAGCTCTTTTTGGTCAGCACCATTTGTTAGATGTCGAAATTCAAATGAGCTGATGTAAAGCGTCACCAGTCACTTACATATAAAAGTGCAATGTTCTATAGAACATTGCACATACTTGATGGCATTTCTGTCGGAATGGTAGAACATTCATCACCTTGGTCAGAGTAAGGTTTCTTACGATATAGGTCATCTCAAAGACATCTCAATGACATATTCTCTTGGTGACACTAGACCAAATTAAGAACGCGGGGTGGGGGTGGAGCTAGAATAGAAAACCGACCTCATCTCACCGCCGTCGAATTTTGAGTAAACCTGCGAAATCAAAGTAGCGACTAGGGAAACTGGGCAGAAAACTGTTCTGTTATGACAGAGAATGCAACCTCATCTTTTATGAGCGGATTAAGAACGGTTCGGGCCCTGTGATCAGGGCCACAGGCTGAGAAACTTACAGTTGCTTAATCTACAAAGATAATAAGGCCAAGGGACTTACATCCTTGTGCCATAAACATTTCCGTGGATAGTCTTACATTTTTGAGCTTAATTCGGTGAAATGTCACTAGATATCAATAAAAACCGCCCTAGGACATAGTCATGTAAAAGTTATAGGTCTCTTATTAGAAAAATTTCCTGTCTGGGACTGGTCCTTGTTCAGAACCGGTCACAGGATTGGTTCTTTTTCTCACAGTTCAGTGACAAGTAATTGTTGCGTGTCCCATCACGCTGAGGCCTGCATTGTTTGTGGAATGGTGATGTGTTCCCAACAGTATTGCTCGAAGTTATAAAACAAGTATAGCAGCTGTCTTTGCTCAGCTATTGATGAAAATGTCTAAAGGTTTCGACCCAAAGATCCTTGCTGCCAGCAGACCAGTCTTTGTACTTTTCCGTAAACATAAATTCTGGTTTCCAAATCAACAGCTTTCCAACGAAGCTGATTGCCATTCAACAAATGCTATGCTGTTTTAGACCAAAAGCCCTCCCTCCACTTACCAAGGTTGTGATTATAACTTACCTAAGAGAGTTAAGAGAATTGTGTAACCATGACTTCTCGGGCAGGTTTTCATGAATAAAAGACCTTTGTAATTTGCATTGATGTATTTTGACTCATATGTCGTATTTTCAGTAATCGCCATGTTGCAAAGGTTTCTTTCTTGAGTAAGCTTAAGTGAAACATTATTATCTACATTCACATAAGTAATAAATTTACCCATTTCATCTTCATGCACCTCTAAACCCCATAGTGCACTTATGGCAAACAGAGAGCTACTAAACAACAATAATAAGAACACCAATAACAACAACAACAACTAACTGGTGGCTAACAGTCACTTAGGCATTGGCAACACTGATCAACTCTTAAAGATCGTGTCAGATTAGAGAAATTTATTAGTAAAACGCCGCAGAGGGAGACTCATGTTTGTGGCCACTAAATACTGAAACTCTGAACTGACTCGTCTGACTAACATTAAGAATCAGCACTAATACAATTCATTGATTGTTTGTAGCTGCTGATTTAGCTACAGCTAAGGCTACTTATGCTGCCGCTGCCATTTATAACTGAAAATTGTAGTTTGGAAATCATGGTTTCAATTTGCAACGCAACTTATAATGTGGCATTTTGCTGCAATTGAGCAAAACATTACAAAACGCATTGCTGACTTGTAGTCCAGCCAATAAGAAGTGGAATACAAAATTGCAGAAGGAGACGAAGAAATTCTACACTATAAACTGGAGTTTCTTCATATCGTACGTTTGTTCGTTCTTCTACAACAAGCAGTAAATCATTGATAAAAAACAGCGTTAAGCGTGCTGATGAGACAACCCAAAGTAGTTGGCATATAAACTTGAAAAAAAAAGAAAAGAAAGAAGTTCCTTTTTTCTTCATATACCAACTCGTTGTTAGTATTTATGTATAGACCATTTTTCAATTGTTACTGCCGTACTTGTATTCAATTTTATTTTTTTCATTCTTTATTTTGTGATTGGACGTTGCAAATATTTTGGGTAATTTTGTATCATTATGTCAATTAATCACATTTAATTTGGCATAAAAGGATGTGTGAAAATTTCAATGAAACTAATTTATGATCCTCATGTACGATTGTTGCTAATGATATCAAAATGAGTGGCTTTGCTTGGTTCTTTTGCCTTTCTTTGTGCCTTCGACTCGGTACGAAGCGGACGTTCTTCCACCAAAAACGGTGGCATGTAAATGAAGGTTTTCTTTATGTGTTTCTATGTCATTGACAAAAATGAATATTTATACAATAATTTTTTAATTGGAACGTCTGTTTTCCGCTTCAAAAAAAAAAAAAGTGTTGAAAGTATTTTTGTATTTCAAAAGGGGTTGCGGATAATGACCTTTTGAAAATTAACAGTTGCAGTTGAATACTTTTTGTGGAGTGTTTTTTTTGCGAAATTTAAATTTAGGTAGATTATGCGGAGAAAAACTTTAGTGAATCATAATAGACACATTTATCAAAAGTTCAGGAAAAATTTTTGAGAATTTGAGAAATCATACGAAAAATATCTCAGAATCTGAGACATTTTCTATAGGAAAAATATCTACGACTTTTTCTGTAGGAAAAATGTCTTACAATCTAAGATATTTTCTATTAGAAAAATGTCTCAGAATCTGAGACTTTTTCTATATTATAAATGTCTTAGAATCTGACACTTTTTCTATGGAAAAATGTCTTAGAATCTGAGACATTTTATACCCTACACCACATTGTGGCACAGGGTATAATGAGTTGTGCTGATGTTTGTAACTACTCGAAATATTGATCCTACACAAATCACCATTCCGAATTTTAAAAATCGGCTTAGTTCTTCTTGTAGCTCCCATACAAACCACCTTCCCGATTTTCACATAAATCTCTCAAACTTCATGAAAATAGAAAATATTTAATTAAAATTCTGTTTGTGTATGTTAATCATGTACTTTAATAACCTTATCAAATCTGATTATCATCGGACCATTTTTGGACTTAGGGCCCATGTGAAAATTTCGCCCGATATTCAGTTGAAGCGGTTTATTGTCAACAAAAAGAAGCCTTTTGCACTCAAATTTGGTTTGTGAGTGCTTTTTACACTTATTAAAGATTTGTCGAAATATAGATCTAATCAGTCCATGTTTGAACTTGGGACCCATTTTTTTACTTGTTCTATATGTAAAATGTCTTAGGTTAAGTTGGATGGGCGTTCGAAACTTGGTGAATTCAGACGGAGACCATAAGGCCCATTGTGATTCCCTTAATTTTATTTCCATTCTCCCCCTCTCATACAAAGTTCTACTTCTTAAAAAACCCAGATTCCCTAAGGTATTCTGCTAGAGACTGCAATGAGACACTTTTTAGACAATCAAGGTCATCGAAAAATCTTTGCCCCAAATGCTTAAGGCGGCTTCCCATTAGACCCGGACATTCACATTACAAGTGCTTTACTGACTCCTCCTCCTCTACTTCCCCACAACTTCTACAATAGTCCCTATCAGAAACGCCTATACACAGAAAATAATATCGTCAATTTTATTTTAATTAAAATTTTAATTGTTTTTTAATTTAATATCAATTACATTTTTAAAAAATATAATTAATTGTTTAATTAAATTTTTATCTTTATTTTAATTAACATTTTAACTGTTTTTAAATTGAATATTAATTAAATGTTTAATTAATATAATTAATTGTTTAATTCAATTTTAAGCTTTACTTATTTTTTGTTTTGTTTTCCGTTTGTGTGCGAGTATGTGGTTTTCTCTTGCATGGCTTTACATACAAAAACAAATACATAAGTATATGCAGTTTTTTGAAAGTTTTTTTTATTTCTCGTATAGAATCCCCGCACAACAATGTCGGAGCGGTTGACGGTTTCGGTCACGAGAGAGTATAGGCGCAAAACAAAGGCGGCAGCGGGAAATTCAGTCAGGCGTTGATGTTTACACTATTTTTCACTTTTTTGACACTTTTTTTATTTAATTTATTTGTTATTTTTTATTATCAATTGGATTTTCTTATATTGATTTCTTTTTTTTGTGTTTTTTTAGAATTTTAAATATTTTTTTTTTAGAGATCACATTTTTTTGTTTACTTTATCGAAAATAATCGAAATATTTATAAAAATGTGGCAACATTTTTATATCAAAAATTAAAAGAGAGAGAGAAACCGACACAAAAATAAAATTGATTTTATTCAAGCGGTTTTGGGTCGAGCGTTTTTTCTTGCCAAATTTGTATGAAAAAAACGTCACCGACATTGTTGTGCGGGGACTCTTAGTTTTTTGAATTCTCATTTGGTTTATAGTTTTATGTGTACTTATATAAAAGTTTTATAATAACCTTTATAAAATTGTCTTACAAGGAAAGTCTCCCTAGTGTCACTCGAGGATCTTTATGGAATTGGTTTTATTTTGTAGAGCAGAAAAAATAAAGGGAAACGTATTTTTTTAGCGGCCCAAATTCATATTTAGGGGGTAAAAAGGAGGGGTGAAGACAAGGCAATTTTTCAGTTTTTTTTTTCGTTTATCTTCTATATTATGCAAAGAAACCAAGTGATGTTACATACCAAATGAAAGGTCGTTGGAAAACCTATCTACGTGGGCTAAGACCGTGTCCAAACATGCACAAGTTTTCTTCATATTGAGTAAAATACAAAAATTTTAGGACAGTTTTGTTAATAAGTCGAAAAATATTAACTTCTTTGGCCCGAGATAGGTATTTTAAATACCTTTAATCTGATACCACACATGCCTATATTAATTTTGTTTAAATAGGCGTGAATCGTAAAAAACTGAAAAAGGTCATTTTCCTCCCCATACAAATCGACCCCCTAAAAATGAGTTTGGGCCGCTAAAAAAAATACGTGTCGAATTAATTTTCGTTCTTAACAACATATCCAAAATTCATGAAGATTGGAGGGTGACACCAGGGAGACTTCCCTAGTTAGTGACTTTGCCTTTACGGCATAAATATATTTTGTAAAGTTTGAAGAAACATTTTTTTTTAACTATTTTATTTAAAAAAATGCTTTTTTAAATTATTTATTTTTACAAAAATGTATTCTTTTTAATTAATTTTTTAATTTATACAGCTAAAAATTTTAATTGCTTTCCATTTTTTTTAATTAAATTTAAAACTTTATTTATTTTTTTAATTTTAATTTTTTAATTTATAGTATTAAGTTTTTAATTAAATAAAAATCCATTTATTTTTAATTAATGACATACAAATATTTTTAATTTATATGCACATTTTAGTGATTGGTCCGGATTTAATTAATTGTTTAATTAAATCTAAGAATTTTTTAATTAAATTTTTTTCTTTTCTGTGTACGCACGGCCATCTGGCCAATTATATACTAATAGGCTAACCGTACGTTTGCCAAAAGCAAGGCGACTTTTTGTCGTCTTGCTGCATGTAGTCTGTGATATCCACCTATCCTTCATTGTATTCTCAGATATCCTATCAATTTCGTTTATCAATTCCACTAAAGGAACCGCGATGTCAGGTTCTACACGTTCCCCCACCGATTCCGAGCCATTTCTCTCACATTCATCAGCCAATTCGTTCCCAACGACCCCACTATGTCCAGGGACCCAGATTAGCTTGACTGTGATTCTATACAATTTTTAACGATTCCCGATTTTAGAGTGTTTGACTCTAAGGCTTTCCGAGCTGCAAGGCAATCCACGAAAATGTTAATGACGCAAGAACGAAGGTGTCTTGTCAACGATGTGTCCCGATTTCGATGCATTCAAAATAAACTCACAAACCCGTATCCATCTCCATCTTTGATTAGTCCTTAGGGGGCCCCTGTAGGTTAGTTGGTAGCGTGCTTGCCTATGAAACAGGGGGTCGTGGGTTCGATTCCCACAAAAACCCTTGGTCGATTTCGCTACAACGAGACGACGGTCATTGTTACCAGTTCTCGATTAGGTTTAAATTATTAAAAATGATGTGTAATTAAATTGGAAAAATAAATAAAAACTGATCATTGGATCAAATTATTAAAAAAACTCTGTAAATTTACAGAGTTTAGTTAAATGCAAGTTAAATGCAAATTAGTCCTTAAAGATTGAGATCGCATACAAAATGTCTTAAAATTTGAGACTTTTTCTATATGCAAACTGTCTAAGAATCAGAGACTTTTTCTAAGGAAAAAAATATCTCAAAATCTTAGACTTCTATATCGAGGACCTATATTAAAAACCATCTATCTTCCATTTTCACGGAAATGACTTTTTGATGGCAAAATATGCAGTAAAACTACCCTCATCTATGGTGTAAAATTCAGAACAAAAATTATTTTTTTTGCTATTTTATTTGCATTTTTGGTTCTCATGTTTTCATACTAATTTTTGCATGCTGAACATGAATTTGTCAAAAAAAAATCCAGAACCACGATTTTGGTCCACTGATGCTAATTTTTTCTGAAAATTCTTGTTTGACTTGTACATTATGAAACAAAAATTTTAATCTTAAAAATCGCGATGCTGATCAGCATCTGTGGACCAAAATCGCGTTTTTAATTTTTTTTAAATATTTTTTACATAACATACTCAACAGTTTGTCAACTTTTGAAGAGAATTCGATAAAAACAAAATTTTTTTGTCTTTAAAATCAGCACCAAAATCGCGATTTCGGAATATTTTATAAGACGTTTTCATTAATAAATCATGTTAAAAATTTACCGATGTCGTAAATGAAATCATAATAATTTAATTTTATTTAAATACAAACCCCCCTATCTGATCATTTTCATTCATGTACTTAATATTTTTGAGAAACAAAACCCTCTATTATTGATAAAATCCCCAATAGTGCAAAATTTTAAAAAGGAATTACACTCAAAAAAGTATGTCGGTAAAATCAACTACAAAAGACAGTTGTTTTGACTACATTTTGTCGTTGAAAAGGCGTCCACTACATAAACGGTAAAAACAACTGAACATGTTGTTGTTTTTAACTATTGATTTTCAACTACAAAATGTAGTAAAAACTACTACAAAACTGTTTAATACAGTTGTTTTTTCTACAGTTGCCTGAAATTTTATTTAAAAAATTTCTTAAACGTTTAAATGATTGATATTTATTTATTTAAAAAGCAATACATTTCAGTTGGTTGTATAGAATTTCGACATGATGACAATTTTTTTATGTATTTATCTGGAATTATAGAAGAAAAAAATTATATTAATAAAATGTTAAACAAAATAAATTGATTGTATTTACCTTTGTTTTTTTAATAGTTCATTTCAAATTTTCACCGCTACTGATCAAAATTTGTCTGGAATAAAAAAAAACGAAATGCTTTGGCAAAATTGATTTATAAAAAAAAAGAATTAATTTCCAATGTTTCAAAAAAGTATGTACCTTAGGGTGCGCCAAAAATGTCAACTTTCGATTTTATACCGGCACTCCCCCTAGAAATATTCGTTTTGGTATCAAAATACACTATGCAAAAAATTATGGCGATCGCTTGAGGGGAAAGGGTGCCTCAAACGCCTTGAAAATGGAGAAATATGTCAAATTTGACCATTAGATAAAAAAAAAAAAATTTTTTTTGATGTGACTCAATTTCGCCAAAAAAAATTTTTTTGTTTTAGGTATAATAAGAACTACTTACAAAAAAAATATAAGCTCTCCACTACATCGCTTACCCATTTTAACTTGCGATACAAAAAAGGGCAGTTATTTTTAGGGGTACCCAAAAGTAACATTTTTACGTTTTTGAAAATTTTATTAAAAAAAAATTTTAAAAATTAAAATCGCTCTCCACCAGTTTTTTATATATACTATAAAGATAAAAAATGTGAAATATTATAAATATCCGTTCGGCAGTTTTTCTTTTATAGCGACTTGAAGTTAGCGGATTTCAAGGAAAATTGATTTTTTGCTGTATTTTCTCTAATTTTGAACTTATTATTACGTTTTAAACAAAATTGACGAAATTGACTTGAACTGATTTAATTGGATCATAAATTTTAGTAAGTAAATAATTTTTTGCAGGACAGCATTAACCCTTGTAAACCCGGGTCGAAGATGACCCACAGGGCAAATATTTCCCATTGTATGCCGGCTTTTATATTTTTATTAAATATAATAAAACTAATCTGTAAAAATAAATGTTTTAGTCCAAGTTTATTTAAATCTACATGTGAAAAAACAATGTTTTTAAATTATACCGCATTTTTTATATACGGTGGGTGACAATACAATAAAACTTTTCTAAAGTAGATCCAATTTGTTAAAAAAAAATTAAACGTTATTATTTTAAAGTTAGTATTATTTTTAAAAATGTTATTAATGTAATTTATAAAGCTTTAATTTAAGTTAAATAGCGTGCAGATTGAGCAAATATTAAATGAAATACGCGTGTCGCGCTGGAAAATGAAATTATTTATAAACATTTTTTTTAGAAAATTATTTAAGAATATTTTGAAGTCGATTTTTTCTAAATTCAAAGAAAAACAAGTGAGAGTGTTAAATTCGGCAGTGCCGAATCTTTTATACCCTCCAACACGTTAAAAAAAAAAAAAAAACAGGGGCGTCTTTTTTTTTTGGGGGGGGGTAACGTCGGTGGGAGACAACCTTCCTGGATCCAACTGCAAGACTTTGAACTTCTTTTGGCATAAAAATGTTTCGTTTGCTAAGCAAAAGTACAAAAAACCTATAAAAAATGGCTTTTTTTAGAGGTTTGTTTAGTTCTTAAGAGGGGAACTTTTTTCCCCCTGATCCGATTTTGCCCATGTTCGAACTTAACCAGCCCAATACCATAAGACATATTCGTGCCAAATTTCAGGAGTCTAGCTCTTTTACTTTGGACTGTATCGTGTCTTCCACAGACGGACGGACGGACGGACGGACGGACGGACGGACAGACGGACATCGCTAGAATGTCTTAGAATGGATCACTGATCAATAATATATATACTTTATGGGGTCCTAGACCGATATTTCGATGCGTTACACACGGAATGACAAAGTGAGTATACCCCCATACTGTAGTTGGAGGGTATAAAAAAGAAAAAATTGTACATTAGCTTTTCTTTAGTCATCAACTATAATTTTCAACAACCCAAACAAAAAATTAAATTTAAATTTAAAGTAGAAGAAATCATGAATTCTTAATGTGTTTGATACAATCAAAAAATATTTCATCATATTTATGAAAAGCTTCATTAAATATACAAAAACTTCATAAAATGGGTTAAATTCTATAAGTGCATACACGATGAATAGCTAAAACTATTTCCATTTACTAATTTCATGATAAAAAAAAAAAATAGCTTAAAGAATAATATTTCCAAAGTGGGACATAATTGACCCGGGTTTACATGGGTTAAAGCTAAACTGTAAAAATTACTAACTAACTAAAACTTATGATCCAATTTAATTACTTGCACAGCCAATATCGTCAATTTCGTTTAAAACGTAGTAATAAGTTCAAAATTAAAGAAAATACAGCAAAAAATAAATTTTCCTTGAAATCCGCTAACTTCAAGTCGTTATAAAAGAAAAACTGCCGAACGGATATTTATAATATTTCACATTTTTTATCTTTATAATATATATAAAAAAACTGGTGGAGAGCGATTTTAATTTTTAAAATTTTTTTTTAATAAAATTTTCAAAAATGTAAAAATGTTACTTTTGGGTACCCCTAAAAATAACTGCCCTTTTTTGTATCGCATGTTAAAATGGGTAACCGATGTAGTGGAGAGCTTATATTTTTTTTGTAAGTAGTTCTTATTAAACCTAATACAAAAAATTTTTTTTTGGCGAAATTGAATCACAACAAAAAAAAAAATTTTTTTTATCTAATGGTCAAATTTGACATATTTCTCCATTTTCAAGGCGTTTGAGGCACCCTTTCCCCTCAAGCGATCGCCATAACTTTTTGCATAGTGTATTTTGATATAAAAACGAATATTTTTGGGGGGAGTGCCGATCTCTAGCATAATTTTTGCTCTGTTGTGTATACAAAGAAAAGAAAGATGGCGCGCTCATAAGAAAACAAAACACTACACACATTTTATTTTGTTTTTTTCCGATTGGTTTTTACGCACGCTTATGTGAGCGCTATATTATACACACTTGTTATCTCATTTATCCACTTATTTTCTTTCGCTCAAGAATATTTTTCCAAAAACATATTTTTTGTTATAATTAAATTAAATAAATTGTAATTTAATTTATTTAGATATTATTTATTTGGTATAAAAATAATTCCTTCCGCATCCCGCACGACCAACTCGCTGGACACATTCGTTTGCAATAAAAATTTCTAGAAAAAAACGAGTTTTAGAAAAAAAACTAAAAACAACTACATAAATCAACTATTGCTACAGTGTAGTATATTTTTTGTAGTTTTTTTTTTGAAACTACTACAAAAAAAGTTGTTTGAGATTTTTTCATACAAAAACGACCGAAATTGTAGTTAAAAACAACAGCTACTACTTACTACACAAACGACCGTCATGTAGTAACTGCAATAATTTTCTGAGTGTATGTATGAGATTCAGTAGTTGATTTAAAAAAATATTGTAGAATATCGAATTTTAATTGCTCTAACAAAACGATACGCGAAATAAACAGTTTTTTGGCTCTCCTAAAAAGTTGTGTTTTTTTAAGATAGAGGGTTTTGAATATGAATGAAAATGGTTTTAGAATCGATATGAAAATGGTTTTAGAATCTGAGACTTTTTCTAAGGAAAAATGTCTCAAAATCTGAGAATTTTTCCATATGAAAACTGTCTCAGAATCTATGACTTTTTCTATAGGAAAAATGTCTTTGAGACTCTCACTATAGAAAAAATGTCTCAGAATCTAATTCTTTTTCTATATGAAAAATGCCTCAGAATCTGAGACTTTTTCTATAAAAAAAAAGATTCTCACAGTCTGAGACTTTTTCTATAGGAAAAATATCTCAGAATCTGAGACTTTTTCTATAGGAAAAATTTCTCAGAATATGAGATTTTTCTATAGGAAAAATGTCTCAGAATCTGAGACTTACTATAGGAAAAATGTCTCAGAATCTTAGACTTTTTCTTTAGGAAAATTGTTTCAGAATCTTGGATTTTTTCTAAAGGAAAATTGTCTCAGAATCTGAGACTTTTTTTATAGAAAAATTT
Organism: Pegoplata infirma; assembly: GCA_963921195.1. Taxonomy (NCBI): domain Eukaryota; kingdom Metazoa; phylum Arthropoda; class Insecta; order Diptera; family Anthomyiidae; genus Pegoplata; species Pegoplata infirma. The sequence goes on along the minus strand of OY992540.1, from coordinate 46,646,427 downwards.
TCTTAGAATCTGAAACTATTTCTGTAGGAAAAATGTCTCAGAATCTGAGACTTTTTCTGTAGGAAAAATGTCTCCGAATATGAGAATATGTCTCTGAATCTAAGACTTTTTCTATAGGAAAAATGTCTCAGAATTTGATACTTTTTCAATAGGAAAAATTTCTCAGAATCTGAGACTTTCTATAGGAAAAATGTCTCAGAATCTTATATTTTGTCTATAGGAAAATTGTCTCAGAATCTGAGACCTTTTCTACAGGAAAAGTGTCTCAGAATCTGAGACTTTTTCTATAGGAAAAATGTCTCAGAATCTGAGACTTATTTTGAATCCAAAATTTGTGCTTTCAAAATCTAAATTCATTATGCAATTTCCTTCAATATTAGCGGGATCTCAAAATTAATTGTCTTGAGATATTCCAAGATCTTAGGATTCAAAGTGATATTGTTGTAGTCTTTTAAATAACAATAAATTTAATACAAAATTGCATTCCATCATTCCTGTAACAACTTGTTGTAAATGGTTCATTCTTTTGTTTATTTTTTTTTTCCTGTATCATAGTTTACTTACTATTTTATTATTTTTACTATAGATTTTTTTTTATTATTATTATGAAAAGAAATTATTATGTACATGACAATAATAAAGAAACCCCTCCCTTGAAAGATGATAAGACAAAAAGTAATAAAACTTTCAAATTACTTTTTTTCTGACTTTAAGAATAAAAAAAATGATATAAATAAAACAACAAGTAAAAATTAATGTTTGACAAGATATTGCAACTTTTATAAAAATATTTTTTTTTTTACATTTTATTATTTTACTTTTCAAACTGATATTCTCAGAAGATTACAATGAAAGCAAGACCTAGAAATGAAAAAATAAAGGATAAAAATAAAACAAACAAAAAAAAGTTAAGCCTCCAAGAGAATAAGCATAAGAAAATAATGTCCATTGTTTATATGGTACGGTGGGTAAATGTTATGACATAAGACAAATTTGGTTGACATAAATCTGTGTTCATGTTTAAGAAAGTTTTAATTTTAACATGGTCTCATTTTTGGTGAGTTATGATTTGCTACGCTTCCAGGAAAAATTTTATCATATTGATGAAAAGTTTCATTATATTGATGAAAAATTTCATCATATTGATGAAAAATTTCATCATATTGATGTTAGCCATAAAATGAAGTGATGTCATCAAAAAAAAATTGAAAAACTTTTTTTTTCCTATGGAAAAAGTCTCAGATTCTGAGACATTTTTCTTATAGAAAAAGTCTCAGATTCTGAGACATTTTTCTTATAGAAAAAGTCTCAGATTCTGAGACATTTTTCTTATAGAAAAAGTCTCAGATTCTGAGACATTTTTCTTATAGAAAAAGTCTCAGATTCTGAGACATTTTTCTTATAGAAAAAGTCTCAGATTCTGAGACATTTTTCTTATAGAAAAAGTCTCAGATTCTGAGACATTTTTCTTATAGAAAAAGTCTCAGATTCTGAGACATTTTTCTTATAGAAAAAGTCTCAGATTCTGAGACATTTTTCTTATAGAAAAAGTCTCAGATTCTGAGACATTTTTCTTATAGAAAAAGTCTCAGATTCTGAGACATTTTTCTTATAGAAAAAGTCTCAGATTCTGAGACATTTTTCTTATAGAAAAAGTCTCAGATTCTGAGACATTTTTCTTATAGAAAAAGTCTCAGATTCTGAGACATTTTTCTTATAGAAAAAGTCTCAGATTCTGAGACATTTTTCTTATAGAAAAAGTCTCAGATTCTGAGACATTTTTCTTATAGAAAAAGTCTCAGATTCTGAGACATTTTTCTTATAGAAAAAGTCTCAGATTCTGAGACATTTTTCTTGTAGAAAAAGTCTCAGATTCTGAGACATTTTTTTTATAGAAAAAGTCTCAGATTCTGAGACATTTTTCTTATAGAAAAAGTCTCAGATTCTGAGACATTTTTCTTATAGAAAAAGTCTCAGATTCTGAGACATTTTTCTTATAGAAAAAGTCTAAGATTCTGAGACATTTTTCTTATAGAAAAAGTCTCAGATTCTGAGACATTTTTCTTATAGAAAAAGTCTCAGATTCTGAGACATTTTTCTTATAGAAAAAGTCTCAGATTCTGAGACATTTTTCTTATAGAAAAAGTCTCAGATTCTGAGACATTTTTCTTATAGAAAAAGTCTCAGATTCTGAGACATTTTTCTTATAGAAAAAGTCTCAGATTCTGAGACATTTTTCTTATAGAAAAAGTCTCAGATTCTGAGACATTTTTCTTATAGAAAAAGTCTCAGATTCTGAGACATTTTTCTTATAGAAAAAGTCTCAGATTCTGAGACATTTTTCTTATAGAAAAAGTCTCAGATTCTGAGAGATTTTTCTTATAGAAAAAGTCTCAGATTCTGAGACATTTTTCTTATAGAAAAAGTCTCAGATTCTGAGACATTTTTCTTATAGAAAAAGTCTCAGATTCTGAGACATTTTTCTTATAGAAAAAGTCTCAGATTCTGAGACATTTTTCTTATAGAAAAAGTCTCAGATTCTGAGACATTTTTCTTATAGAAAAAGTCTCAGATTCTGAGACATTTTTCTTATAGAAAAAGTCTCAGATTCTGAGACATTTTTCTTATAGAAAAAGTCTCAGATTCTGAGACTTTTTTCTTATAGAAAAAGTCTCAGATTCTGAGACATTTTTCTTATAGAAAAAGTCTCAGATTAAGAGACATTTTTCTTATAGAAAAAGTCTCAGATTCTGAGACATTTTTCTTATAGAAAAAGTCTCAGATTAAGAGACATTTTTCTTATAGAAAAAGTCTCAGATTCTGAGACATTTTTCTTATAGAAAAAGTCTCAGATTCTGAGACATTTTTCTTATAGAAAAAGTCTCAGATTCTGAGACATTTTTCTTATAGAAAAAGTCTCAGATTCTGAGACATTTTTCTTATAGAAAAAGTCTCAGATTCTGAGACATTTTTCTTATAGAAAAAGTCTCAGATTCTGAGACATTTTTCTTATAGAAAAAGTCTCAGATTCTGAGACATTTTTCTTATAGAAAAAGTCTCAGATTCTGAGACATTTTTCTTATAGAAAAAGTCTCAGATTCTGAGACATTTTTCTTATAGAAAAAGTCTCAGATTCTGAGACATTTTTCTTATAGAAAAAGTCTCAGATTCTGAGACATTTTTCTCAGAAACTGAGAAATTTTTCTCAGATTCTAAACATTTTTTCTATAGAAAAAGTCCCAGATTCAAAGTCCCAGATTCAAATTCTTAGATTCTGAGACTTTTTTCTATAGAAAATGTCTCAGATTCTGAGGCATTTTACTTACCATCGATTCCCCAAAAGTTGGTTTATACACTCAAAAAAAAACTTGTAAAATGATACCTCCTATTTGACAAGAATTTCTTGTTATTTTACAAGTATTTTACTTTTTACCAATAAAATTTTTTTGACGCGATAGAACTTAGAAGGAGGTCTCGTGATTTTACTAGATTTTTTGCTACCTCATATTTTACGAGAATTCCTAGTAAAAATTACGAGATTTTGTGTAATTTTACAGGCTTTTTACAAATAAAATTGTAAATTTACAACTTTTTTGGCGCAATAAAACTTACAAGGACTTCTCGTGAATTTAGTAGATTTTTTTGTAAAAAAAGTTAGCAATTTGAAAAATTAAAAAAAAAAAATGTAAAATTACAAAAAAAAAAATGTAAAATTACAAAAAAAAAAAATATAAATTTCAATCGAAAATGTTTTGTTAAAAAACAAAGTAAACTGTCAAATATTGGTAGAATGAGCTTACGAGACTTTTTCTAGTAATTTGACAAGTTTTTTTTTGTGTGTACTGATGAAATATTTTTTACATGATTTTTATAACTTTTCTATTTTTTATTTTGTTTCTTAATTTTGCTGATAAATTTTTAAAAATCTCCCCCAATTTACCCCACTATATATAAACATTGAAGATAGATTATAAATTATGAATAAACACTCGTAGTAATCATGCTAAGAATTATTTAAAAGGGGTTTTTGTAATTTTTTTGTATTGTATTTTGCTAAGAAATCAAAGACGAAAGATATGGAAAAATGACACCAAAGGGATTTAAACAAGAATTGTTTAAGATATTTAACCATAAATTCTTAACAAGTATAAAAAAAAATTGTAACAAGAGTTTGAGGTCACTTTCTGTAGGAAAATTAAAACATAACGAACACACACACACACAATTATAGAGAACAAACCCTAAAAGCCAAAAGAACAAAAAAAAATAGAAAAAAGTATAAAGTGAAAAACTTTAATTGCATGCAATAAAGTACATACAATACAAACACACACACAATTTTATACTTTATAACTTTTGTCTGCATTTAGAGCGAAAGAAAGGGGACGTACGAACGAACGAAAAGTCCTGTTGTAGAATGAATTTTTGGATTTTCATTTGACCCTCGAGATATAAGTAGTAACCAACAGATATACTATATTATTTAATCAGGGATGATCAAAAAAGTACAGAAATATTGGTTCTTGGGTGTAAGGATAAACCCAAAAAAGGACATTTTTACCTTTCTGATAATTTCATTTTTTGTAAGTGGAGAGCTTAAACAAAATAACACTGTGCTACAGTGAAAAAATACTTCTGATGTGACATAGTATAGGTTGTTGGTCTTGTCGAGTAGATCACAAAAATGCCCATTAAACTTGCCAGACACCCTCAAATTTTAGAGTTATGGTCAAAAAACGTTTTTTTGGGACTTTTCTCACTAAACCTTTTGTAATTCAGAAAATTTTCAACCGATTTTAAATTTTTTAACTGTTTTTGATAGAAGAAGGGGGCTTTCCATGTGTGTGAATTGGTCTATACATATAAGAAAGATATTTATAGATTTTTTCTATAAAATCTATTTTTTTTGTTAATTTTTGAAAATTTTTCGAGTTTATCGATTCTTTTCTGCTATAGTTCATTCAACAACCTTTATATTTATGAAAGTATTTTTAAAGAAAATTTGATTCTGAATACGATAAGCTTTATCCTGAAGAAATCGGATAACAATTGGCAGAGTTGTGATAATTTTTCTAAAAAAGAAAATTAAGATTTTGCAGGAAATCGCTGTTTAGATAACCCAGACAAAAAAATAAATTTATCAGAAATGGTCATGTAAAATATTTTGAAAGGTTTTTCGCGCGCTGAATCCGAATCTGGCCTTTAAATTGCTCTATCTCATCAGGTTTTTGAGATATTTAACATAAATTGATATACACTCAGAAAATTATGTAAGTTACTACATGTTAGTTATTTGTATACTTTACATTAGTTAGTTGTTTTCAACTACAAAGTCAGTTGTTTTTGTATGAAAAATATCAAACAACTATTTCTGTTAGTTATTTTAAGTCGTGTTTTTGAACAACTAACAAAAAAATACTGTGATGTAGTAACAGTTATTTAAAGTAGTTAATTTTATTTTTTTTATATCTGAAAAATTTTCAAAGTTTTTTTCCAAAAAATAAAAATAAATTTTCGTTTTTTTTATTTTTCACAACTTAAAAAAAAAATTTGGTCTTAAATTTTTTTTCGAAAAATTTTTTGATTATTTTATTTTTACTACATTTTATTTGTTTTGACTACAAATGTAAGTAGTTTTTACTACATAAGTCAGTTGTTTTTTGTCAGTTAAAATAACTAACATTGTTAGTTGATTTAACTGAAAAAGTAGTTGACCCCAAAACAACTTACAAAGTAGTTATTTTAACTGACATTTTCAGTTGATTTTACTAACATAATTTTTTAAGTGCACTCAGAAAATTATGTAAGTTACTACATGTTGGTTATTTGTATACTTTACATTAGTTAGTTGTTTTCAACTACAAAGTCAGTTGTTTTTGTATGAAAAATATCAAACAACTATTTCTGTTAGTTATTTTAAGTCGTGTTTTTGAACAACTAACAAAAAAATACTGTGATGTAGTAACAGTTATTTAAAGTAGTTAATTTTATTTTTTTTATATCTGGAAAATTTTCAAAGTTTTTTTCCAAAAAATAAAAATAAATTTTGGTTTTTTTTATTTTTCACAACTTAAAAAAAAAATTTGGTCTTAAATTTTTTTTCGAAAAATTTTTTGATTATTTTATTTTTACTACATTTTATTTGTTTTGACTACAAATGTAAGTAGTTTTTACTACATAAGTCAGTTGTTTTTTGTCAGTTAAAATAACTAACATTGTTAGTTGATTTAACTGAAAAAGTAGTTGACCCCAAAACAACTTACAAAGTAGTTATTTTAACTGACATTTTCAGTTGATTTTACTAACATAATTTTTTAAGTGTATCAAAAACTTAATAAGATAGCGCAATTTCAAGGTCAAATTCGAATTTAGGAGGTCAAAAACCTTTAAAATAATGATACGCGACCTCTCAGTATGTTCGTTTATTTTTTTTATTTTTTTGCCTGGGTTATCCGCACGGCAATTTCATACAAAATCTTAATTTTCTTTTTTAGAAAAATTATCACAACTCTGTCAATTGTTATCAGATTTTTTCGGCATAAAGCCCATCGTATTCACAATTAAATTTTCTTTAAGAATGCGTTTATAAATATAAATGTTGTTGAACGAACTATAGCAGAAAAAAATCGATGAACTCAAAAAATTTTCAAAAAATAACAAAAAAATTTGATATTGTTGAAAAAATCAATACATATCTTTCTTATATGTATGGACCAATTCACACACATAAAAAGCGCTATCCTTCTTATATCCAAAACAGTTGAAAAATTGAAAATCGGTTGAAAAATGTTTAAGTTACACGTGGTTTAGTAAAAAAGTCCCAAAAAATCGTTTTTTGACAATAACTTTAAAATTTGAGGGTGTCTGGCAAGTTTGATGGGCATTTTTGTGATCTTTTCGGCGAGATCTCTAACCTTAACTACCTCATTTTAAAAGTATATTTGATTTTGTGTTTTTTGTAGCACAGTGTAATTAAAAAGACCGGTCTATCTGGGTCGACCGGTCTTCCCCTTACATATGGTCCGTCCATATTTTTCCTGGTAGTACTATCTTTTGAAAAACTTCCCAGATTTATTCTATCCATTTTTATCATCCCTGACAAACCTAACAAAGATACACAAGGATATCAACTAACAAGGACTTCTCTCACTTTCATACAAAGACTAGGAGTAAGGGCTTAAAAGTCCATCAGTTTTATGTTCTGTGTGTAAGTTTTGCTTCATATTTTTTGCCTTCCATTTCCTTTTTTTCTGTGCACACTGACAGCTGTTTGGTCAGCGTGAAATTATTTTAATGAGTTCGAAAGTCAAACAATTTGCATTTTGTGTGCAAAAGCTTCTTTTTTTTTTTGTTGGTCCAAAAAAAACTTTGGTGCTCTGGATCTTGTACATTAGGGTGGATCGATATTTTCTTTTTTTCGATAAAGTCAGAGTGTTAAGATTGGCTGTGCCGAATCTTTTATACACTCCAACATGTTAAACAAATAAAAAAAAAAGTGTGTTTTAATTCTCCTGCGTCCAAGCACAGAACTTTGAACATCTTCTGACATAAAATTTTTATTTATGTTTTAAAACACAAAAAACGTTCTTCCAACATGTTAAAAAAATAAAAAAAAAAAATAATTTAATTACAATTAATTGTTGCGATTTAATTTAATTACACAGTGCGACAACCAAAATCGGAATAGGAAAGAAAACGAAAGTTGACATTTTCCATAACAAAACCCTCAATGCGTTTTTTAGTTCAAAGTTAGACTTTTGTTACACGCATTTGAAGCTGGTGATATAACAATAATTACTTAAAAACCGTATAAGTGGCGTATACTTAATTTTGTAATTGTCTTTGAATAACAATCATACGCAACGGTGCACAATAGTTTATTTTTAACAATATGGTTATTCAGTTAGTACACTCTAAAAAATGAATGTTGAAAAGCAAGCATTTTGTGTTAATATAAGACATGCGCGGGCACAAGGGGGTGATGCGAAATTCCACCCCCCCCCTACCAAATTTCAAAAAGAAACAAAAAGAGAAAAAAAAAAGAACACAAATGAAAAAAAATTAAAGAAAAAGAAAAAAGAAAGAAGGACATTTTCTAAAAAATTTTCCGAAGGAAAAAAATCTCGAATTCCGAAAATTTTTCACAGAAAAAATCTGAAAATTTTTAAAGGGAAGATTTGAAAATTTTTAAGGATAACTGTGACTTAATCTGAAATTTCCTGTGAAAAAAATATCTAACAATCTTATTACTAATTTTGGTATAAACATTTTTTTTTTGTATAGAAAAATGTTACAGGACCTTAATTTGGTTTACATACAAAATGTTTAAATAGGAAAAATATCTTTAAATCTTAAAAATGTTAGTAGTCTAACTATTTAAAACTTTTTTGGAAAATTTTTTCAGAATGTCTTAGAATCGGTCACAGACGCTGAGACTTTTTCTACAGAAAAGGCACAAAAAAACTCTAAAATTTTTCACATCATTTTTCTTTAGGTAAAAGGTCTGAAAAATCTTTGACTTTTTCTTTAGAAAAAAAGTGTCAGAATCTTAGAATTATTTTATATAAGAAAAACGTCTCAGAATCTGAGACTATTTCTATAGGAAAAACGTCTCAGAATCTGGGACTTTTTCTTTAGGAAAGGCTCTCAGAATCTCAGACTTTTTCTATAGGACAAGGGTCTTACAATCTGAGACTTTTCTATAGGAAAAGGTTTCAGAATCTGATACTTTTTCTGGAGGAAAAACTTCTTACTTTTTATAAAGGAAAAATTTCTCAGAATCTAAGACTTTTTCTATAGAAAAAAGGTCTCAGAATCTTTCATTTTTTCTTTAGGAAAAAAGTGCCCGAATTTTAGACTTCTTCTATATAATAAAAAGCTCTCAGGATATGAGACCTCTTCGATAGAAAAAAGGTCTGAGAATCTAAGACTTTTTCCTTAATAATAAGGTCTCAGAATCTGAGACTTTTTCTATAGGAAAAAGGTCTAAGAATCAGAGACTTTTTCTATTGGAAAAAGGTCTAATAATCAGAAACTTTTTCTATAGGAAAAAGGTCTAAGAATCTGAGACTTTTTCTTTAGGAAAAAGGTCTCAGAATCTGAGACTTTTTCTATAGAAAAAAGGTCTCAGAATCTAAAATTTTTTCAGTACAAAACAAATCTAATAATCTATAGGAAAAATATCTCAAAAATGCTTTAAAATATGAGACTTTTTATATAGTAAAAGGTCTCAGAATCTGAGCCTTTTTTTGTGGAAAAAGAGTTCTTAGAATCCCAGTTGGAAAATCTGTCTCTGAGGAAATTTCCACAGTGATTCCTTGAGGAAATGTCTTCAGGTTCTGACAAATCATAGGTAATCCTTGATGACATATCCTAACATTGTCGGAACTGAATGTTTGCTTTTAGAGTGTGATCGATTCCTCTAATACGTCTACAAGGAAATGTCTTCAGAATAGATGTGGGACTAATAAACTGGAGGTTCCAGGTTCAAATCCAGTTGGGACTAAAAAAGGCGAAAAGTTTTTTCTAATAATGAGAAAGATAATTTATAAAGGAAAATGGATTAAAGTAAAAACTAAAGGAAATACGAATTTTTTTTGTATTTTCGCATGGCCTACGTCAGACAATTCCCCAAAGACGTCTTAGGTGACATGTCCTCAGAAAGTCAGCCCAGACCACTGCTGACTTTGAGTGACGACATTTTAAAAATTTGTATGAAACTGTCCTCAACGCGGTACATAGAGATTAGAGCACCCACAAAATGTATGGGATGTGCAAAATTGTATTTTTTATCGCTCCCCGCTCATTTTCGGTTGAGTTGGGATTAAAAAATAATATCTATCCAGAAATTGGACTTCTAGGTTGCAAACAGGCCAAGCAGTTTGAACTTTTGACCTCAAAAATGGGCTAAAAAACCTTTATAGATTAATTTAGCTGTAACTCTTAAAATAAAAGTTTTTCGAAATTAACTTTCATAACAATTTTTTTGTAGAATCAAAATGCAAAGATTTTCCTCTCATACTGTTTTGACCTAAATATGTCCGATCGTGGTGTTTTAAGCGGTTAAAGTCGAAATTTGGGTCTGAACTTTTTTTAAAAAAATTCTCGTAAATTTTTAAATTGGGGAAAATTTGAGCTCCTTGCACAATTCACTAGGGTATTGAATGTAGTTTTCCAAAATTTTTTTTTTTGCTAAAATATATCGACTGTTCCATGAAAAAATCCCAAAGTTCTACTCTGAATCTCATTTTTTTACAATTCATCCTCAATATAGGCGAATACTCACTTTGTAATTCCGTGAGTTTCGCACCAAAACTTCTGTCTAGGATTTCCCTAAATATATATGGGGTATTCAGTGCCAAATTGGACACTTTGAAATTTTTTTTTTTACATTTTTTAATTATTTTTAAATTTTTTTAAAACCCATTAAAACCCCCATCAAAGTTTGTTTTCAAATTTTTTTAAATTACCCGTTTCAAAGATATGGAATTTTCAAAAATAAACTATCGTTTGCCGTATTTTTATCGTAACAAATTCAAAAATGGTCAACATTTTTTTTTTTTTTTTTTTAATTTTTGTTTTTTTATTAAATATTTCTTAAAGTGTTCTAATATGCAATTTTTAAATGATTGCTCTCTTTGTTTTGTTGTTTTCAATCTTTTCTTAAAATTTTTTATTTTATTTTTTTTATTTTTTTTTTTTTTTTTTCGTGGTAAACTTAATATTTTCTTAAAATTTTAAGCTTAAGTAGATCGTGGGATTTTGGTAATTAATATATTCAGCGGTTTTTGATTTTTTTTTTGTTTTCCAATCTTTATTAAAACACTTTAAAGAAAATACTAAAATTTCAACAAATTATTTCGAATTTGGACCATTTTTAAAGAAGTGAAGACAGAACAAAATCGTGTTTTTTTTTTTTTTAATTCGATATTTTTTAAACGGATTGTCAAAAAAGATGTCAAAATTTACTTCGAATGGGTTTTTAAAGGGTACTAAAAAATTTAAAAAACATAAAATTAAAAATTTTCCAAGCGTCCGATTTGGCATGGAATACCCCATATATACTATGTGAAATCCTAGACTCATCTTTCGATGCGTAAAACATGCAATGACAAAGTGAGTACACCCTCATAACGTAGTTGGAGGTCAAAAAATTGTGGTTCAGGGTATGATTTTGGCAATTTTTCATGGAAGGGTCGATATATTTTTGCAAAAAAAATTTTTTTGGAAAACTGCATTCAATACCCTATTAAATTATGCAAAGAGCTCAAATTTTCCCCAATTTGAAAATTTACGAGAATTTTTTTAAAAAAAGTTCTGACCCAAATTTCGACTTTAACCGCTTAAAACACCGCGATCGGGCATATTTAGGTCAAAACATTATGAGAGAAAAATCTTTGCATTTTGATTCTAAAAAAAAATTGTTATGAAAGTTAATTGTGAAAAACTTTTATTTTAAGAGTTACAGCCAAATTAATCTATAAAGGTTTTTAGCCCATTTTTGAGGTCAAAAGTTCAAACTGCTTGGCCTGTATGCAACCTAGAAGTCCAATTTCTGGATAGATATTATTTTTTACTCCCAACTCAACCGAAAATGAGCGGGGAGCGATAAAAAAAACAATTATGCACATATGGGTGCTCTAATAGAGATGTCTTGTGGATGCCAGCAGTGACCCTGACATGTCACCGCTCCGTCACTGAGGATGGCTCGAGGACGTTGCCAACTGGGATCTGAAAATTTTTCTTTGATTTTTTCTGTAAGTACAGATCGAGCACGGGCTCTAATTATATTTGTTATAAGGGTTCAAGTTGAAAAAATGCAGAAGAAAAATTGAATTTCTAAAAATTATAGATATTTCTGGTATTTCCCATACCGGTTTCAAACACCCCATTTAAGCTTGATTTACATGTTAACTACCCTTGACCACCCTTATCTACTATTTCCCAGTATTGGGGGATAACAGTTGTCAAATTCAAATAATTTTTCATACAAAATTTTTAAACCCGGCAAATCGTATCACTAATACTGGGAAATAGGAGATAAGGGTGGTCAATGGTAGTTAACTTGTAAACTGCCCTTTAGTGTTATCATCAGCAGGATTTTAAATGTCGGTTTTTCTTGTTAATGAAAAATGTCTGAGAATCTGAGAAGAACTCTTTTATTCTGCACCATTTTCCCTATAAAAAATGTCTCAACATTTGATTTTCTATGTAGGAAGAATATCTTCTACTGAAAAATTCTCAGATTTAGACTTTTCTCTATTCTAACAAATCGTAAACAACACTATTTAAAAAGGGGAGGGCGAGGATGAAATTTTCTACAAAAATATTGCCCATAAAATTTTACAATATACGTCAGAGCTCACCAAAGCCCAAAAATTAATGCAAACTCCAAAAAAGAGTCAAGTTCAAGATTTCGCATTCAAAAAAATTACAAAAAAAATTAACCCTTAGTGGGCAATCTTGAATTTGATTGGTTTTTGGTGTTTCTGTTAAGTTTTTGGGCTTTGCTGTGTTCTGATAGTAAAATTTTATGGGCAAAATTTTTGTAGAACATTTCATTCCCGCCCTCCCCCTTTTTAATGGTATTTTTTACGATTTGTTAGAATAGAGCCAAAAAATACATTTATTCGATGAGATTTTTCAAAACGTCGAAACATGTATATTTTTTTACCCTCCACTTAGTGATAGAGGGTATATATAAGTTTGACATTCCGTTTGTAACTCATCGAAATATCGGTCTGGGACCCCATAAAGTATATATATTCATGATCCCCGATCGATTTTAAGATATTCTAGCGATGTCCGTCTGTCCGTCTGTCTGTGGAAATGGTGATCACGACCAAAATACTACACGGATATGACTGAAACTTAACATATTTATTGGAAGTTCTCCTGAGAAGTTTGGTATTGCATTTGAGCCATATCGGTTCAGCGGTTCAAAAGTTATGAACGAAAATGTAAGAACACCTCAAAAATTTTAGTACATTCAACATAACCTAAAAATACAAAATGCTTTAATTCGGCTGCTGGTTGACATATGTGAACATAATTGAACACCAAATGGTATTTAAACAAGAACGAACACATTTTTGACAAAAAATAAATAAATCGCGGATTTTTTTTTTAACAAATTTTTTTTTTTTTCGCGGAAATTTTTTTTTAAATTTTTTTTTTTTTAAGTAATTTCCTTTTGAAAAACTTTTTTTGGAATAATCTTTTTGAAATTGTGGAGGGTATCACTACATTCGGCAAGGCCGAATTTAACTTTTTTACATGATTTTTTTTGTTTCCTCTACCAAAATCTATCGTCAATCGTTAGTTAAATCAGTTTATTGGCAACAAAAACTAGCCTAGGCCACCTAAATTTCATTTGTGTGTGTTTTTACACTAATGAAAAACATCGATCCAATCGGATCGATGTTTGGACTTGGGACTCATTTTCCGAAAAACACTGGTGTAGGGTATTATATGGTCGGTCTTGACCGACTATAATTTTCTTACATGTTTTATTTATTGCAATACTATTTTTACCTTAAATGAAATAAATTTAAGAAAAATAAGTTATTGTCGAAGGAAAAAATTTTGTAGGGACCAAAAAATGTATCCGATTATGATAAAAACCTTTCTTCAGTAATGTCCTACTACTTAAAAAATATTTTCAGCAAAAAAATGATTTTTTGGAATTTCTTGATTTTCTAGTCAGTAAAGAAACACAAAGGCATTGCCAACCAGGTATTTGTGTAAAAATTTACCCTATAAGGCAACTGTTCTGACCCCGACGCGAAATTAAAAAAAAACGAAAAATCGCTCCACCCTATTGTATATGTTACGTATGTCTATGTGTTTGTATGTGCCTGTAAAGGAATTATGATGATGGTGTTCGTATGCTGGAGCAGAATCTTCCTATTTTTTTCATTTTGGGCTAAGGGAATATCACAGTACAAAGTATACAAAATCCATAGTTTAGCATGTCTACGAGTGGTTGGTTGGTTGTTTGGTGCTGTTAATGGTGATGAAGCAAAAGTTTGCTCAATGCTCTTAAGCGTTAAGCGAATTTTATATGAGTTAAATTACTTTGGATTATTAGCCACAAAAGTAACATCAATTAGCACCACAATATAGTGTTTACACTAACAAAAAGAAAAACCCAAAAATTGGCTGGTAATAAAACAAAAAAAATATATATTTATTTATAAAACTTCCCTCAAGATGTCGACAGTTCAAACATCAACGTGCTGTTTAGCTGAAGTGATGAGATGATGATGATGATGCTAGGGAATCCATAAGTTTTAGCAGCACTTGACCCTATTTAAACACTATGTCCAACAATTATGGAGATGTTAAGTGCAAAATATTAAGAGAATGATGCGGAAATTTTGAGTGTAGAAACTTTATTAACATACTGTACGGATATATATTCTCTTTAGCATAAGAAGGTTTATATTTAATTTTGAAATTTACTTACCACATAAAAAAATTTCTAAAGTTAAACTTTCAACTTTTTTAATCGTTGTGTATAATTTTCATTATTTTTCATTACATTGAATTTTTACACAATGGGACAAAAGAGTGCTGATACGAAAAACTGTTTAAAAGTCTTAAGATATACTAATTTACATTATATATGAGAAGAACGAGAAAACCAAATAGAACTGAATGCATCTGGTAATTATTTTCTTTGAAAAACTCGCTGAAGGTGTTGTTGTCAGGGTTGCCAGAATTGTTGGGTACAAAATCGTCAAAAATTTACGATTTTTATAAAAAAAATCGTCAAAATCGTCATCCCATTTGCAGAAATCGTCAAAAAAATCGTCAAAATAAAAAATGTACATTTATCATTGATTAAAGATTCATTCAAGCGATGTCCGCCCGTATGTTGAAGACATGATGCAGTCCAAACCAAAAGATCTAAATCCATGCAGTTTGGCTCAAATATATCTTATGGCCATTGGATGGTTCAGTTTGAAAATTGACAAAACCAGACCTGGGTTTTGTCAATTCACCCTCTTAAACATATGAAATATTTTTATGAAAGAAAAGATCATGCAGTTAGGTCAAGTTAATTAGAAAATGTTTTATTTTTCGTCCGCCCTTTTCTGTGGACACTTCCATAAAAAACAAGTAAGAAAATTATAGTAGGTCAAGACCGACCTTTAATTATTGTAAAAAACACTTACAAATTAAATTTGAGTGAAATGAACTTCTTTTTGTTAAAAATAAACATCTTTAATTGGAGATCGGCGAAATTTTCGCATGAGGCGGGCCTTAGTCCAAAAATGGTCCGATAATAATCAGATCTGATAAGGTTATTAAAGTACGCGTTTAACATACACAAACAGATTTTTAATTAAATATTTTCTATTTTCATGAAATTTGAGAAATTTATGTGAAAATCGGGAAGGTGGTTTGTATGGGGGCTATTAGAAGAACTGGTCCGATTTCTTCAAAATTCGGAGCGGTGATTTGTGTAGATAAAACATGATTACCTGCCAAATTTCGAAAAGATACCTATTATAATGCGGTTATTAGAGTCATTTGAGTCAAAACTAAAGAGGTCCTTTGTATGGGGCTAGGTCTAAATATGGACCGATTTTTTCCAATTTCAATAGACTTCGTCCTTGGGCCAAAAGAGGCTTTAGTTTCAAATTTCAAGTCAATTGATTAAAAATTACACCATTTACATGGACAGCCGGACGGACGGACGGACATCGCTAAATCGACTCAAAAAGAAAACACGCTAACTTTTGAAAGACTTTACGGAGGCTCCTGAAGTTTGGCATATTCATATATTGGGCATTTACCAGGTCAGGTTGGTATTGCAATCCAGCGAAATCGGTCCAGTGGTTCAAAAGTTATGAGCAAATGACTGAAATTCAGCAAGGGGTCTTTGTGAACTTTTGAGATAAAAAACACGCTAACTTTCGAAAGACAATTCTGATGCTGAAGCTTAGTATGGCCTGGTTCGTATTGAATTTCAGCCAAAATAAATTTCAGATTAGTTTCACCTTAAATTCACGTGTTGAAAACCCGTTAAACATGTTTTAAAAACATTGGTAAGTCACAAAAATATTTTATAACGTATTTTTGTCACTCAAAAATATTTTTACACAATAAAAAAAAAATACACTCGAAAAAAATTTTACACTCAAAAAAAAAATTAGTAAATTATTATTTTTTTTTTTCAAAAAATTACTAAAAAAAAGTTGTTTTGCACAAAATAAAATATTTCTAATCAAAATTGTTAGTTTTTGCACGTTAGAAAATTAACTATCACTTAAAAACGGCAGTATTCATAGATTCGGCCAAGTCGAATTTAACTTTTCTACTTGTTTTAACTAACAATAAGAAAAAAATATTCATTGAATACTAGGTTAGGGGTGGTGGAGCCTAAAGTTCAGACTCCTAGCATAGACCGGCTGGTCCATAGCGATACCACAATTTCCTTCAGCGCCGAGGATAAAACGCGTTAGTCAATGTTGCGAACACTTTTAGTTGCGTAAGGTCCGTAGCCGCGATATCCTCCAGATTCTCGATTTCTGCTTTACCTAGTATTCGCTCGCGGTGTCTGGCCAATGCGGGGCATTTGCACAGAATATGTTCAACTGTTTCATCTGTATTAGGTTCATCACATCTTCTACAATTGGCATCCGATAGTCCCATAGTTTTCGCGTGAAATTGAATTGAATTGAATTGAATACTTTGAATAATAAAGTTTCATTAAAAAAATTTTAAAAAGTAGACAAAATTTAAAGGTTTTTGTTATTTTTAAAAATCGTAATTTTTTTGGGCAAAAATCGTCAAATAGGCATTTTTGCTATTTTAGGGAGTGAAAATCGTCAAAATGCAGAGAAATCGTCAAATCTGGCAACAGTGGTTGTTGTATGCCGTTCTCTTAGGTTTCTTATACAATTTTTCCGATTTTCTCCTGAATTCTGTATACTTACTCGGAATTTGTTTATTTGCCATCTCGTAGGACTGTTAACATGACCGGATTCTACTTATTTGACATTTAATGGATGATCAGAAAAAAGGTTGTAAAATTCTTCAGTCTGTGTGTTGCGCTGAATTTTCTCGATTTACAATAAAAATAATTTTTTCTTAATCATTCTGATTAATTTTTATTTATATAGATAAAAAGTGTTTTATTCAAAATATTATATTTTGAATTGGTTTATTACAGCTCGAGGTCATTATTTTTTTACTAGTTAATGGTGGGTATACGAGTTATTCAACATAAAAGTAATTCTGATATTCAATTTGTTCAAAAGTTTCATTTAAATGGATAATTTTAATCTGACACACATTTGAAGGAGTGCTGATTATGGAAGGGTGGCATCTTCCGAAAGCTGTCGACATCTCCTGTGTTGTCACTTGATTTTTTTTTTTCATATTTTCTCATTGAACAACAATTATTATTTCTCACAAATAATTAATATGGACTCAAACCGAACTAAATAAAAATTCAGTTATAAAATATACAGTCCAACAATATATAAACACAAGTATGATAGAAGAATTTTTAAAAAAAAATATTTTTCTCTTTTAAATTTATTTATGTTGGTAATTTTTGCAAGACTTAGTCGACGCGTGTTTCGGAATTTGTCAGATTTTATTGTCAAGATTATTTAGCAAATATAAATACCCTATACTATAAGTAGCAAAGGAAATTTAAATACGCTAAATATTCTTGACAATGACATCTGACAAATTCCGAAACAGCCTTAGAGTCGACCAAGGCTTGCAAAAATTACCAACAAAAATAAATTTAAAATAGAAAAATAATTTTCTTGAAATTTATTCCATGAGAATTCTTAGTTTTGATTAGTAAAGGAAATAATGGCCTCGAGCTTGAAAAACCCTACTCAAAATTTATTTCTTAATAAATTAAGTTCTTATTATTCGACCTTTGAAATTTTAAATAAAAATCCCCTGATAATGATTCTCAAAGAGAATCGAAGTATTAGAATGGAATAAAAGAATATTTATTCACAAGAAAAAATTGGCCTCGAGCTCGAAGAATTTTTTTTTATTTCTTAATAATAATTAATATGGATTCAAATCGAACTACATTCTTAAATAAAAATTAACTTTTTCAATTTCAAAAATTTTTGTTATGTCAAAACTTTTGTTCTTCTGTGTCTTATTTTTAATACAGAGTTAAAAACAAATGCCAAAAGGATTTTGAGAGTTTTTAAAGTATATGATGATGAGTAAGTATCCTATTAAAAACCATTAAAAACCAAACAAAAAAGTTATTTACTTGCATAACAAAAAAAAATATTTATAAATAAAATAACAAGAAAACTAGAACTTTGTTTGGCGAAAAAACCACAACAGAATTTAAAAAAAGGGAAAAAGTAAAAGCAACAGTATGAAGGAAGGCAGAGTTGCAAACAACAAACGACAAAAATAAAAACAACAACAATAACTTCATTATCCTAAAAACAGACCACAAAGAGTTGTTGCTCTTATCAGGCCACATCAATAAGCCTTTGTTCCTTGTTTTTTTTTTTTTTTTTGTTATCAAATACGAAAGCAAAAAACTGTGGAATATAAGCTTATAGGCAGTGATGCCAGATTGTTTTTTTAGATTCATATAAAATCATTTCAACTTGGCCAGCCTAGTAGCTATTATAAATATAAAATACTCCAAAAACCAAAACCACAGTCGAGCAGTGCAGCTGTTAACTGCCGCAGCCTGACAAAACAATGCTAAGAAATTGTGTTTCTCGCTAAGGACATTTATAACTTTTTCTTTCTTTCAGAGAGGGAAAGAATGGAATTTCTCCCCCAAAAATTTCAGAATCGGATAACTTTGGGAAATACATGTATTTCAAATGGATATTTTTTAGGATATGAGAATCATATTATTAATTATCAAAATTTTTGATTTTTTTATAGGCAAAATGTTTTAGGATTCTTGGATATAAAAAATTTTGTATAGAAAATATGAGAATTATTTCTGACTTTTTTTATAAGAAAAGTGCATCAGAATTTAAAAATTATTTATAAAGAAAAAATGTCTCAGAATCTTAAATTTGTTTTTTGTACATTTGTGAAACAAATGGAACATATGTATGTCAATAGTTTAGACTTGGTGAAAAAAGAGTTTTGGTAAAAAATTTAACTTTTTTTCACGAAAAACAAAATTATGATAAAAAAATTTGATGAAAACAAAATTTTTTAATGAAAAACAAGATTTTGATAAAGAAAAAAAAAAAAAAAAAACTGAGACAAAAAATATGGAGACAAATATGGAGAAAAAAAATTATGATAAAAATAAAATTTTATTGAAAAAAAAACTTTTTAGATAAAAAAAAAATTTTTTAAGTAAAAAAATTTATGAAAAATAAAAAAATTTGATGAAAAAAAAAATCGATGTAATAAAAAATTTGATAAAAAACAATTTGATGAAAAAACAACTTGATGTAAAAAAAAATTTTTTGATAAAAAAATAAAAAAAGAAATTGATGAAAAAAAAAATTTATGAAAAAAATGTATACAAAAAGTTATGAAAAACAAATTTAATGTAAAAAACATTTAATAAAAAAAAAAAAATTTGTTAAAAAAAATAAAAAATTATGAAAAAAAAAACTATAAAATGAAAAATTTTTGATAAAAAAAAAAATTTAAGTAAAAAAAAATTGATGAAAAATGAAAAAAAATGATGAAAACAAAAATAAATGAAAACAAGTAAGTGTTAAATTCGGCCGAATCTTTTATACCCTCCAACATGCAAATAAATAAAACAAAAACAAGTAAGAAAACAAAAACCAGTGTTTCCCGGAAAATGGGTCCCAAGTTCAAACATGGACCGATTAGATATATATTTTGTCGAATATTTAATAAGTGTAAAAAAAAACTCACAAATCAAATTTGAGTGAAATAGGTTTCGATTTGTTGCCAATAAACAGCTTTAATTGAATGTCGGTCGAAATTTTCACATGGGGCCGAAGTTCTAAAATGGTCCGATGGTAATCAGGTTTGATAAGGTTGTTAAAGTACGCTTTTAACATACACAAACAAAATTTTAATAAAATATTTTGTATTTTCATGAAATTTGAGAGATTTATGTGAAAATCGGGAAAGTGGTTTGTATGGGGGCTACAAGAAGAACTGGTCCGATTTCTTTAAAATTCTAAACGGTGATTTGTGTGGATGAAACATGATTACCTGCCAAATTAAAAAAATATACCTAATAAAATGCAGCTATTAGAGTCATTTGAGCCTAAACTAAAGAGGACCTTTATATGGGGGCTAGGTCTAAATATGGACCGATTCTTTCCAATTTCAATATGCTTCGTCCTTGGGCCAAAAGAGGCTTAAGTTTCAAATTTCAAGTCAATTGATTAAAAATTGCGACCTGTATGTGACTAAAAAAAAAAAAAAAAAAAAAAAAAAAAAAAAAAAAAAAAAAAAAAAATTCACTCAATTTGTTGGACGTGTTTTTTTTTGAGGCTCCGTGTCTGCGACTGTAAAGCTAAAAGCAGAGGGCTGAATTGTCTGACACCTTATTTGGAAGCAAGTTTACCGTACGTGCTATCAACACACTCTTTTTATTAAAGGAAACGTGAAGATTTTGGCAGTGTTTTTAATCATTTTAAATGGTAAATACATTCAATATTATTCTTAAATTAATTAAAACACTGGAAGGAGTTTATTATTTACACTAACACAACAAGAATAAAAACATATCAGCTGGCCTTGTTGCTCAATACTATTGATTGTAAAACAACGATAAATGTATCGATAACACATACGATCACAGAGTTGGCATACAACATAAACGTAAATAATTGGTTCGTAACTTGGATAACGAACCCTACAGTATGCAAAATACACCTTCTAACCCACAAGCAAAACGAAAATTCTTACAATTATCACCCCAAAGCGAATTAAGCACCAATATGAATTCAGATCAACTAGTACAGTTAATTAAAGATACTATCAACAGCAACTTGGATGAAAAGTTAAAAACATTGGCAACTAAATCGGACTTGGAAGAAATTAAAATAGAAGTTTCTGCTGTTAATACTGAAATAAGTACATTGCGGCAAGAAAATCAAGATTTAAAGGAAGAATTACTAAAAGTGAAGCAACAAAATGAGTGTAAAACCAGAGATATACTCTGGCTAGAAAACCAAATAAAATCGAATAAAATTTTTATTAAAGGTTTACCAGTTTCTAAGGAACTCATGGCAGAAGTAATGAAAATGTTTAAAGAGAAAATGCAAATAAGCCCTAAAATAACTTTTGTAAGAAAAATTTTTGAAAGAAACGATAAAATGGCAGTAATCGTTGAAGTAGAAACATCTAATCACCTGCAAGAAATATTTAGGAATACACAAAAGTTATCTGGCACTTCAATAAGCATTGAACGTGATCTTATTCCAAACAGACAAGAGAGGAAAAAAGTTTCTTTACACTTAAAGAAAAAACTTGTGGAAATTAGCAACGAGCACAGAATTGTAGTTCGGGAAGATAAAATTAAAGTAAAAGATACTTGGTTTAAGTGGGGTAAAGATAATAAATTCATGTCTGGCAATGCTGAAGGTAGAGAAGAACTTATTAAGATATACGGAAATAAAATGTCTTCGATTAACTTGAATTATGAAGAAATTTTAAAGGAAGTAAATTCAAAAAACTAGAGATCGTCTGTCGGCATAAAATAAATAACAATAAAAATCTAAAAAAATTCAACGCTCAAATAAATAAAATTACTCATTATATCACAATATTGTCTTACAACATAAATGGGTTGGAAAATAAATATTTACAGCCATATTTTTTTTAATTATATAAATAGTTTCGAAATTTTTGTATTGTTAGAAACCCACCTAGTAGAAGAAAAATTTGAAAACGTAAGAAAGTATTTTCCTGGATTTGATCTTTTTTTTGAGGCAGCTACAAGAGTTCATAGATTTGGCAGAGCCAGTGGTGGCATGATTTACGGCATTCATAAAAAAATAGTAGGTTTAGATATTTCATACGAAATCAAAAAAACATCAAATATATTGTACTTTATTTTAAATACAACAACCACAGTCTTCACTTTAGTGCCTATATACTTAAGACCAGCAAGTTGGTCCGATGATTTTAATAATCTCCAACAGTTTTTTGATAATAATAGCATAATAAACGCAATTTTAATTGGAGATCTAAATGTAAGAATAGGTGAATTGGATCAAGATATTGATATAATATATCAGGAGGCCTTTACGTCAGGTCTTGAAAAAAGAAGATCCAAAGATAAAGTCAGTAACCGAAAAGGCAAGCAACTAGTTGAGCTATGCACAAACCAGAACTTATTGATATTAAATGGTAGAACTCATGGAGATGAAGAGGGAAGTTTGACATATGTTAGCACTTTAGGAGATTCGGTTAATGATATTTGTGCTTCATCATTAGACATCATTCAATGTATCAATGCATTCACTGTTGGTAATCAAATCTGGTCCGATCACTTGCCAATTAACTTAAAGCTAAATGTTGCAAATGTTCGAGAAGAAAACAGCAAACAATTAAAATTACTTCCCAAACTACACTGGAAAAACAGTTTAAAAAATCAATATCAACGTAAACTTGATACAAATTTAGAGAAAATTAAATCTGTAAATTTAGAACCAAATCTTGCAATGTTATGCGAATCAATAAAAAAATCTACTATGGAAACAAAAACCCCACAGCAAAATTATGAACCAAAAGATGCCTGGTATAACAACAGATGCAACACGGCAAGGGAAGAAACTTTTAATCTCCTAAGAACTTACAGAAATACTAAAAATCCAGTAGATAAAGGCAATTATATAAGAAGTCAAAAAGTGTATAAACGTATATGTAAAGAGAGTAAAAATTATTATTACTGGCAATTAGAAAACAAAATAAATAATATATCTGATAGTAAGCAATGGTGGAAGACGGCAAAAGAAATTCGAAATTATAAATACCAAATATGTCCGAAAATTTCGGCGTCATCGTTTAAAACTTATTTTGATGAGCTATTAAACCCAAAACAACATACAGTAGAATTTCAATATGCCCCAACAATGAATATTGATCAGTATCTTGATAGCCCAATAACCATGTTTGAATTAAAGACTGTACTAAAAAACGTTAAATTAAACAAAGCCCCCGGTGAGGACCGTGTGCCCTATGAATTCATAGTTAATGCCACAGATATGTTTCTTAAACAACTTCTACAAAACTACAACAAAATATTTGCAACGAGTGAAATTGAAGATTGTTTTTCAAAAACCATAATCTTTCCAATATATAAAAAGGGAGACACTAACCAACCCGCAAATTACAGAGGAATTTCGTTTTTAAACTGTGTCGCGAAGATAATGATGGGAATTCTTAACGAACGATTATTTAACTGGGTAGAAGGCAATAAAATATTGACAGAATACCAGGCAGGTTTCCGAAAAAATTACTCTACATCTGATAACATTTATAACCTGTCGGCAATAGTTAGTATCAAATTGGCCGAAAAGAAAAAAGTCTATGCTTTCTTCGTAGACTTTAAGGCAGCATTCGACAAAATACCAAGAAATGCTTTAATTTATAAACTTTATATGATGGGAATCTCCTATAAATTTGTGAGTCTAATAGCGAGTATATATAAGGACACTAGATCAGCAGTGTGGACTGGTGAAGCTCTATCAGAATACTTTAAAACAAAATCGGGAGTGAAGCAGGGGTGTCTGCTTTCCCCACTGCTCTTTGCATTATATATTAATGATCTACATGAATGTTTAGAAGGTGGACTTTATATTGAGAAACATAATATACGATTATTGTTGTATGCTGATGACATAGTCATACTTGCAGATGAAGTTGAAGTGCTACAAAAAATGATATTAAACCTAGAAAGATATTGTGATATGTGGGGATTAGAAGTTAATCTTAACAAATCTGAAATACTTGTTTTTCGTAATGGTGGTAGGCTTTCTCAGCGTGAAAAATGGTTGTTTAGACGAAATTTGATAAAAATATCCTCTGAATATAACTACCTTGGAGTTGTGTTCACGCCCCAACTTAAGTTCAACAAACATGTTGAAAAACGAAATATCCAGGCAAAAAATGCTATCAACACAACATGGAGCAGTTTTCTAGCAAAAAAAGAAATAAATTTAACAATGAAATGGAAGATATATCTAGCAGTTTGTAGGGTTATACAGTCGTATGCGGCGCAAGTGTGGGGATTCGGTCATTTTGAAATTGTAGATAACCTGCAAAGATATTTTATGAAAAAAATACTAAAACTACCGAGCCATACACCAAACTATGTTATAATGCTTGAAACATCGGCTGAAGAGAGCCACATTTATACACTGGCATTACACTTAAAATATGTCAGTAAAATTTTATTCTACTATGAAGCAAATAGGCTACCAAACCTTTTGACAGAAATATTATTACGTAAAGAACTATTTTGGGTTAAGAATTTAAAAGCTAAATCCTCTGGTTTGAGAATACATTGGCCAGGAACAACACCTAATGTGAGTGAGTGGAATGCATTTAGTACGGAAATTCTCAGTACAATAAAAGAAAACAACATCCAGAAGAATCTACAATCGAAATTACAGAGCACTACAAGAATCTATAAATTCCTCGATAACACATAAGGTTTACTTTATCTTAACGGCGAATTCAAATTAGAAGACATCACATGGATTATGAAAGCCCGAGGTGGCATGATTTTTCTCAATGGTAATAGATTTGGTATAAATGAAGAACAACGACAATGCACTCTATGTAATCTTCGTGCTAAAGAAACTATGCAGCATTTCCTAGGAATTTGCCCAGTTCTTAAGGAATTTAGAATCCGAAGCTTCAACAAAGCTTCTTTAAGTGAGGCCGAAATGGGGCTTATTCTTGATGGCAACGATGTGATGTGCTGGAAAAATCTAATTAGCTTCTTAAAAACTGCTTTAAATTTTAGAAATTTTATGATAGCTGAGTACAATTAAATCAATAATGAATATTGCATATACCGACAGACGTTTTAACAAACATTGTCGTTAACAAATTTTTCTATTCTTTGTTTAACAAAATTAAAATAGTTTTAGTAAGAAACTAAGTAATTATGTAATCTAACATTTTGTAAATAAAGAATACATTATTATTAAAAAAAAAAAAAAATGTGACTAAATCGACTCAAAAAGTGATTCTAAGTCGATCGGTATACTTAAAAGAGGGTCTGGGACCACTATTTCGGGTAGTTACAAACATCAGCACAAACTCATTATACCCTGTACCACAGTGTAGGGTAAAAAAATTGATGCAAAAACAATTTGATGTAAAAAAAAAATTGATGTACAAAAAAAAATTTATGAAAAAAAAATTTGATAAAAAAGAAATTGTTGTTTGATAAAAAAAAATTGTTGAATAAAAATTTATTAAAAAAAAAACAAAATATGAAAAGAAAAATTTTTTGATGAAAAAAAATTTTTTTGTTGCAAAATATTTATGTTAAATTTTACTTACTAGCAGGTGAATGAAATCGAAATTTTCACACAAAAAATTATTAGCTAAAAAATTTCAATTAAATCTATTGATCAACAAAATTTTAATGAGTCAATTATTGTTTTGATCAACATTTTTGTTATTTTCTTTAACTATCAAATTACAAATTTTCAACATACCAGATTTTTTCCCTTCAATTTATTGTCATAAGCCTAAAATTATTTTGTTAAATCAATCATTATTTTAATTGACTTTAAATAAAAAATTTATCAAATTTTTGATCAAAATCGAAAAATTGATTGATTGAAAAAAAATCAATTAATCACCTACAATTTGATGATTGATATAACACTTTTCTTTATCGGAGGAGTTTCAATTAAAAAATTAATTGAATCCGCGTTTTTGTTGATTGAAATTCGTTTTCAATTCTTTCTGTGTTCTGATGTTGCGTCCTGCACCTAAAAACCTTATCATGTTAAAAGGCGAGAACCGAGTGTGCTAATGTATTTAGGTGTAAAAAGGCGTCGGCGTCAAAGGCGAACGGCGTCTACGTGCGAAAATTCTTTTTGCTCCTCGGGGCAGTAAGACCACTCGGTCACAACGGACCTCAGAGTCATAAACGTAAAACGTCAGCAGCCACTTACAACCTCAGACCATTTGGTCGATCGTTAAAAGAGTAAAGGATAATGCTAGTTCGTCTACTCAAAAAATTATTTCTTGCCAGAAAGCGATCAAGCTTTGCCCGTTCTAAAAAGGGTTTCCTATACCAAATCTACGATTTTCTTTCGAGACCGATAAGTCAAAATCATTCTTGCGGATACGTCAACAACTCAGCAGGGTCGGATGGAGTGTTAGCTCTTCTACGTTAGCACATCCATTGACAAACCTTTTCAGCGTTTCATGAGGGAGTCTTTCCCTAATGCTGGTAGGTGGCAAATGTCCAGCCAATCCCTAAAAAGGGTGTGGCTTCCTATCGGAAACGACTCTGTGACAGGTCCCTTTACATCAACATTTTTAATCTCGTTTTTTAAAAAAACTCTTTTCATCTGGCAACCCTGTAAATATTTGCAGCCTTTATATTTATTGTACTTATATAATTAAATTGTATACATGTAAATATATAAGTATTTGCCTTATTTTCTATACCAAAAAAAAAAAAAGTTTATTTTTTTTTAAAGATAAAATTTCCTCTCTATCTGTAGGGTAATTTTATATACACATAAGTACCAGTTTGTGGCTTTGGTTGGGCTGCCCGTGACCAATCGTCGTCGTTATAAAATCGTTAGTATATGGTCCTTTGATGTTTGATGTGGTTCACCATTTAACCAAATGAGATTATATTCAAAGGAAACACCAACATACTACTCGTAATATGTACAACAATGCACGCGTTTGCTTCAATGGAATTTTTCCCATTACATATTTACAATCGATTATGCTCGTATTATCTCATTATATGTTTTAAATATAAGTTAAGTGTAGAATATTGAAAAAGGATAATGTTTAGAGAGTTTTAAATTAAATTATGTGTAAGTTTAAGGTTTAATTCGTTTAAAACTACACAGTGAGGCAAATATCAAGGAACAATTGTTGGCAAATCACTTAAGAAGGTGGTAGTAGAAGCTGAAAATGAAACGTAGGATATGTCCATCGAAATCAATCGAAGTATAAAGAAGTTATATATAAAACCGGGGATTTTCAATGGTCTTTACCTTGGTCACTCCAATATTATTTCTTGAATGAAGTCCCGAGTAAAAATTTTAATATGATGCAATATATAATGATATGTAACACAATATATATTTATACGCAGTTTGATCCGAATAATGGTGGATGTTTTTGCATTAAAAAAGATCAACTTGTATAAAATATTATTTGATTTCATCCGAGTTTTGACCAGACATTGCCATATATTGGTGGATCTAATTAGATCTAATTGCATAAAAACATATAAAATCCTGATGTTTTTTGGTTTGAGATACACCATAGGTCAACGATACATTCACCAAACATATAATTTTCTAAAACAAAAAAATGTTTGGGTACGCTTCGAACCACATAGGTGATATACATAACCCTATCAAGGAAATGTTTAGGAACATTTTAAAAAGTTTCTTATACTTTGCCTAAAAACTTAGAAAATTTTTGGTTAATTGGAAAAATATATAGTTTTGTATGGAACAGAATAAGCTATATATAATTTTATGTTAAATTATACAGAAAAACAAATGTTGTATTGACCCTCATATAATTTTATATAATTATATCAACCGTACACCATTTAATCCGAAACATGATTAAATTATGTATAACTGCATATGATTGCATTTAAAAAATTTAGAAAATATCCTACGGGATATATAATCATATATGATATATTATGTTTAAATCAAATTATATATTGTTATATATGTTTATTTTTACTCGGGGTTAGAGAAAACTTTGATATTCCATCTGTGCTTCGCTTTGGACGGAAATTCGAGATCGTGATACCAAGTATACCAGAATTAGATGAAGGTGGTCCAAATGTGGACACTAGGGCGTCCCGTCAAATTTTCGAATTTCATGTCGTAATACCTGCCAAACGATGGCCACGTTAGAGCTGATTGTTGGAAAATTTATGAAAAAAATTCGCAAGGTCATCTTCAGTTGAAAAAAATTAAGTATTTCGACCAAAATTCTTATTTAAATTTTTTGACCAAATCCAGCTCAAAAATTCGGAAATTTGGCGCACTTTATTGAAAAAATATTTTAAAAATTCCAAAACCGCGATTTTGGCCCACATATGCAGATTTTTAAACACAAAAGTTATTTTTTATTTAAATCGGTCTCAAAAGTAGGAAAATGTTAAGTGTGTTATCTAAAAAATATTAAAAAAATATTTTGGTCAAAAAATGCTGATCAGCATCTGTGGGCCAAAATAGCAGATCAGCATTTTTGGACCAAAATCGCGTTTTTATACAGTCAAACTCGGTTATAACGAACTCGGTTATAACGAATTCTCGGTTATAACGAACTAATTCTAAAGTCCCGACGTTTTGGCATTAATTTTCACACAAAATACTTCTTTTATATCGAACTCGGTTATAACGAATCCTCGGTTAAAACGAACTGCTTATTATGGTCCCACGAATACAATTTCATGTGTATTTACCTTTTTATAACGAACTCCCATTAGTATTTTGAAATGTGCGGCAATCATGTTTACCAAACTCACAAAAAGTTAGAAATTTTTGGTTAATTTTATAGTTTTTAAAGAATTTATTTATATTTTTAATGTTTTCTTCTTGATAAGTAGTTTATTTATGAAAAAAACATCAAATGAAATGAAGTTGGACCTATTTTTTTTTTTGGAAAAAAAATGGTTGATATAAAATATACCCCGATTATAGCGAACTTTGCTTATAACGAACTATTCTTACTGGTCCCCCGGAGTTCGTTATAACCAGGTTCGACTGTAATTTCAAATATGTTTTAGATAACACACACAACATTCTCCAACTTTTGAGACCAATTTAGAAAAAAAAACAATTTAGACAAATTTAGACCAAAATCGCGGTTTTGAATTTTTTTGAATATTTCTCTAATTTAGATATTATGACATGAAATTCGAAAATTTAAATTTTATGTAGGTTAACCGCACTATTTAAACGTAACCGCGTAAAAAATCCTGTGGTTACGGTTAATTTTATTAGCATAAGAATAATAAAAAATTTAGAATTTAATAAATTCAATTTTCTATTGCAAAAATATTTCAGAATCTGAAAAATTTTCTGTAGAATAAACGTCTCTGATTCTGAGACAACTTCTTATAAATATATGCCTCAGAGTCTGAGACTCTTTCTTTAGAAAATATGCCTCAGAGTCTAAAAAATCTTCCATTTAAAAAAATTGTCCCAGAGTTCTGTAGAATAAATTTCTCAGATTCTGAGACAGTTTCTAATAAAAATATGCCCCAGAGTCTGAAACTTTTTCTTTACAAAATATGCCTCAGAGTCTGAATAATTTTCTATTGTAAAATGTTTCAGTGTCTGAAATTTTTTCTATTAAAAAATGCTCAGAATCTGAAACACTTTTATAAAAAATATGTCCCTGAATCTGAGAATTTTCTTTAGAAAGAATATATCATAATCTGAGAATTTTTCTACATAGCAAATTTCTGTCTTTCTACAACAAATCTTAAATCAGAGACTTTGGCTATAGAAAAAAATTTCAGCAACAGCTTTCTGGATATTTAAGACTATTTGATAACAATCCCTAGAGTCCAGTATTCTTATTTAATAAAAGTAATAAGTCTGAACATTTTCAAAGTGTGAAATATCTCAGAATCTGAAAATTGTTCAATCGACAAAATGTCTCAGAATCTATTGCTTTTTTACAGAAAAAATGTCTCAGAAACTGATACTTTTTCAATTAAAACAAAACACTGTTCTCGAATTTAACACTTTTTTTTAACAAGCTGGGCACCCTACTGGTAAAGTTAATTCAAGCACAATGGTGCTACCCGTTTTTTGAAGTTAGCGCTCGTATTCCCGATATTTTCGGTTTAAAATTTTGATTCAAATACAAAAAAAAAAAGATATATTTAAACGATCATTTTTAAATTTAAAACCATTCAAGTTAAACTAACAAAGCAAACCATAATACCGTAAATTTTTTACGCGAAAAACTTTTTTTTTTCGCGTAAAATCTTTATTTTCGTAAAAAAATTGGTTCAATAAAAATATTTTTAGTTTAATTTGAATTTACGAAAGCCATCTGGTGAAACTAGTTCGAGTACACTAAATCCCATTATAACATCAGTTTTTTTCAGAGTAATCGTATGTATTAGCGATATTCGCGATTATTTTTTTTTTAAGCAAAAAAAACATTTTATTTGTGCTATTTGGACAATTGTTGAATTTTTGTCATCTGAGCTCTATTGAATATACAAAAAAAAATTCGCGGAAATTTTTTTCGCGAATTTTTTGTCGCGAAATTTTTTTTCAATTTTCTTTTATTTCGCTATTAATTTATGAAAATTAGTAGAATACGATACAATACAGACACAAAATTGTTCGAAAAAATTTTATTTTTCGAAAAAAAAAAAAATTTTCGCGGAAAAACAATGCATTTTTTAAATATGGTTTAAATTGAGAAAGGTGTGAAAGAAAAATTTATTTTTCTAAAAATTTAAGACATCCTGCTTTTTTTAATTTATATTTAAAAACTATTCCACAAGCATAAAAATGAAGTTTTTGTATTACTTAAGCCTTACAATTTTGAATCGCGAATCTCGCGAATACGAGCGCTAACTTCGAAAAACGTCTATCACCATTGAATTTAGCGTACCCGAATTAGCTTCACCAGCAGGGTGCCCAGCTTTTTAATTTTTGCGACTAGCACAGTGTTAATAATTTCATTTTGAATTTTTGTTTTATAACTTTCTCCCACCAAAACTCAAAAGCTATATCCTCCACTGTGAGTGCTCCTATACGGAAATTTGTTATATCAACAAACGTTTGTAAATTTTGATTGTAGAAAAATGTTTTTTTTTTTTTTTTCAACAAAGAAATTCAACAAACACAATTTGTTGATCTGACAAAAGTAAAAATCTTAATTTTTTTTTTCAGCAAACACAATTTGTTGATCTGACAAATGATTTTTTTTTTCAACAAAGAAATTTAACAAACACAAACACTATTTATTGACATGATAAAATAGTTTTGAAATAAAATTACTTGACTAAGTTTGTTGAAAACAAAATCGAAGTTTTGTATTATGGACTAACCGGCGGCCGTTTTTACTAAATGTTTAGTTGAAATCATGTTTGGTTGATTTACAATTGATATTTGATGATTTAAATTTGGCAATTTTATTTTCTGTGAACACAAGACATATTTCGTGCCAAATTTCGGGAGTCCAGCTCTTTTGATTTGTACTGATGTATGCATTCCAAAGATAGACCGACGAACATCCCTAGAATGTCTTAAATACGATTTTGCTTATTTATAAAACAAAAAAAAAAGAAACAAAATTAATAAAAGAAGGTTTTGGAGAAATTTATATGGAGCACCTGAATCTCGGAAGAAGTAATCAACAAAAATAACTTAACATTTTTAAAGTGTTGTTTGCTACTCAAGTCATATTAAAAATGACAATAAATATCTTCAAATTTAGAAAAAACAAACTTTGTTGACTTTTGTCACTGTTAAATTTTTAATATGAGATTGTTTTTGCTTGATTTGAAATTTGATTTTTTTTTGTACAGTAACTGTCATACTTTTCTGTGCTTATTTATAAAGTTTTAAAAGGATCAAAATGGTTAATTGATAAAATTTCGTAAAAATGGTTGTTAATATATTTTTCTGAGTTAAATTCTAAAATAAAAACTGGCTAATATAATCGTTGCTTATAAAGCAATAAAGTAATTTTTATTTAAAAAATATGTTTTAATATTAAAACATAATACGTTTTTATGAAAAAAATACTGTATTTTACCCATAAAAAATGTTATTTTCTTTTAAAAATAACAACAAAATATAAGTAAAAAATAAATAAAAATAACACAAATTATGTTTGTTCGTGCCTTTTATGTTACTTATTCAAACTTGTACTGTATTTTTTTCATTTTTTAATAACTTCGAAAAATATTATGGCAATAAGAAATATAACGAGTATCATAAAAATCATGCCATAATACAAGTATAATAATGTCAGAAATAAAATGAAATGAATGAATATAAAAACTGACTTGACTACAATACATTTGTAAGTACTACCACCACCATACAATACATATAAACGAAATAATACAAAAATCCTTATTCATTCATAGTCGAAACAACAACAAAAAAAACACAGGTATGAGTAATTCCATAAACTGCAAGTGTCCTGCTAAGGACAAATTATAAATGAAAACACTGAACTCAGACAAAAACTTGTCAAATTACTAGACAAAGTCTTATAATCTCCATTTTAGCAATATTTGACAGTTGTTCTTGTTTTTTAAAAAAAAAAATTTCGATTTATTTTTTTTTTGGTAATTTTACATTTTTCTTTTTGCAATTTTACAAATTTCCAAGGAAATTTTACAAAAAAAAAACAGTTAATTCACGAGAATTCCTTGTAAGTTTTATTGTGCCAAAAAGTTGTAAATTTACAGTTTTGTTGGTAAAAAGTTTGTTAACATACAAAAAAAGTCGTAATTTTTACTACACTTAAAAAATTAAGTCATTAACTGTTTGTAGTTTTTTTAAAAAGTTTTACGTTTTGTCGTTTTTAAAAGAAACAAGTAGAAATTTGCCAAATCTATGAATACCCTCCACAATGCATTTTTTAATGGATAGTACATTTTTTAACGCGGAAAAATTAACAATTTTGATTAGAAATATTTTATTTTGAGTAAAAAACTCTTTTTTTGTCATTAAAAAAAAATTACTAATTTTTTTCTGAGTGTAAAATTTTTTTCGAGTGTACTGTTTTTTTTTACTGTAAAAATATTTCTGAGTGAATGCACGTACGTAGTGAGTGAATACACAAAATATTGTCATTTTTGTAAAAAAAAAACTAAATTTTTTTTAGTG
Source organism: Pegoplata infirma (assembly GCA_963921195.1). NCBI lineage: Eukaryota > Metazoa > Arthropoda > Insecta > Diptera > Anthomyiidae > Pegoplata > Pegoplata infirma. The sequence goes on along the minus strand of OY992540.1, from coordinate 46,613,392 downwards.
TAAAATTTTTTTTGAGTGTAAAATTTTTTTGAGTGTAAAATTTTTTTCGAAAGTAATTTTTAAGTTACCAATGCTTTTAAAACTAAACAAATTTAAAAAACATTGCTTTAAAGTTAAACAAGTTTGAAAGGCATTGTTTAGTTACCACTAATGCTTTAAAAACTTGTTAAACACGTGGCATTTTAGATGAAACTAATCTGAAATTCAGCGTTTTTCTTTTAACTTTTGAACCACTGAACCGATTGAGCTGAAATTAAATACCAAACAAACCTGGGGAACACCAAAGATACATGTCAAGCTTCAGCAGTCTCATTATTGTCTTTCGAAAGTTATCGTGTTTTTTATCTCGTAAATTCGCGAAACACCCTTGCCGAAATTTACTCTTTTGCTCATAACTTTTGAACCACTGGACCGATTTGGTGGATTGCAATACCAACTTGACCAGGTAAATGACCAACATATATGTCAAACTTCAGTAGCCTCTGTAAAGTCTTTCAAAAGTTAGCGTGTTTTCTACGAACGGACAGACAGACAGACAGACGGACGGACGGACGGACATCGCTAGATTGACTTAAAATCGATAGAGGATCATAAATATATATACTTTATGGGGTCCTAGACCAATATTTCGAGGTGTTACAAACGGAATGAGAAACTTATATATACCCTCTATCACTAGAGTGGAGGGTATAAAAACATTCAGTTTTTAAATGACTATTTCTGAGCTTTGTTTCAAAAATAACAACATAAAAAATAAAGACTTTCATTAGCATTCAATTTTTAAAGTCATTTATTTTTGTTCTGTAAGTAAAAATAAGTCATTCTTCATAATTTTTAATGATTTGTGTGCGTTTCTTTTTTTTAATTGTTGGCATTTTTTAAAGAGAAGTCATTAGTTTTTACCTTCTTGTTTTGGTTATTTTTTTGTAGACAAAAAATTCAAAAAAATATTTATAGAAATATAAAAACATGTTTGTATCAACTGACTTTGGCACGATGGGTAGAGTATCTGGCCGGAATGTAGTTGATTGCGGGATCGATTCCCCAAAAATTTTATTTAAATTTTTTTAATATAAAATTCAATAGAAAAATTGTAAAAATAACCTATGAAATCATTAGTTTTTAACGTTTTCGCAGGTAACTTTTTTATACCCTCCAACCACAGTATGGGGGTATACTGACTTTGTCATTCCGTATGTAACGCATCGAAATATCGGTCTAGGACCCCATAAAGTATATATTTTATTGATCAGTGATCGATTCTAAGACATTCTAGCGATGTCCGTCCGTCCGTCTGTAGAGGACACGATACACTCCGAAATAAAAGAGCTAGACTTCCGAAGTTTGGCACGAATATGTCTTATGTTCCTAGGCAGGTTAAGTTCGGAAATGGGGAAAATCGGATAGAGGGGAAAAAGTTCCCCCTTAGAGAACTAAACCAACCTAAAAAAACCCCCAGTTTTTGCAGGGGTTTTTGTACTTTTGCTAAACAAATGCAACATTCTTAGCTCAGAAAAAGTTCAAAATCGAAAGGGGGATGGTTCCCCACCAATCGGTCTAGGACCCCATAAAGTGTATATGGGGCATTCCATGTGAAATCGGACACTTTGAAAAACTTTTTTTTAGATTTTCCCAATTTGTTTACAGTTTTTAGTACCCTTCGAAAACTCCTTCGTGGTAAATTTTCAGATTTTTTTGATGACCCGTTCAAAAGATATCAAATTTTTAAAAATTGGTAGTTTGTTCCTTTACTCAAACTTCTTTTAATCATAACTTCTTCAATAATGGTTCAAATTTCAAATTTTTTTTTTTCAAAATTTTTGTTTTTTTTACGTACTTTCTAAAAAAAAGCGCTCTAGTATGCGATTTTTAAGTTTTAAAATTTAAATCTCATTTTTGAAAATGTTTGTACTCTTTGATTTTTTTTTGTGTAAAACTTCTATCAATTCTACAAATTTTTTGCCCAGGAAGATCGTGGGATAACGATTATTACTATTTTTTTTTAATTTTTTTAAAAAATTTTATTGTAATTTTTCAATCTTAAAATCATTTCTACTGCTCCAATGGTGCGTCATAGAGGGGTCCTTTATAAGACCGACCCCCATTAATTTTTACGTCTTAACATTTCTTTGGAACAAACTAATACCCTATCTTCAATTTCTAAGGGGCTCCCACACAAAACGACATTTTTTAAAATTTGTTCCAACCGCTCTAACTGCCCTAATAGTGCCCTTAGAGCAACAAAATGTATGACCGACCCACAATATTTTTTAAGTCCAAACATTTTCTCTGAACACACCTACCATCTATCTTTAACTGTTAATGCGGTACAATTTTTTATATTTTTTATAAATTTGTTTTATTTAATCAGCTTCTACCGGTCCAATGGTGCGTCCGAGAGGGGTCATTAGTGAGACCGACCCCCATTTATTTTTACCCTACAAAATTTTTTCACAACATACCTACGCCCTATCTCCACTCCCTAAGTAGGCTCCCATACAAATAACAGTTGGAGCAAATTTTATAAAAATGTAACTTAGGAAGTGGAGATAGGGCGTAGGTATATTTAAAAAAAATGTTGCAGGGTAAAAATAAATGGGGGTCGGTCTCACTAATGACCCCTCTCGGAAGCACCATTGGACCGGTAGAAGCTGATTAAATAAAACAAATTTACAAAAAATATAAAAAATTGTATGGGGACCGCCTTAACAGTTAAAGATAGAGGGTATGTGTGCTCAGAGAAAATGTTTGGACTAAAAAATATTGTGGGTCGGTCATACATTTTGTTGCTCTAAGGGCACTATTAGGGCAGTTAGAGCAGATGGAACAAATCTTAAAAAATGTCATTTTGTGTGGGAGCCCCCTTAGAAATTGGAGATAGGGTATTAGTTTGTTCCAAAGAAATGTTAAGACGTAAAAATTAATGAGGGTCGGTCTTATAAATGACCCCTCTATGACGCACCATTGGAGCAGTACAAATGTTTTTAAGATTGGAAAATTACAATAAAATTTTTTCTAAAAATTTTAAAAAATAGTAATAATCGTTATCTCACGATCTTCCTGGCAAAAAATTTGTAGAATTGATAGAAGTTTTACACAGAAAAAATTTCAAAAAAATCGAAGAGTACAAACATTTTCAAAAATGAGATTTAAATTTTAAAACTTAAAAATCGCATACTAGAGCGCTTTTAAGAATTTTGAAAAAAAAAAATGAAATTTGGACCATTATTGAAGAAGTTATGATTAAAAGAAGTTTAAGTAAAGGAACAAAATACCAATTTTTAAAAATTCGATATCTTTTGAACGGGTCATCAAAAAAATCTGAAAATTTACCACGAAGGAGTTTTCGAAGGGTACTAAAAACTGTAAACAAATTGGGAAAATCTAAAAAAAAAAAGTTTTTCAAAGTGTCCGATTTCACATGGAATGCCCCATATATTATTGAACCATGATCGATTCTAAGACATTCTGTGAATGTCCGTCTGTCCGTCCGTCTGTCAGAGATGGCACGATGCAGTCCAAAATAAAACAGCTAGCCTCCTGAAATTTGGCACGAATATGTCTTATGGTCATAGGCAGGTTAAGTTCGTAAATGGGCAAAATCGGACCATGGGGAAACTGAACAAACTTCTGAAAAACAAGAATTTTTTTACGTGGTTTTTTATAATTTTTAATAAACAAATGAAACAGATTTATGCAAGAAGAAGTTCAGAGTATTGCATTAGGACCAAAAAAAATATGCCCCTAATTTTTTTTTATGTTTGAGGGTATAAAGATTCGGCACAGCCGAATTTAACACATTTGCTTGTTTATATTGTTTTTTACATTTTGGAGGATATAAAAGATTTGGCACAGCCGAATGTAACACTCTCACTTGTTTTCAATTTGTTTGTAAAAATAACACAACATTCATTAATTTTTAATGTTTTCGTAAGTTATTTTTTTCGAATTTGTTGGTAAAAAAAAATGAAAGTGACGTTATTTTTAATGTTCAATGTTAGTTATTTTAGAAAATTTTATTAACAGTAAAAAATAAAAGTTGATGTTTGTTAAAACAAATGAATAATTACTGGGATGGTTTTCAAATGTTTTATCACTTGTTTTAAATATGTTTTTCATTTGCTTTTGCCTACAAAATATTTTAAGTGTAGAAATTCTCGTAAAATAAGAATATACAAGAAAATTTTTTGTATGGATAGACAAATATCTAAACTTAAAAAAAAATTAAAAATAAAAAAAAGTGTCCGGATTTTTAATACATTGTCTTTTTTACAAAATTAAAAATTTCAGAACAGTTTCTAAAATGTCCAAAAAAAAAAATTAAATCAATAGTCGTTTTTTCTCAAAAACTGAAAATTATTTTGACTTACATATATTTCTTTAAAAAAATTAGGAAACAAAAATATTAAACAACTCCAAACATTTTTTATGGAATACTTCATATATTTAAATTGTATTCAGCTTGTTGGTCTTTTCCTATCCAATTGTTTTTGTTGCAGTTGTAGTAGTAGTAGTTATAATACATAGTTGAAATGCACTGCCGAAAATAAAAGTTTCCTTCCTTTTAATATCATTTCGGAAAAGTAAATAAGTAGTTTTTCAGCTCTTTTGTTGCATTTTTATTGGTTGTTTTTTCTTCTTTTTTGAGTAATAAATGCATTCTTTAGTGGATTTCTGCACATTTTGGCATAATAAAACTCTTTCTGGTTTTTCGTTTTTTTGTTTCCTTATTATCATAAATTCAAAACAAAATGTATAATTACTACAATTATTTTTATTTTAGCTTAATTAAACGTAGTAAATGAAGTCATTAGTATGAAAATTATAAAATACATAAATTTTACATAATGTATTCAATTTTAAATCGTGAAATGCAAGTTAAACATTTTCTTATCGTTTAAATGTATAACATAATGTGAGAAAAAAGGGGGAGAAATCTTGGTACTTAAAATTCATATCGTCAGGGCTTTCTGTAGAAAATGGGGAATATGTATGTCTCTTATAGAGTAATTTCCGATTCTGACACATTTTAATTTTTTGTTTAATTTTTAAATCTTTTAATTAAAAATAAGTTAAAAAACTTCATGTGAAATAATAATGTTTTATTTGCTGAACAAATATAAAAAAGACACATAAAAATTGTGATTTTTGGGGTTGTTTTTATTATTAATGTGAAATTACCTTAAAAGTCCTAAAAAATAGAATCAATAAATTAACAAAAAAATTTTGATAAAAATTCCATTTCAATAGAAATATCTGTTATTTGCTAACTTAAATGGATTTACAGATTTTTTGACTGAGTTTTTCTTTTGATTTTATATAAAAATTTATCGAAAAAACATCTCATGGAAAACATACATCGAGTCAAAGCAGTATGAAAAAAAAATCGATTAAATTTTTTTCTTGTTAAACATTTTTCTTCAGTTTACGGAGCGTATTATTAATTACATTATACATACAATACATTACTAATACGCACCGTATGGTAAAGTCTTTATTAACATTGCACATACACTCAAAAAAATAACTTAGTCAAAATATTAGTAAAAGGTGTTGTAATTTACTTCAACCAAACTTTAGCAAAAAAAATTGTAAAAATTTAACTTTTACAGTTTTTTTTGGCAATTTACTATTGGTAAAATACAAAAATTTTGTGCTACTTTTACTATATTTTCTTGCTAGTTTTTTTTTTTTATTTTACTATAATTTTAGCAAAAATATTAGTATTTTCCTTAAAGAAATGGTAATACTTTTTATTTTTTTTTTTTCTTAGTTTTAAAAAAAAAAATTGTTTAAAGTGTTCTAGTGTGAAAAAAAAACTCATTGCAGATTGATGATGCTGCCAACACCATAGCAAAGTAGCCATCCATCAACTGAATGTGCGCTCAAAAATAGGCTACACAATTTTTAGTATTTTTTACCATATTTTTTGCTAATTTTACCATATTTTTTGCTAATTTTACCATATTTTTTGCTAATTTTATATGAAAATTTTTTAAAATTTGCCACCTAAATTGTTAATAAAAAGTTGATAATTTTGAAAAAATATTTTTTTAAAATGTTAACACATAGTTAGATATCTAATCTTTAATATTCAAAAGTTTTTTTTATATTTTTTTTTAAATACATGTGAAAAAAATTAAAAATTCGAAAAAAAATTGTTAATTTTTTACAAATTTTACCTGAAAATGTAAGAAATTTCTTGTGTAGACTACTACGCAATTCTCATTTGTTCTACTTAAGCTAAAAAAATGACGAAAAAAATAAAAAAAAAGTGAAGTGTTGTTCTTTAAGTTTTTTGTTTAAAGTGTTTAAGTGAAAAAAAAAAATCATTTTGGATTTTGATGTTGTTGGAAGTCCAGTTACTGCAACTACAGCTGCTGAGAAGAAGGCAAAAGAAGATGCTGCCACCATCAAGCCGAATAAACCATCCAACAACTGAAGTAATAGTTGATGCTGCTATTACTACATTTAAAGAACGTGGTGCTCAAAAACAGGCAAAATTTTTTTTAGTATATTCACCAAATTTTAAATCAACTACTAATCAGAGAAAAAAAAATTACTAAATAAAACAGTTTTTTTTACCAAATTACAAATTTTTTTATCTATTTCAATTTTACCATTTTATTTTGGTAATTTTACCATATTTTTTACAAAAATAAAATGGTATTCTTGTAATTTAACCATTTTTTTCCTAATTTTTTGATTAGCAAAATGGTTTTGCTAATATTACCAAAATTTTTGCAACGTCCAAAACTACAGTTTTTTTTGCTAATTTTAACCATTTTTTTTGCTAGTTTTACAATATTTTTTTTTTGAGTGTAGGGGCTGTAACGACCTTTTCGCCGGGGTATACTCAGTCTAAGTCCAGGGGTTCGTTACAAGAAATAATTACACGGATATTTTTTTCCTTTTACTATAAATCAGTTGTTTGAACAGAGTATGTTTATTTTTGTATTCTTTTATTTACAAAGTTTAATGTATAATTTATGTAAGTACATATATAGGTGCTGTGTTGTTCATTTGTTCCTCGTCCAGTGTATTCCTGTTATCTACGGCTTCCAATGGAAATGATTGGGTTAAAGTTAATAATACCACCGTTGTTTGCTGCCAGATTACGTGAGTAGAATAATACGCTCGTGACTTGATATTTACTCCGGTCGTGACTCGCTTCCAGTGTCTACTAGGGTGTTCAGTCGATTAATTCTTGTTCGATTAATCGAACAATTTTAGACGAATAATTGTTCGATTAATTTAAAATTGCTATTTTCGATTAAAGGATTAATCGAAGAATTTATTCCGATTAATCGAATAATAATAATATATGGTTTTTCTGGAGATATGTATAATTTTTAAAAGTTTGAAGTCCAATAAACAAATCAGATGTAGGTTACCTTTGGAATTAAAAGTAAAAACACAGTCATGTTGACTTGAGTGGTCCCTATTTTAAATTTGTTTTCGGATTTTCGCTGCTCCTGAAGCTTGGATTTGTTAAACGACCTAAGTAAGTACCTGATAAAATTTTAGGCCAAATCGGCTAACTGTATGAGCTTAAAATTTTAGGAAAAAACGCACTAACAATAAGTTATAAAAAAAATAAAATTACAAATTTAAGATTTTCCAAAATGTAGTCAGTAGAGGTGTCCTTAAAAACGAAAATCACAATTTTATACCTGGTAGGGTCCAATATTGTTCTTTAGTATCTAAAAATGAGTGAGCCAAAATTTGGAGACAATCGGCTAAAAATAACTCGTGCCGAAAATGGATTGAAGTTTTGGGACATTCTTATATGAATGAAAAATGCTTTTTTTCTAGTTGTTGGAACAATATTGGTATTTGATATCTTTTGATAAATTTTTTGTGAAATAATATGGAAATTGTATTAAATTACCTTTCCAAAACGACTAAAAAAATTAAAATCGGATGAAAAATATGCATTTTACGCATACATGCCCCAGACCATTGTATGGTTTTATTAGCCAGAATTTCAAAATTTTAAAAATTTTTAGGCAAAAAATTAATAAAAATTTAATTTTACTTTATGATCAAATTGAAAACATGTTTAAGATAAAAAATAGCAGATATTGTAGTCAATCCTATTTTTTATTTGGCGCGGGTAGTGATAAAATTTCAGCGGATTCCAAATAAAATGCGTTTTTCTAAAATAATTAAGCAAGTTTTTGAAAATTTGTGCTCTATTGTGCGGATCGAAGTGTAAAACGTAAATTCTGTAACTTTTGGGAAATCGGATATATGCAGATATTTTGTATTATAGAAATGTATAACGTCTCAAATTTGTCATTTCACCTCGACGAAAATGGGTTAAAGATGCCCAAACTCTCAAAAAATTTACAGAATTTATGTATTTCACTTCGTATAATACAATACAGAAAATTGTTTCCCATATTTGCTAAATTATTTTAGAAAAACACATTTTCTTTGGAATCCGCGGAAATTATATCACTACCCACGCCAAATGAAAAAAAAAGTTAGACTACCATATCTGTTAGTTTTTATCTATAACATGTATTTAATATAATTATAAAGTAAAATTAATTTTTTTTTATTTTTTTGCCTAAAAATTTAGAAAATTTGAAAATTTTGGCTTTAAAAACCATGCAATGGTCTGGGGCATGTATGCGTAGAATGCTTATTTTTCATCCGATTTGAATTTCTTTAAGCTTTTTGGAAAGGTAATTTATTACCATTTTCATAATATTTAACAAAAAAATTAACAAAAAATTACATATACCAATATTTTTCAAAAAACTAGAAAAAACGTGTTTTTTCATCAGATAAGAGTGTCCCAAAACTTCAATCCATTTTCGGCACGAGTTATTTTTATCCGATTGTCTCCAAATTTTGGCTCACTCATTTTTAGATACTAAACTACAATTTAGGACCATACCACGTATTAAAAAGTGATTTTGAAAAATTACCTTAGTCGTTAGGACACCTTTAGTAGTCAGATAATTTTTCTGATATCGGTAACAAACTAATTTGTCAAAAAAAACTGTTTTTGAATTCTACACATTTTACAAATCTCTAAAATGAAAACTTAAATGTTGATACATTTTGAAATGATTTTAATTTTGTTTTTTTGTTGTTAATAAAATGTTAAAATACTTGTAATTAATGTTGTTTATTTACTCAACTACCAATTTTTTCTAAAATTGTCGAAAAAACCTTGTAATTTAGAAAGTTTCTGAATTTGTAATTATTCGATTAATCGAACAATTTTAAAATTTTATTCGTTTAATCGAATAATTTTAAAATGGCAAATATCGATTAATCGTTTAATCGAACAATTAAAAAACCCGATTAATTGAACACCCTAGTGTCTACCCACTAAATAATTTGATTTGGCTCGTGACTTGAAAATCACTCCCGGGCTAAGCTACACATGAACTATCTTTAATGAGTATTAAAAAAATATCACTCCTTCGTGACTAGTGTAATCACTAGGGGGGCTATTGTCTTCGTGACTTGTTAATCACTAAGTAAGTTATAGGGGTTACTAGAAAATGATTCCTTCGTGACTTGATAAATCACTTAGGAAAAACTAATGATCTACGGGAGAGGTTACTCCGTCGTGACTAGTTGAATCACTTGGGAATCTAGTGTACTACGGGAGAGGTTATTCCGTCGTGACTAGTTGAATCACTTGGGAATCGAACGATCTACGGGATAGGTTATTCCGTCGTGACTAGTTGAATCACTTGGGAATCTAACGATCTACGGGTTTATATATATAAAAGTTAAATTGTTAGTGACCAGTAAATCACTTAAAAAAATATGTTGGGAAACTCTGCCTTACGTTGTTTGTGACTAGTAAATCACTGATTGGGAAACTCTGACTTACGTTGCTGTTATCTCCTTCGATGATATTCCAAGACTGATCCCTGCTTTGTAATTTCCTCTGCTTTTATACTTTTCTGTTTCAAATTCAAACGCACAAGACAATGCATTTTGTTGTTGGGCTAACAGTGTTCAAATGTGCATAGAAATATTGTGTGTGTTTGTATGTATATCTGTTTGTATGTACATTCTTGGTTTAGTACAAGCAGTAAACAAATTCTTGATCTTAATTCTTTTGTATGTTGACTTATGCGTGACTATTTGTATGATTGAGTGTGCATGTACTCAAACAGGGTGTGACAATAAGTTTGACTATAAACTTGTCGTCACACTTCCCCCCTTCTTTGAGAGAAAAAAAAAAACCAAAGTTGTTTTATTTTTTTTTTTTTATAACTTGGATACCCTTATGCGGTAACGGACTCCATCATAAATTCTTTAACAACCTACACACAGAAAACAAATTTGCTAATTTCCAACTGAAATTAAGTTGTTGCCACAAAAAATCGGTTGATGCATTTGAATTAAGGTTGAAACAACTAAATATCGGTAGTTAAAACAAAATTTTGTTATTACAACTGTATTTTAATTGAAACAACTATAAAATTCGATAGCCACATCAAAATGTAGTAGCAGCAACCTAATTTTGAGTAAATACAACTGAAAAATTCAGTTGGAAATTTATTTTTCTCTGTGTACCAAATCACTCCACATTAAAAGGTTTCAATTCCCCTATATGTGCCGTCCTTTTTCTTTTATCAACGGCGATCAGCTCCACGATAACTGGTGAAATAAATCCTTTAACCGTGTATGGTCCATCGAATTTTGGTGCTAACTTTGCGGCAAATCCATCCACAGCTTTTGACAAATGGTGTTGTTTTACGAATACTTGATCGCCTTTTTTCGGCTTCCATGATCGCCTACGGAGATTGTAATACCTTTTCTGGTCTTGTGCCGCCACTTCGAGGTTATGTCGGACCAATTTAAACACATCTTGTAAGATTTTTGCTCGCTCACTAGGTTCCTTAACCTCATTTCCCGTACCCGCTGTAACTTCATCGTATAAAGCCTTTGGCAATCGTGGTTCTCTACCCTGAATTATAAAACTTGGGGTATATCCTGTAGATTCCGAAACGCTTGAATTAATTGCCAACATTATTTCCGGCAGATATTCGTCCCATGTACGTTGGTTTTCGCCGGTATATTGTGCGATCATAGTTTTTATCGTCCGATTGGCACGTTCTGTGGGATTTTCTTGAGGCGTATATGGAGCGGTTAGTTGGTGTTGAATTCCCATTTCGCTTAAAAATTTGATAAAAGACCTGCTTGTGTACTGAGAACCATTGTCGGTTATAAGCTTCTTGGGTACTCCAAAACGGCTTATAATCTTTTCACGTAATGCTTTTTTAACCGCCTCACTAGTAGCCTTTCTTAACGGTATAAGCTCAGTCCACTTAGAAAATTTGTCAAAAAACACAAGTAACATAGAATTTCCGTGTTTTGAACGCGGTAATGGACCTACAAAATCAGAACAGACGATTGCCCATGGTTCCTCGGGTATTTGGGTTAGCATCATCCCCGCAGGTTTTTGTTGGTTTGCTTTATATTAAAATAAATCTTTTTCAGAAAAAAAAAATAAAAAATATATATTAGAGGATCAATTTGGTCCATGGATGCATTTTGAAAATCTGATGGTTTTTTTTTTTTTTTTTTGTTTGATATTTAAATGTTTATTTACGATTGTAGTTGGTCCATGGATGCATTTTAAAATCTGAAAAGTTTATTTATTTTATGGAAACGGAATGGAAAAAAAATATATAAAAACTCCAGAGCCTTAGAATTATATGTTAACAATGTAAATAAAAAATGCATCCATGGACCAAATTGATCCTCTAATATATATTTTTTATTTTTTTTCTGAAAACGCTTTATTTTACCAAAAATTTGATACCCATTTTTCCATTTTTTAATTTTTTTTGGTACTTGCGAATTTTTTGCGCTTGCGAATTGTTATAAATAGCCGCCAATTTGTTTTGTTTTTTTATCATTATCTTAAAACGCTTTATTTTACCAAAATTTTGATACCCATTTTTATTTTTTTTTTTGAATTTGCGAATTTTTTGCACTTGTGGATTGCTATAAATACCCGCAATTTTTTAATTTTTATCATTCATGTTCTTAAATTGGCCTTATGCACCATTTGAGTGCTATTATGAAATAAAAAATATTTTTTTTTTTCTATATATAAATCGAACTTTTCTGGGTATAAAAACGCATCCACGGGCTAAAATTGGCGAGATAAATTTTGTTTGGATATTGTTTTGTAATAAGCATTATTTTACTTAATTTTTAAAATATTTTTAAAAAATCAAAAAAAATATTTTTTTTCCAAAAACCGCGAACTAAAACCGCTTGTAGAGGCCTAAAAGTACCCTCCTAAAATTTTTTCATGATTTTTCCCGTTATCAGCTTGAAAATGCGCGTCGAGTTTTTGCTATTAGTACACGAGATTCGCAAATATGCATTTCATCGACCCACCCTAATGGGGGTGTACTCACTTTGTCATTCCGTGTGTAACGCATCAAAATATCGGTCTTGGACCCCATAAAGTATATATATTTATGATCAGTAGGGATGTGATTTCCATGCAAATGCATGTTTTCTGTCGATAGTCTAAAAACGATATTGACCAATTATCTTTCCGAATCAAGAAATTTGCGTTAAAATGGCATCGATTTGTTTTTGCATATTTGTGCATATTTTGGTGAAAATGCATATTTTTGCATATTCTGGTTTTAAATGCATATTTTGTGCATATTTTCAACTTTTAAGTGCATATTTTTGCATATTTTGCCATAAATTAGAAAAAACAAATTGAAATTTATTTGTTTCAAAAAATGTTTTAAATTTTAAAAATTTATTTTGAAAATAAGAAAAATTTTTTTTTATTTTTATTTTTTTTATAGATTGTTTTAGTTTCTAAAATATCTTGCTTACATTAAGTTTTTAAAATGTTACTATTCAAACCCGTCGTTATTTTTTGCCTTTTAAGAAGTTTTTCGTGTGAAAACAAGATTTTTACTGCACAAATTTTATTTTTTAGTGCATATTTTTACGTTTTTTAGTGCATATTTTGAATTTTTTAGCGCATATTTTAAGCGCATATTTTCGATTTTTTAGTGCATGAAAATCTCATCCCTAATGATCAGTAATCGATTCTAAGACATTCTAGCGATGTCCGTCCGTCTGTCCGTCTGTCCGGATATGTCTTATGTTCCTAGGCAATTTAAGTTCGCAAATGAGCAAAATCGGACCAGGGGGAAAAAAGTTCCCCCTTGGAGAACTAAACCAACCTAAGAAAAACCGTATTTTTACAGGGTTTTTGGTACTTTTGCTAAGCAAACGCAACATTCTTATCTCAGAAGAAGTTCAAAATCGCACGAAGAAGGTGCCCCCTAACGTCTCCAACCAACCCTCCCCCCAAACGCCCCTGGATTAATTTTATATTGTTTTTTACTTTTGGGAGAGTATTAAAGATGCGGCACAGCCGAATATAACACTCTCACTTGTTTACTTTTAACTCACAAGAGAAGTATCTCACCTCTTATGAACTCATTTCCATGGAACTTAAAATATATATAAACAAGTAAAAAATATATATCATATATAAAATATATATGAAAGTAACAGGGAAGACCTCTGCGGGAAGTTTGTTCCACATACGAATCGTTCGACTGAAAAACGAATTTTCTCTGTAATGCGTTGTGCGAAACACAGGACAATCAACCACAAACGGATGTGCTCTACTAGATAAGCGAGTATTACGAATAAATACTCGGGCTCGAGGAATAAGTTCACTTATCTCAGATGAGCACCTCCCGTGGTAATATCGATAGAAAAGTGTCACACAACCCACATTCCGACGATGCTCCAATGAATCAATAGAGTTGGATACACTACTGTCATTGATAAGCTTCACCGCCCTCCCCTGAACACGGTCCAAAAGCTTCAGAATAGACACTGAAGCTCCTGCCCATATATGAGAGTTGTATTCCATTTTCGGCCGGATATAGCTGGTATAAATAGTAAGGAGATCGGATGGAGTGAAGTAAGTTTTGCACCGTTTTAGAAAACCAAGACACTTGAATGCCTCTTTCGACACTTGAAATACGTGCTTATTCCAACGGACATCGCACTGTATTCTCATGCCCAGAACATCAAGAGTATCCGATTCCCCAATATCTATACCATCCATAGCTACAGATGACAATGTTAATTCCACAGCTCGTCTGTGGGTTAACATACAACATTGGGTCTTGCGTGCATTAAAATCGACCTTATTCGCGCGACCCCACTCGGAGATTGTAAAAAGGTCTTGATTGAGAGTGTCATTCATGTTCTGTCGCATGCCCTCTATCTCCAAAGAACTTGGCCTGTGATCAAATGAAAATGAATGACAAATGTTGCTGTCATCTGCAAAAGAGTAGATAGGATTAAAAGTCTGACCAAGAAGGTCATTAATAAAAATAAGAAAAAGGGTAGGAGAAAGAACAGAACCTTGCGGTACCCCTGAATTTAGCTGAAACTCGTTTGATGAGACCCCATCTAAAACAACACGTATAGTGCGGTCTCTGAGAAAACTCGTTATAAATCGAGAGAAGACACTACCGACACCAAAAGCAACCAACTTAGTCACGAGTGCCCCGTGCCACACACGATCAAACGCCTTGGAAATATCTAGAGCAACCACTTTACTCTCACCAAAGTGGTGGAGTGACCGGCTCCAACGTTCCGATAGAAACGCCAACAGGTCTCCCGTAGATCGACCGCTACGGAAGCCATACTGTCGATCATTTAAAAGTGAATTGGTCTCTAAATACTTCACAAGATGGTAGTTAACCATGGTCTCCATCACTTTGGAGAGCGCAGAGCAAATTGCGATTGGGCGGTAATTTTCAGGGTTGTTAGCCGCACCCTTTTTAGGGATTGGCTGGACATTGGCCACCTTCCAGCATGAGGGGAAGACTCCCGCACGGTATGAAGAGCTGAAAAGGTTTGCCAATGGACGTGCCAACGTAGAAGAGCACTGTTTCAGCACCAGTGCTGATATGCCATCCGGCCCCGGTGACTTGTTTACGTTGAGATCCGAAAGAACCCTTTTGACTGCTCGGGCCCGAAAGAAAATCGAAGGCATAGTATAGGATACCCTTTTGAGAACGGGCAGTGATTGATCGCTTTCCGGCAAGAAAGAATTTCTTGCAAAAAGTTCAGCGAAGAGGTTGGCCTTATCAACCGGGTCGGTGAATGATTGATCGTCCTTTAAAAGAGTTGGAATAGAAGAACTAGCATTATCCTTTACCCTTTTAACGAACGACCAAAAGGTCTTACTGCCCCGAGGAGCAGAAAGAACCTTTGCACGTAGACGCCGTTCGTAAAGAACCTTTTCGCGTCTAAGTACTTTGGCACACTCGGTTCTCGCCTTTTTGCGATGCAGATCAGTAATGACGTTCTTATTCGAACGCCAATTATTGAACGCTTCCTCTCGGGATCTGACTGCATTTTTGCACGTCTGGTTAAACCAACACTTGTGTCTTGATTTAGCCGAAATACGCTTTGTTGGAATAAAAAGTTTCATTCCTAGCATAATAATATTGACTATCATTTCTGCAGCGGCATCGACTTTGTTGTCGAGAAAACAGATTTTCCAGTTAAAATGCCGAAAGAAATCGTTGAGCTCGGCCCAACGAGCTTTTTCATAGAGGAAAATAGAGCGCTTCGGCGCTAAGTTAGAAACGCTACGAAGAGTAGAATATGAAAAAGATGTAGAAATAGTACTGTGATCCGAATTACCGATAGGTGCAAGTATTTTCACTTCGTACTTTTCAGGGTGGGAAGTGAGGAAGAGGTCGAGAGTGTTCCGCGACTGCCCTTCAACACACGCATTGTGTGTTGGCTCATTCACAAGTTGCGCAAGATCATTATGCGCGGCGAAAAGCTCAGCGTATTGGCCCTCGGGAGTTGTATGGCTCGAATGGCGAATCCAGGATGAGTTGTGGATATTAAAATCACCAGCAACTACGATTTCACTATTCGAACAACTCTCCAGGATTTTCGAAATTGAGTCGGAAAGGGCATCGAAGCCATCAAGGGATTTAGCCAATTCCGTGTTTGGACTTCTATATAAAAATCCGAAATGCAAAATGTGTGACCTGATCTGGAATTTAACCCACAGAGAGCTAAATTCCTTATCATTACAGTTCAACTGTTGCTGATACTGGTACACAACATCATCGCGAATGTACATTGCAAGGCCCCTATGTAAAGAAAAGAGAGATAGAAGGTGATACCCAGGTATGTGAAAATTCTGTGGATCAGCATCCTCACAAACCTGAGTTTCACATAAGGCGAAGACATCCGGCCTATAAAAACGAATGTGAGCATATACAGAAAACTGATTCGCTCTCAGTCCGCGTATATTGCAGAAGTCTATGCGAAATCTGCCTGTCATAACAAAATAAGAGAAAAAAAAAAAAATTAAATCAATATTCCTTACAAGTGTATATGGGGCACAGTAGTCAAAACTGCTGTTGTAAATGGTTATTTAATGACCAGTGTTATACCTTTGTCAGTAAACAACCAAACAACAATTTGACTCCCCGCCCCCTATGCACTGTAGACAATTTAAATGGATAGGACAATATCAATGACACTTATTAAGGAGGCATAAAAGCCCCTTGCTTGGTCATTATAAAAAAACAGAGCCGTATAACGAGGATCAGGTGTATTTGTATGTATTGTTGTTAGATGATGTTGAAGCTTGTTGGATGCAGCAAAGAATTTTTGTGTTTTTTTATTATTTTGTTTTGTGGTAGGGTTTTAGTAGTTATTGTTGTAAATTTAGTTGTTTTTTTTTAGCGTTATTTTTTTTATTAATATTTATATTGTTGTTTGTGTAAAATTTGAGAGGGAGAGTAATAATGTATATTGAATTTGGATGATGAGTAGTTAAGTTTTCTATTATGTTTTGTGCTAGTTATTTGTTTATTAATATGATCATGGTATTTTTTTTAAATATTAGCAAAAGTTCAAAAAACCCTGTAAAAAATTAGGTTTTTCTTAGGTTGGTTTAGTTCTCCAAGGGGCAACTTTTTCCCCTTGGGCCGATTTTGCCCATTTCCGAACTTAACCTTCCTAGGAATATAAGACATATTCGTGCCAAACTTCGGAAGTCTAGCTCTTTTATTTTGGACTGTATCGTGTCCTCTACAGACGGACAGACGGACAGATATCGCTAGAATGTCTTAGATTCGATCACTGATCAATAAAATACATACACTATGGGGTCCTAGACCGATATTTCGATGCGTTACACACTGAATGACAAAGCGAGTATACCTCCATACTGTGGTTGGATGGTATAAAAAAACTATTTAACAATTGGGGTGTCATGGTTTATCGGCCATATCGGGGATTTAGGGGTTCTAAAAACAGGTAAAAAAAATCGTTTTTTTTTTTTATTTTTCAGCCATTTCTTTTTTAGAAACCATATGATGTTTGCAAATGAGAAGAAAGGTTTTTTTAATGCCTATCCAATGCATTGGATTTGCAAACATCATAAAGTTTCTTAAAAAGAAATGGCTGAAAATCCAAAAAAACCGATTTTTTGACCTATTTTTAGAACCATTGCAATGGTGGCATAACCTTATAAAAATTCGGCTTTGTTAAATATTTTTTTCATGAAAATGTATAAATTTTGAGCCGTATTTATGAGAAGACATAGACCTACGATATTCATATGAATATGAAAGTCTTTATTAAATTTAAGTCGACACGTATTTTTGCTCTAGAGTCTACACCATTTACAGATGTAATTCGAAAAAGATCAATTGTAATTCGAAGATTATACTTGTAATTCGAAGATTCCATTTGTAATTCGAAGATTCCATTTGTAATACGAAAATTCCATTTGTAATTCGAAGATTATACTTGTAATTCGAAGATTCTATTTGTAATTCGAAGATTCTATTAGTAATTCGAAGATTCCAATTGTAATTCGAAAAATTTCAATGGAAATTCAGTTCATATTTTTCGAATTACAATTGGAATCTTCGAATTACAAATGGAATCTTCGAATTACAAATAGAATCTTCGAATTACAAGTATAATCTTCGAATTACAAATGGAATTTTCGAATTACAAATGGAATCTTCGAATTACAAATGGAATCTTCGAATTACAAGTATAATCTTCGAATTACAATTGATCTTTTTCGAATTACATCTGTAAATGGTGTAGACAATATTCCTGTTAGTTCGGGAGTTATCAAAAATTTCCCGACGGCCCACGTTGTTTCTTAAGGCGACAACAAAATTTTAAAACACTGATATTGGCCGATAAGCCGTGACACCCTAACCTTAAAATCGTCTCTTTTATATATTTTTTAAGTTTCAGGCAAATCGGTCAAAAATAAAAATTTAAATTGCCCTAATCAAAATTGTAAAGCAAAGCCTTTTAAAAGTATAAGCAATCTTGCTGCCATATTTTTTGCAAAACTTTTTCCCGTAAAATATTTTTTTTTTTTAATTTATAAACACCCCCAAACTCAATATTAAATCAACCGATTTATATAATCCATCATAATATTACAAAGAATGTTTTAAAACTCATTTAAATAAAAATATAAATGGTATTTTGCGTTTTATTTTACATTTTTTTCTCAAAGGTCTATTAAAATCTAACACCTTTTTATTGCCAACAATTGGTAGAGTGATGATGATGAGAAAAGGTAGATTTATTTAAATGTCTTAAAGTTTATTGATGCTCGTAAATATGTTAATCGAATAATAATGTTCACACCCAATTCGTTTTTTTTTTTTTATTTCTTCTTTTTAGTATTATTTAAATGGATTTTTTATTTTCTTATTCACTTAATAAGAAGAATAAGTAAGGTATAAAATCTCCCACCAAACAAATAAAAAAATCCATTTTAAATTCACTGACAAAAAAAAAAACATAAAGAAAACGAAAAATTTGCAAGAGGCCAAAAATCAATGAGTATTTAAATAATACAAAAAAAGTGAAAAAAAACGAAAACTTGAACTAAACTGAAAATAAGAAGTTAAAGAATGTATAAAATATTCATTGGCATTTTCCGTATTCTTTTTAATGTTTTATTTTTTTTTTTGGCTTTTTGAGTAGGTAATCTACATAAATATGTTTTTCCAATGAACCATTTTTTTTGTTCGTTCCTTCTTCTACTACTTTTGGCTGTTATTGTATACGTACGTAGCAGCTTTACAACTTGATTTATTACTTACAGCCTCATGAGGCAAGAAAGCAAGCAAAAAATAAATAAATGAAATACAGTTGATTTGTTACACATCGCCACCATTTTACAGCTTAAGTAAACTTCCGTTTCCGACAACACACTAACAAAAAAAGTTACTCACACTTACAATCACACCACTCATATGAGTGCTACTGTGCGTATACGTTACATTTTAAGTATTGTTTGCAAAAAAAGTGGTGAATGCAAAAAAAAAGTGAAAAACTTCAAAAGAAATTCCTTAAATCATTTTTCAATCTGTTATAGTGATTGTTGCTACTTTACTTTACTTTCCTTTTTTTTTTTTTGGTTTTGTTTTCAAATTCCCTTTGACTAACTAAATAAATAACAAAAATATTGAGGGCATATATTCAAAACTTACTATCTGCAGTATTATATTGTTGCAGATAGCAAGTTTTGAATATTAGGCATTCCATACCAAATGTCCCGCTACAGAATAACATGGATCCCATGAATTTTTGGATAGGTTGTATTCATAGCCCTACATGGATTAAAAAAATGGCGTTTTGGTTTTTCAATTTTTCAAACCTTGGGCATAGGAGACGTGGTTAAATATTAAGAAAATTTTCAAAATTGTGTTGAGTTGCCTTGATTAAATATATATTAAATTAAAACAGAATGCACCATTATATCATAATTTACAGTCTTGTATATTTTTTATTGGCTATCGATTAAACATTTTTATTTTTAAAAATTTTCAGCAACCGTTTTAAAATTTTCTCATTTTTTAAAAAAAGTCAATATGAAACAGGGATACTCTAGACATAATTCCCGATCTACCCACAGTTTTTTGTGCCGGTCGTAGAACAAAAATTTTAAGAAATCGGCTGTTAAACTCGTAAAGTCTTGTTTTTTCCATGTATTTACATAAAAT
Organism: Pegoplata infirma; assembly: GCA_963921195.1. Lineage (NCBI taxonomy): Eukaryota > Metazoa > Arthropoda > Insecta > Diptera > Anthomyiidae > Pegoplata > Pegoplata infirma. The sequence goes on along the minus strand of OY992540.1, from coordinate 46,593,317 downwards.
TGGGACGGTCTTTTTCATCTTTAGGACGGTACTTTTTTGTGGTTGCTTCAACTGACTCCATATGAAACAGGGACACTCTAGACATAATTGCCAATCTACCTACAGTTTTTTGTGCCGGTCGTAGAACAAAAATTTTGAGAAATCGGCTGTTTAACTCGTAACCCAGCAAAACTTTGGTAATGGGTGGTGATTATGTAACACATTATCAGGTAATGTATATCCCTTATTTGTAGCATTATTTTAGGATGTCTTACCAGACATTTGTTCAACAACATATTATTTCAAGGTGAAAAATAATGTTTTACTAATAACTTGTTACGTAATGCATGATTATTGCAAAGATTTTATTTCATATTTATTATTTCTAAACATTAAATCATCGGTAACTTATATTTGGTTACATTATGTATTATTTCAAAATTTGAAATAATGCATTATTTGTAATTGAATACATAATGCATTATAATAACATAAAACATAAATATTTTATACAAAAATGCATAAGTTTAAAGTAGAGATGGGCTCACGACAGGAATTTTTGAATCACGGACACTCACGAGCATATTTTTTCTACTCACTTACAATCGAGTGAGTAAATTTAATACATCGTTACTTGTTCACTACTTGTAACGCCTTATATATTACGTTCTTTGAGTCTCATCCCATGTTAAAATCATCAATGCTGCAATGTATAAAATAAGCTATCCTATATAAAATAAGCTATCCTATAATAAGCTATCCTATACCTTATTTTATACCTTATTTGGTAATCAAAGTTTTGCTGGGAAAGTCTTGTTTTTCCATGTATTTACATGAAATAGGGACGGTCTTTTTCGGTCTTTAGGACGGCACTTTTTTGCGGTTGCTTTAAATGACTCCATATGAAACAAGAATACTCTAGACATTATTTTCGATCTATTCACAGCTTTTTGTTCCGGTCGTAGAACAAAGATTTTGAGAAATCGGCATTTAAACTCATAAAAAATGGGTTTTGGGGTCCTAAAAAAATTAAAAATCAAATAACTCAAAAACTTTTGATCTCAGGGCTTTCGGATATTCTGTGGTCAAGTTCTGCAAGTAAAGAGCACCAAAAATGCCATCGGACTTTTTATCGTGTGGACAATAATTACCGAGATATTGGCTTTTTAAAATTTTCCGGAATGCGAATTTTTAATTCAAAATTTCGAACCCATTGAGTCCACACATGGATAGAGGAAGTCTGTTCCACATTTTTGTTCGTCGCCATTCTTTTGAAAATTTTCTCCGTTTTGCTCTATCTTGCTTAGTTTTTGAGATATCGGCATTTTTAATTTTTAATAAAAAAAAAAAAAACAAATTGTTCTTAAGTTTTGTAAAAAATTCACTTTCTCTACATAATATTTCAGTTTGACACTTTAGTTGTTTTTAAAAAATATTAATATAAAGACCTAAAGACCGGTTACCCGGGTAGAACGGTCGACCGGCCTTGAAAACCGGTCTACCGGCAGACCGGTTTTCGGTCTACCCGGGTAACCGGTCCTGACCGTAGGCTCTAATTTAAATGTTTTTTTGTCGAAAAAGCCAATTTGAAATTAATTTAAAACAAGTAGAAAAGTTAAATTCGACTTGGTCGAATCTATGAATACCCTCCACAATGCCCTTTTTAAGACATAGTAAATTTTCTAACGTGAAAAAATAACATTTTTGGTAGTAAATATTTTACTTTGTGTAAAAAAACTTTTTTTAGTAATTTTTGAAAAAAAAAAAAAATTTGCAGGGGCATTGTTTTCGGGGTGGGGCTTGCGGGGGTCCTTGAGGACACTTCCCTCTACTAAAAAATGTTTACAAATTTAATTATTATGTTTTTTGTACAAAAAATATACAATTGAATCCTTATATAAATTATTTGTTAATATCCACGCCCACAAAAGGGGGCGGACCAAAAAACAGGTAATTTTCAAATCCCCTGGGTCCAAGTACGGGACTTTGAAGATTCGGCACAGCCGAATTTAACACTCTCACTTGTTTTTGTTGGTCTTGAATTAGAATAAAACCATTTTTAATGCAAAAAATAAAAATAAATTGTGTAGAAAACTCTGTTTTAATTTTTAAATTATTAAAAATTATTTATTATTCGACCTTTAAAATTCTATTTTTGAGAAAGATTATTCTAGCTCAAGGTCATATTTCTTTTACTAATCATTACGATGATATTGTCAAAGTAACAATTTTCAAGAAACTTTTATAAAGTTGTTTGTTTTAAATTGATTGGTTTGGTCATTTTGCAAGACTTACTCGACACGTGTTTCGGAATTCGTCAAATTCCATTGTCAAGAGTATTTAGCAAATTGACAATCGTTTGTGGCAAAACATAAAGTCTTATATTCGTATGTAAGTACACGCAAAAAAAAACTTGTGTCGGAGTGAGCAAAAATCTGGCATAATTTTACCAAAAATATGCTAAAACTACAACCGACGAAGTAGTTTTCGTAATTTAGCCAAAACACTTATGTAAAAAATTTTGAAGAAAATGCTAATGCTATTTAAGCAAAAACTTGGTAAAATATACCAAAAGAAATATGGTGAAATATACCAAAAATAATGCTAAAAATTACCACATTTATGCTAAAATAAATTTTCAATAAATTTTTGTAAAAATTTGTATATTTGTTGAATTTAAAATTTTCACAGAATAAATCCATATTAATATAATAAATGTTGTGTAGGATTTAATTTACCACCGACCAACTGACCCTTTTAGTACAATTTTCTCGAGTGACTGCTGCCTACGCTTCTTCTTGAAGTAAAGGATCCGCTATAGCTTCACGAATTTATTTAAAAGCATCCTGTAAAAATAGAAAATTATTACAAAACATAAATTTTTAATTTAAAAAATTGGTTAACCCCATTGGTCTCTTGGTAAGGAGGAACACTTACTTTGTCATTCCATTTGTAACTCATCAAAACAGGTATGGACTCCCTTGGCTTTGGGTTTTTAGGTTTTAATTTTATAACTAAAGGCAGGATTGGTGTCCACGCTCTTTATTGTATTGAAGGATTCTCCATAGCTTCAAAAATTTATTTAGCAGTACCCTGTAAAAATATAAAATTATTACCAAACACTAATTTTTAACTAAAAATCTATTAAACCTTATTGGAGTCTTCGGAGTGCGGGTATACTCACTTTATCATTCCATTTGTAATTCATCGAAACATACGTCTGGGACTCCATTGGTTTTTCTTATTGAATGGTGTTTTAAGTGATGAAAGCAAAATTAACTTTAACATTCTTTTATCTTACATTTATTTATCTTTTAGAAAACTAATTATTTATTTTTATTTATGTATTAATTTATTTTTATTTTATATATCAATTTCCTTTTTACGTTTTTATAACACAAAAAATAAACGAACAACGCACGCACACAAAAATACAAAATGAATATGGCGGTCTGTATTTGTTTTGTTTTTTTTTTGTTGTTTTCTTTCGATAAATTTTTGAGCAGGTAATTTGCGTTATTGAGCAAGCTACTTGGTTATTTTACATAAAAAATGAATTATGTTACTTTAACATCGACAAGCATAATATTAGCAAAAATTTGGTAAAAAAATTTTTTTGGTATGAAAAAAGTTTTACCAAGTAGGATTGCTCAATCTTACACAGATTTTTTTTTTGCGTGAAACATACGTCTGGGACTCCATTGGTTTTTCTTATTGAATGGTGTTTTAAGTGATGAAAGCAAAATTAACTTTAACATTCTTTTATCTTACATTTATTTATCTTTTAGAAAACTAATTATTTATTTTTATTTATGTATTAATTTATTTTTATATATCAATTTCCTTTTTACGTTTTTATAACACAAAAAATAAACGAACAACGCACGCACAAAAAAATACAAAATGAAAATGGCGGTCTGTATTTGTTTTGTTTTTTTGTTGTTTTCTTTCGATAAATTTTTGTGCAGGTAATTTGCGTTATTGAGCAAGCTACTTGGTTATTTTACATAAAAAATGAATTATGTTACTTTAACATCGACAAGCATAATATTAGCAAAAATTTGGTAAAAAATTTTTTTTGGTATGAAAAAAGTTTTACCAAGTAGGATTGCTCAATCTTACACAGATTTTTTTTTTGCGTGTAGGCATAATGAGAATTTATGTACTAAATACACAACATAATACAGCTCTAAATTTCAAACGAAAAGTCATAACCAAACCATCACTACCTTTCCAAAACACGTGTCGAGTAAGTCTTGCAAAATGACCAAACCAATCAATTAAAAACAAACAACTTTATAAAAGTTTCTTGAAAATTGTTACTTTGACAATATCATCGTAATGATTAGTAAAAGAAATATGACCTTGAGCTAGAATAATCTTGTGTAGAAAACTTTTTTTTTGTAATAGGTTTATTCCACAACGTTATTGCGGTTGACCGCTGGTACACGAACCAGCCTGAAAAACGTTAACTTACGCAAAAATTGGGCAAATGAGAGTAAATGTTTTTAACAGAATAAATTTGTTTCTCATTTAACCAATTTGGTGACAGTTTCTAGCAATTTTTGTTAAAAAAATTTTAATTTAAGTTTTTCATCTAACGCAAGTATCATCTTTAATTCAGTTCATATTTCCAAAAAAAAAAATGTTTACAAACTTAAGAATTCTATTTATGTTTACGCTTTTAACTTACTCAAGCATAACCGAATACGGCGAGACATATTTTTTTTTTTTAATTTAAAGTCATTGTCAATTTCAAAAACTATAAAAGATATAAAAAATCCTATACAAAAACACACACATACTCTCACTTAACTAACAAACTAATACACCTTCAAACCAAATAAAAATTCTAAATCAATTCAATTGTATGACGCATGTAGTAGAATGTCGAGAAAAGTTCATTTGAAAAGTATTAAAAGAATCAAAAAAAAAAAATAACAAGAAACTTAAAACTAAAAGGACAAGTCCATCCGTCTGTCTGGACATTCAATAATGATAAATTCTCTTTTTCAGTTTCAAAATAAAAGTGCTGCATTTGCTATTCACTCTAGTCGCAGTTACATTTCAAATTGAGCTTGCTCACTAAATTGAAAAAAAAAAAAAACGTTAAACACAGATATGTAAGATGAAAAGAATATTGACTGAAAAAAGAAGCAAAATAACTGATTAAATGTGAAATATGTTTTGTTGCATTTCCATTGTATTTTAAATTTAAGTAAAAATTCATCAAAAAGGCATTTACGAGGGTAGGTGGAAATGTTTTGGGAAAATTCTTACTGATAGAAATTTGTACATAATAAGAATGAAAATCTACATTAGTGTTAGGAAAAAATACATTAAAAAGGAACATATGTCGGGTTTCATTGAATCAATGAAATGTGTTTCATTAAAGTTAAAACATATGATAAGTTTCATGAAATTAATGAAAATGTTCAGAGAGAATATATGTGTGTTTTATTTAATGAAAATCTTTATAATTCTAAATAAATTTGTTCTTATTTTTCTTCATCATTTTTATATTTTTTTTTTTTTGTTTTTTTTTAGCTTTTTAAAAAAAGTCCCTAATTTTCAAAAATAGCTATTTTTCTCTAATTTCTGATTTCACAACACTTTTCGAAAATCCATTATGTTCTTGAAGAAAATTTTGACTGCACTAATAGAAATTTGTACATGGCATTAATGAAAATCTACATTAGTGGTAAGAAAAATGACGTCATTGAAATAATGAAATAGGTATCATAAAGTGTAATTGGCAGAACAAGTTTCATTAAATTAATGAAAATTGTTCATACATAATATAAATGGTATTTTATGAAAATTTTTCATTACTTAAATGACTAATTTATTCTTATGAAATACTTTCATTGAACAAAAATTTTGTTGAAAAATTGTGAAACATTTTATAGCGACATAGCTAATTTTGAAATTTTCAAATGTATATCGTTACAAATTACTTGAAAATGTAATTGCAATTTAAATAACTTGTTCTTATTAGAGAAATAATTTTTCGCTAATCTAATGAAAAATTTTAATGAAATTATGAAATCTTATGAATCAAGATTAACAAAAATCTTGCACAATATGTTTAAAATTTCATTTGGCGTATGAAATATTTCATTGTTGTAACGAAACAATATTAATGAATTCCATTCATTATTGATATGAAGCTTTTTTCTATCAGTATGCGTTACACTAAAAGTTTTCGCATTAGGCATTGTTATAATGAAAAATTTTAATGAAACTATGAAATTTAATGGTACTATGAAATTTAATATAAAATTTCACTCAGCATGTCAAATTCTTCATTGATGTAATGAAAAATATTTAATCAATTTCATTCATTCGTCATATGTAGTGTTTTTCTATTAATGTAACTTTAATGGAAGCAAAAAAGCTTGGTAAAGCGAGTCAACATATTCATTTAATTTCGTTCCAAGTAGATTTCATTCCTTTCCGTATAACATGAGTTGAGTTAAAAATATAACAAGAGAGAGTGTAAATTCTGAGTGCCGAATACTCCAACATGAAAATAAATTTAAAATAAAAAAAATTGCAGGTGCGTTTTTTAAGGAGGTGCTTGGGGGTCATTGGGGGACACCTTTCTCCTCGCGGTAAATGTTAAAAAATTCAAAAAAACGACATTTTCTTATCCATTTAAGTCAAATAAGGAAGCCAAAGACAACGCCCTACAGGTCTAATATTTTTTTGTGTTTATATTCACCCTAAAAGGCAACTTTTCCTACCCCTACGGAAATTAAAAAAAAAGGAAAATTTGCTACTCCCTACTATACACAGAGTGGTGTAGGGTATACATGTAGCGTTTTTCAGAGGTTGACTTAGTTCTTCAAGTGGAAACTTTGTTTAATCAGACTATGAACATGAGACGTATTTGTACCAAACTTCTGGAGGGTAGCTATTTTATTTTGGGCTACATCGTGTCTTTTATAGACAGACGAACGGATACACGGACATCGCTAGAATATCTTGTAATTGATCACAAAGAAAAACTACCAAAGAACAATTTATATACCCCCATCTTGGAATCAAAAATTCCTGAAAGGATTTTTAAGTATGCTTAGCTTTATAAAAAATCCACATTCCAAAAATCAAGTTTTTATGACCATTATTTTACACTGAAAAAAATAGCTTCGTGAAATTAATGAAAATTGACTTAACCTTAATGAAAAATGACTCACGTTTTCAACCGAAGACAGGTATCATTTGATTAATGAAACTGGTGTCATTAAAGTTCCTTTCAATGAAAACTTGCATATAAATAATGAAAATATTCGTAGAACTTGTTTGAAACGTTTTATGAAGTTTTTCATAAAATGTATGAAAATATCCATTGATTAAATGTGGAATAGAAGTTGGTAATGAGCGTATGATAATTGCAAGTAACTAGTTGCTAACTTTATTAAGGTTTTGATATGGGAATTACGATAAATTAATTTTGGTTAAAGTTATCAAAATTTCCATAGAAAGCCCCTAATCAAGTTAGGAACAAGTTACCTAAAAACAGCACGTATCATACTCCATAAGTGAAAATTTGCATTAATAACAATTTTGGTAAGTCACATGTAACCATCACTGAAACCGTCACTGAAATTTTATTTAGGGGCATGTCACAGACTCAATTCCGATCGGATTTGAAAAAAAGTTGTTACTCGTAAAACGCAAAATAATTTTTTTTCGGAATGAAATCACTTTTAAAAATCAAAGTGGAATTGAATTGCTAAAAGTGGTTTCATTCTGAAAAAAAGTATTTGCTCTGCGTTTTACGAGTGAACCACTTATTCCACTTCCGAACGGAATTGAGTCTGTGACATGACCCTTAATTGCACACTTTTTATGGTTTTCACCTAGTTTTTACACACAACAAAATTTTACTCCAAACTTAAATTGGTCTGAATTGCCATATAAGGTAAACTATAAAAGACAAAAACGTTATGACTTTAAAAACACGTGCTGCCAAAACGTAGCAACAACGTAGCAATGGAAGAACACAAATTACCCTACATTTCATCACAAAATTTTAATGACTTAAAAAACTATTTTTCTGTTGCAAATTATATTATATTTTATAAGAAACAGTCAAAGAAACACTTATACGGAACTTTTCACTTGTAATTTCAATTAGATATAACCAGCATAACACTCACACAAGTCTCAATAACGAAGCAAAAAAATATAAAATTATTTTATTTTATTAGAAAAAAGTTAACACACATGTAAAAATTACAATTAGACTAAACACGCGTGGTGTAATAAAAAGTCGTATGTTTTTGTTTTGTTTTCTTTCTCTTATTCGCAACGCAGAGTTGTATTTAGTTCTAAAAAATCTTATGATATTTTTTAATGAAATTATGAAATCTAATGAAACAAGTTTCATAAAATTTGTTCATAACATGCATGAAATTTCAATCAGCTTATGAATTCCTTCATTTAAGTAATGAAAACAAAATAATGAATCCGTTTCATTAATATCAGGAAGGTTATTTTTTTCAGTGTAGGAAATCAAAAAAGTACCAAAATACATTTGTTTAGCCTGTAACAATCGAACATTTCTAAAAAGTACCATTGTCAGAATGTTTTTTCTTTGGATGATCCTACTTTCTAAATTTCAAGATTCTACAACAATTATTTCAGGAGATATAAAAAGTACCAAATTACAATTTTAGTACTTTTTCGGATTTTTTTTCTTTAAGGATTTTCGATGGAGTATCCTACATTTTAAAAATATAGTTTTTATGACCATTATTTGAGGAGATCGAAAAAGTACCAAAATTCACTTGTTTACCCAGTAAGAATCGATACATTCTAAAAAGTACTTGTGTCGGAATGTTTTTTTCGTTAGAAAATTCAAAATTTCAAGTTTCTAGAAAAATTATCATTGTAATTTTCAAAAGGCAATTTTTGTTTTTTTTTCGCCTTGATGGTTCTACATTTAAAATTTAAAGTTTTTATAACCATTATTTAAGAAGATAAAAATGTACGAAAGTACACTATTTTATCCTTTTTGCTCTAGTGTTTACCCTTAAAATTATATATTTTAAATATGTCCTGGTTTTGGATTTTAATTCTGCTGAAGGATCCCATACTTTAAATTTTGAAATTCTATGGTCCTTTGTTCAATTGTTTAAAAAAAGTAAAAAAATTTTAAATTTTTTCCTTACAAACGATATTTTCAAAAAACTACAGACTGTTTTTTCTTTTTTTGCCGGAGACTTAAATTTAGGATATCGCAAAAGTACCAAAGTTTTACACATTTTTATTCCTTTGAAATCAGATATTCCTAAAAGGTGTTTTTTGAATGTTTTGTTTTAATGGTGGGTTCCACATTTCAAAAATTATATTTTTATTAACATTACTTCAGGAAATCGAAAAAGTACCAAAGTACAGATTTCTACGTTCTTAGAATTAAAACTTCCTAAAAAGTACTTTTGTCAATCAGAATGTTTTTTCAATGAATGTTCATAGATTTTTAATTTTAGTTTTGTAGAATCATTATTTTTGGAGATATAAAAAGTACAAAATTACAATTTTTTCCTTTTATTACACTCAAAAAATTATGTTAGTAAAATCAACTGAAAATGTCAGTTAAAATAACTACTTTGTAAGTTGTTTTGGGGTCAACTACTTTTTCAGTTAAATCAACTAACAATGTTAGTTATTTTAACTGACAAAAAACAACTGACTTATGTAGTAAAAATTACTTACATTTGTAGTCAAAACAACTAAAATTTAGTAAAAATAAAATAAACAATATATAATTTTTTTTTCAAAAAATTTTTCAGAAAAAAAAAATTTAAGACCAAATTTTTTCAGTTTTTTTTTTTTTAAAGTTGTGAAAAATAAAAAAACGAAAATTAATTTTAATTTTTTGGAAAAAACTTTGAAAATTTTTCAGAGATAAAAAAATAAAATTAACTACTTTAAATAACTGTTACTACATTACAGTACTTTTTTGTCAGTTATTCAAAAAAATTACTTAAAATAACTAACAGAAATAGTTGTTTGATATTTTTCATACAAAAACAACTGACTTTGTAGTTGAAAATAACTAACTACTGTAAAATATACAAACAACTAACATGTAGTAACTTACATAATTTTCTGAGTGTAGAACAGCAATAGAAATTTTCAAAAGGTACTTTTTTTTGCAATAGGATCTTTCAAATTTCAAGCTTCTTTTCATATTTTTTACGAAATATGAAAAGTACCAAAGTACACTTTTTTACCATTTTTTCATTAACTTCAAAACCATCTAATAAAACTATTAAAAAACAATCGCGTGACTTGTTTTAAAAGCACAACATTTTGCAAAAAAATATTTCCACTATGAAAATTTTAAATGTTTTAAAATTTGTCAATGACCCTCGTTTTTATTATGTTAGAGAAGTTTGTCATACAAACACCATAAAAAAGATAGACATGTAATGTGTCCGTGTCTGTGATTGTGATTGTAAATGTGTATATGTTGGTGGTCTTAAACATTGAAATAACAACTGTTCAAAAATGTGATTTTAATACTCTGTACAATTTGCTCAAATACACAAGGATACATGCCAACATATTTTTGTTGTTCTTGTTTTTTTGAAAACAAAACTAAAGAAAAAATGTTCTGTATGTTTGTATGTCTGGTGCATTTCCGTACAAAAACAACAAACTATTACAAACACCGGAAGAGCTTTGGTATTCCCTACAGCAATAGTAACAGATGTTTGCAAAAGTCACTACACATACATCCAAACATAGACATTAACTTATACAAATACACACACATATCCTTACACATACGTATTAGAGTGGGGCTAAATTTTAAAATTTGTGAAAGGAATACGTCATTTTCAGGTTCAAAGATTCTATTTGTAATTCGAAGATTCCATTTTTAATTGGAAGATTTCATTTGTAATTCAAAGATTCTACTTGTAATTCGAATATTCGCGAAAAACCCTTGCTGAAATTCACTTTGAACCACTGGACCAACTTTGCTGAATTGCAATACCAACCTGAACAGGTAAATGACCAACATATATGCCAAACAAAAGTTAGCGTGTTTTCAACAGACAGACGGATGGACGGACATCGCTAGATCGTCTTAAAATCGATCGAGGATCATGAACATTAGAGTGTCCCTTATTTTGGAAATGTTGGAAATGTTGAGACGGTACCCACTCATTTTTTCCTTTTGACATAAGAATAACTGAGGAAAAATTCTACGCCCCTACGACCACGCCTTCCCTACGCGACGCGGCCTTAAAGAGCGGGGCCTAAAAAACCATTTTTCCATACAAACCAAAAAATTTTTTTTCGATTTTTAATTTTTTTGTTATTAATTATTATATTACTTTGTTAGCTTATTCACGACAAAAAATTTGATTTTAGTGGGATATGGCTTTCAGCTCTAAAAAAATTTTCGAAAAAAAAAAATTTAGAGCCGTTGGGGTCCCACAGTAAAAAATTTTTAAAAAATATTTTTTTTTGTTTTGACAAGCAACGGTTTTAGTTGCTATGTCTCTTTAAATGATATATATTCATAAAAAAATACTATTTGTATCTGTGACATCTTTATCGTGTTCTAAAGAAAGGGTATAAAATGCATTGTTGATGTTTTTCGATACACGATAAAGATGTCACAGATATGAAAAATATTTTTTTTTTAATATACATATTAGAGTTCGTTTCGTGACTATGTCACTTCATCTGTTTATCGGATATCATAATTTTTTTAAAGGATTTAGGGAAGCTAAAAAGAATGCCGGTATTTTTTTGGAAAAATTTTCACTCCTTGGGGTGGTTCAAAGCATCTGAAAACGCGGATTTTGAGCTGATTTTTTTGCAGAGAAAAAACGGCTGAATATATTGCAAATCTGATTGCACCAGTCGATTCTACACCAAAAATTAAAATAATAGCAGTTTTTTGAACTCTTAAAAAAAGTTCCAATAACTCACAACAGGGGGCGTAAAAATCGATTTTTTAAAAAAAAAATTTTAATTATTTTTTTAATCATGCACGATGAAGAGGCAGATTTTGCTAAGAAATTTGGTACCAAAAGCACCTTTCTATCACAACCCATTAAAAAGTTATAAAGCTTCAAAGTTTTTTTTTCTAATGGCAAAATTATAAAACACTGACCGAAATTTGAAAATTTTTTGGATGGGTCCGCGGTCTGGACACTCGTTTTCGATTTTCATCTCAATGCTGATTCCAAATCTGGTTTCCAAAATGTTCCGTAACGTCAGGTTTTTGAGATAATTGAGGTCAAAGTTCACAAAAAACGCATTTTTTGTGCATTATTAAGAGCATTTTTTTGTGATATTTTAGGATGATATTCAGGGATCATAAAACTCGTTTTCGATTAACATTTCGATGCTGATTCTGAATCTAGATTTCAAATTTTTCTATCACGTCATGTTTTCGAGAAAATTGAGGTAAAAGTTATCAAAAAACGTGTTTTTGTCCATTTTTGAAAATTGATAACTTTTTAACGGGTTGTGATAGAACGGAAAATATAGTACCATTTTGTCAAGCTGAACATGCCCTTTAATTGTGCGTATTTAAAAAATTAATTTAAAAAGAAAATGGAAAAACCTTATATTTCCGCCCTCTGTGGTGGGTTTTTGGAACTTTTTTTAAGAGTTCGAAAAATGACCATTGTATTATTTTTTGCTGTAGAATCGACTGATGAAATCAGATTTGCGATATATTCAGCCGTTTTAGCTCTGCTGAAAAATCAGCTCAAAATTCGCGTTTTCAGATGCGTTGAACCACCCCAAGGAGCTAATTTTTTTCCAAAAAAATAGCGCCATTCTTTTTAGTTCCCCTAAATCCTTCAAAAAAATGATGATATCCGCAGATCAAATTTTCAAAATTAACTCTAATACATATATCATTAAAACCAACATAAAAACTAAAACCGTTGCTTGTCAAAACTAAAAAAAAAATATTTTTTAAAAATTTTTTACCGTTGGGGTCCAACGGCTCAAAATTTTTTTTATCGAAGAAGATAAAGATGTCACAGATATGAATAATATTTTTTTTTGAATATATATCATTTAAAGTAACATAACAACTTAAAGCGTTGCTTGTCAAAACTAAAAAAAAATATATTTTTTAAAAATTTTTTACTGTGGGACCCCAACGGCTCTAAATTTTTTTTTTCGAAAATTTTTTTAGAGCTGAAAGCCTTATCCCACTAAAATCAAATTTTTTTGTCGTGAATAAGCTAACCAAGTAATATAATAATTAGGGATGAGATTTCCATGCAAATGCATGTTTTTTGTCGATAGTCTAAAAACGATATCGACCAATTATCTTTCCGAATCAAGAAATTTGCGTTAAAATGGCATCGATTTGTTTTTGCATATTTTTGCATATTTTGGTGAAAATGCATATTTTTGCATATTTATGTTTAAAATGCATATTTTGTGCATATTTCCTACTTTTAAGTGCATATTTTTTCATATTTTGGCATAAATTATCAAAAACACAAATTGAAATATTTTGTCACAAAAACTGTTATAAATTTAAAAAAAAATAATTTTTAAAGTAAGAAAAATTATTTTTTCTTTTTAATTTTTTTTTATAGATTGTCTTAATTTCTAACAAACATCTTTCTTATTTAAAGATTCAAATGTTACTATTTAAACCCGGCATTATTTTTTGATTTTTAAGAAGTTTTTCCTATGAAAACAAGATTTTTATTGCACACTTTTTACTTTTTAGTGCATATTTTTAGGTTTTTTAGTGCATATTTTGAATTTTTTAGCGCATATTTTAAGCGCATATTTTCGATTTTTTAGTGCATGAAAATCTCATCCCTAATAATAATTAATAACAAAAAAATTAAAAATCAAAAAAAAATTTTTTGGTTTGTATGGAAAAATGGTTTTTTAGGCCCCGCTCTTTAAGGCCCCGTCGCGTAGGGAAGGCGTGGTCGTAGGGGCGTAGAATTTTTCCTCAGTTATTTTTATGTCAAAAGGAAAAAAATGAGCGGGTACCGTCTCAACATTTCCAACATTTCCAAAATAAGGACACTCTAATGAACATGTATACATTATGGGGTCAATTGTAATTCGGAAAAGATCCATTGTAATTCTAAGATTATAATTGTATTTCGTTTCAGATCGATTGTAATTCGAAAAATATAAAAAAAAAATCATTAGAAAAATATCAAAAAAAAAATCTTGATTTTATCATGGGTTTTCCGAGTTTCACCGGAAAATCAAATCATTTTGGCTTCTTTCTGTTTTGTTAAAGTGTTGATATTTGACAATTTATCAAATTTGGCCCACTCTTATAATGTTTATTCTATGTATGGAATGAGTTTTTGTGTGTATAAGAGTTCAAATGTTTGTTCTACCATATTCGTCACAAAATGTTGACCACGTAATAAACAAGATACGATTGAAGCTTTAAAGGTACACACTCCTAGAAATGCACATTCAGATTGATGGTCAAATTGTCCTGCCTGCCTGCCAGCCATCAACATAATTTTCTAGCTGTATGATAACTCATACCTCTAACACATACACAGTTTTTTCAATGACTGTGTAGTTGTTGAATTATAAGAGTGAAACAATTTCATGCTATTTCCGTTTCATATTAAAGTGACATTAAAATTTTGTAAACGTGTGTTGATGACTATGATGACAGGAACAACAACAACTGAAACAACAGCAACATTTAGTATAGGGTGTGCCATCTTTTATGTCGGTATGTGAATATTAAATAACTTGAAAAAAAATTTAACCGATTTCCATAAATCGCCTAATTGCTGCAACATCATAACTCAAAAAACTTGATTTTTAGTGGGATTATTTAAAAAGAAAACGGCACGCCAACGATCCTTAGGCAATCGATGAGCTCGAGTGAAACATCGTGCCGAAATCAACGCTATACCGCACGAGATGCGCGAAAAAAAATATTTTGCCGTGGCTATTAAAGGCGGCTATTTGATTTCTGTTTTGTTAAAAAAGTATTCCAAAAAAATTCTATAGGTTCAAATTAAACAAAATTATCTCATATGTGAAAATCGGTTAATTTTTTTGTAAACTATTCAAAAATTCGCGCACCCTGTAGATATTTGTTAGTGTAAATGTAAAATAATTTTGAATTGAGGTGTCCTAAAAATCTGCATTTTGAACATAAGCACTTAAAGTTAAGAAGACTAATGCAAAGTCGAATCTCAAATTGAATCTTCGAATTTTAAATGGAATCTTTGAATTTTAAATGGAATCTTCAAATTTCAAATGAATTTTTCAAATTTAAAATAGAATATTCGAATTTCAAGTAGAGTTTTTAGGTTTTAATTAATCTTTTACAATATCCGAAATTTTATCCATAGACATAGTAGCCACATTTAAATATTTCTCCACTGATCGGGGAATTAATAAATTGTAATAATTAAAAAAAAAAGTACAAATCCCGGAAAATGTGTATTTTTCGGCAGACCCTAAGAAACATAAGTACAATGTATGTGTAGTACTTATCAACCGACCATGGCTTATGTTTATAACGGAAATGCGTTGGACTGGCTATCCGGAAAGCGTATACACAACAACACTGATAGACTCCCGTCTCTTAACCATCATACAAATTTGAAATTCATTATTTATACAATATAATACGACCAACGATTTAACAACTACGCAGGGATTTTCAGACAACCTGTAAATGTAGAGAAAACACAAAAATAGTTCGGCTACGGACACCAAGGAAGCACTTGTCTTGATAACACCTCAAGTAAGGGCTCAAAGAACTCAGCAAATACTCTAACATATAAAATAAAATTTAAAAATTTCGAATTCCTTGTAATCCGTTTTTTAAACTTCAGGTCGCCAAATTTTAATTTTTGTATGTTTTTAGTATAAAGGAACAAGAATCTTCCCGGTGCTACACTCAAAATAATTCTACAGTTAAAGGTTTAGTAAGTGATTTTGTACCAAAATCTACTAATTAGTTACTAATTTTAGTATCTTCAAAGTGCTAAAATTAGTAATTTTTACTGGTTTTGAATAATATTAGTAAAAAATTTTAGTATTGGTTACCAATTCTTGCACAAGGTCCTTTTGGACTAAAATTTAGTTAAATTTTTAGTATTGACTACCCACTTTTTTTTGGGTGTACACTTAAATCCGATATTAAAAATAAGAATACCTCTAATATTCACGTCGCCAAAAAGGTGGTTTATTTCTTTAAGGGAGAACTTTTTTCGTCCTTTAATTAGCCTGGATTTTCCAGTTATTTTGAGTCTGGTCCAGTTTCCAGTTAAAATATAATTTGTCCAGTTAAGAATGAATTTCTTTAATTTTTACAATTTTTTTTTTTTATTAAATATATTTTACGACAAAACGTGGTCTTTCTTTTTGCAGCATTTTCGCTTCTTTTCGTTGATTTCGTCACAAATGTTTTCTTTGAGCTCTTTGATGACCTGAGGATAGTCTCACATCAAATAACCCAAAAAAAAATAAGTCTGGAGGGATCAAATCTGCAAACCAGGGTCAGTTATTGTCGCCCCATTTTTTATACCGCACGTCTAGGGAATTTTAACTGGCCACCTAGATTTACAGATTTGACCGCACCGGACTTATTTTTAGGGTTAGGGTTATGTGAAAAGGAACAATCCTCAGACCTTTCACGAGCTCAATATAAAAATTTCGAGATGCTCGTAAAAGTAATGGAAATGCTTAAAAAATGCACATTTTTTAGTGGCCAATAGAGACGTCCATTTAATTGATGTTCTCACATATGAAAATCGGTTGGATTTTTAATTATAAAAAAAATATGTATGGGTCCAGTAAGTTTTTCAAAATCCAGTTGAAAATTTTCCATTTTCCAGTTATTTGACTTTTAGTATCTGGCAACCCTAGTTGTACGAGTAGCCCTTTATGAAACTAAAAAAAAAATTAATTTGCTTGTATTTTCTTGTTTTAATATGGTGAATGAGTATTAAATATTTGCAAAATTGTTCACGCAAAAAAAATCTGTGTCGGAGTGAGCAAAAATCTGGCATAATTTTACCAAAAATATGCTGAAACTACAACTGACGAAGTAGTTTTCGTAATTAAGCCAAAACGCTTATGTAAAAAATTTTGAAGAAAATGCTAATGCTATTCAAGCAAAAACTTGGTAAAATATACCAAAAGAAATATGGTGAAATATACCAATATTATTAGAAAAGGTGACTAAAAATAATACTAAAAATTACCACAATTATGCTAAAATAAATTTTCAATAAATTTTTGTAAAAATTTGTATATTTGTCGAATTTAAAATTTTACAGAATAAATCCATATTAATATAATAAATGTTGTGTAGGATTTAATTAACCACCGACCAACTGACCCTTTTTGTACAATTTTCTCCAGTGGCTGCAGTCACTTTAGCCTACGCTTCTTCTTGAAGTAAAGGATCCGCTATAGCTTCACGAATTTATTTAAAAGCATCCTGTAAAAATAGAAAATTATTACTAAACATAAATTTTTAATTTAAAAAACTGGTAAACCCCATTGGTCTCTTGGTATGGAGGAACCCTTACTTTGTCATTCCATTTGTAACTCATCAAAACAGGTATGGACTCCATTGGCTTTGCGTTTTTAGGTTTTAATTTTATAACTAAAGGCAGGACTGGTGCCCACGCTCTTTATTGTAGTGAAGGATTCTTCACAGCTTCAAAAATTTATTTACCAGTACCCTGTAAAAATAGAACATTATTACCAAACATAAATTTGTAACTAAAAATCTATTAAACCTTATTTGTGTCTTCGGAGTAAGGGTATACTTGCTTTATCATTCCATTTGTAATTCATCGAAACTTTTGCTAAATTAATAGTGTTTAAAGTTATGACAGCAAAATTAACTTCCCGAGTAAAAAGGAATTTATATAAATGTATATTATTTTATATGTTTTCATAAAACCATATACAACTATATGAGTCAAAGTATAAAATTATATCTCACTTTGAAATTTTCCAATTTTTTTAAATGATGTCATATAAAATCATATCTAATTATATTGTTCATAATATATTAATATAAATGGTAGATGTAATCATACGTTGCACATAAAACTTAATCCGATTTCATACATTATTATACGTGACTTTATATCTAATTATGTATAGGACTTTACTAAGCAAAAAATCCAGTATCAATTTATGTATAATTATATATGACTAATATAATACCATTTAAAATTATATATGGTTCCATACTAAAAAAAATTTTAACAAAAATAATAGATATAATTATATGTGTCTTAAACGATAACATATCTGTGTTTGTATGGTACCAGGCGCGGATCCAGGGGGGGGGAGAATGGGAT
The DNA here is from genome assembly GCA_963921195.1 of Pegoplata infirma. Classification (NCBI taxonomy): domain Eukaryota; kingdom Metazoa; phylum Arthropoda; class Insecta; order Diptera; family Anthomyiidae; genus Pegoplata; species Pegoplata infirma. Next base: position 46,575,006 of record OY992540.1, on the reverse strand, counting down.
TTCTCCCCCCCCAAAATGATTTCGAAAGAAAAAAAGTAAGGAAAGGAAAAAAATAAAAAAAGGAAAAAAAGAAAGGGAAAGGAAAGAAAAGGAAAGGAAAGATAGAAAGAAAATGCTTGGATGTAAAAAATTCTTAGGGAATTTATATGTGGGCTGATCATTTACGTCAGCACACATAGCATTAGGATAAAATGTTTCAGAATTAAAGAAATTGCATATGAAAAACTTAGATGGCAATAGAGTCGTGGACATTTTCTAACCGAATAACTTTCCTTATTATTTTCTATGGAAAAAGTATAATTTTTTATAGAAAGATTTTTCAAAATTTCAGACTTTACCTTTAAAAAATATTTTTATACTTATTCGATTTTGAATGTAAGAATTTTTTAATCGAAAAATTATCTCAAATTTTATAAAAAATTTCTTATTACATTTCTATAGAAAAAATCCCTCAGCACCTGAGAATTTTTCCAAAAAAAAAAAAGGTTTCAGAATCTGCCACAAATTTTTAGGCAAAAAAAAAAATCTCAGAATCAGATAACATTTCTACAAGAAAAACGTCTCAGAATTTGAGTTTTCTATATGGAATTATATTTCCAAGGTTAATTTTTTATAGAAAACTTCTTGAGAATGAGAATTTCTCTGTTTGAGAGATCTTGTAAATGTGCGAATTTTTCTAAAGGAAAAGATTATCAAGATCTATTGTATATGTTTTATAACTTTTTATAGAAAACTATAGAATATTCTGAGAATTTGTCTATAGGAAATGTGAAATATGTAAATATTTTAATAATAAATTTTCTTTTTGAAAAATGTTTCGAAATCTAAGAAATTTTAAACATTAGATGTCATTAAAACCGTAAAATTTTTCTATCGAAAAATCTATTATTTAAGTTTTAAAAAAGTGTACCAAAATTTCTTCATAAAATGTTTTTGAACTAATAATATTTAAGAATCTGATAATTTTCTTTTACTAAATATGATCTAATAATATTTTTATACGAAAAACTTCTTAAAACCTGAGAATTACTTTGAAATATGAGCATTATTTCAGAGATTTTTATAAGAAAGATACATGAGAATTTGAAAATTTTTTATATAAATAATGCCTCAGAATCTCAAATTATAGAAAAAAGTTTAAAAATCGGAGACATTTTCTATAAGAAAATGTTGAATCTGAGAGTTTTTCTTAAGAAAATACGATCTGAGAATTTAAAAAACTTTTTTATATCAAAGTTTTAGAATCTACACATTTTTCTAAAGGCAAAAATCTCAGAAATGGGTTATTTTCCTATATGAAAACTATTTTAGAATCGTAAAGTTTTTATGTAAAAAAAATGTCTCAACATCTGAGAAAATTTCTAAAGGAAACATTTATAAAAAACTAATAATATGGTTATTTTTTTTTTTTTTTCGAAATATTTCAGTTTTTTATATAGAATTTTTATATAAAAGTTTACGGGTCTTTTCACATTTGTGACTAGCTATGACTGAGTATAGGTCCGTTTATTTAACTTTAAACGGTCTTGCTAAGGAAGGTAATCGGTCCGTCAGGATTCCCTCGTGAAAAAGTTTCTTGAGTTAAAAAAGTTCTACCAAATCCAAAAGGTTGAATCCGCGCCTGATTTAAATTATACCTTTAAGTTGATTTTTTTTTTTGATTGTTTTTCATTTGTTACTCAATATGAAAAATTTTCACAAAAAATTATTCCAACTCCCCCCCCCCCCGCTTCCAACCAAAATTTTTTAGCCTTCCGATTGCATAAAATTTTTTTGGAAAAAAAAAATCTCCCCCCCCAAATGAAATTCCTGGATCCGCGCCTGTATGGTACTATATATACGCAAATTTCGTCAAAACTCAATATATATTTATAAATGGTGGCATATGTAATAGAATATATATTTTGATATAATCATGTATAAAAAAAATATTTTTTTGACCAAACCACTAGCCATATATAATTATATATGCCAGTATTTCAAAATTTGTTTTTGTGTGTCAACATATATGGTTATACAAAACTTTTTATTGTATCATATAAGATAACATATGATTTAGGAAACCCGAGTTCGATTCCCGGCCCAGTCGAGAACAAAAAAGTTTTTTTTATTTTTTTTTAAAATAGAAAACACTTTTTTATTGCGTTTAATTTTTTTAGAACTAAAAAATTTTCATTTTTGGAATTTTTGCAATCATTTTTAAAAAATCATTTTTCTTTTATATAGTTATATATAACTATATTTAATTTATTATAAAATTATCTATAATTTTTGGGAACCCGAGTTCGATTCCAGAAAAAAAAAATATATTTTTTTTATTTTTTTTAAATAAAAAACACTTTTTTATTGCATTTATTTTTTTTAGAACTAAAAATTTTTCTTTTTTTTGAATTTTTGCAATCACTTTTAAAAAATTATATTGCTTTTATATAGTTACATATAACTATATTTAATTTATTATAAAATTATCTATCATTTTTGGGAACCCGAGTTCGATTCCAGAAAAAAATATATTTTTTTATTTTTTTTTTAAATAGAAAACACATTTTTATTGCATTTGTTATACCCTTCACCACACTGTGGTACAGGGTATAATGAGTTTGTGCTGATGTTTGTAACTACCCGAAATATTGGTCCTAGACCCACTTTTAAGTATACCGATCGACTTAGAATCACTTTTTGAGTCGATTTAGCGATGTCCGTCCGTCCGTCCGTCCGTCCGTCCGTCCGTCCGTCCGTCTGTCTGTCCATGTAAACGGTGTAAACACGATACAGGTCGCAATTCTTAATCAATTGACTTGAAATTTGAAACTTAAGCCTCTTTTGGCCCAAGGACGAAGCCTATTGAAATTGGAAAAAATCGGTCCATATTTATACCTAGCCCCCATACAAAGGTCCTCTTTAGTTTTGGCTCAAATGACTCTAATAGCCGCATTTTAATAGGTATCTTTTCGAAATTTGCCAGGTAATCATGTTTTATCCACACAAATCAACATTCCGAATTTTAAAGAAATCGGACCAGTTCTTCTTGTAGCCCCCATACAAACCACCTTCCCGATTTTCACATAAATCTCTCAAATTTCATGAAAATAGAAAATATTTAATTAAAATTCTGTTTGTGTATGTTAAACGCGTTCTTTAATAACCTTATCAAATCTGATTATCATCGGAACATTTTTGAACTTAGGTCCCATGTGGAAATTTCCCCCGATATTCAGTTGAAGCGACTTAATGTCAACAAAAAGAAGCCTATTCCACTCAAATTTGATTAGTGAGTGCTTTTTACACTTATTAAAGATTTGACAAAATATAGATCTAATCAGTCCATGTTTGAACTTGGGACCCATTTTCCGGGAAACTCTGGTGTAGGGTATTATATGGTCGGTCTTGACCGACTATAATTTTCTTACTTGTTTTTTTTTAGAACTTAAAAAATTTTACTTTTTAAATTTTTGCAATCATTTTTAAAAATTTATATTGCATTTATATAGTTAATAATAGCTATATTTGGTTTAAATTATCAAATTATCAATGATTTTTGGAACCCGATCTCAAATCTAATTCTGATTTCCTGATTCCATGAAAAATTTCAAACTTTCAAGCTAAAGTCTTATTTCACTTTGGAAGCCTATGACTTGGAAATAAGGCATACCGTTACATTAAAATTATTGTTTAAGCTTACCATGGAAGCCCCTAATAGCGCTGTACGTCATTCCAATTTTTTTTTTTTTTTTGCAAATTTTATCAAAAATTTTCTAAGTCTTTTTGAAAATTGTGTACAAGTGAATAACATATTTAATTGGATGTAATCATATATTACTATATGTTAGATCAATTTGATATAATTAGATACGATCAATTTATTTAAAACTAAGTCTTTTAAAGTTGTTATTTGCTAACAACGTCCGCTGGTCTAGAGGGTAGAGATTGCGATTACAAAACGGAAGACTTGTGGTTCTAATCCCCGTCCGTTCGAAGTTTTTTTTTTTTATACCCTCCATTCTAGTGATAGAGGGTATATATAAGTTTGTCATTCCGTTTGTAACACATCGAAATATTGGTCTAGGACCCCATAAAGTATATATATTTATGATCCTCGATCGATTTTAAGTCGATCTAGCGATGTCCGTCCGTCCGTCCGTCCGTCCGTCCGTCCGTCCGTCTGTCTGTCTGTCTGTCCGTAGAAAACACGCTAACTTTTGAAAGACTTTACAGAGGCTACTGAAGTTTGGCATATATGTTTGACATTTACCTGGTCAGGTTGGTATTGCAATCCAGCCAAATCGGTCCAGTGGTTCAAAAGTTATGAGCAAAAGTGTAAATTTCGGCAAGGGTGTTGTACGAATTTACGAGATAAAAAACACGATAACTTTCGAAAGACAATAATGAGACTACTGAAGCTTGGCATGTATCTTTGCCGTTCCCCGGGTCTGTTTGGTTTTAAATTTCAGCTCAATCGGTCCAGTGGTTCAAAAGTTATAAGCGAAACCCTGAATTTCAGATTAGTTTCATCTAAAATGCCACGTGTTTTAACAAGTTTTAAAAGCATTGGTGGTAACTAAACAATGCTTTTCAAACTTGTTTAATTTTAAAGCAATGCTTTTTAAACTTGTTTAGTTTTAAAAGCATTGGTAACTAAAAATTACTCTCGAAAAAAATTTTACACTCAAAAAAAATTTTAAACTCAAAAAATTTTACACTCAAAAAAAAAATTTTGTTTTTTTTTTTTACTAAAATTGCAATATTTTGTGTACATACTTACGTGCATTCACTCAGAAATATTTTTACAGTAAAAAAACATAACACTCGAAAAAAAATTTACACTCAAAAAAAAAATTAGTAATTTTTCTTCTTTTTTTTTTTTAAATGACAAAAAAAAGAGTTTTTTACTCAAAATAAAATATTTCTAATTAAAATTGTTAATTTTTTCACGTTAAAAAATGTACTACCGTTTAAAAAAATGCATTGTGGAGGGTATTCATAGATTCGACAAAGTCGAATTTAACTTTTCTACTTGTTTTATTTATTTTCAGTTTGACATTATTATATCTAAAAATAAATCTAAAAACAGAAACATTTTTTGGATAAAAATGTATCCAATAATTTTTTTATAAAATCAAGATATCAGATATTATATGATAACTTTTGCGCGGCCAAATTTTGGATGAAATTACATTATATAATATCCAATTTAATATAAAATCATGATATTGGATATTTTAAGATAACTTTGGCGCGGCCAATTTCCGGATGAAATTACATACAATCAAATATTAAACTGTAACTTCATATATTATAAGATGTTAGGAGATAACTTTGGCGCGGCCAATTTTCTGATGAAATTTAGCAAAATCAGATCCAATAAATTATATATAATTTTATAAGATAACATGTTTTACCATACAATTTTTTTTTACTCGGGTTTACCATTTTTGCATCTTACATTTATTTATCTTTTAAAAAAATAATTATTTATTTTTATTTATTAATTTGTTTTAATTTTATTTATCAATTTCCTTTTTACGTTTTTATAACACAAAAAATTAAACAAACAACGCACACCAAAATACAAAATGAAAATGGCGGTCTGTATTTGTTTTTCTGCTTTCTTTCGATAATTTTTTTGCAAGTAATTTGCGTTATTGTGCAAGGTACCTGGTTATTTTACATAAAAAGTTAGTTATGTTACTTTAACATCGACAAGCATAATTTTAGCAAAAATTTGGTAAAAATTTTTTTTTGGTATGAAAATTTTTTTACCAAGTAGGATTGCTCAATCTGACACAGATTTTTTTTTGCGTGTACTCATACGCTATGTTGAAACAAGTAAATACAAGCGAATTACTAAATTGTTATTAAATTTAAAATTCCAATTCGATTTTCTCGAAAAAAAAAACGAAAAACACATGTGTGATTTTTTTTGTGTGGATAGACAAACATCTAAACTTTCAAAAAAAAAAAAATTATTTTTAAAGTAGCCAAATTTTTGATAAATTGGCTTTTTTAATAAATGGAAAATTTCAGAACAGGTTCTGAAAATTTTCCAAAAAAAAAAAAATTTGTCGATAGCCCATACAAAAATACTATACAAGAATGTAAATTTTTGAGATTGTGGTGCATTCCGTTTGATAAATATTTAAGCAAGACAACTCCGCACAAATTTTACCATTTTTCCAATATTTGACCACGCCTCCTTAGCCCAATTTTTTAAAAATTGAAAAACTAAAAGCGCAATTTTCTTAAATCCATATAGGTCTATCCATAGAACCTACTCAGAAATGTACGGTACACAAATTTTTTTTTCGCTGGACATTTGGTGTGGAATGCCTTATATACTTAATTAATTACACTGTGCTAGTCGCAAAAATTAACAAGCTGGGCACCCTGCTGGTAAAGCTAATTCGGGTATGCTGAATTCAATGGTGCTAGCCGTTTTTCGAAGTTGGCGTTTTTGGGGTAGTTTTTAAATATAAGTTTAGAAAATGCATTGTTTTTTTTGCGAAAAAAATTTTTCTGCAAAAAAAAATCCGCGAAAATAATTTTTTTTCGAAAAAATTTGTGTCTGTAATGTATCGTATTCTACTCATTTTCATAAATTCCCAGCAAAACTTAGATTACCAAATAAGGTATAAAATAAGGTATAGGATTTCTTATTTTATACATTGCAGCATTGATGATTTTAACAGGCGATGAGACTCAAAGTAATGCATCCACATTATCACAAAGAATACCAGTAAGGTATAAAATAAGTCATAAATTTATAACGAAGAATACGAGTAAGGTGTAAAATATATGATATTTTATAGGTTACGAGAAATGAAATAATATAGCATACCAGAAGATAATATGATGAATTTCATGTAAAAATCGAGATGCATTGAACCCGACCCCCTCAGATATCGATGAAATTTTGTTCATAGCTAAATTTGATCAATTCAAACAAACTCTCATTTTTAGAAATGACTGTTTTGCGATTTTTTGGGCGTGACACAGTGGGAACGTTTTCGAAAAAACGCGAAAATGGTCGAAAAGAGCTCCATTTAAACTACAATAACTCTGAATCGGCTAAACCGATTTCCATGATCTTGGTATCATTAAAAAGATATTTTAACAGGCTTTATGACACGTTAAAAAAAAAAAAAAAAAAAAATACACTGTAAAAAATTTATAACAAAAAAAAATTTAACTGACGAAAAAACCAAAAAGATCAAGGGTTTTTTTACAGTGTATTAATTTTTTAGAAAGGTTTATCCTTCATCTATACCATATCAAAAAATAAAAATGGGTTCTTTGTTAGTTTTTTTTATATAATTTTTTAAGTAGTGTCACTTCTAGTAATTGCCCTTATATTTTATAACAAAAAAAATTTTAGGTAACGAAAAACCAAAAAAGATCAAGGATTTTTTACAGTGTATTACTTTTTTAGAAAGGTATTTCCTTCACCTATAACATATCCAAAAAGTAAAATGGGTTCTTTTTTATTTTTTTTTTAATAATTTTTTAAGTAGTGTCACTTCTAGTAATTCCGCAAAATTCTGAATAAAAAAATCAATGTATTCTTCATAATAATTTTCTATTTTGTCATAAACATTTATTACTTTACCCATAATAAAGAGAAATATATATAGAACAAAAAAATTGTTGCCCTTTTCATTCCAAAGATTTTTTCAGGTCTATTTTTTCTTCCTCAGGTAGCTAATAACATAGTAAAAAGAAATAGAAACACAAAATATAACAAATATTTTCCTTTCTTAGTAAAAAATTTAACGGCAAACAGCCCTTCAGTGAATCAAGCCGACCGGCTCAAAATCGGCTGCGCGGCGCCGCCGCCCAATTTTTAACTATTTTTCGCGCCGCCGCCTTTCAAAAAACAGATTTTACAACAAAAATAGAACAAAAAAGTTCAGCCGACACTGAGCCGCCGCTGAGCAAAATTGGTCGAGCCGCCGCCGCCGAAAATTTTGGGTCGGCTTGATTGACTGCAGCCCTTATTTCCATACAAATGCATGTAAATGTATAGGGGTCTGGCCAGAACTAAGGACTCAAAATATGTACCTGACGAAGGGTTAACAGGTAAAATAAATAAACATTGTCCCAAATTATGAATATGTTTTAACCGCAAAAAGTTCTTGCTTGCCTTAAAAAATGCTATATAATTGCACCTGATGAACGTACCGAAATTCATAATTATAAACAGTTTCGAGAAGCCAAGATATCCCATTACAATTTTTACGCGTATATTTTAAAAAATTGAGTGAATATGAATTCAAACAATAAGTACAGATGCATAAAAATATCTAATAAGTGTTGCGCTTCGCTTCGTAAAATAAGTGAAAATGAGGCTGCAAATATAATTGAATATTTTCCAGCTGTCGCCAACATTCATTGTAGCCGTATTTGCGAAACTTGCCGGAATACACTGAGAAAAGCTCGCAGTCGTAATGAATCCAACGTGGAGCAGAATGAAGTCTCAAATTATTTACCAACAACGCCCAGCAATGAAATTAGCGAAGAATTGAATGAACTTCCAACTTGTACCAGCCGTATTGCAAACATCGAAAGGACGGAAGTCATTGAAAATATAAATGATCATATTATTCCTCATCTACCAAACCAAATGTCGCCTCTTAAAAGGAAATATATGAAACGAGATGCATACAGAAATAGAAAATCACTGCAAATTTTCGAAAATATAGCAGATTCACTTGGAGCTGATCCATTATCTGATTTGTCAGCGCAACTTGAAAACGTCAAAGCCATTTACGAAAAAATTTTGGAAAACATCAAATATCAAATAGAGAACAGCTCAAATCTTTTGGAAAAGCAAAAACTTTTATCTCTCTTACCAATCAATATGAGTCACGCAGCAATTAAAGATCGTTTTGGGGATGATATATCTCACGATTGTATCAAAAAAAGTAAAGATATCCAAAGGAATAAAACGAAGTTTGCAGATATCAATCTTTTTAAAATGAGCAGACGTAGCTTACCAGCCGAAACTCTAAGCACAGTCAAGTTATTTTATGAAGATGATGAAATTAGCCGAATGATGCCTGGATCGCAAGATTCAATTACTGTTAAACAAGGAAACTTACGTGAAAAAGTTCAAAAAAGACTGATGTTATCTTCACTACGCGAATCTTACTACGAATTTAAAAAAAAACATCCCTTGGCCAAAGTGGGTTTTACAAAATTTACAATGTTAAGGCCAAAAAATTGTATAAAACTTGGAGTTGGAAACCAGCAAAATATCTGTGTATGCACATTGCATCAGAATATGAAATTGATGTTTGAAAAAAGTGGCTTAAAATCAATTTGTATTGAAGGAGAATGCACATTTACCGATTACAAAGATGTTCTCAAATTCGTTGTTTGTAATGGTGACATAGAAAAAAGCGAGTGTTGCGTTTCAATGTGTGGTCACTGCTTTAAAAATTTAAATAATCTAAAAACGCATATGCTAAAACATTTTGAAAATAACCAAACTGAAGAAATAATATACAAAAAGTGGAATACAACGATTAGATGTGTTCTGGAAACGTTAACCACCAACCCAGAATCATTTGTCAGCGATTTTACTGAACACATCAAAGTTCTGATTCCGCATCATTTCATAGCAAAGCGACAATCTGAATTTATCAGCAATAAAAGAGCGGCGCTGTTATCAGGAGAAATGTTAATTCAAATGGACTTTGCTGAAAATTATGCATTTCTTGTACAAGATGCCGTGCAAGGATACCATTGGAATAATGATCAGGCTACAATACATCCGTTCGTTATTTATTACAAAGGTAATTATTTTAATATTTTGGTATTAGTAAACACATCCATCCACACTCATCAAAATATTTAATAATTTTTATTTATTTGTTTTTTTCCTTTGTTTGTTTATTTTCAGATAACGATAAATTAACTCATAAAAGCTTCGCCATAATATCTGATTGCAATACCCATGATAGTATAGCAGTTCATCTATATATTTCAAAAATGGTACAGTTCGTGAAGGCCAATATAACCAACAATATTAATAAAATCATTTACGTATCAGATGGTGCAGGAGCACAATATAAAAATAAATATAACTTCATTAATTTATGCCATCACAAATCTGATTTTGGGATTGACGCTGAATGGCACTTTTATGCTACCAGTCACGGAAAATCTGCATGTGATGGAATCGGAGGAACATTGAAGAGAGGTGCTCGAAATTATAGTATTGCAAATAAAAATGAAATCCAGACAACGAGGCAACTCTATCACTGGGCATCAGAAACATATAAGACCACCATACAAGTTGCTTACGCAGATGCTGACGAATACAACAACGTTAAAGAAAAGCTATTTTCAAGATATGAAGAAGCTAAAACTATAACAGGAACTCAAGGCTTTCATTCATTCATTCCGATAAATGAAACTTTTGTACATGTGCGCAGATATTCTGACTGTGCCAAATTTGAGCAGCGCAAAATTTCTTACAAATAATTAACTTAAAAAAAATTTAAATAAAATAAAACACAAATTAATAAAAACGTGGCAAATAATATAAACAATTGTTGATGGTTTTTTATTTGTAAACATTTAAAAAATGTTAGAATTGTTGAACTATTTTGTGAATGTGACCAGATATTTTCGCTGTTATTCGAATTATTTCGAAAACTTTCGGTAAGTATTACTAGAAGTGACACTACTTAAAAAATTATATAAAAAAAATAAAAAAGAACCCATTTTACTTTTTGGATATGTTATAGGTGAGAGAAATACCTTTCTAAAAAAGTAATACACTGTAAAAAATTCTTGATCTTTTTTGGTTTTTCGTTACCTAAATTTTTTTTTTGTTATAAAATATAAGGGAAATTACTAGAAGTGACACTACTTAAAAAATTATATAAAAAAAACTAACAAAGAACCCATTTTTATTTTTTGATATGGTATAGATGAAGGATAAACCTTTCTAAAAAATTAATACACTGTAAAAAAACCATTGATCTTTTTGGTTTTTTCGTCAGTTAAAATTTTTTTTGTTATAAATTTTTTACAGTGTATTTTTTTTTTTTTTTTTTTTTAACGTGTCATAAAGCCTGTTAAAATATCTTTTTAATGATACCAAGATCATGGAAATCGGTTGAGCCGATTCAGAGTTATTGTAGTTTAAATGGAGCTCTTTTCGACCATTTTCGCGTTTTTTCGAAAACGTTCCCACTGTGTCACGCTCAAAAAATCGCAAAACAGTCATTTCTAAAAATGAGAGTTTGTTTGTTTAGCTATGAACAAAATTTCATCGATATCTGAGTTGGTCGGGTTCAAAATTTCAGTTTTATCTCGATTTTTAAATGAAATTCATCATATATAAGGTGTTACGAGTAGTGAAAAAGTAATTTTGTATTAAATTTACTCACGTGATTGTAAGTGAGTGTAAGTAGATAAAATATGCTCGTGAGTGTGTGTCGTTAGAAATTTCCTGTCGTGAGCCCATCTCTAGTTTAAACTTATGCATTTTTTTATAAAATAATTATTTTTTATGTTATTGTAATGCATTATGCATCCAATTATAAATAATGCATTATTTCAAACTTTCAAATAATACATAATGTAACCAAATATAAGTCATCCATGATGTAATGTTTAGAAATAATAAATATGAAATACATTTTTTCCAATAATCATGCATTACGTAGCAAATTATTAGTAATGCATTATTTTTCACTTGAAAATAATACGTAGTGGAACAAATGTTTGGTAAGACATCATAAAATAATGCTACAAATAAGTTGTATGCATTACCTGGTAATGTGTTATATAATCACTACCCATTACCAAAGATTTGCTGGGTTAATAGCAAAATAAAACAAATTTGGAAAAAAAAATTCCGCGAATAAATTTTTTGTATATTCAATAGATTTTGAATGATAAAAATAGTTTTTTTTACTTAAAAATAAAAATAATCGCGAATATCGCTAAAGGTGTGTTTATATTAGAGATGGGCACATGAGCAGATTAGAGCGTGATTCACGTGATTCACGCGTGAGTGTAACAGAATTCAATTTTACTCACATGATTTTGAGTGGAGAAAAAAAATTGCGTGAGTGAGTGTGCGTGAGTAAGATTTTTGCGTGAGTGAGTGTGCGTGAATGGATTTTTTTGCGTGAGTTTGCGTAATTTATTTTCTCTTCATATTTCCTTTCGTACCAAAAAAAGCAACAAAAAAATTTAAAAATTTGACTTAATTTAAGATTTCGTGCGAAAAAAGCAAAAAAATTGTAAATTTTCGCTGAAAATTTTGAAAGATTTCAGAAATTTAAGTTTTTAAATTTTTATACCCTCCACTCTAGTGATAGAGGGTATATATAAGTTTGTCATTCCGTTTGTAACACCTCGAAATATTGGTCTCGGACCCCATAAAGTATATATATTCATGATCCTCGATCGATTCTAAGACGATCTAGCGATGTCCGTCCGTCCGTCCGTCCGTCCGTCCGTCCGTCTGTCCGTCTGTCTGTCTGTCTGTCTGTCTGTCTGTCTGTCTGTCTGTTGAAAACACGCTAACTTTTGAAAGACTTTACGGAGGATCCTGAAGTTTGGCATACATGTTGGGCATTTACCTGGTCAGGTTGGTATTGCAATCCAGCGAAATCGGTCCAGTGGTTCAAAAGTTATAAGCAAATGAGTGAATTTCGGCAAGGGTTTTTCTGGAATTTAAGAGATAAAACACACGGTAACTTTCGAACGGCAATTCTGAGGGTGCTGAAGTATGGCATATATATTTGCCGTTTTTTTTAGCTGATCCGTATTGAATTTCAGTCAAATCGGTCCAGTGGTTCAAAAGTTATTAGCAAAACCGTAAATTTCAGATTCGCCTCACCTTAAACTCACGTGTTGAAAACCCGTTAAACATGTTTTAAAAACATTGGTAAGTCACAAAAATATTTTACAACGCATTTTTGTCACTCAAAAATATTTTTACACTAAAAGAAAAAAAAAATTACACTCGAAAAAAATTTTACACTCAAAAAAAAATTTACACTCAAAAAAAAATTTAGTAAATTTTTTTTTTTTTTTTTTCAAAAAATAGTTAAAAAAAAAAGTTTTTTTACACAAAATAAAATATTTCTAATCAAAAATGTTATTTTTTTTTCACTCTAGAAAATTTACTATAACTTAAAAAGGGCATTGTGGAGGGTATTCATAGATTCGGCCAAGTCGAATTTAACTTTTCTACTTGTTTTTTTTCAAGAGTAATTTCCTTTTAAATAAAGTTTTTTGCAATAATCTTTTTATACCCTCCACTCTAGTGATAGAGGGTATATATAAGTTTGTCATTCCGTTTGTAACACCTCGAAATATTGGTCTAGGACCCCATAAAGTATATATATTCATGATCCTCGATCGATTTTAAGACGATCTAGCGATGTCCGTCCGTCCGTCTTTCCGTCTGTCTGTCTGTTGAAAACACGCTAACTTTTGAAAGACTTTACGGAGGCTCCTGAAGTTTGGCGTATATGTTGGGCATTTACCTGGTCAGGTTGGTATTGCAATCCAGTGAAATCGGTCGAGTGGTTCAAAAGTTATAAGCAAATGAGTGAATTTCGGCAAGGGTTTTTCTGGAATTTACGAGATAAAACACACGGTAACTTTCGAACGGCAATTCTGAGGGTGCTGAAGTGTGGCATATATATTTGCCGTTGCTCTGGTCCAGTTCGTTTTAAATTTCAGCCAAATCGGTCCAGTGGTTCAAAAGTTATTAGCAAAACCGTAAATTTCAGATTCCCCTCACCTTAAATTCACGTGTTGAAACCCCATTAAACAGGTTTTAAAAACATTGGTAAGTCACAAAAATATTTTACAACGCATTTTTGTCACTCAAAAATATTTTTACACTAAAAGAAAAAAAAATACACTCGAAAAAAATTTTACACTCAAAAAAAATTTTACACCCAAAAAAAAATTTAGTAAATTTTTTTTTCAAAAATTAGTTAAAAAAAGGTTTTTTTAAACAAAATGAAATAATTCTAATCAAAAATGTTATTTTTTCACTCTAGAAAATTTACTATAACTTAAAAAGGGCATTGTGGAGGGTATTCATAGATTCGGCCAAGTCGAATTTAACTTTTCTACTTGTTGAAATTGTGGCGGGTATCACTACATTCGGCAAGGCCAAATTAACTTTTTTACTTGTTTTTGTATAAATAAGAGTTTCGTGAGTGTGAGTCAACGTGAGTGTAAGTGAAGCTTGCATGAGTGCACGTGAGTGTGAGTTGTATTAAATTTACTCACGTGATTGTGAGTGAGTGTGTGTAAAAAAAATATGCTTGAGAGTGAGTGTGCGTGATTCAAAAATTCCTGTCATGAGCGTGAGTGAGTGTGATTCAAAAGTCACTCACGTGCCCATCTCTACTTAAAACAACTAACAAAAAAAAATTGTTTGATATTTTTCATAGAAGAACAACTACATTTTTAATTGAAATTTAGAAATTCTACTTCAACGTGTTGGTCATATTATCCATACATCAAACATTGTAATTATTTCGAAGGTTTTGCATACACATCACATCATCAAATTGATAATTATGACAACACTATGAATTGCTACAAAATAAAGCAACAACAAAATAACAAAAAAAAAAAATTATCATTATATGGACTATGGTGGCACGAATAATGACTTTTTTCGAATTTCGTCGATCGCCGGGCTAATTATTTTCGTTTCGTTAATTCTGAAAAATCGATTCCGAGAAATTTCTTACCCATCTGTTTCTGAAACTATATGTAACTGAGTCAGACAAAATTTTTAACAAAAAAATTATTAAAGCTTAAAAAAAAATTTTAAAATTCAAGTTTCTGAAAGAAAACACAGTTAATTTCAGAGTCATTTCTGACAGATTTTTAACGGATTAATCGATTTAAAAAATATAAGTTGCTGTGACATATTTCCTTAGAAAAAATTTCATGCTTTGCAATTTTTTCTACACTCAAAGAAAAAGCTTCTTCATATTGATGAAAAGCTACATCAATATGATGAAATGTTGCTTCAATTTTCGTCCAATGTGTCGTGCCATCCATGTTAACGTTGTAAGCACGATACAGGTCGCAATTATCAATCGATTTGTTAGAAATTTAAGACTCAAGCTTCATTTGGTCCAAGGACGAAGCCTAATAACCGTATTGAATTAGGTATCCTTTAGAAACTTTGCAGGTAAACATATTTTTTATTCACAAATCATCATTCCAAATTTTAAATAAATATCCACCAAGAGGACTACCCGTTTATTAGGCTTAGCAACTAGCCGCTTACCTAAAGCATATCAACAAATAACTACTTTTCGTGAGAGTGCATTAAAGTAATTGAAAACTTACTCAAGATTCCATTTCTCATTAAAATTTATTTAAAAACCATTTATTGAAATAAATTTTTATTAACGATATAAAACATAAACTGGATCATTTAGATTAAATGAACCTTCTTGATATACCTTAAAATAGGCACCCATAGTAGGTTCTTTAGAGTTATGAACTTTACGATATCTGAAAATAGAAAAAATATCATTTTAATAATAAAAACTTATTAAATATTGGTAAACTCCACAGAAAAAAATAATTTTAACATTTTTGATGAAGAAAAACAGAATATTTTGAAAATAAAAAAAAAATATATTTTTGAGAAATCTAATGTGTATTGAGATTAATTTTTTAAAAATCCATTAATTTTTGATTTATTAAATTGAATTATCTGAATAATTTTTTTCTGTATTCAACAAAAACACTAATCGCGGGTTTGTTTGAAATATTTTTACAAATTGACTAGAATTTTATTAATATTCTTACTTGTTCATAGTCTTCAAAGGTTCAAAATCTGGATTTCTTTCGAAAGTCTTAATATTTATGTTGGGCAATATACATCTGAGACAAGGCCGTTCATAACGCAATACACAAGATGTGGCCTCATCATCACCAATTTTCAACCAACGCCAATTGTCTTCTTCATAAGGTTCCACATTCTCCAATGAATTTATCAATACATTTCCACGAAATTGTAAATGATGAACTCGGTTTTTATCTAGCAAAAGTTGATTTAAATGTTTAACCGACTTATTATTCATTACCATCACAGGTATATAATCCTGTAAAGAGAAAATAACACTGTGCTCAAAAAATTATGTAAGTTACTACATGTTAGTTGTTTGTATATTTTACAGTAGTTAGTTGTTTTTAACTACAAAGTCAGTTGTTTTTGTATGAAAAATATCAAACAACTATTTCTGTTAGTTATTTTAAGTCGTTTTTTTTTTTTAATAACTAACAAAAAAGTACTGTAATGTAGTAACAGTTATTTAAAGTAGTTAATTTTATTTTTTATTTCTGAAAAATTTTCAAAGTTTTTTTCGAAAAAATAAAAATAAATTTTCGTTTTTTTTTATTTTTCACAACTTTTTTTTTTAAAATGTGGTCTTCAATTTTTTTTCTGAAAAATTTTTTTAAAAAAAAAAAATCTATATTGTTTATTTTATTTTTAATAAATTTAAGTTGTTTTAACTATAAATGTAAGTAGTTTTTACTACTTCAGTTGTTTTTTGTCAGTTAAAATAACTAACATTGTTAGTTGATTTAACTGAAAAAGTAGTTGACCGCAAAACAACTTACAAAGCAGTTATTTTAACTGACATTTACAGTTGATATTACTAACATAAATTTTTAAGTGTGTGCTCGAATTTGACACTTTTTTTTTAACAAGCTGGGCACTCTACTGGTAAAGTTAATTCGAGTACGATGAATTCAATGGTATTAGCCGTTTTTCGAAGTTAGCGCTCGTATTCGCGATTTAAAATTTTGATGCTTAAATATAATAAAAACGATATTTTTAAATTTTTGCGATAATTTATAAATTTAAAACCATTCAAGTATGTTAAATTAAGTTAACAAACCATAATAACGTGATTTTTTTTCGCAAAAAAAGTTTTTTGTTCGCGAAAAACCTTTATTTTCGTGAAAAACTTGGTTCAATACAAATATTTTAAGTTTGATTTGAATTTAAGGCAGCCATCTGTTAAAGCTAGTTCGTGTACACTAAATCCCATTGTAACATCCGTTTTTTTTTCAAAGTTAGCGTATATATTAGCGATATTCGCCATTAATTATTTTTTTATTTTAAAGTAAAAAAACTATTTTTTTATATTTTTAGACAATTGCTGAATTTTTATCATCTAAACTCTATTGAATATACCAAAAAAAAAGTTTTTATTCGCGGAAATTTTTTTCGCGATTTTTTTTCGCGAAATTTTTTTCCAAATTTTTTTTATTTTGCAAATAATTTATGAAAATGAGTAAAATACGATACATTACAGACAGACACAACATTTAAAAAAAAATTCGCGGATTTTTTTTTTTGCGGATTTTTTTTTTTTTACGAAAAAAAACAATGCATTTTCTAAATTTATATTTAAAAACTATCCCAAAACCATAAAATTTTCATTTTGTAGTACCTAGGCTCTACAATTATAATTCGCGAATATCGCGAATACGAGCGCTAACTTCGAAAAATGGCTAGCACCATTGAATTCAGCGTAGAGATGGGCGCTGGTCACGTGATTTGCGTGATTCGCTCCACCCTAGTGTCTATATCAATGGTTCCCAACCTTTTTTGGGCCATGCCCCACTTTTAAGTTAAAAAAACTAAAATGTCCCCCCTACACTCAAGAAAAATGTGTAAATTTTTCAAATTTGTTTTAAAATTCAAAATTTACTTGTAGGTAAGCAAACTTTTTGTTAAAATCATCTTTTAAATAAAGTTTTTAGCAAAAGTTTTCAACAACCAACTAAATAATTTAACTAAAATAATATTTTTTTTTAGTTTTTTAACAAAAAAAATCTTTAAAATTTGCTCGTTGCCCCCCTGGAATATTCAAATTGCCCCCCAGTGGGGCGAGAATCAAAGGTTGGGAACCATTGGTCTATATTTATAGATTTATTTACTAATTACTTACACTCTTATCTTCTCCCAAAAAATTATATTGCAATTGTAAATTTCGGCATAAAAACAATTTTAAACCTTCAGATTTATTGAGAATAACTTTTGAAAACCACTTGTGATGTTCTTCATTGCATTCTACCATAAACATTTTGAAACCGTTTTTTTGTTTGACAATTTCCGGATTTTTAAGTACAACATCCAAATTTAATGTTAACAATTCCACATTAGGAGCTCGTAGAACTATAGTTCTGTTATCCAATACTTCAGTAGTTATACCTAACATCTGTGGATAAGTACCAGCAAATGCGGATTTGCCTTTATCATCGTATACTATCAAGCTGCGATCTCTTAGACCTTGTATTTCTAAACCCAATTTTCCACATTTTACATCTTTAAGTAAAATAGCTGCTCCAGATGTCACTGGATATATAGCGATTTCTTCCAGATTACCAACTAACTTCCAGTTGGCATTTTTGGGTGGTTTCTGTTGACGTTTTCGACGTATCAAATAGTATGAGAGATAGGAGACGGTTATGGTTCCCAAACTAGCCGCAAATATTGTATAAACAAGTTGTGTTCGCATGGCTTTTTGTTATTAAAATGTATTCAATTATAATCTATCAGCCACTTTAAACCTAATCGAGTAATATATTCATTAATATACCCTACACCACTTTGAATATGCAGGGTATAATGAGTTTGTGCTGATGTTTATAAGTTTCCAAAATCGATCGATTCAGAATCACTTTTTGAATTAATTTAGTGATGTCCACTTTTGATTATACTCAGACTATTTTTTTGACTAACAATTGATATTGAAAGCCCCATATGGAACTTAGAAAATTGCGTTTTTGGTTTTTTAATTTTTCAAAACCTGGGCTTAGGAGGTGTGGCTAAATATTGAAAAAAATTGTCAAATTTGTGTCGAGTTGCCTTGATTTAATATTTATCAATTTAAAACTGAATGCATCATAATCTTAAAAATTTGCATTCTTGTATATTTTTGTATGGGCTATCAATTAAAATTTTTTATTTTGATAAATTGTCAGAACCCATTCTTAAATTTTCCATTTTTTTTTTTAAATATATCAAAAATCCGACCACCTTTTTTTAAATTTTTTTTTTTTTTAAGTTTAGATGTTTTTTTTGATAAAATCGCATTTGAATACATATTAAATTTCATAAGAATGTTGCTATTTGTTTGTATATTCTTGTTTCAGCATAGCGTATGAGTATTATTTATGCAAATATTTGTTACTCATCCGCTATGCTGAAATAAGAAAATACAAGCAATTTACAAAACTCTTATAAAATTTAATATTCAAATGCGATTTTCTAGAAAAAAAAAACGAAAAACACGCATCTGAATTTTTTTTTGTGTGGATAGACAATTATCTTAACTTAAAAAAAAAATTTAAAAGGAAAAAAATGAACGGATTTTTGATAAATTTACTTATTTTAAAAATGGAAAATTTCAGAACGCCTTCTGAAAATTTTTCAAAATAGAAATTTTTAATCGATAGCCCATAAAAAAGCTACAAGAATGCAAATTTTTGATATTATGGTACATTCCGTTTTAATTTAATAAATATTTTAAGGCAAATCGACACAAATTTGACCATTTTCTTAGTATTTAGCCACGCCTCTTAAGTCCAGGTTTCCAGCAAAAAAAAAATAGTAAATATATATAGAGCTATCAATACAACCTATTCAGAACTTCATTGGATACGTGTTTTTCCCGCTGGGCATTTGGTGTGGAATGCCTCATATCACCTTTCGGGCCGAAATTCAACTAAATCTGTCGATTGGCAATAAATGTAAGCCTATAGATAGATAGATAGATAGATAATTGTTCTTTATTTCATATTAAAATTTACAAAAAATTGCTTAATGCTAATTTTAAATTTAAAAATTTGAACATACGACGTTGACTTTTAAGTCGTCTGTCGGAGGTTTGGTTTGCAAAATTCGGCTCAGGTTATTTATTATTTTTAAAAACAAATTATTACTAATAATTTTTATATATATGTATACATTTTTTTTTTTTATATATAAATAAATAAATGCTATATGAGGTTAAAAAAAAAAAAATCATTAAAAATGGATTTTAGTTAAATTCATTCAAAATAAGAGATCTGTAACAAAGGGCAGTTTTAATATAATTAACTAAGTTTTCCCAGTTATTATCATTTATGCCATTTAATACATTTATAATTTCATTTTCAGTTAAGAAAGCTTTTCCAAAAAATTGTTGTCTGTAAGTTCTGAATATAGGACATTTTCCAAGGAAATGTTGAATGTTTTCTAGTTCATGACTATTACATATCGTACATTCTCTTTGGTTGTATGCGTTAGAGCCATTTAGTTGTAACAGTCCACACCGTGCTTTAAATATCCACATCATTTTCGATCTACTGTAATCACGATTTAAATATTCGGAACCAATGTTGTGATCTAACCATTTATAAATTCGGCTTCTACTACTCATTTTACATTCCCACATTTTATGGTAATTGTTCATTTTCAATTGCTCTACTAAATTTGTGAACATTTCTTGCCAATTTTGTTGCTGTAAATTATCCACGTTCCACTGGAATCCGTAATTTTCGCCCAACTCATTTAGTTTTTTCGCCCAGAAAACTTTTTTCGCTAATATTTTGTGCGATAGTTTATGTGGAAGTCTGTTTTCTTTATACTCAAAAAATGTTTTCATGATGTAACCAATGTGTAGTTTCAGAGTGTATATGTGCCCATTTTCGATTCCAGTTTCTAACATTACGGCGTATGTTGGCGTGTTATCTGGGAGTTTTAAAATTCTTTTTATAAAGTACAACTGCAACTTATCCACATAATCAAATAATTCATAGCCCCAAATTTGTGCAGCGTAGCTTTGAATCGCTCTACATACCGCCTGAAACAGCTTCCATTTTGTTGCCAGTTCTATATCATGCTTATTAAAGAAAGAATTCCACGTCGCCATTATACTGTTTTTTGCAGATGCGTTCCTTTTTTCCAAATGTTTTTTAAAAATACACTTTGGTGTAAAAATAACTCCTAGGTAACAATATTCTGATACGATATTAATTTCTGACCCTCTAAATTTCCATTTTTCCTTACTTGATAGTTTGCCACCACGTCTAAAGACCATAATGGACGATTTACTTAAATTGACTTCCATATTCCAGTCATCACAATATTTTTCTAACTTACATATCATCTTCTGTAGAGTATCTACATCATCAGATAATATGACAATATCATCGGCGTACAATAATATTCGTATGTTTAGATCGTCTATATGAAGGCCACCTTCCAGAAAATCGTGCAGATCGTTCAAGTAAAGGGCAAAAAGTAAAGGCGACATTAAGCATCCTTGTTTTACCCCCGAATAAGTGGAAAATTCCTCAGATAGGGTATCACCATTCCACACAACTGATTTTGTGTTTTCATATATTTTTTCTATAAATTTAACCATTTTGAAAGAAACTCCTAACTGATGCAGTTTGTAAATTAGAAGCTTCCTTGGCACCATATCAAAAGCTGCCTTGAAATCGACGAAAAAGGCGTAGACTTTTTTCTTTTCGTACATTTTGATATGAATAACGGATGTAAGGTTATAAACGTTGTCTGCTACTGAGTATCTTTTTCTGAATCCAGCTTGATATTCATTGAGAATATTATTCATTTCCACCCAGGTGGCTAGACGATCATTGAGCATTCCCATTAATATCTTTGTAATGCAATTCATGAACGAGATACCTCTGTAGTTGGCTGGTTCAGTTTTGTCCCCTTTCTTAAAAATTGGCAAGATAATGCTTGCCTCAAACGTACTTTCTACTCTTCCTGATTCATATATTCTGTTGTAAACATTTGCTAATTCTTCTAAAAAATTGACATTTGCGTTCTTAAAGAACTCATACGGTATACCGTCTAGGCCTGGTGCTTTTTTGGATTTTGTTTTGTTTAACATCGAGTAGATTTCCTCTACCGTAAAAGGCTTATCAAGTGCGTTTATTTTTATGTAAGGAGCTGCATAAAAAATATCTTGAGCGGATTGTTGTGGATTTAAAAGGGTTTGAAAATAGTTTTTGAATGTAATTGATGTAATTTCTGAATTGACAACTGTTTGTACATTTTTAATTTCTTTGGCTAATTTCCAAAATTCTTTACTGTCATTTACTTTGTTGATCTTTCCTTCTAATTCTTTGTAATAGTTGTATCTACTCTTATCACACACTTCCTTGTATTTACGATTTGCTACCAAATATTTTGCCTTGTGTATTGGATTATTTGTTTTGTGGTACTTTCTGAGCCAGTAAAACGATTTACTCCTACCAGTCTCACACCTGTTATTAAACCATTTAAATTTAGGTATTAATCTATTTTGTTTACTATGTGATTGATCAACTGAATCTTTTACTACGTTCGTAAGATCTTCTAAGCATAAAACTTGCTTGTGGTTTTTGATTTCAATTAACTTGGCTTCTATTTTACGTTGATATTGCTCTTTTCTATTTTCTTTCCAGACTAATTTTGGAAGTAGATTGTGTTTTTCTTGAGTTATTTTTTTGTATGGTATTTTTAGAGACAGCACTATTGGCATATGGTCGGACCATGGTTGTTTTTCTACAGAAAAATCGTGCAGAAAACATAAAAACTCTTGTGCTAACGCACAAATATCGTTAACAGAATCACCAACGTTACTAATGAATGTTAAGTCTCCGTCAGTATCTCCCTTCGTTAAACCATTCAGAACTACCAATCCATTGTTATTACAGAATTCTATAAATTTCTTTCCTTTTGAGTTTTCTGTGTTGTCTTTGGAACTTCTCTTGTCGCTTAGTAAACATTGTGACGCATAGATATCTTCAATTACTTGCTGTATTTGTCCAATCCTTACATTCAAGTCTCCTATTACCACCGGTGTTACATCATCGTTTTCAATAAAATAGTTTCTTACAATCTGGAACTCACTTTCCCAGTTTCTTCCTCTAATATAAAGAGGTAATATTTTTATTACATTGTTGTTTATCTTGAGATCTATTAGATCTATTTCACCTTCTCTTCTAAAGTTATGTTTTACACCACTTCTTTCCAAATCTTTGTTAATACCGAAAACACATCCTCCACTAGCTCTCCCATACGTACTATTACGGATAGCAGTCTTCCAGTAGATATTAAAACCACCAAAGTATTTTTCATAATTTATGAACTTATTCTCTTCAATATGTGTTTCGAATAAAAGAAAAATGTCAAAACTTTTTACATAATCAAAAAATTTCTGGAAAAGCAGTTGACGGCTTAAACCATTTATATTGTAAGATAAAATTTTTATTTTTAAAAAATTACACACATTACTAATGCCCTTTGTTTCTGTCTCACCTTTACCTCCACAGACAATTCTTTGCTATTTGTTATTAACCTTCGATAGTATTCTATTGTAATCTAGATCTAAAACTACATTTTTATAAATATCTTTTAAAACTTCATTTGCATTTTGTTTACCACATTTTAAAACATTGTTTTTATCCCATGCAAACCACTTATCTAAAACTTTAATTTTATCATTAATAACGTTTACTCTGTGAGAGTTATCTACTTTTATCAGTTCTTTTTTTAATTCTATTAAAACCTTCTTTTGTTGTTGCTTTTTGGAATTTAAATCTCTTTCCATGTAAATAGATGTGCCTTTTAATTGCTTACTTCTTTTGAAAAGCTCATTTACTACATCAGCTGACTCCATTTCCGCTAATACAGTTGCCATTCCATCATGTGACGTTAATTTCCTGGTGGATTTTACGATATATGGTTTCTTCATTTTTAAATTTTCCTTGCAAATTCTTCTTACAGCTTCAGTTAGGGATGTCCTTTGCTCTTCGATACCTCTAAAGATTATATTTTTTCTCTTTATTTGCTCTTCTACGTACTCTAACCTTCTGTTATCAGCATTTCTTTGTGACTGCAAAATTAAAATTTCTTCTCTTAAGGCTTGGTTTTCTTCCTTAAGTCCATCAACTTGTGCGGTAACATTAGCCATTTGTAACTTAATACCTTCGATATCTTCTTTTGTTGGTAAATTTACCATGTAAGCCTATATTACTCATATTTGGTTTGTGTGAATTTGCTACACTAATAAAGGATCTAGTCCAATGGTGCCCAACCTTTGATTCTCGCCACACCTGGGGGCAAATTGCAGGTTCCAGGGGGTCAACGATCAAGATTTTTTTAGTCAAATTAACTACAAAAACTATTTTTTTTTACCAAAATTAACTACAAAAATTTGTTAATTGCTTAAAATGTTTACTAAAAACTTAGTTTAAATTCTTATTTTACAAAAACTTTGCGAAACCAGTAGAAAATTTTCATTATAAACAAAAATTAGAAAAATTAACAAATTTTTCTTCAGTGTAGGGAGGACAAGTCAATTTTTTTAACTTAAAAGTGGGGCGTGGCTTAAAAAAGGTTGGGAGCCATTGATCTAGTCCAATATATGTAAATCCAATTTTTCGTCAAACACCAGTGTAGGGTATTATATGATCGGTCTTGACTATTGATTTATTTATTGTTTTTGATAAGATTTGTTTTATTCCATTTTTAAGTGTTTTTTGCTCTTTCATATTTAAGTTCTCTCTAGGTGAGCTGTTATTGAGAGGCAATAAATAAATATAAAAAAAAATATAATAAATTAATAGATACGAGTACACTTAGAAAAATAAATCCGTATCTCCGTTGATTTCAACTACAAATGTAGTTGTTATTCCCCACACCATTCTGTAGTGGAGGGTATAATGAGTTTGTGCAGATGTTTGTAAATGTATTTCATGTATATCTTAAATATTGCGCCTAAAATCGCTATCAAGAATACCAATCGACTCAGAAGCAGAATTTCTTTAATCTGTTTAAATTTAAATGCGAAAGTCAAAAAAATGTGTTTTTTTAGGATTTTGGCTGTAAAACGCTAAGAAGTTTACGGATCAAAATGATTATTGGCTTATTAACTTTAAGGTATTTATAATGGCTTCCAGAGCTTCACGAGTCGTATTTGAAATAACACACTTTTGTTGCAAAAATTGAGTTAATGTATGGCAGTTTTGATTTTTTGAATAGCTATATAAATTTTTCTTACAAGGGAAGTATCTCAACCCTTATGAACCGATTTGCATGAAACGTAAAATATATATAAAAGAGACAATTCTAAGGTTGGTTGGGGTGTCTCGGCTTATCGGCCATATCGCGGATTTAGGGTTTCAAAACATGGGTCAAAAAATGGCGAAAAAATCGTTTTTTGGATTTTTCAGCCATTTCTTTCGAAGAAACTATATGATGTTTACATATGAGAAGAAATGTTTTTTTAATGCCTATCCAACGGTGGCAGAACCTTGTAAAAGTTTGGCTTCGTTAAAAACTTTTTTCATGAAAATGTATAAATTTTGGGGGGTATTTATATGAAGCCATTGACCTACGATGTCCATATGAATATGAAATAATCTTTATTAAATTTAAGTCGACACGTATTTTTGCTCTAGAGGATATTCCTATTAGTTCGGGAGTTATCGAAATTTTCCCAGAGGTCCACATTGTTTCATAAGGGGACAACGAAATTTTGAATCACTGATATGGCCGATAAGCCGAGACACCCCAATCTTAAAATCGTCTCTTTTATGTATATTTTAAGTTTCAGGCAAATCGGTTCATAAGGGTTGAGATACTTCCCTTGTTAGTACTTATCGTATAGTATGATATTTATCGAAAAATAATGCTACGAAAGTCAATTTGTGTATTTAAGCCAAAAGTCACTTGTATCCGTTTACTTTTGAACGTTTTACAGCCAAAAAAATAAAATAGTCTATTTTTTTCACTTTCACAATAAAAATTAAGTGGATTAAAAAATTTAGCTTAAAAATCGGGCTGCATAAGTCGATGCGGAATTTATTTAGCTACAAGCAACAAAATGAATAATTAAAATCGGTTAAGAATTGAGGGCTGTAGAGTAATTCTGATCACGCGTGAGTGTGACTGAATTCGATTTGACTCACGTAATTGTGAGTGCGGAAAAAAAATTACATGAGTGAGCGTGCGTGAGTAAGATTTTTGCGTGAGTGAACGTGTGTGAGTAAGATTTTTGCGTGAGTGAGTGTGCGTGTTCGTACCAAAAAAATTAACAAAATAACATTAAAATTCGGCTAAATTTAGGATTTCGTACGAAAAAAGCAAAACAAATTGTAAAATTTCGCGAAACTTTAAATTTTGTTTAAAATTTTTGAAATTTTAGTTTTTTAATTTTTTTCGAACATATTTTGTCTCAAATTTTTTTTCTTTATACATAGTTTATAATAAAAAAAATGGTTTGTTTTTAAATAAATTAACAAAGTCCCACTGTAAAATATTAATTGAAATGCATATCAATCACATTGTCATATTTAGTGCATTGAAAATGGACGTATACAGGGGGTGGGCACAGGGGGCACGTGCCCCCCTTTTTCGATTTGAATTTGAAAATTTAAAAAAAATATTAAAAAAAAAAATTTTAAAAAGTATTTTCTATCGAAATATCAGTAAAATATGTTTAAAAACACATATTATTGGTTTTATCTAATAAAAATTATGTATCAGGATCATGAAAATAAATTTATATAAAAAATTTTTAAACTATAAGATTCTAAGACAATTTTTAAATATAATATCGAAGAATTTGATATTTATCGCGAATACCAATTCCAATGTAACATTTCTGATGGTGACAATTTTAGGTTATATATTGTTTCCAAGAACCGTTTCTTAAACAAAAATCTCTAAATCTGAGCATTTGTCAGACATTATTTTCATCAAAAATTTTGTTTTTCAAATGAAAATTCATAGATTCAAAAATTTTTCCTGTACATACCCAAGTAGAAATTCATGACGGTTATTAAAATAAAGCGTCTTTAAAGCACTCTTAAGTAGAAATTCATGACGGTAAGAAGAAAAAGCGTTTTCAAAACACCCCCAAGTATAAATTCATGATGGTTATAAAATAAAATCAAGACTTATCAAAAATAACTCAATTTTAAAGCATAACTTCATAACGCTTTTCGACCCAGCAAAAAATAAACGAAGTGGTTCAAAAAGAATTAGTGGTTTCACAACATACAAAGTAGCGATAGGTGCCGAACTTCATATTCCGTAGGAAGTACTTTTAAAATCACTTCCAAAAATGCTACAAAATAACAATAAAAACATCTTTCATGTGTTCTTAGGAATTAAATCAAATTAAATCAAATCACCACAACATATGAAGGGCTTATTGCAAAAACTTGATAAGCAACATTATATATTTTGGTGTTTTTCGCCTTCTACTGATGTTCCATTGAAAGATTTTTGCCAGAAGTTTTGTTTAAACTAGAGATGCGCGCGTGACACGAATTTTTCGTGATTCACGTGATTCACGCGTGAATCACGCGTGATCGTGAGTGAAATTTATTTTTACTCACGTGATCGTGAGTGCACGTGATTAGAAAAAAATAGTTTCGTGCGTGAGCGTGCGTGAGTAACTTTTGTTTCGTGAGTTCTCGTGATTGTTTTGTGCTGTTTGAAACAAAAAACAAGTAAAAAAATCGTCATTATATCGACTTAAGACGGTAATTAATACAAAATTGTGATTTAAATAAATTTTTATTATTGTTTTAAGGAAAATCAATACTTTTTGTGCAAGAAATCGAAAAACGTAAAATAAAAATTTGTTAATTTTAATTTCGTGAGTCTTCGTTAGCGTGATTATTTCGTGAGCGTGAGAAAAATTTTAGTTACTCACGTGAGCGTGCGTGAACGTGAGCAGCAAAAATTATTTCGTGCGTGATCGTGCGTGAGCACTATTTTTATTTCGTGAGCGTGAGCGTGCGTGAGTCAAAATTCACTCACGCGCCCATCTCTAGTTTAAACCCTTTGTGCAAGTATCTTGAATATGGAAGTTCTTCAAAAGATTATTTTTATCATTATTTCCATAGATATAAGGCAAAAACCACCATAAAATGAAATGTTGCTTATCGAGTTTTTACAATAAGCCCTTCATATGAACTTTTTTTTTAACTGGAACACTTAGAATTGGGGTGATACACGAAGTCTGCAATTTTTTCTACGTCCAGCTTCAAATATATTCAAATCTATAAATTTAGGTTTATCAGAAATGGTGACAAAATTTGGTAATGGAATTTCATTTCTCTTTATTAAGTAAGAGCTTAAAGAACAGAAAAGACGAAAATCGATTATTGATAAATTTTTCAAATTTCATACAAGCAATTTGATGAAGTTGGTCCTAAATTAAATAAATACATTTACGAACTAAAGCGGATGTTGCTGCATCACATTATTAAATATTGTTTAAACTTTTAAAAAATTTAGGGTTAGGCTTGTGGTCAGAAGTAACTGGTGAATCGATTTGCCGTGAATTTTTAAAGTTTTGGATCTTTATAATTACTCCTTTTTTTAATTCGAAGTATATACATTTGGTTATCAATGAAATTAATTTTTCTATCACGTAAGGTTTTTAAGATATTCGCGTTTGAATATTGAAATATTTGGGTCTCCTTTGTAACGTATTCTTAAGTTGCTCAAAAACAATAGTACTCGATTTAGTTAAAATAAGACATCTTTATTCCAAATCTGGTATCCAAATTTTTCTATCGCGTACTGTTTTTGAAATATGGCGTTTAAAAACTCAAACTCTACTGTTGCGCACTTATATTCTTTATAAATCACGCTTAAATTTTCAAACGCGAATATCTCAAAAACAGAACATGCTTGAAAAATTTGGATTACAGCTTTGGAATCAGGAGGTACATTTTATATGAAATCAAGTCCTACTTGGTGAAAGCAACGTAAGAATACGTAACAGTCGACCCCTAAAAGTGCTATAATATTGTTTTTTTTTTTACTTTTTAACAGCGAATATCTCAAAAACGGTACGTGTTTTTGCTGTCGAACAGTGTTTTTAGTGTAAATATTATAAAAAAAATACTCTATCAATTAATCTTACAAAAATAAGTAAAAGAAGAACTTCTAATTTAGAAGTTCTAAATCACCAAATAAAAATGACATAATCAAACCCAAAATGCCAAGAAATATGAACTTCTAAAGAAGTGATGAAAAAAGCGCTCCCAAAATGTCAAGTTATATTAGCATTTCGATCACTACTTCAGAAGTTGTGATAAAAATGTTATTATATATGTACATAATAAACACTAGTGATATATGTTACACTTAAGTGTCAATCTTTCGCCACTGAAAAGTGGAGAAAAAAATACATACTTTGTGTGTCACGCCCATAAATTCATCAATGTTTCAGTTGAAGAAGAAGTACATCTGGTTCATAAGTTGTGGTGAATTTTGTAGTGAATGGTAAGCTCTTTTTTTGCTGGGGAACGATTCGTAAAAGCATTTTGAGAATACTTTTCAATCAAACCTATGATTTTATTTTACTGCCATTCAAAAAATAAGAACTGTCTAAATTGTTTTTGGCTTGATTTGAGCAAAAATTTGGGGTTGCTATCATGATTTTCCCATTACAAAGTATTTTCAACATTATATCCTATTATGTCCTGTATCTATTGATGAAATTGGGTTATAAAATGTTGTTCATTTCATTGAAGATATTGGATACCTTTGTGATAAAAATTTGATTTACAATCATAGGTTTTGCATTTCAAATTGGGCATACGTTATCAGAATGAGAGGCAGCCATTAGAAAACACCAATTTTGTTGCATTGGATTCTATTCTTGTAGATTGGGTATACTATTAATGGCGTTTTATTTTGAGAATTTGTATGAAGCATTTACAATTGATTTTAAGAAGCTGGTTAAGTCAGAAAACTGAGATATTGTAGCTTCCATATTAGCTACATCATCTGCGATGTAAACAATTTTGTGAAAATTCATTGTTTGTTTCTAATAATTTTCTTAAAATTGTCTTCGCATTAATCGCTTTTGAAGTATCTATTTTTCTTGATGAAAAAATACGACAAACTGTATAAAGAATTTAAAGTGTCAGTTCTGCTTAAATTCCACTACATTTTTTAGAATTATTGCTCAACCATATAACAAAAATATCTAATTTTCCAATTTTCAATTCCATTAAAACGAAAGATTTCTTCTGAAACTATAAAGTTATGTCATCAGATATTTTATTAAATTTTTGTTGCAATATTACATTTTCTTGCAAGCTTTAACATTTTTACAACTAATTTTTGCAGCAATTTCTTACCTATACCAAGATACAACTTATATCGTCCAGTACGACAAAGTTTACAAAAATTTTAAAATTGCTATATTTTTTTGCTTTTTAACGCTTTAATAATGCTTTAACGAAGCGTTCTCAAATCACCATTATAAATGTCTTTAAAAACGCTTTATATAAACCGTCTAACGGTGTTATCATTAGGACTATCTGAAAGCGCTCTGAGGATGGTTTTTCGTATGATCTGAAAGCATTCGTACTACCATGCGGAGCGCTTTAAAAGCGTTTTTACGGTTGTATTTTTCTACCTGGGTAGATTTTGAGATCTCTAGACATTTTTTTATCAAAAGAAAATTGTATTCCAGGATATTTCTTTTATATTTTTATATTAATAAAGATAAAAGCCTGGGGTGTAGTCCTAGTTAAAAAAAATATTAATAGGCGATAACAAAAAAATTGTGGGAGTTGTGCTCCCCCCCCCCCCCTTTTTCAAATTCCTGGATACGTCGCTGGCATTGAATATAAAATACTTATGAGTTTTGTAGTAGTGAGTACATTAGATGACATTCAGAGAGAACAAGTGTTATTTTCGGCATATGAGAATCTTTTGATACCCTTCACGATGAATAATAAAACTAATAAACAAACTTACATAATACATATTTTAGTTTTTTAATTAAGTACTTTGCTTTAAATTTAAACAGGACGATACTTTTTGCACTAAAGTTATACAATTTTACCATTATTTTCTTAATTTTTTTTTAAATTTTCGAACCGAAAAATATTTCGAAAATTTTAACCGGTGACTTCACCTCTTTCAAATTTAATGAAATTCAGTACTGGGTTTTACTTTAACAAAAAATAGATTGTGCCAACTTTTCAGGCTTCTGAAAATTACAGTATTCGTGATATGGGGTCTTAAAAATTGGAAAAATCGTACATATTTGACACAAGTGTTCTGACATAAATGCCGTTTTCTCAAAAAGTGCTTAAGATAGTGGACTCATTTGGTTATATAATAGGTAATAAGACCGCGTTTAGAATGGCATGTTCCATGATTTTTTTAGAAAAAGGTCATTGTTCTAGCCTTCATTTTTAGATTGCTATATCTCAAAAAACAATATTTTTAAAACTTTGGGAAAAATATATATTATTTCGGTACAAAAGCATCCGAAAGGAAAAGTGTCCCCCAAATTAAGCGACGCCGCCACGCAATCCTTTTCCCCACAAACGCCCTGTTAACTTTTTTATTTTTGTAAATTTTGTAGCGTATAAAAGATTCGGCGCAACTGAATTGAACATTCTCATTTGTTTTTTTTTTGTCTTATTAAATTTTAGGAGAGCAAAAAAATATATAATCAACCGGTATTAACTAACAGACTCATCCGTTTCTCTTAACTCTTTTGCAAAATTTTACACTTATTTTGTATGTAAGATGACTTGAATGAATTTATTTTTTAAATACTTTAGTTAAATATTGTAAACTTAAAGTTCATCACCTATTTTTTTAAACATAATATTAACATTTTAATAAAGAAAAAGAAAAATTATGTCTAGTAAGTAAAGAAGATTTGTTTTCTTAATTCTCTGTTAATTAATATTTAAATGTGATAAAAGCTTCCAGCACAGCTGCAAATAAGGCCATGTATGTGGGTCTTGGTTTAGGTGTAACCATGATATCTGGTGCATTATCATATTTGTTTTATAAATATTTGACGCGTGATGTTATGCCACTAAAATGGCGTCGTGTGGGTACATTGGAAAAATTCCATATCTTTCCAATTAAATCGTGTGCCCCATTGGAAATATCCACAAAAGATGAAATATTATGCGAAGTATTGGGACTACGTTTACAGAGTATTAGAGATCGTGCTTTAATGCTGGTCAATGATAACAATGAAATGGTAACAGCCCGTGTATATCCTAAGTTAGTTTTAATTCATTCTAAACTAGTGGATGAAACTAAATTGGTAATTACTTGCGAGGGTATGGAACCACTACAATTAGATTTTAATACTTTAGCCAAGGATGGCCCGGTTAAAGATATACAAACATCAGTGTGGGGTTCTAATTTGGATGCTATGTTATGTGGTGAAAAATATGATAAATGGTTTTCGCGTTGTATTTTAAATAAGGATACAGGTTTACATTTGGTCTATTATCCTCATCCTAAACCAGTAAGATCTACAAATGCTCGATTGACTAAGGAGCCTTTTATTGTTCAGCAAGATTCGGTAAGCTTAATTAGCGAATATTTAGTCAAGTAAGAAAATTATAGTCGGTCAAGACCGATCATATAATACCCTTTACCAGTGTTTTTTCGGAAAATAGGTTTTAAGTTCAGACATGAACCGATTGGATATATCTTTTATTTAGATCTTTTATTAGTGTAGAAAACACAGACAAACCAAATTTGAGCGAAAAAGGCTTATTTTTTGTCAATAGACAGATTTAACTGTATTTCGGTGGAAATTTGTATACTGGGACTGAGTCCAAAAATGGTCCAATAAGATAAGATTTGATTAGGTTACACCGTCCGACAGCCAATATTAAACATGAACCGGATGATATACGTCTGTAAGTAGAGATCAAATGGAGTAAAACTCCATTTACAGTTTTTTATTTCGTGATCCCGTTTCCTTTTAAAAGGGCTACAAAATTTTTAAAGAATACATTTTGAAAATATTTCTGAAATATTTGTACTTGTCAAAGGATGCTACTGGCGATGGCATATGAAAGAGGAGGATCTCCCCTAAAATTTCCATTTTTTATTTTGCTATATTAAGATAAAAGGATGTGAATAAAGTCCTTTAAAAAATTTATCAAAATATTTTGTTGAAAATTTTGAATAATATTGAAGGATAAAGTTTTGAAAGGTTGTAACTTGCCTCCTTCTTCCGCAAATGTAAAAATAATAAAATAGAAAAATTAGGGGAAATCCTCTTCTTTTATTTGATATCACTAGTGGCATCCTAGGACAAGTATAAATATTAAATAAAAATTAATCCCATAAAACTTTGGAAGTCCTTTTAAATGGAAACCGCATCATGTAAATGAAGTTTTACTACATTTAGTCTCTTGTTTCAAACGGATATTATCCAGTTCGTGTTTCATAATAATTATAGATTTATATGAATATCGGGAGAGTGGTTTGAATGGGGACTAGAAGAAGAACAGATGCTATTTCTTTAAAATTTAGAATAATGATTTGTAATTACAAATATGTTTAAGTGACAAATGTCGAAAGGATACCTGTTTTAATGCGGTTATTAGAGCCATTTGAGTCAAATTTAACGGGAACGTTTTAATGGTGGCTAGGTCTATACCTGGACCGGTAATTTCGATACTAATGGAGGGGCATTAAAAACTGAGAAAAATGGTGCAAAAATAAAATGTTTGTCACCATCCGTTAAAAAGTAATAGTCTATATATAATGATCTATCTGCTCAAGTTGATTAATTTCAAATAAAAAAGTTAAGCTATCTGTTATAACTCAGCGAATAATAGGAGTTTTTACAAACAATGCACATTAGGGTGACACAAAAAATGATTTTTTTCGAATTTCGTCGATCGCCGGGCAAATTTTGGTTCGTTTTGGTCTAGAAACTCTATGTTAAAATTTTAAGACAATTTGGACAAAATTAACCCGTGCCTTTGGGGGGGGGGTTAAAGTTTTGCCCCCAAAAAAAAAATGTCCCCATACAAATCAAAGGTTTATCGCACCTAAATAAAATTTTAAGTCGTTATAAGCTAAACAAGTAAAATAATAATTAAATAATCGAAAAAAAATTTTGGTTTGCATGGAAATTTTTTTTTTGGCAAAACTTTAACCCGCTAAAGGCACGGGTTAATTTTGTCCGATTTGGCTAAAAATTTAAACATAAAGTTTTTAGACCAAAACTAACCATAATTTGGCATTCGATCGACGAAATTCGATAAAAAGTCATAATTCGTGCTACCCTAATGCACATGGTGTATTTAATAGAAATTATTAATTAATATTGTAAAGGGCGAAATATTTTGAAATATTTTGTTTTTGCAGATAGCTCAAATTGAATATAGTTTAACGATATATAAATTGCAGAACAATCGAAGTGTAAGCTATGGGATACCTTGTAAGCATCAACAAGTTTTGACAGTCATCTATGTGTCAAATTTTGGTCGTGATTGCTATTTCAACAGACCAACGGACTGCGCTAGATCGACTTTAAATCGAGATTTTAAGATCATTATTGAATTCATTTATTATCCTTCTTAATTATAATTAAATCTATTTTTGTTTTCAATCATAAAATGTTATTTAGTATATTAGTCTTAAAACTTACAAATGCTCCTTTAATTTAAGTTATGGATTATGAAATGATGCAGATTTGTGTTTTTTAAAAACAAAATCCTAAATTCAGATAATTGTTTCCAAAGATATTTAAAATGTTCAAATTCCCTTACTTGTTAATATTTTCTTTTTATTTCTTTTTACTTTTTTTAAAAAAGGGCACATTTGGCGATGCCACCAGTTATATGCTTATTAATATGGCTTCGGTGGAAGATTTGAATACACGCTTACCTCGTCCTGTGGATGCTTTGCAATTTCGTGGTAATTTTCATTTAAAAATGGATAAAAATGAAGCATATGGCGAAGATCATTGGCAATGGATACGCATGGGTGATAATGCTGTTTTTAGAAAAGTAGCACCATGTACACGTTGTATTTTTCCAAATATCAACGTAAAAACTGGAGAAAGAGATCCGGATGGTGAACCGTTGAAAACACTAAAAAGGTAAAAAAATAAGTGATATTAAAGTTTTATATGATTGAAATATAATTGTTTTTTACTTTCCTTTAGTTATCGTTTGTTCAAAAATTATGCCAGCCCAGCATTGGGTATACATTTGGGTTTACGTCAACCTGGTTCTATTAAGGCTAACGATGTTATTTATGTAGAAGATGTTTAATAAAAGTTATTATCAAATTATTCTGTTACTAAATAATTCATGTTTTTTTTTTAAAAGTATTAAATTCAATGTTCCGTAGTGATCCCTAGAAGTTTTCCTAAATTCTATGTGATTGATTATCAATTCTCGATCTATATTTTTATTTGTTACAAACGAGATGACAAACTTATATATACATCTTAAACACTATAGTGGAGTATTTTGTGATTACCCTCCACAAACATTATAAACCAACGCTATCAGAATGCACTCATTTTTTTATTTCTCTTACTTAATAACAAAAAACATCAACCTTATGTGGTTATTTGTACAATTTAAAATAAATTTCTCTTGGAAATGTTTTAGTTAGATTTTGTGAACCTAAAGTTTATCATCTTGATATTATATTTGCGTCTTTTTTATAACGATAGACAAGAACAATGTCCAGTAAGTTTAGATGTTTAAATAATTATTTTTTTTTATTTACTAATAAATAAAATTGAATTTTATAAAAGCTTCCAGCACAGCGGCTAATAAGGCCATGTATGTGGGTATTGGTTTGGGTGTAACAATGATTTCTGGCGCATTATCTTATGTATTCTATAAGTACGT
Source organism: Pegoplata infirma (assembly GCA_963921195.1). NCBI lineage: Eukaryota > Metazoa > Arthropoda > Insecta > Diptera > Anthomyiidae > Pegoplata > Pegoplata infirma. Next base: position 46,539,291 of record OY992540.1, on the reverse strand, counting down.
AAAACGGGATATTATGCCAGTTAATTGGCGCCGTGTTGGTACTTTGGAACAAATCAATTTATTTCCTATTAAATCTTGCGGCCCCTTGGAGTTATCGAAACAAGATGAAATATTGTGTGAGTTACTGGGTTTACGTCAGCTTGGTATTAAGGACCGTGCCTTGATGCTGGTCAATGATAATAATGAAATGGTAACTGCTCGAGTTTATCCAAAAATGGTCTTAATTCATACTAAGCTAATAGGTGAAACTAAATTGTCAATCACTGCTGAGGGTATGGAACCATTACAATTAGATTTTGCTACCTTAGCTGACGAAGCTCCGGGGAAAGATATACACACATCTGTGTGGGGTTCCAAGTTGGATGCCATGTTATGTGGTGAAAAATATGACAAATGGTTTTCGCGTTTTATTTTAAATAAGGATACTGGTTTACATTTGGTCTATTATGCTTACCCCAAACCAGTAAGATCAACTAATTCAGATTTGGCTAAGGAGCCTTTTATACTTCAAGAAGATTCGGTAAGCCTTAATTTTTTTATAGATTAATACATATTAAAAGTGATTATTAAATTATGTTGTGTGTGATTTTTTCTTTTAAATATTTTCTTTTTATTTCTTTTTACTTGTATCCGTATTAGGGTACCTTTGGTGATGGCACCAGTTATATGCTTATAAATATGGCCTCGGTGGAAGATTTAAATACACGCTTACCTCATCCAATGGATGCTCTACAATTTCGTGGTAATTTCCATTTAAAAATGGATAAGAATGAACCATATGCCGAAGATCATTGGCAATGGATACGTATAGGCAATGAAGCTGTTTTCAGAAAAGTAGCTCCTTGTACACGTTGTATTTTACCCAATATTAATGTAAAAACTGGAGAAAGAGATCCCAATGGTGATCCCTTAAAAACACTGAAAAGGTAATAATGAATATTAATACATATGTATACAAAATAGTTAATTAATTACATTCTATACTTTTAGTTATCGTATGATTAAAAATTATCCAAGTCCTGCAATGGGCATACATATGGGTTTACGTCAAGCTGGTGCAATCAAAGCAAACGATGCCATTTATGTGGAGGATGTTCAAAAAAAATAATTTATTCTATCAGTTTTATGCTGTTGTTAATTACAATTTATTTAAATTATGTATTTACTAAACTCTGTTATATGATATTTTTTGTTTTACAATAATTTTTGTAATGAACTTTATAAATTTACTTGCAAAATCATTTTACAATGGAATATTTTTTTTACTATTTAGAATTTTTTTAAAGCTTTTCACGCAGCTTTTTTACATTAATACATACAAAATTTAAATCTTTTTCTTTCCTAAAATTGCATTTTTTCTATACAAAAACATTTATCAACAGTAATTAAATAAATGAGAAAATTAATAAAGAGCTTATTTATAATAATATAAAAAAAATATAATAATAAAGATAAACTCATATTTGAAGAGTTTTTTTAATGTGATTATAACATACCTACGTTTTGAATACCTTTTTTTTTGTTTAAAAAATGAGAATATAATAGTAAATTATATTAAAAATTACACCGCTCAACACTCATTTTCTGAATTGAATTCTGATGATTTTAGTAGTCTTTTATCTCCTGATTCCAAATCTGTTTTGTAAAATTTGCCTTAGATTTTTCATAGTTTTTAAAGAAAAATTAAAAAAAAAAAACATATTTTACAAATTTAAGTTTTCTGTTTCGTATAAACAGGAAGATATCTTTAATGGTTTTAAAAGCTCAAAACTTAGACAAAAGATCTTTAGTACATGTTTTTATCCTAGAGAGATCAATTCTACTCTAACGCTTTATACCAAATTTTTATTCCATCTCATGGCTGCTGTGCAGGATTTCAAAAATGGCAAATATCGTGATTTTTGGATTTTCAACCGGAAAAAAATTCTAAACGTGATAGATTTGGAGCACAGATTTGGAATCAGCGAGTCAAAATCTCTCAAAATTTTATATGAAACTTAAAACCGGAGCCAAAAACCTTTGATTTTTTGAGCGGTGTTATTTTTTGTTTTAAAAATATAAATATTAAGGCTAGATTCTTTTAATTATTACTTAAGTATAAAACACCTCAAGTTTAAAAAAAGTATAAAATTTTGATATAATCGGCTAGCTTTTAAAGTCAGATGACTGGATTTCGCTGGACATTTGAAACAATTTAAAAATCATATGCACTCATTCATGTTTTTTTTTAATAGAACCTTTTTGCAATTCAGTTTTATACAAACATTTAAATACTTGGCCCAAATTTCTTTAAAAATTTTGTACTTACATATATTTAGGCAAAGACTGTTAAATCGGACCTCAGCTAAAGTTTGTTAAACAAAATTTTAACGAATTTTTAAATTCTCGGCAGTGAAAATTATGGAAAGTATAAAATCTGCCTTACCGACAAACAAACACTGATACTACCGGATTGAGGTTTGGACAAAGAATTTAACAAAATATAAATATTTTAAATTTTGCACTTTATACTTTAGTAATAATAAAATTCAGCCTTGGTTTATAAAATTTTAGTATCGATTTTAAGATTTTACGATAGACACTTTTGCCAGGCTAAGCCACCACAGGCCATGCTAACAATAACATATAAGACAAAGATGATTATAAGACCAACAACCACATATAGGCGTATATTTTTCCAAAACATTTGCCGGGCGAGATTACGTGATGCTTTACGGAATGCAACAGACTGAAATAAAATGAAAAAAAAGTTTGGAGAAATAAACAATTGTGAAAGAATTAGTTAAAAAATTATGTCGAAAAGAAATTAGAAAAAAAGTAATTTAAAAAAAATATTTGTTAAATAAAAATTTCGGCAAAAAAAAAATATTGACGAAACATTTTTTTTGTCACATGAGATAGAGCCCTGGTAGAGCAAAATACAAGTTTGTAAAGTATGAAATTGTATAGAAACAAAGTTTTAAACGGCCCTCCATTTTTTCAACTCGATTTTGAAGTGGAAGGGTTTATTCCACCAAAATGAAATTTTTAGTCGTTAATAAGCTAATCAAGAAAAATAATAATTAAACAAAAAAAATTAAGGAATCGAAAATAAATTTTTGGTTTGTACCCTGCAAACAATAGGGCAATATATCGCCGAAAAGATATTGCGGCGATACGAAAATTTCTCATTTCAATAAAGAATCAAAGTAGTATTTTTATTATATCGCCGTTTTCTCATACGAACGATATTTTGGCGATAAACAAAAAAGTATGGAAATTTTTTATTTCTTTGTCAATTTAAAAAAAAATAATGTATCAAGCACAACAAGAAATCTTTGAAAGAATATAAATTTGGCCGAAAAACACAAATGTGCGTTCAAAGATAAAATAAAAAAATCAGCAAATGTTTTTAGTCCTGTTAACATGACCAAAATATGAATGAAAAAAATATTGTCTATTTTCAGCTTCAGGGAATCGATATAGCTGTATCGCCGGTTTATCATTTTGGTGATATTCCGGCGATTCATACAAATCTATTATTTTTCATTTATACGATCATCTGGCGAAATTCCCCTTTTATCGCCAAGACGAATCGTTTTCGTATCGCCGGGATGTATTGCCGTCGGGTAACAGTTTCTCCCGAAAGGTGTATCGCCGGCGAGACGAATTCGATAATTGCCGCAATAACATTAATCGTATCGGCAATACAACCGGCGAATCGATGTCGTATCGTTTTGTTTGCAGGGTATGGGATTTTTTTTTTTGGGCAAAACATTAACCCCCCAAAGGCACGGGTTAATTTTTTCCGATTTGGCTAAAAATTTAAACATAGAGTATTTAGATCAAAACGTACCATAATTTGAACGGCGATCGACGAAATTCGAAAAAAGTCATTATTCGCACCACCCTAATGTATATTCATGATCCTCGATCGGTTTTAAGTCGATCTAGCGATGTCCGTTTTTTGAAAACACGATCACTTTTTAAAGAGGGAATGCCTTTTTTAGATTCAAAATTAGGGCCTATTGTGGTAGACACATGCGAAGAGAGTCGGCGATACAACATAAATTCAAATTGTCTTTGTTTTTCTCTATCTTCCTTGGATTTCGAGATATTGCCGTTTAAATTTTTTTTAAGTTTAGTTTAGTTTAAGTTCATTCCCACAAATCCAATGAATAAGCCGTTAGGTTTTTCAAAATGAATAAAAAACAATCGATTGCATTCGCCATGGAATCGATTTTTGAAAGTCACATGAAAAATAAATCGAATGCATTCTATATTTTTACTTGATTGAGTCCAAAGTGAATTCATTTAATTTGCTATTATGTGATTGAAGTTGCGTGCGTTATTTTGCGTGAGCAATATTTTTAATTCGTGAGCGTGAGTCAAAATTCACTCACGAGCCCATCTCCTATTTAGTTCATAAATTTCGTCATTTCCTTTGTAACACCTCGAAATATTTGTCTAGGACCCCATAAAGTGTATATATTCATGATCCTCGATCGATTTAAAGACGATCTAGCGATGTCCGTCTGTCTGTTGAAAACACACTAACTTTTGAGAGACTTTACGGAGGCTCCTGAAATTCGGCATATATGTTGGGCATTTACCTGGTCAGGTTGGTATTGCAATCCAGCGAAATCGCTCCAGTGGTTCAAAAGTTATGAGCAAAAGACTGAATTTCGGCAAGGGTTTATCGTGAATTTACGAGATAAAAACACGCTAACTTTCGAAAGGCAATTCTGAGAACGCTGAAGCTTGGCATATATTTGTCGATCCCCTGGCCTGATTCGTATTGAATTTCAGCCAAATCGGTCCAGTGGCTCAAACGTTATTAGCAAAACCGTGAATTTCAGATTAGTTTCACCTTAAATTCACGTGTTGAAAACCCGCTAAACATGTTATAAAAACATTGGTAAGTCACAAAAATATTTTACAACGTATTTTTGTCACTCAAAAATATTTTTACACTCAAAAAAAATTTACACTCAAAAAAAATCGGCAAAGTAGAATTTAACTTTTCTACGTGTTTTTTTATTTTTTGTATTTCAAACACGACTTTTTTTCAAAAAGTGCTTGATCAAAGATTTTGATATTTGTTGCTAAATTTGTCTGAAAAAAATAATGTTTGTTCTACTTTTAGGTTACAGCTGGTTTAAACTAGCCCTGATACTTAATATAAAACTGTTGTAAGGAAAATTTAAGTCAAATTAGAAAGGGACGTTTGTTTGGGGCTAGGTCGAATATGCAAAGATTTTTTCCAAATATCAAAAGGCTTCGTCCTTGGGTAAGAGAATCTCAATTTTTAAATTTCGTTTTTACACCGTATACATAGGCAGACGGACGGACATCGCATATATTGATTCAAAAAGTGGTTCTAGGAAAAAGTGACGAAAGCAATACTTGAATGTGGGTCTAGGAACAATATACATCACAAAAAATCATATTCTATACTAGAGTGTTGCACAGTAAAAAGTTTTGGGTTAAATTTAAAACCTATCGGAACATATTTTAAACCACCTTGGAATTAAATTGAAAGTTAAATCCGAAATGGTTTATACGTTAAACCATATAGGAATTAAAAATTTGTTTTTCTTTATGTTATTTCTTTTAGTGTTATTTTAATGCCAAAAAATAATTAAATTTCTCTCTTAGTGCAGTTAACACAATATCCAGTTAAATTAAAGTTAACGTAACCTCCGGTTAGTCCCATACAAATTTGACATCTATAACCTCTGGTTAGCACTAAACCCAATTTATCTTCCGGTTAGTACGTTTGTGTTATCGGCCCTTAAAAAACTAATAAAAAATAAACGTCAAACGTCATCAACAATTGTATTTCATCAAGTTTAAAATAAACACTGAACAAGGAATTGAAAACAGCTGTTGTATTGAGTGAGCAAAAAAAAAATTATTCATTCAATGAAAGTGTGGCAAAATGTTTGCAATGTACGGAAAAATAAAAATTTATAGATAATTTTATGTTATCAAAATTTGTGATCCAGAAAGTGAGTTTTGATTCCGACCGGAATATAATTATCAAGTAAGTATTGAATACAAACGTTTTGCAATCGTTTTTAATTAATTTTTGTTTAACCTTACTTTTAGACCAGCTGAATCTTAAAGCAGAAGGCAGAGACTGGAATTTTTGATCGGGCAGTACATTCATTAACTTTGAAAACCTTCCATAAATAATTAATTACACAATACTGATCCAGCAGCTGCTTTTGTTTCTTTTTGATGGAACGACATCAACAAACCGTGCCGAAATTGATTTGGAAGACCCCCAGGAATGATTTCGTAATATAGAAGAATTATCACTTATCCATGTAGTATTACTGGGTTTGGGTGAAAAATGCATCAACATTCCTCTTCATTTTAACTTTATTCAGGTATTTGATCTGTATTTTAAGTCTTCTTATTTATTCAATACACAAAAATATTAAAAGAAAAACATAACCTTTTGTTTTATTTATTTTTGGGTAAATTTTATGAAAGGGGTACTAATTTTAGTCCTGCCTAGATTAAAATTAACACCCGTTTAGGTATACAATTGTTTACATTAATAAGACTATTTGGGAATTATTTTAACACCAAAAAAAAGGTAAAAAAGCCACTCTCTCAATCTCTTTTTATCTCTTTAAAAGTACACTTTTAAAGGAATAAATTTAATTCTTTTTGTCTTTGATATATATACACACCAGCTAGGAATTAAAATTAACCCAAAACTTTTTATTTAGGTAATTCACATGGGTATCGTATTTGTTGTATATGTTGTATGTCCTATCCAGTGTTGCCATATATCAAGATTTCCCTTTTTTTGCAAGTTTTTTGAGGTGCTAAAAAGATTTTAAGATTTTTTCTAAAAAAATAAGTTTTTTGGAAAATAATAAAGTTTTTTCAAGTTTTTCTTAATTAGTTAAAAAATACAAAAAGCATCATTTTTTTTTGTAAATACCCGAAATATTGGTCGTAGACCAAGCTTTTAGTATACCGACCGATTCAGAATCACTATCTGATTTGACTTAGCGTGTCCGTCCTTCAGTCTATGTAAACGGTTACAATTAAATACGTCTTTATTCTATGAAAATTTTGTTTTTAGCTTGGTAACCTTATTAAATCCATTTAAAATCAGACCATTCTTTGACTTGGTCGCCATATGAAAATTCCACACGATATTCACTTAAATCTGTAAGTTGCCAACATAGAATAATTTTTCTCTTAAATTGTTGCACTAATAAAAGATTTTACCACATATAGATCCAATCCGTCATATATTGTCGAGCATGCACCGGTGTTTGATATTTGCTAACTGTGTACAATTTTCTGAGCCTTCATAAGTTATGACTCTTTCAAGCCTCCAAAAAATTAATAGAACGCACGACATTTGGATTCCTGAAAGATTCATGTTTGACCCTTAATTCTGGATATGTAAAAAATTAAAAATATGTTATTTTGAACATTCATAAAAGAGTCAGGAAAGAATACGAACATATATTTTTCAGAATCTTTTATGAGTCATATAAGGCCCCTTTAGGTTAGTTGGTAGCATGCTAGCCTATGAAACAGGGGGTCGTGGGTTCGATTCCCACTAAACCCTTGGTCGATTTCGATACAACGAGACGACGGTCATTGTAACCAGTTCTCGGTTAGGTTTAATTAATTATTAAAAATGATTTGTAATTAAATTGCGAAAACTAAATAAAAACTGATCGTTGGATTAAAATTATTATTATGATATTATAAGAGCGCTAAGAAAAACGGATTATGTTTTCTAAACGTCTAAGAACTCTTGTATGAGTCTTTTCGAGCTCCAAATGAACGTTTGGTTGTTTTTTTTATTATTTTTTTTACACTTGATATAAAAAATGAATTGAAATTTTTTTTTCAATACTTTTGTAAAAAAAAGATTTTTTCACAAAAAAAAAGATTTTTTTTCAGAAATATAAAGTTTTTTCAAAAAAATATATGGCAACACTGGTCCTATCTAAAAACAGGATTGGTAAAAATTATTTATCTCTCATTTGATAATTTTCTCTTAGATTCTCTTCTTGTTAGCATACTTGAAAATAGCACACAAAACATAGGTATAAATGTTGTATCCAGGGCTGTCAGATATGGCGATTTCTCGCCAAACGTGGCGATTTTGAAATGTGTTTGGCGACGAGTTTTTCGATTTGGCGACGTGGCGATTTTTTGGCGATTTACAAAATGATTGGCGATTTCTTTGGCGATTTTGTCAAAATATTTCGTGAATATTTTCAAAAGATTAGTAGAGCCATTATTTCAAATTATCAAATTTTATTTACTTTTTCTGCGCTTAGACAGTTAAAACTTTTATTTAACATTTTCGACAGACTTTCTACAAGTCTGCTCGTCTAAGTGGCTCTTTATGAATTAAAACAAAACAAAAAACATTTGGGAAATTTGTAAAGTGTCCAGGAGAGTCAAAAACTATAATACGCGAATCACAAAAAAATTAATTACTTTTTTTCTCCAATTTTACACTGTTGTAAACTGTTGTTGATTAAAAATAGCGATAAGAAAATTAAGAAATATTCAAGACCGATTATCATAGATCAATTGGGGTCTTTGCATTAGTGCAGAAAACAAGCATAAATGAATTTTGAGTGAAATTTATTGTCTATAGACAGATTTTAGAAGTAATTAGCATAATTTTTAAATGGATTTTTAAATACAAAAACTAAAAAAAATACTTTTGGCGATTTTTATGTATTTTTCTAGGATTTTGGCGATTTTTGAGTATTATTATTTTCTAGTCATTATAAAGAAAACAAAATATATTGCTTTTAAATAAAAATAATTATTTTTTTTAACAAAACCTGAAAAAATTTGAGTTTTGGCGATTTCTGGCGATTTTTGACATCCGATTTGGCGATGAGCGTAAAAAAAATCTGACAACCCTGGTTGTATCGTCATATCGTGTAAGTGTCGTATTATTAATTTAAAGTTTAACCAACTCTGTTTTTAGATAGGACATACAACATACAACACCAAATACGATACCCATGTGAATTCCTAACTGTGTGTAAGGTATACAAATTCTAAATTCAAAGTCGTTGGTTGAATCATTCCAAGATTTTAAAAAATTAAAAATAATTTTAGTTTTTTCTCGCTTTAAGATTTACTTGACTGGCTTTCAGTTACTTTATAAATATGTTAATAAAATAAAATTTTTACTTACATTATTACTTAAATTCTCAGTTTTATTAACAAGTAATTCCAGTTTTTCTCCACGATCTCTTAGATTGTCTAAAAAAAATGGGAGAAATACATAAAATTAAACAATTTTAAAATAAATAAAACCGGTAACATACCAATATTCTGAACCATTATATCTTTTAATTCATCGATTTGCCCATGAACCCTTGAAATTGCATCTACTTCACGGGACTGACTAAAGAATGTCATTTGTTCGGCCAGAATTTTGGAAAATTCTGTATTCATAGCATATGCAATGGCAGTGGCCACAGTCAATCCATACGTTTGTATGAATTTCTGTTTTATATCAGCCAAAAAGAGAAAAGCACGAGCTCTATCAAACTCCTAAGAAAGTGTAAGAACAAATATGTGTATATTGAAATTTAATACCAACATTTTTACCAAATGATCATTCGATTTTCTTCTGCTTTACTTACGTTGTCTGTGATGCACATGTAAATCAATTTATTTTCACATATATAATGTATCAAATAATCACCATGGGAGTAGGTCAACTTGTGGTTTTCTACATTGATCTTGGAAATAATTTGATCGGTAACTTCAGCAAAATTTCCAACACATTCGGCATATTTGGCCAGTACCGTAGTGCCACGAGCGATTACGGAATATAATATAGGCATATTGCGGCCAGTGTTTAAATAATTAAACAAAGAAAACTTACAAATCTCTGGAAGATGTAAAAAAAAAACATTTCATGTTAATATACCCCTCCCTTTTGTATTTTTTTATTAGGGAAGTCATTTTTTTTCTATTAGTGTTGTTGGTTGAAATTTAATATTTTTAATAAGAACGTTATTATTGTTGCATTATTAAATTAATTTCATTATTTACAAAAGATTACTCACCACAATGGGGGCTTTTTGTTTTTTTTTAGGTCGTTGATAAAAAAAAAATCACTGGACAAAATGGAATTTACCTTTCGTTTTTCTACAGCGATTTTTTATTTCTTTATCACACTGTTATGTTTGGGTGTTATTTTAAACAAATAACATAAACAATTTGTTGTTATGTTGAAATTAATAAGATTTTTTAAGGTTTTATAAACTGCATAATAATATGCGTTTTTTCGCTATTTACTCTGGTGTTGTTTTCCTTTTTTTTCTCCAAATTATAATCAAGCTGTCATTTCCAATTGCATTTTTGTATAACAACTCTGTTTCAAAGCTAAAACATTATTGTCAACTTATGAAAAATATTAAAACAGCTAAAAAATAAAAATCTTGTTAAAACAAGTAAAAAAAGTTAAATTCGACTTGGCCGAATCTATGAATACCCTCCACAATGACTTTTCTAACGTGAAAAAAGGGAACAAGTTGAGTTTACTGGCATTGGTCCAAAAAACAAATTCAAATAGCCCTTCTAACGATGATTTTGAAAAAAAGAAATTGTCGGCGACACGTTTTTAGCGAGTTATCTCGACTTGAAGTTTTTTGCTTATATCTTCGTTATTTATTGTTCGATTTCGAAAATATTGGTATCATTCGAAAGGTAATTGAAATATCTTTTTTTTAGGAAAAAAAATTTTTTTTTTTTTTGAGAATTTTAGTAAAAAAAGCTTTTCTGCGTAAAAAAAAGCTTTATTTTGAAAATTTCCGTAAAAAAAGCTTTTCTGCGTAACGGCCTTCGACCGGGCTTAGGGATTACAAACTCCATAAATTAGTTTAGTGGATTCGCTAAATAAAGTTTTTTTGTGTATTAAGGGCCTAATTTTGTAAATCACTCGCGTTGAACGCATCACCAACGCTAACGTGAACGCGAGGCTTAAAAAATTCAATTTTGTAAATCACTACACGCAAAAAAAAACTTGTGTTGGAGTGAGCAAAAATCTGGCATAATTTTACCAAAAATATGCTAAAACTACAACCGACGAAGTAGTTTTCGTAATTTAGCCAAAACACTTATGTAAAAAATTTTGAAGAAAATGCTAATGCTATTTAAGTAAAAACTTGGTAAAATATACCAAAAGAGATATGGTGAAATATTCCAAAATTATTAGAAAAGGTGACTAAAAATAATGCTAAAAATTACCACATTTATGCTAAAATAAATTTTCAATAAATTTTTGTAAAAATTTGTATATTTGTTGAATTTAAAATGTTCACAGAATAAATCCATATTAATGTAATAAATGTTGTGTAGGATTTAATTTACCACCGACCAACTGACCCTTTTTGTACAATTTTCTCGAGTGACTGCTGCCTACGCTTCTTTTTGAAGTAAAGGATCCGCTATAGCTTCACGAATTTATTTAAAAGCATCCTGTAAAAATAGAAAATTATTACAAAACATAAATTTTTAATTTAAAAAATTGGTAAACCCCATTGGTCTCTTGGTAAGGAGGAACACTTACTTTGTCATTCCATTTGTAACTCAAAACAGGTATGGACTCCCTTGGCTTTGGGTTTTTAGGTTTTAATTTTATACCTAAAGGCAGGATAGGTGTCCACGCTCTTTATTGTAGTGAATGATTCGCCATACTTCAAAAATTTATTTAGCAGTACCCTGTAAAAATAGCAAATTATTACCAAACACTAATTTTTAACTAAAAATCTATTAAACCTTATTGGTGTCTTCGGAATGCGTGTATACTCACTTTATCATTCCATTTGTTATTCATCGAAACATACGTCTGGGACTCCATTGGTTTTTCTTAATAAATGGTGTTTTAACACTCAAAAAAGTATGTCGGTAAAATCTACTACAAAAGACAGTTGTTTTGACTACATTTTGTCGTTGAAAAGGCGTCCACTACATAAACGGTAAAAACAACTGAACATGTTGTTGTTTTTAACTATTGATTTTCAACTACAAAATGTAGTAAAAACTACTACAAAACTGTTTAATACAGTTGTTTTTTCTACAATTGCCTGAAATTTTATTTAAAAAATTTCTTAAACGTTTAAATGATTGATATTTATTTATTTAAAAAGCAATACATTTCAGTTGGTTGTATAGAATTTCGACATGATGACAATTTTTTGATGTATTTATCTGGAATTATAGAAGAAAAAAAATATATTAATAAAATGTTAAACAAAATGAATTGATTGTATTTACCTTTGTTTTTTTAATAGTTTGTTTTTTTAATAGTTTGTTTCACCGTTTCTGATCAAAATTTGTCTGGAAAAAAAAAAAATGCTTTGGTAGAATTGATTTATAAAAAAAAAAAAATTAATTTGCAATGTTTGAAAAAAGTATGTACCTGTTTTGTTGTGTATACAAAGAAAAGAAAGATGGCACTCAGGCAACCAAGCCGACAAATTTTTTTTTGTTTTTTTTCGATTGGTTTTTACGCACGCTTATGTGAGCACTATATTATACACACTTGCTATCTCATTTATCCACTTATTTTCTTTCGCTCAAGAATATTTTTCCAAAAACATATTTTTTGTTATAATTAAATTTAATAAATTGTAATTTAATTTATTTAGATATTTTTTATTTGGTATAAAAATAATTCCTTCCGCATACCGCACGACCAACTCGTTCGACACATTCGTTTGCAATAAAAATTTCTAGAAAAAAACGAGTTTTAGAAAAAAAACTAAAAACAACTACATAAATCAACTATTGCTACAGTGTAGTATATTTTTTGTAGTTATTTTTTGAAACTACTACAAAAAAAGTTGTTTGAGATTTTTTCATACAAAAACGACCGAAATTGTAGTTAAAAACAACAGCTACTACTTACTACACAAACGACCGTCATGTAGTAACTGCAATAATTTTCTGAGTGAATGTATTTTGAATTTATTTTTGGGTGTTAGAATAAAACCAAAATATGGAAATAATTTTACACCTAAACAGGTGTTTATTTGAACAAGGCAGGACTTAAATTTCTCCAAAAATAAATGAAACAAATGTAAGGTTATGTTTTTTAATATTTTTGTGTATTGAATACAAATACAGACCAAATACTACATGAATAAAGTTAAAATCCAGCGGATTGTTGATTTGTCACCCAAACTCAGCACAACTCTGCATAAAATAAACTGATACTGCTTCTATATTAAGAAATTATTCCTGGGGGTAGGCACCGTCGTGATCTAAAAATTCAATCTCTGGCTTTTGCTTCAAAATTCAGCTGGCCTAAAAGTAAAGTTAACCAAAAATCAATTAAAATGATTGATAAACGTTTGTAGTCAAAACTTACTTGATATTTATATTTCGGTCGGAGTAAAATCTTCACTTTCTGGATCACAAATTTTGATAATATAAAGATTTTACTTTTGTGTACATTGCTAACCTCTTTTCTCACTTTCATTAAATGAATAAGCATTTTTTGTTCACTCAATATGACAGCTGTTTTCAATTCCTTGTTAAGTGTTTATCTTAAACTTGATGAAATACAATTTTTTGATGACGTTTATTTTATATAAGTTTTTCAAGAGAGAAATTTAATTATTTTTTGGCATCAAAATAAAACTAAAAAAAATGACATAAAGATAATCAATTTTTTAATCCCTATGTGGTTTAGCAAATAACCCATTTCGGATTTAACTTTGATTTAATTCCAAAGTAGTTTAAAATGTGCTCCGCTAGGTTTTAAATATAACCCAAAACTTTTTACTAGAGATGGGCGCTGCTCACGTGATTTGCGTGATTCACGTGAATCACGCATGAATCACGTGATTCGTGAGTAAATTTTTTTCTACTCACGTGAGCGTGCGTGAGCGTGAGTACCAAAAAAAAGTTCGTGCGTGATCGTGCGTGAGTAAAATTCTTGCGTGAATTTTTCGTGATTTTAATTGTTTCCCAGATTTTTTTGTTCGGTTACGTTTTCTTGATTTTTTCATGGTCTTTTAAAAAAATTATAAATTTAATAAGTTTTGTAAATGGCTCACTGAGGAATTTGCACCGTGCTTCCATCAGGAAATGTCTTCAAATTCTGACATATATTAGGTATTTCTTGAGGACATGTTCTAACATTGTCATCAATGAATGTTTGTTTTAAGATTGTGAAAAAATCCTCATCTATAAGGAAATGTCTTCACAATAGCAGTATATCAAACTAAACTTTTACATCTACCATTTTTCGTACAGGAAATTTTTTTCACGAATATCATGGTTTTAATAAGTTAAGAAAAATTACCTCACTGCCCAAAATATTTTTTTTTAGTTTCTTTTTCTTAAAACAGGCAATCACATGAATTTAATTTGTACCAAAAGAATGTTTTTTTTCGTGCGGAAATATGAAGATTTTTTGCATTTTCGTATGACCTATATCAGACATTTCCACAAAGACGACTTAGGGGAAATGTCAACACCCCTTGACAACTGCCGATTATGATTGAGGAAATTTTAAATTTTTTTATGAAACTGTCCTCAACTCGGTAATTGGAGATGTCATGGGGATGTCAGGTGTGACTCTGACATGTCAGAAAGTCGTCACCACGGAAGGCTCAAGGACTTTCCCAACTGGGTAATGCATAAAAAAATATGACGAAAATTTTTTTTGCATATTTTAATTCGTGAGTATTTCGTGATCGTGATTACGTCGTGAGCGTGATTAAATTTTTTTTCTACTCACGTGAGCGTGCGTGAGCGTGAGCAGAAAAAAAATGTTCGTGCGTGATCGTGCGTGATTACAATTTTTTTTTTCGTGAGCGTGCGTGATCGTGATTGAAAAGTCACTCACGATCCCATCTCTACTTTTTACTGTGTGATACATATTTGCTATAAAGTTGCTTGAAATGTTCAAATTCAAGCAAGTATTTTATAGGCAAAACCCATAGAAAATGAAGTTTAGTACCAATAATGAGAAAACAGCTATGGGGGCTAAAAATATAATAATTTGAATTTTTCGAATAACGGATAAAACTTTTACATCCGTATTTATAATCAAAAAATGAGTGGCTATCATCAAGCTTCTAACCAAGAATTCGTTTTAATAAAATTTTGTGTTGAAAATTTTAGCAGCTGCTGATAGCTGAATATAGATTTTTTTTATAAATAATAAAACAAAAATTAAGCCATTTTTGTTGTGTTACAATATTGGTACATAACTCGTATTCATACGGTCTATAACGTCTGATATATAACCTGTTAAAAAAAAAATACAAATAGAGGATTTAACATTTATCCGTTAATATGACCAAAATATGAATAAAAAATAATGTATATTTTCAGCTTCAGGGAATCGATATAGCTGTATCGCCGGATTATCATTTTACTGATATTCCGGCGATTCATAGAAATCTTTTATTTTTCGTTTAAATGATTATTTGGCAACATTGACCATATATCGCCAAGACGAATTGTTGCCGTATCGCCGGGATGTACTGCCGTCGGGTAACAGTTTCTTCCTAAGGGTGTATCGCCGGCGATACGAATTCGATAATTGCCGCAATAAAATTTATCGTCTCGGCAAT
Organism: Pegoplata infirma; assembly: GCA_963921195.1. NCBI lineage: Eukaryota > Metazoa > Arthropoda > Insecta > Diptera > Anthomyiidae > Pegoplata > Pegoplata infirma. The sequence goes on along the minus strand of OY992540.1, from coordinate 46,523,695 downwards.
ATAACCGGCAAATCGTTTGTTTCCAGATATATATTATATCTGCGATACAAAATATAAATATTTGAAGGTTTTTGTTTGCAAAGTTTAATAAAAATATATTAAAATATTCTTTTTAATACCAAAACTAACTTATTTTATTGTCAAATTAAAAAGTTTAACAAATAAATCCTTTTAAAACGCACAAATCCTAAATCTAGCTATAAAATAGCTAGATTTTTTAACTGTTTATAAGAATTTAGCTACAAAATAGCTAGATTTTTTAACTGTTTATAAATTTAGCTATTTCTAGCTATTTTTTGGTCCGATCTAGCTACATTTTTAAAAAAATAGTTGGCATCAGTGCAAACAACGCACACAAAAAAAAATGAAAATGGCGGTCTGTATTTGTTTTTTTGTTGTTTTCTTTCGATAAATTTTTGTGCAGGTAATTTGCGTTATTGTGCAAGCTACTTGGTTATTTTACATAAAAAATGAATTATGTTACTTTAACATCGACAAGCATAATATTAGCAAAAATTTGGTAAAAAATTTTTTTTGGTATGAAAAAAGTTTTACCAAGTAGGATTGCTCAATCTTACACAGATTTTTTTTTTGCGTATACGTTATTGCGTTCAATTATTACGTTATCACTTGAAATGTCAATTATATTAGAATCGGTGTTGACAGACATTCGTAAATTGATAAAATTGCCTACCCATTTTGTAGGGGATACACACCCATTATCGTGGGGAAACACATGTATATAATAAGGCAACACCTGCAAAGAGAATATTTGAGAAAAAGAGATCAAAAAAAAAAAGTAACATAAATTAGAGAATAATCACAATTGGAGCGGGAAGCGGAAAAACGCGTCAAAAATCGAGCGATTAATTTAAATTAAGCGTCAAGCGGTTTGCGGTTTTCTTTACATTATTTTTTCCATGCATACACTCATAGAAATATCTTAGTAGAAAAATTAGTAAACCCATTGTAGATCAAGTTTTACAGAATTTAACAAAAATCAATGTTGATATTACAAAATTCAATAGTTGAAAAATACATAGTTGGAAAAAATTGTATAAAATATAAGTACATAAAATGTGCAACACTGTTTTTTCTGATCGCCATTTGTAAATTTTTGTTGTCTTGTACAGAAGGGATGTTTCTCGAAAAAAATATTTTTTATTAGAAAATATTTGGAGAGTAATTAAATATATTTGTTATTTAATTCATTAATAAAGCAAATTTTTATTTTTTAGCAATTTTTGATTTCGAATCTTTCTAAAAACTCCAGAAGCTAATCACGAAAAACGATTTCCGACAGCAAAACAACAGCGAAATACATCACAGTCCAAGGAAACAAAAAAAAATATCATCTAAAAAAAAAAGTTTATGTGAAATTAATGAGTTAATGAAAACCACGAAAAAATATTGCGAAAATATTCAATTAAATAAAATAACATTTATAGCACATTCATACTGACCTCGAAACCCCGTTGAAACCTCGTATTTTCATTTCGAAAACTTTGCCGTTCACACCACAAGTTTTTGAAGTGTATTGAGTTTTCATAAAGTTGCTGAACAAAATTCTGCAATTTTACGCGTTGAAAAAGGCACATTTATAATAAATACACGTTTTATTACAATAATTTATCGAAAAATATTGTTTAATTGTTGTTTTTTGTTTAAATTTGTAAATATTTTTATTTTTTTATTTTTGACACTTTCTTTAATTTATTTTCTTCTCTTCTTACAGTTGTAAAAAAATGTAGAACTATGAAATTTAAAAGGTTTCAATTGTATATTCGCTGAAACCTCATAGTTAAAAGGTTTCAATTTGTATGGGAAAATACGTATTTTCAAATGAGGTTTAGCACGAAACCTCGTTAAACGGGGTTTCGACTCCAATGTGAATGCACTATTACAACACAAATAAGAATTTCATTTTAATAAATAAAATTGCATGAATATACAAAACAAAACGAGTATGATTAACAAAAATACGAATAGAACCAACAAAAATACGAGTTAATCAGCTTTTACAAAAACTGACAACAATTAATGTTGAAATCAGCATAATTATTTGTAGGGTCAAAATCAACAATGATTTCTGTTGAATTTACTACGATTTTCTTTGGGAATACAATGATTTTTGTTGAGTGTATTAAGCCTTTTTCCAGTTAAAATATTCAAATTTCAAGTCGACCTAACTCGCGAACCAGATCTCGCCGACAAAAAATCACCCTAATATTTTCGATTTGTAATCAAAAGATCTATCTCTGATAAAAATTTGGGATTAATAAGATCAATGCCAGTAAACTCAACTTATGCCGAAAAAAGTTAACAATTTTGGTTACAAATATTTTACTTTGAGTAAAAAACGTATTTTTGTCTTTTAGGAAAAAAAATGGAAAAATTACTAATTTTTATTTTGATTGTAAAATTTCGTGTGTATTTTTTTTTGGTGTAAAAATAGTTTTGAGTGACAAAAAGCTTGTTTTTAATGCTCCGTGTTTTCAACACGTGAATTGATGATGAAAACAAACTGGAATTCAAGGTTTTGCTAATAACTTTTGAACCACTGGACCGATTTGGCTGAAACTCAATACGTACTAGTCCAGGGAAACGACAAATATATATGCCAAGTCTTATCAGATAATAATAACTCGCACGCATGCGTGAATCACGTTATTTTTGAGTCACGTAAATCACGTGATCAGCGCCCATCTGCAATTCAATTAACAAAAGACAAGTACCCCTTTATTTGTTTCACCTATAACCAAGGACCGGAAAACGTTTTTTTATTTTGTTTTCATCAAAATATTTATTTTTGTAGTTCAAAATGTTTTATAATTTGTTCAAAAAAATAAAATAAAATTTTTTGTTTAAAAAAATAAATATCCATCATGATGAAAATCGAAAAATATCTATTGCGATAAATATCACAAAGGAGGAAAATAAAAAAAATAAATATCTTTTTTTTAACTTTTTTTATATTTCAAATAAAATATTTCAATAGAGTTTAAATAAATACACAAATAATTTTCATAACCGACATAAAAATGGTTCATCAAACCTCCAAATTTTAGAAAAACTACAAATGCAATTAGAAAACTACAAATGCAATTGTGTAGACAAGACCATGAACCATCATAGCGCAAAGACTTAGATCTCTTCATCTGTAATAATTACAGAAGGTAAAAGTTAAAAAAAAATTAAAAGGGCTAAATCTCTCTTCTTCACCTATTTTCTTTAAGTTCCCCTTATAACACAAAGTCAGAACACTTAAGAGATAATTTGAATGTTGGTCTGATGGATGCTTCATCGTTTTTAAGAAGTCATAAGAAGGCAAAGAATTGAATCATTTTATATTTTTTTTTAGCGCGGATAAATTGCGATTAGTTTTTTTTTTTTAACCCGGAATTAAACTCTTAGATAGAACTCCTCATATTTGAGTTTTTATTTAATCATTTAGCCATCGCGAGTTTTCAAAATAGCTGCTCAAAATCCCTTGTAAATTCAGGTGAACACCAAAATGTTGCAAACGGGGAAAAGAGGCTTTATAAGCAGACATGTTCCTAAAAAGGGTTTTATTAACTTGGATTCGGACACATCACCGTCAAAAAAGAAAAATCCTCCTGACTGTATCGCTTTAAATCAAAAATTTATATTAGTTTATTTAATTTGAACATTGAAAATCAAAATTTGTATTTGTTTATTTTATTTTAATAATGAAAATAAAAAGATGAAAATAATTTTCCTCTTTTTGATAAATATCGTAATGATATTTAAAATATTTTGATTTCGAACAATAAAAATTATTTTCAACTTTGATCGAAATAAAAATATCTTTCTTGAAAAATATTTTATTTTAAACACAAGTATTTGTTTTTTTTTTGATAAAAATTTAAATTGTTCGTTTTAAAAGTATTAAAATCGGGTCCCTGCCTATAACATCTGTAAATTTTTTTAAAAATGGAGTGTCCGAAAAAAATAAATCCAAATTGAAATAAAAACTAATAGTGCATTTACACTGGTCCTCTAAGCTAGCTTAAAGTAGATTATGGCTCCAATCCAATTTCAATCTATTAGATTGCCCATACAAATTTATTTTTTTCAATCTAGTAGTTTAGACTCTAATCAGCAAACGCAATCTGGTAAAGTTAGATACAACTCTGTATTTTTGTTATTTTCATTTTCCAACACTGAAAAACACCGACACAAAGCCTGCCATTTTGATGACGCCGCCAAGTATGTTTATGCCGCCGTCATTGTTATTTGTAAACGCCGTCACTGTCCTTGTTAATCATACGACGACTAATTACCGTCGCTGTCTTTTGACGCAGTCACACACATTTATTACCAACTTGTTGTTATAAATGCCAATCGTAATCTTCTCAAATGTACAAAATGCCAATGTAAACGGTACAGATTGCAAAGTAGATTAAAATCGCAATTTACTAGATTAGAAATCCAATGTAAACGCACTATAAAGTTGTTTCAAAAAAAATCATTTCAGTTGAATGTAGCGTTTTTTTATGCATATTGATTTAAGCTAAAACCGCTTCAATAGCAAAATAAAAGGTGTGTTGCATAAAAATGTAACAAAAAGATACCAATTTTTATACTACCTTTTAATGCAACTGGAAAAATTTTGTTTTTTTTCGTGGAATTTCTGTGTTTTTTCGCTTTTCGGCTTAAGTCAAGTTTACCTCCACCCACCCAAATCTGATGAAACTTTGAGAATCGAATAAGGACTTCATTCTGAGTCGAGTGGTACCATTTTTGTAGGGGGCAAACGTCCACAAGAGGGTGGGCGTGGCCCTAAAGTTAAAACAAAAATAGCAATTTTCTCAAAAACTACTTAACATATATGGTTGATTTATGGCTCAAATTAAAGCTTATTTCAAGGCCTTTCTTTTGGTGTGCAAAAAGATGGGGGTTGCCACAGTTGAAAGTGTGAAAATTTTAATTTTTGAAAATTTAAAACAAAAAAAAATACTAAACTACGGATTTCTTGACTTTGCATCGATTATATGGTATGTTTTTTATGGAACTAAATTAAAGCTAAGGTCAAGACCTTTCCACTGGTATATAATGTTCTGGAGTTTTTTTTTTATTTAAACCTTTTTTTTTTCATTTAAATATAAACCACTCGATTTTTAAAAAAAAGTATATGCGAATGTAAATAATAAAAAATAAGGTTATATTAAAGCTTTTTGTATTGCTTATTTTAAGATCTTTTGGTATGCAAAAAAAGTGAGTCACAAACCCTATGGGGATTATGTCCGTTCCTTGTTGGGATTACGACCGAACTTTTTTTGGTCATAACCGCCAGTCCAAAGCAATTTTGGCCATAATCCCCATTTTCTGCAGAGAGGGTGGGTTTAATGCATGGAGTTTGTAATCCCTAAGCCCGGCCGAAGGCCGGCTACGCAGAAAACTTTTAAGTAAAAAAAAAAATTCTTTTAATTTTGGGGACTATGACCAACTAGTATAGAAGACATAATCCCCATAACGGGGATTATGCAATTTTTGTCATAATCCCCATTTTCTGCAGAGAGGGTGGGTTTAATGCATGGAGTTTGTAATCCCTAAGCCCGGCCGAAGGCCGGCTACGCAGAAAACTTTTAAGTAAAAAAAAAATTCTTTTAATTTTGGGGACTATGACCAACTAGTATAGAAGACATAATCCCCATAATGGGGATTATGGCCATTTGTTACGTGGTCATTATGCCCATAAATCTGGGAATTATGTCCGTTTTTTTATTGGGATTATGTCCAATTAATTTTCGGTCATAGTCCCCACTACCATTATGGGGATAATGACCGAAATGAATTTGGTCATAATCCCCATAACGGTAATGGGGATTATGTCCGTGGGGATTATGTCATGTCACCCTTTTTGCATACCAAAAGAAAGGTCTAGAAACAAGCTTTAATTTTAGCTATTAATCAACCATATATCTTTAGTAGTTTTTGAGAAAATTCCAAAAAACGGTTTTAACTTTAGGGCCACGCCCACCCTTTGGAGGGCGTTTGCCCCCCAAAAAAATATTTTTTTTGAACTCAGTGGGGACAGAGGTCAAAGGTCAAAAAATTTCAAAATTTTTCCATGGGTGGATGTAAACTTGACTTGTTCCCGCTTTTCTAAATAAACAATAGTTTTTGTGAAAAATTTTGCTGAAAAGACTATTAAAAATTGAATTTAATTCAAAATTTAAATTCACCACGAAATCATGAATTCAAATGCTATGGTAAATGGTACTGAATCACCAGTTTCTAGCGAAATGAAACCAATACCCGATAAACGTGATTTGTTAGCATTGCTCAAACTCATCAAAAAATATAATCTTAAACAAACGGAGGAACTTTTGTGCCAGGAGGCCAATATAAAACCCGATGAATTGGAAAATGTAGATGATAAAGAAATAACATCCATTTTAACTTCTGCTTTAGGGGAAACTGTTGAAAATACAAATGCAGATGGTAAACCGGGACCGGGCAGTGATCCAGAATTGTACGATACCGCCTATGGTGATTTGCGCAATTTTGTTGATGAATCTTTGGATATCTATAAACATGAACTATTTATGGTTCTATATCCTATACTAGTACAGATATACTTTAAACTAGTATCGGGTGGTTATGCCAAATCCGCTCGAGAATTTGTGGAGAAATATGGTCCAGATTTGGATTATTATTATCGAGAAGATTTGCAGAATCTATTATTGATTACTAAACGTTCCGAAATGGAGAATAATGATTGGTACACTTCAATGGAATCGGATAAATTTATAATACGTATGTCTCGGGATGCTCATTCTTTATTTAAGCGACATATCCAGGATCGCAAGCAAGAATTGATAGCTGATATAGTGGCTAAATATTTGCATTTTGATACTTATGAAGGAACTGCTCGTTCCAAAATGCAATGTAATGCAACAGCTGGTTCTTTAATAGGAGAAGCTAGAAGACAGGATAATAAAATTCGTGTATACTATGGTTTGCTAAAGGAAGTAGACTTTCAATCACTAACTACACCTGCTCCTGCAGCCGTAGAAGAAGAAGATGATAACGACCCAGATGCTCCAGATAAGCCTAAAAAGAAAAAACCCAAAAAGGATCCATTGTTTTCGAAAAAATCTAAATCAGATCCTAACGCTCCTTCTATGGATCGTATACCCTTGCCAGAGCTTAAGGATGCTGACAAATTAGAGAAACTCAAAGCCCTAAGGGAAGCTTCTAAAAGAGTAGCACTAAATAAAGACTCATTACCTTCAATTTGTTTATATACAATATTAAATTCACACCACAGTGTAACCTGTGCAGAAATATCGGAAGATTCTTATATGATGGCTGTGGGTTTTACTGATTCTAGCATTAAAGTGTGGTCCTTAACACCCTCTAAATTGCGAGAAATGAAAAATGCAGAAATGTTAAAAGATATTGATAAAGATGCAGAAGATGTTTTAGTGCGTATGATGGACGATAGAACGGGAGAGTCCGCTAGAACATTTTATGGACATAGTGGTCCTGTATATCGGTGTGCTTTTGCTCCTGAAAAAAATATGCTATTGTCTTGCTCCGAAGACACCACAATTAGATTATGGTCTTTACACACATGGACTTGCATTGTTGTTTTTAAAGGGCATTTATTTCCAGTATGGGATGTAAGATTTTCTCCTCATGGCTATTACTTTGCTTCATGCTCTTATGACAAAACTGCCCGTCTATGGGCTACCGATTCCAACCAACCTTTAAGAATATTTACTGGTCACCTTTCCGATGTGGATTGTGTACAATTTCATCCCAATTCCAACTATATAGCCAGCGGTTCTAGCGATAGGACCATTAGACTATGGGATGTCTTAACAGGCCAACTGGTTCGCCTTATGACTGGTCATAAGGGTCATATTAATACTTTGGCTTTTTCCACCTGTGGCCGTTATTTGGCATCTGGATCTTCCGATCATAGTGTCCTGGTATGGGATCTTTCTCATGGCCAATTAGTTACGTCGTTAAATAGGCATTCAGATTCTATACAAACTATGTGCTTTAGCAGAGATGGCACGGTGCTAGCAATTGGAGGAATGGATTGCTATTTAACTTTATGGGATTTTTCAAAATTAACTGAAGATTATATTACCCAAAGTTCAAATGCTTCGCATAATCCAGAAATCAATGAAGGCGATACGTATTTATTAAGAGCTTTTCCCACCAAATCTACACCTTTTATGGCGTTGCATTTTACAAGACGTAATTTGTTATTGGCAGTGGGTACATTTAAATCTTAAGTTTTACTATTAAGCTACTATTTTCTTTTATATTTTTAGTTTTAAAAGTTTTAATTTTCTAAAGATTGCAATAAAAAATCAGAGAAATTCACTTTTTAAGTAATATTTTTATAAAATTAGATTTTAGAATATTTGGTTATATTGCAAAAAACGTTATTTGAAATAGAAATTTAATGAAAAACCAAGTAAACAAAAGTTAAATTTGGTTTTGCGAATATATTAATATCCTCCACAATTTAAACAAGTAAGAAAATTATAGTCGTAGGTCAAGACTGACAACATAATACTCGCAACAAGGTTTGCCGTAATATGGAGCCCAAGTCCAAATATGAATCAATTATATCCATCTTTACTTAAACCTTTAATTAGTGTCGAAAACACGCACATTTTAAATTCGAATGATATATCCTATCTATTTGTGGCCAATAGACCGATTTGACTGAATATGGGTCGAAATTTTTAAGTGGGTATTAAGTCCAAATATGGTCCAGTTTTGATTATGTTACCAAAGTACACGTTAACCTAATGCAAAAAAAAAAATGTAACCAAATTTTAATGAATTATGAAATAGTTATGTACACCTGTGTTCAGAAAAATAGGCCATCCAAAAAATTTTTTTTTGTATGAACGATGTGTTTACGTTTAAATGATATGTCATGTTTTCCAGTGACGGGATTGGTGTTTTCGGATCAACCGACACACTTTTTCCTCCTGGTTATATATACCCTCTATCACGAAGTGTAGGGTAAAAATATATTAAAATAATTGTATGTATAAATGTAAATCATTTTAAAATGATGTAAGGATATTATTTCTTTTTTTAATAATGATTAAAAAAAAAATCATGGGTAAATTAGTTTATTTATATTCAAGATGCTATCATCTTCTAAAAAAAAGATTAGAAATAATAAAAAACCTTTAGTTACTATATTCCATGGGAACACATTCCTCTGCTGCGACATGTGTTGGTGAAGAGCCATCAATCAACTGATCATTGGGTTCACTATCCAAAGAAGGTTCATTACTAAACATTTCGGCGGGCACTGTAGCAGGAGCTCTTTCGGGAATTAAATCCATAACTGAACGTTTTGAAAGTTGTCTCTCCACCTCAGCTTGAGTTTGTTGATTGACACCTCCAACATCTATGTGAACATAAGCTTGATTAGAGTTGATTTGTTCCGCACCTTCACCAGAGGGAGGAGCTAAATTTTTCTTTTTGCGGCCCCGTGTGGAGCCGGTAGTTGAGCCATTGTTGCCATTTTGCTCCAACTTCCGCCTGTAAAAAAAAAAAAACGAATTTAGTTAGCAGTAATGTTTGTTTTAAAAGAGATTATTTACTTTTTAACATCCTTGTTGGTCTCATCTTCAGATGATTCTTCCGTTTCTTCACTTTCTGATGAAGTATTTTCGGGTTTTTCATATTGCAGTAAACGATCCAAAAGAAAAGCTCTGTCTTTCGAAACTTTTAACAAACGCCTTTGATTGGACCTTAAGGCATCTTGGAAAAATTCATTTTCCTAAAAAAACAATAAAATTCAATTAATTCAGTATTTCTTATTCGTTTATTTAACTTACATATATCAAAAACTTCAATTTCCTCTTCAAATAACGATACTGATTTTTATAGTCCACCGTGTTGTTGTTCGCTACACCACCTTGATGACTCTCATTTTCTTGGCTCTCCGAATCAGTGTCTTCATTAACATCTACATTATGTTCAGTGGTATCATTTTGTTGAGCTGCCTGTTGTTCATTGGCTAAGGTACGGCAATACCATCCATCTAACATATTATTTGGTCTGTTATCCAGTTTATAAGATTCCAAGATGAAAAAAACACGATTTTATTTGTTTACTAATATTTATATATTTACAGGGTAGTGATGGCAATTTAAGCAATTATAGTAGAGATTACAATTTATCGATAACTTATTAATCGATTAATCATACTTTCTGATTAATCAGAACTATGATTAATCAACTAATTTGAATTTTGATTAATCGAAAACGAATAATTTTATTCAATTTTTAAAAAATGTTGGCAAAACAAAATCAAAGACAAACAAAGAAAAAAATATTTAAAAATTAAAACAAAATTTATAAATTAATAAACAGGGCGAAATTTAATATGCCAAAATCCAACAATATATTCAAATTTTCCATACGTAGATCTATCATGAAAGACTGAAGATTCTATGAATAATATGCCTCTAACCATGCTCAAATCTAGAAATGAATACACATATCGTCGGTGTGCCAACCAGAACCGCTATGTGTATTTCAACATTTTTTGAAGAGACATGAATAACAGCTACATATATTTGGTACTTTTGCGCTGTTTTTTATAATTCAAATTAATGGAAATAGAAAATGTGCAATATTTTTTAAAGGTCAAAATAAAGCTGATTTGTAAGCCTCTTCAAAACATTTTGAAAAAAACATAGCGGTTCTGGTTGGCGCACCGACGATATGTACATATGTATGTAAGACGCCCAATAACACCCATCCATGTTCCATCCCTCTAGAAATGCTTCTCTCTGCCAGCACTTCGACGCCAATTGGTTGTATTGTACATGAGTTGGAGATCATTAACAATACAACAAAATTAATTTTCTACACGGGCTCAATAAAAAAGGTCCTCTGTGTCAGCACTTCGACGCCAATTGGCGTTGAATTGTGCATGACCCCGAGATCATGTGCAATACAATAAAATGAATAATTTTTTTTTTTTAATTTAAAATGATTGGGAGGCACATCCATTTTTTTAGATTATGTTATTTTGTAATGTGAAGACCGTGATAATATCTCATTGTGAGCTGAAAATAACGCCTAAAAGTCAATTCGACTAAAATTTAATAAATTTTCTAAAAAATTTTCAATAGTCATAGAATTTGAAATATAAAAACAAAACAAAATATTCAATTATTCAAATTTTGAATATTCAACTTCCTGATTAATCAATTAATCATGAATTTTGATTATTCAAAATTTAAATTATTCGATTAATCATGATTTTGATTAATCAAAATTTATGATTAATCGATTAACTGATTAATCAAGATTTCGATTAATCGAAATGATTAATTAATCGATTAATCGCACATCCCTATTTAAAAGTAAAAATTGCCATATCCCACTACATTAGAAATGAACACATGAGCAGATTAGAGCGTGATTGACGCTTGAGTGTGACTAATTTCAATTTTAGTCACGTGATTATGAGTGAGTGTAAGTGTAGACAAAAATTGCGTGAGTGTCCGTGTCGATTTTTTTTCGTGCGTTTGCGTGATTTATTTTCTCTTATTTCCTTTTGTATCAAAAAAAGCAACAAACAAAAAATTGTAAAATATGGCTTAATTTTATATTTCGTCCCGAAAAAAGCAAGAAAAAAAAAAATGAAAATTTCGTTGAACTTTAAATTTTGCAGAAAATTTTGAAAGATTTTTAAATTTTAGTTTTTGAATTTTTTTTTTATAAATAAGTGCTTCGTGAGTGTGAGTGAAGCTTGCTTTTTGGTCTTGAATAGTGCCCCCCATTTCCCGGTATTCCCGGTTCTGGTACCGGTTTCCCGGTTCTAGATTTATTCCCGGGAATACCGGTATTCCCGGTTCTGATCCTGGTACCGGTTCTCAAAATCCAAAAAAATATACCATAAAATATTTAAATTACACTATTTAATCAGTATTTCAGAAATATTTAGTTGTGTTTGTAAAATTATTGGAAAATCATGTAACTTTTTTAGTATTTAGTATTTTAAAATGAAAATTCTATTTTTCACATGTTTTGTATTTTTTTTGGTAAAAGCAAAGAAAAAATTTTAATTGTACAAAAAATACATACCAGTATTCCCGGGAATACCGTCAGAACCGGAACCGAAAATACCGGTATTCCCGGGAATGAATTAAGAACCGGGAAACCAGTACCATTTCCCGGTAATACCGAGAACCGGGAATACCTGTGTTCCCGGTACTAGGGTACTGACCGTAGGCACTAGTCTTGAACTAAAATAAAACTCTAATAAGCATATGGGGTATCCCATGTGAAATCGGACACTTTGAAAAATTTTTTTTTAGATTTTCTTAATTTATTTACAGTTTCTAGTACCCTTCGTAAACTCCTTCGTGGTAAATTTTCAGATTTTTTTGATGACCCGTTCAAAAGATATCGAATTTTTAAAAATTGGTAGTTTGTTCCTTTACTCAAACTTCTTTTACTCATAACTTCTTCAATAATGGTCCAAATTTCAATTTTTTTTTTTTCAAAAATTTTGTTTTTTTGCGTACTTTAAAAAAAAAAAAATCCCAAAAAATTCTTAAAAGCGCTCTAGTATGCGATTTTTAAGTTTCAAAATTTAAATCTCATTTTTGAAAATGTTTGTACTCTTCGATTTTTTTTAAATTTTTTTGCGTAAAACTTCTATCGATTCTACAAATTTTTTCCCCAGGAGGATCGTGGGATAACGATTATTACTATTTTTTAAAATTTTTTGAAAATTTTTTTTTTGTAATTTTCCAATCTTAAAATCATTTCTACTGCTCCAATGGTGCGCCATAGAGTGGTCCTTTATAAGACCGACCCCCATAAATTTTTATGTCTTAACATTTCTTTGGAACAAACTAATACCCTATCTCCAATTTCTAAGGGGGCTCCCACACAAAACGACATTTTTTAAAATTTGCTCCAACCGCTCTAACTGCCCTAATAGTGCCCTTAGAGCAACAAAATGTATGACTGACCCACAATATTTTTTTAGTCCAAACATTTTCTCTTAACACACTTACCCTTTATCTTTAACTGTTAAGGCGGTTCCCATACAATTTTTTTTTTTTTTGTAAATTTGTTTTATTTAATCAGCTTCTACCCGTGCAATGGTGGGTCCGAGAGGGGTCATTAGTAAGACCGACCCCCATTTATTTTTACCCTACAATATTTTTTTTAAAATATACCTACGCCCTATCTCCACTCCCTAAGTAGGCTCCCATACAAAATTACATTTTTATAAAATTTGCTCCAACTGTTATTTGAATGGGAGCCTACTTAGGGAGTGGAGATAGGGCGTAGGTATTTTTTAAAAAAATGTTGTAGGGTAAAAATAAATGGGAGTAGGTCTCACTAATAGGCCCTCTCGGACGCACCATTGGACCGGTAGAAGATGATTAAATAAAACAAATTTACAAAAAATAAAAAAAATTGTATGGGGACCGCCTTAACAATTAGAGATAGAGGGTAGGTGTGTTCAGAGAAAATGTTTGGACTAAAAAAATATTGTGGGTCGGTCATACATTTTGTTGCTCTAAGGGCACTATTAGGGCAGTTAGAGCGGTTGGAGCAAATTTTTAAAAATGGCGTTTTGTGTGGGAGCCCCCTTAGAAATTGGAGATAGGGTATTTGTTTGTTTCAAAGAAATGTTAAGACGTAAAAATTAATGGGGGTCGGTCTTATAAAGGACCCCTCTATGACGCACCATTCGAGCAGTAGAAATGATTTCAAGATTGGAAAATTACAATAAAATTTTTTCAAAAAATTTTAAAAAATAGTAATAATCGTTATCCCACAATCCGCCTGGGCAAATAATTTGTAGAATCGATAGAAGTTTTACACAAAAAAATTTCAAAAAAATCGAAGAGTACAAACATTTTCAAAAATGAGATTTAAATTTTAAAACTTAAAAATCGCATACAAGAACGCTTTTAAGAATTTTTTTGGGATGTTTTTTTTTTTTAAGTACGTAAAATAACAAAAATTTTGAGAAAAAAAAATTTGAAATTTGGACCATTATTGAAGAAGTTATGGGCCTTACCACAAGAAAACAAAAGGTCTATTTTAACAAAAGTTTTATTTTTAATTTCAAATTTTCAATACATTTTTTGAAAGTCGATTTTAAAAACAAAAACAATTTGTATGGAAATAAAATTAAAAGCTCATTTTAAATTTATTTTATTTTCTTGTGGTAAGGCTGTATGAGTATAAGAAGTTTGTTTAAAGGAACAAACTACCAATTTTTAAAAATTCGATATCTTTGAACGGATCATCAAAAAAATCTGAAAATTTACCAAGATGGAGTTATTGAAGGGTACTAAAAACTGTTAACAAATTGGGAAAATCTAAAAAAAAAAATTTTTCAAAGTGTCCGATTTGACATGGAATGCCCCAATATACAAATTTGTAATTAATTTTACAAAAAAAAATATTTTTTGTAGTTAAGTTTACAAAAAAAAAATATTTGTTGTAGGTAATTTTACTAAAAATTTTTTTTTTTGTAAATAAGAAATGCGTTATTTGAGCTCGAGGCCAAAGTTGAAATAAATTTTCTTTATTAATTGCCGATATTTCGAACCTCTTCAAGTGTCATAATTGTTTTTATTTTATTAAAAAAAAATTTCTAAATTTGCTCATTGCCGCCCCCCCCCCCTAGTGGGGCGAAAATCGAAGCTTGGGAATCAGCGGGTTAGTTTGAATGGCTTTCAATGATTTTCTTCTCATTTTCTTCTATCCACTTTTCAGCTCTTTCCAATAGTCCAGGAACCCTACGAAACTCATTGATAGAACCGCCACTGCCACCAGTTCTAACAAAACCGTTTTGTGATTTATTTAAAACACCAACCGAACTTAATTCTTGACCATTTACGGCTGGATTATTACGGAAATTCGTAATATTTAAATGCTCTAGTAAAGCATCCATTTTTGACTCCTCCAAAGGACAATCTAAGAATGTAGAAATTTTTTTAATGGAATTATGTAGATTTGCCGTCATATCCTCATATTGAAGATATAAAACATTTGAATGGTTTTTGTGTTGCAAAGCTTCCTTGAGATGACTGTAGTAAGGCAACCAGGGATCTGAAAATAGGAATAGAATTAATTATGAAAAAAAAATTATATAATATCGAATTGAAGTAGAAAAATGGCTATTATCTTAATAACCAGTAAAAATATTAAATTGGACTTGGTCGAATCCCTGAAATCTCTAAACACACTTTGATTGACATTGCTATGCCAAACAAATATTTAACAAAGTTTGTCATTAAAAAAAAAATTACACTCAAAAATTTTTACAAACAAGAAAATAGTTACACTAAAAAAAAATTTTTAAGCTAAAAAAATTTTTTACTCATTTTTTTTAATGACAAAAAAAAGGATTTTTTATTTGAAATAAAAATTTTCTAGTCAAAAATAACTAAAAAAGTATTTTAGGCACTGAAGGGTATTTATGGATTCGGCCAAGTCGAATTTAACTTTTTTTGTTTTTAATAAGAAACGGCCAAAAACTCGTTTTACTTCAATTTCAATGAATAGTAAGATTTTCCATTCAATACTTATTGAAAATGAAGAAACTTTTACTTACTTAGACCCCTCTCAAAATAATCCCAATAACGTTCAAAATCTCCTACATAACCTTGGGTACGAAATAAACGATTTAAATGATAATAAGAAACGGCTACATCTTTGGGGTCTCTAGCCACATAAATGATCTGGAAATTTTTTAGATTTTTTAAATTGTTAAAAAGTAAATTGATTTGTAAAAAAATACTTTGCTTTTTTGGTCCATAACACTTGGCGGCAGTAGAGAGAAAGGAAAATGTGATTTGATAAAACGTCTTTGAGTTTTAGGCATATCCGATAAGAAATCATAACCAGGTTTTGATATGACCTCAATAAATTCCTGATTGCTTTTATTGTTGGCGTTTTCCTTTATCAGTTCTTGTTTTATTTTGGGATGCATGAATAAATGGAATCTAGTATATAGCAATGTTTATAAAACATTTTATTAAAAAAAATGGTTTAATTAACCAAATAAAAAGTTAAATTCGTAAGTAAAAAAAAAGATTATTGGAAAAAAGTTTATTTGAAACCAAAATTGGTAAAAAAATTTTTTTTATAAAATTTGAACACTGATTTTACACACTTGATCAAGTTAAGAAAAAAGTTTCGAGAAAAGAAAACAAAAAATTTTTTTTTCAACTACTTACTCAAAAAATGGAAATCTTTGTGTTAACAAAATTTCTTTGGCCGTTTCAAAATCTAAATTATTAGCCACCAACCATACCAATTCTTGTGTCCATGTTGTACCCGAACGAGGAAAAGTAACTACCCATATATCATCTGGACGAGCTTGGAAATTATAATAAGATTCTGCTGCTTGTTTGTATTTAAAAGGAAAGAAATATTTTTCAGGACCAACTTGAACAAATCCATCTTTTTCACCTGTATAAAAGAGATTTTTCTTTAAAAAATACATTATTATTGTTTGCAATTAATTGTACACTTGCCATGGAAATATTTTAACAATTCATTATTAATTCCTTCATCAACTAAAGAAATTTCATAGGGAAATTTTAATTTTTTGTTGTTTATTGCCGCCATCGTAAACGATTTAAACTGCACTAAGCATATAAATATGTAAACTGCGCAAGTGAAATGCATTTAGTTATCTCTCTGTATGAACTGATAGACCAGACAGCCAATTCAAGCTGTGTCAACAACATTAAACATTGGCCTTGCAACCAGTTTATAAAAATATGTAGTAAAAAAAAATATCAAGTAAATTATGTAAAATTCTTTGGAGTTAGCAACCGGTTTCATTTTAAATAATCGACTATTGAGATTCGAATTCTTAACAGATGTTCCTAAGTAAATATTTTAACTATTAAAATTCAGAAAATATTAGTAGTAATTAAATTTACACAACGTTACAAATTTAGAGTTTGTATAGAAATATTTCAATGTCCATTTTGGCATCAGAATATCAAACTCTTTTCCAGCCATTTTCCGCAATTTAAAACTCATGGCACTGGTAACTGTTGTTATCAAATTAAATATAAAAGAAAAATCAATTTTAGTTAAGATACATTTAAAATTGATTAACTTTTAGTTCATTTAAGTATTTTCAATTAATCGAATCAATCAAATATTCAATCGAATAATTACGAACTCTACCGTTATTTACATGCAGTATTGTAACGCCCATACTTGTAATCTAGAAAAATGTTGTCTACAAAAGAATGCAACTACATAAATAAATCTTTAATAAATTCTTTTATAATTGAGGTTAACGATCTGAGAATCATATAAAAAAATATAATAGTATAAACAGGTTTTTACATATGCAAATAATCCATTAGGAATGGTTTATCATCGTCAACATATGGCGTTAAAGGAACATCGTAAGGCAGAGGAAATGGTGGAATTCCATCACGTGGAGCACCCAAGGGAAAAGTATCCTCGCCAATCTAAAAAAAAATAAGAAGAAAAGAAATGAAGTTTTAAATTATACCAAGTAACAAGTAAAAATGTCTAAAAGCAATCTAAAAAAGATTATTGCAAAAACTTAAATAAAATTGACAAAAAAAAATTAATTTTGACGATTTTTATACCCTCCTCTTAGTGATAGAGGGTATATATAAGTCTGTCATTCCGTTTGTAACTCATCGAAATATCGGTCTAGGACCCTGTAAAGTATATATGGGGCATTCCATGTGAAATCGGACACTTTGAAAAACTTTTTTTTTTAGATTTTCCCAATTTGTTCACAGTTTTTAGTACCCTTCGAAAACTCCTTCGTGGTAAATTTTCAGATTTTTTTGATGACCCGTTCAAAAGATATCGAATTTTTAAAAATTGTTAGTTTGTTCCTTTACTCAAACTTCTTTTAATCATAACTTCTTCAATAATGGTCCAAATTTCAATTTTTTTTTTTCAAAACTTTTGTTTTTTTACGTACTTTCTAAAAAAATCCCAAAAAATTATTAAAAGCTCTCTAGTATGCGATTTTTAAGTTTTAAAATTTAAATCTCATTTTTGAAAATGTTTGTACTCTTCGATTTTTTTGAAATTTTTCTGTGTAAAACTTCTATCAATTCTACAAATTTTTTGCCCAGGAAGATCGTGGGATAACGATTATTACTATTTTTTAAAATTTTTTGAAAATTTTTTTTTGAAATTTTCCAATCTTAAAATCATTTCTACTGCTCCAATGGTGCGTCATAGAGGGGTCCTTTATAAGACCGACCCCATTAATTTTTACAACATTTTTTCAAAACATAAATACGCCCTATCTCCACTCCCTAAGTAGGTTCCCATACAAAATTACATTTTTATAAAATTTGCTCCAACTGTTATTTGTATGGGAGCCTACTTAGGGAGTGTAGATAGGGCGTAGGTATATTTTGAAAAAATGTTGTAGGGTAAAAATAAATGGGGGTCGATCTCACTAATGACCCCTCTCGGACGCACCATTGGACCGGTAGAAGCTGATTAAATAAAACAAATTTACAAAAAATATAAAAAAATGTATGGGGACCGCCTTAACAGTTAAAGATAGAGGGTAGGTGTGTTCAGAAAAAATGTTTGGACTAAAAAAATATTGTGGGTCGGTCATACATTTTGTTGCTCTAAGGGCACTATTAGGGCAGTTAGAGCGGTTGGAACAAATTTAAAAAAAAATCTCGTTTTGTGTGGGAGCCCCCTTAGAAATTGGAGATAGGGTATTAGTTTGTTCCAAAGAAATGTTAAGACGTAAAAATTAATGTGGGTCGGTCTTATAAAGGACCCCTCTATGACGCACCATTGGAGCAGTAGAAATGATTTTAAGATTGAAAAATTACAATAAAATTTTTTCAAAAAATTTTAAAAAAATAGTAATAATCGTTATCCCACGATCTTCCTGGGCAAAAAATTTGTAGAATTGATAGAAGTTTTACACAAAAAAAATTAAAAAAAAATCAAAGAGAACAAACATTTTCAAAAATGAGATTTAAATTTTAAAACTTAAAAATCGCATACTAGAGCGCTTTTAAGAATTTTTTGGGATTTTTTTTAAAAAGTACGTAAAAAAACAAAAATTTTGAAAAAAAAAATTTGAAATTTGGACCATTATTGAAGAAGTTATGATTAAAAGAAGTTTGAGTAACGGAACAAACTACCAATTTTTAAAAATTCGATATCTTTTGAACGGGTCATCAAAAAAATCTGAAAATTTACCACGAATGAGTTTTCAAAGGGTACTAAAAACTGTAAACAAATTGGGAAAATCTAAAAAAAAAGTTTTTCAAAGTGTCCGATTTCACATGGAATGCCCCATATATAATTGATCAGTGATCGATTTTAAGACATTCTAGCGATGTCTGTCTATCTGTCTGTAGAAATAGTGATTACGACCAAAATATTACACGGAGATGACTGAAACTTAACATATTTATTGGAAGTTCTCCCGAGCAGTTTGGTATTGCATTTGAATTATATCGGTTCAGCGGTTCAAAAGTTTTAAACGAAAATGTAAGGACACCTCAAAAATTTTGGTACATTCAACATAACCTAAATACACAAAATACTTAAATTGGGCTGCTGGTTGACATAAGTGAACATAATTGAACACCGAATGGTATTTAAACAACTACGAACATATTTTTTTGACAAAAAAAAAATCGCGGATTTTTTTTTTACCAAATTTTTTTTTTCGCGAATTTTTTTTTTTTTTCAAAATTAATTTCCTTTTAAATAAAGCTTTTTGCAATAATCATTTTGAAATTATGTAAGCAGATTACCATGACCACAAGAAAGGAATCTAGTAAAAATTTTCGAGCTTTCCTTACATTTTCGTTCATAACTTTTCAACTTACCGCTGCGTTAGTTTATTCCAAATTAAAAAAAAAAAAACTACAAAAATATACGAATATTGCACTTTTAAAGTAATTTTTTAGACAAAAAGTCAAAATTTTACCAAAATTTTTGCAGTTCTGCTGAAAAAATGCAATTATGCAAAAAAACGTGTTTTCGAAAAAGTGGCACCTATTTGCATGAAATGTTCAAATGCTACTATTGAACACATAATTTAGGTTATAATGAGAAGATTTATATGATCTACATTTAAAAATTTCTAAATTTATGGTTAAGCTAAAATTTGTATTTAATAGTCGATTTTATCGATTTAAAATTTTGTGTTCTTTTGGTTAGGTTGTATGTGTTTATATCAAACTTACCACAAATCTCGGTAGAAACAACACGCCAACTTCATAATTGGCTATACGCAAACATGGCGATATGTTAACATTTTTATTAAACGAACCCCATGCTGCCTTGGAAAGATTTGCCGATGTTAAAATAAACCAATATACAGATTTTTCCTCTAAATTAAAACGAGTATACGATTTTATATGCGGCATAGCGCGAGAACGATTACGTCGTTTTGAGCTCCATTGATGTAAGTATGTTTTAAGCCATGGTTGTTTATCGTTTGTATTTTTACCATATGGCAGACATCCACCACCTAACATTCCATCATGACTGCGACTTACATTTCCATAGCTAGGATATATCATTTTAAAATTTGGCAATTTACGTATACCCAAAGGCAAAGAATCACGACGTAAACTATTAAGGAAATCTTGTTGTATCCATGACTGAACGTTTGGACCCAAACTACCAATACTTGAACTTTGACAAACTACTGAAATTTTTTCATCAATAGGTGCAGCATGTTTTTGCAAAAGACTGCCAACTCTAGGATGTCCCCAGGGATGGCCACGGGGACCCTCACGATGCCCACCAGGTACGGAGCCGATGAAAAAGACACTAGAAAAATAAAAAAAAAATTGAAAGTAAACTTTAATAAGTACCCAAGCAGAAAATATGTCGGTACAAAAAATAAAGCTCTGGTAAAGCAATTTATTTTAAGTAAATAAAGTGGCATGCAATATCATATAGAAAAGGGCTCTGCCAGTTCTTTAACTTGGTAAAACACTTTATTTTTTGTATATAAAGTGGTATGCAATTGAATACAGAAAGGGGCCAAATTTAAGTATTAAATTCTAATTCATTTGTTTTTTAACCATTTTACTTTACATGCTTAATAATAATTACACTGTAAAAGAGCTATCACAAATGGAAAGGAAAATCGTTTTCCGTAATTGACAATGTAATTAAGAAAAAAATAGAAACTGTGTAAAAAATAAAGATCAAATCAGAAAGAAAATTAAAAAAAATTGAATTCATGCATCAGAAAAATAAAAAAAAATAAAAATAATAAAAGAATTAAAAACAAATGAAACAAAAAATCGAAAAATTAAAAAAAAAAAAAAAAATATCATTGTAGAACTATTTTATTGTGAAAAATTAAAAAAAGTCAAAAAATAAATATTTTTTATGAATACAGCCGACAGTGTTTACTTACTTTATTGCGCTAAAATCAGATTTTCGTATACGTGCTATCCATGGCTGCAATTTGGCACATTTATATTCTACCAAATAAAGCATTAAATCTTGTCGAAAAAACGTGGGACTCTCCCCAGCCGCAGTATCTGCTTCCTCGGGCATCGCAGGTAATGAAGGACTTATCCAAATACCCTGGGTACGATTATGCCAATCATCCTCATAAAGATTAGCAGTAGAAACTACAACTCTCATCGAACCATCTTTATAACCGAGTAACATAACTTTCGAATGTGAGGTAGCAAAGGGTGTCGGCATTTTTACTCTAATTGCTGTTACTTGAGGTTTGTGTTTGTCGATGGTTAACAATTCAGGACTATCTTCACCGTATAAAACTAAAAGAGGAGTATTTCTAAAAATACATATTATAGAATATATTATCACTTCTAAATGTAACATAATTACAATATGCCAGCAAAGTAATAATGACCCAATAGCCAACCAATATCAACCATAAAATTGATTTGTACGGAACATTCCATAACGCCCAAACTTTCATCCAAAATTTCTAACGTGATAAAAATATATCAAAAACAAAATGGTTAAAAAGCAAAAATATATGTATGTGGTAAAATATATTTTGATCTTACCCTGTAAGGTAACCGATAATGGTTCATTATGTGTAGGCTTGGAATCTGTTATGGCTGTTAAAAAGAAATTATACGGAGCAGCTGCTTTCAATTTTTTAGCCATTTGTCCTTTTTCTACTACAACTGGAATGTAATCTTTAATGTTTCGAGTTATTTTTTGCTTTTTAGCTAAATTAGAATCATCATTAGCTTGTTTGGATGTCGATGCGGTTGGCCTGGGAGATTTGCTACGTTTATCTCTACTTTTATTATCATCTACATTTAGTTGGGAACTCTGTTGTGAGGACGATGACGATCCCCTGGGATTTTCCTCTTTCTTTTTTGGTTTTGAGGCATCTTTTGGAAATAGTTTTTCCAATAATTTTATTTGTTGTAAGACTACCTCACCGTTGGAAGACAATTCTTTAGGAATTTTATATTCATTAGTTTCAGAGTCCAGCCCTTTCTCATAAATCTTGTCCACTGTAAAATTGCAATATTGTGAAATGTTTGCATTAAAAATGTATTTTTACTTAAAACTTACAATGGGCATGAGAAAATTCACCAAAATGTATAGGATTTTTGCGATAACATTTTTCAGCAAAAGGACATGGCTTTAAATTAGACATAATTTTGCAGATACAAACTTTCACAACAAAAAGACAGAATTATTTAAATTTGGCAAATTAAAATAAAAAAAAAACACAACACACCAAACCAAAATGGCATATTATTCAGTGCTTTTCAAACTGGAAGGTGTACGACATATCGTACGTTACTGTCAGTCACTGATGCCAATATTTTTGACAAAAATCCGCTAAGTCAATAATCACAATTGGGACAATAATCACAATTGGAGCGGCAAGCGGTTTTCCGCAATTGTCCTCATATAAATAGAATTGAATCTAGTTGGCGAAAAAACGCGGCAGTTTTTTGTTTTAATACAAAACGTGTGTAAACAGTTGCGGAAAAACGCTTCCCGCTCCAATTGTGATTATTCTCTGGGGCGGCAAGCGGTTTTCCGCAATTGTCCTCAATAATATTAAATAATTTTATAAAAAAAACAAACACATCAATTAATTGTACACGCAAAAAAAAAATCTGTGTAAGATTGAGCAATCCTACTTGGTAAAACTTTTTTCATACCAAAAAAAAAAATTTACCAAATTTTTGCTAATATTATGCTTGTCGATGTTAAAGTAACATAATTCATTTTTTATGTAAAATAACCAAGTAGCTTGCTCAATACCGCAAATTACCTGCACAAAAATTTATCGAAAGAAAACAACAAAAAAACAAAACAAATACAGACCGCCATTTTCATTTTGTATTTTTGTGTGCGTGCGTTGTTCGTCTATTTTTTGTTTTATAAAAACGTAAAAAGGAAATTGATATATAAAATAAAAATAAATTAATACATAAATAAAAATAAATAATTAGTTTTCTAAAAGATAAATAAATGTAAGATAAAAGAATGTTAAAGTTAATTTTGCTTTCATCACTTAAAACACCATTCAATAAGAAAAACCAATGGAGTCCCAGACGTATGTTTCGATGAATAACAAATGGAATGATAAAGTGAGTATACCCGCATTCCGAAGACACCAATAAGGTTTAATAGATTTTTAGTTAAAAATTAGTGTTTGGTAATAATTTTATATTTTTACAAGGTACTGCTAAATAAATTTTTGAAGCTATGGAGAATCCTTCACTACAATAAAGAGCGTGGACACCAATCCTGCCTTTAGTTATAAAATTAAAACCTAAAAACCCAAAGCCAAGGGAGTCCATACCTGTTTTGATGAGTTACAAATGGAATGACAAAGTAAGTGTTCCTTCTTACCAAGAGACCAATGGGGTTAACCAATTTTTTAAATTAAAAATTTATGTTTTGTAATAATTTTCTATTTTTACAGGATGCTTTTTAATAAATTCGTGAAGCTATAGCGGATCCTTTACTTCAAGAAGAAGCGTAGGCTGCAGTCACTCGAGAAAATTGAACAAAAAGGGTCAGTTGGTCGGTGGTAAATTAAATTCTATACAACATTTATTATATTAATATGGATTTATTCTGTGAAAATTTTAAATTCAACAAATATACAAATTTTTACAAAAATTTATTGAAAATTTATTTTAGCATAAATGTGGTAATTTTTAGCATTATTTTTAGTCAGCTATTCAAATAATTTTGGTATATTTCACCATATTTCTTTTGGTATATTTTACCAAGTTTTTGCTTAAATAGCATTAGCATTTTCTTCAAAATTTTTTACATAAGTGTTTTGGCTAAATTACGAAAACTACTTCGTCGGTTGTAGTTTTAGCATATTTTTGGTAAAATTATGCCAGATTTTTGCTCACTCCGACACAAGTTTTTTTTTGCGTGTATAATACCCTGTTCTCACTTACACTTAAAAACCATTTTTAGCAACATTTTTCGTTTTATGCTTAAAAACCATTTTTATGACTCGTTTTACCATACATTTTTTGTTGTAATATGTCAAAATAAAAATGTTTTTAGCTCACCGAAAAAATTCCCCAGTTAGATAGTTACGAAAATCCTCAGTTGATTTGAAATAATTTTAAAATAACTGAGGTAGTTATGAACAACTGGATTTTCAACTAATTTTAATGAGTTTTTCAGTTACCCAGTTAAAAATATTTTATTTATTTTTTTTTTTTAACTTCAAAAGCCAATATTTTTTTAAATAAAAAGGAGAAATCCCAAATATATTTTTATTTTGCAATTTGAATAAATTTGCTGTAAGAACGGTAAGATTTTTAACTGATTAAGCAAAGAATTCTAACAAAAATAAGATAAAATTTACATTTATTTTCAGATGGAGACCAAGGCATTTCTGCAAAAATCTGGAACTAAAAACAATCATTAGGTTGATATGACCGGGGATGTATTCGATAATTTATATGGTTTGAATTAAAGAGGGTCAAGCAAAAATCATTTGAAATTATCTTTGTTGCGTTTGCAATTAAATAAAATAAGAATAAAAATAAAATTCTGTTGGTTTTTTTTATTTATTTTTTGACATTTTTAGTTGATTATAAATAACTAATTTTGAAGCACAGCAAAAAAAATGGTTGTCGTTAACTGGTGCCCAGTTGTTTTCTATATTTTAAAATATTAGTTATTTTCTACTAATTTAAATAACTGGTGCTCAGTTAGGTGTATTTTAACTGGGATTCAGTTAAAAAATTAGTATGTAGTAACTGGGAAATTTTTTGGGTGCTCGTTTTAAAATTAAAACGATTTAAAACGAGCAGAATTCCAGGGGTTCAATTGAGTATTTTTGAATGTTCAGCGTTTTTAAAGCATTTTATTAATATTGGCAACATTGTTTATTACTAAAATGTAAATAATACAAAAAAAAAATCGTGCTGTTTTTATCTTTAAACAATTCTTGAACATTATAAACAGTTATATGTATAATTAATGAATATAATTTCAATATTTTAATATCGTTTGTTGTTAAAATGTGTACATGTTTATCAGCTGATAATGCAAATGTCAAAATAAAAACATAAAAACCAAAATAAAACGAGTGAAATTAAGTGTGAACACTTTTTTTTAAATTAAAACAAATGTCGCTTAAAACCGTTTTTAGATGCTCGTGAGAACAGGGTTAAGAGACAAACACGTTTTACATTGCTACCAACTCACTCGTTTCATAATAAAAAAAGTGAACAAACAGGGTTTTTTGTTTTTTCTATTTTGATTTATCTATTGAATTCTGTAGACACATTCAGAGGTCCAATTCGTAGTGAAATTGTCGGCGGCGGCGGCTGAGGCAAAAATTGTCGGCGGCGGCTGAAAGCCGGCTGAAGCCGATGAATTTTTAAAAATTATTTATTAACAAAAATACTAGAAACTGGATTAAAAACACTAAAAAGACACAATTTCTTAATTGTTATAAATAAGTTTTGTAATATTACTGGATTTATACGTCTCATTTTTAAAGTTTTATTTTTATACTCTACACCACTCTGTGGTACAGGGTATAACGAGTTTGTGATGTTTGTAACTACCCAAAATATTGGTTCAGACACACCTTCAAGTATACTGATCGACTCAGAATCAATTTTTGAGTCGATTTAGTTTTTAAATTTGCTTCAAATGACTCTAACAACGGTTTTATAAAAGGTATCATATCGAAATTTGGCAGGTAATAGTGTATTCACAAATCCACATGCCGAGTTTTAAAGCAATCGAACCAGTTCTTTTAGCCACCTTCCCGATATTCACAAAAATCTCTCAAATTTCATGAAAATCAAAAATATTTTATTAAAATTTTGTTTGTATGTATTAGTGCCTACGGTCAGTACCGTAGAACCGGGAATGCCGGTATTCCCGGTTCTCGGTATTCCCGGGAAATGGTACCGGTTTCCCGGTTCTTATATTATTCCCGGTATTCCCGGAAATACCGGTATTCCCGGTTCCGGTTCTGACGGTATTACCGGTATTCCCAGGACTACCGGTATGTATATTTTGTAAAATTTTGTTCAACTAACATTTATTCTTCGCTTTTACAAAAAAAAATACAAAACATGTGAAAAACACCATTTCATTTATTTTTTATGAATTTAAGAAAAAAATAGTTTCATGATTTTCAAATAATTTTACAAACACAACTAAATGTTTCTGAAATACTGATTAAATGGTGCAATTTAAATATTCTATGGTATAGTATTTTTTTGCTTCTTGAGAACCGGTACCAGTATCAGAACCGGGAATACCGGTATTCCCGGGAATATATCTAGAACCGGGAAACCGGTACCAGAACCGGGAATATCGGTATTCCCGGGAATACCGAGAACCGGGAAATGGGTGGCACTAGTATGTATTAAACGCATTCTTTAGTAACCTTATCAAATCTGATTATTATCGGACCATTTTTGGACCTAGACCCATATTAAAATTTCGCCTGATATTCAGTTAAAGCGGGTTATTTGCAACAAATAGAATCCTAATTCACTAAAACTTGATTTTTTTACACTTATTAAAGATTTAACAAAATATAGATCCCATCGGTCCATGTTTGAACTTGGGAACCATTTTCTTGGAAACACCGGTGTAGGGTATTATATGGCCGGTCTTGACCGACTATAACTTTTTTTTTTTTCAAAATACGCTTGAATAAAGTCATAATCAACTGAACATGTATTAAGTGAATAAAAATATAGAAAAAATCATAATTTTAATATATTTGGTAACAAAAAATAAATTTTCTTCTAAAAATATCAGCTAAGCCATTAGCCGAATTAAGCCGCATTATTCGGCGGCGGCTTGAAGTCAAAAATAAAGTCGGCGGCGGCGCCAAGCCGGCTGCGAGCCACACGAATTGGACCTCTGGACACATTGAGCGTGTTCAGCAGAGAAACCTGCTACTCAACAGTTGAGATGTAGCATGTTTTGATTAGTTGAATCTGCTGAACGCATTTTTTTTGTGAATGTTTTAAAATATTGGAATATTTTTTTTTTTTACGCTTTCATTTATTTTTTTGCTGTAAAAAATACTTTTTTATGATTTGTTGTGTTTACTTCTTTGAATAACGTCCAAAAAAATAAATAATTTCAATAAAACAGCTTATTTATCAGTTTGTGATCAAATGTAGCATAAATTGTGTACGCTACTAGTGATGAGAAGCGCTCACTCAACATGTTGACTGAAATGTCAAAAATCAAACCGTTCAGCAGAATGTTGAGTAGCAGCTGAATAGCAGCTTTCTCTGCTGAACGTACCCATTGTAAATACAGTCAAACCCGGTTATACACACAAAAAAAACCTAGATGTAATATATCCTTAGTTGGCTAAGGTATTTATTTTTTCTATGAAATTAAAAATATAAGGATTATTACTTAAGCACTACGTAATTTAAATACATATTGACTATGCAGTTTTTACTTTTCAATTTAGGTATAACTTCGAAAACTTTGTTGACAATAATTTGAAATTATGTAAATAAAAATAAAACATCAAAAATTTTTATTTTTTTTTCAATATTGGAATAAACGCAATAAGTCAAGATGGAAATTAAATTTCCGTGACAAATCAGATCAATAAACACAAAAAGAATGATTTCATGACAAATCAGATCAATTAGGTAATTACATATATTGAATGCGGAAAAAATGGACCATTCAATTATTATTTTACTTTTTCTTTTACACTTAGAAAATTATGTAAGTTACTACATGTTAGTTATTTGTATATTTTACAGTAGCTAGTTGTTTTCAACTACAAAGTCAGTTGTTTGTGTGCGTTGTTCGTTTATTTTTTGTGTTATAAAAACGTAAAAAGGAAATTGATAAATAAAATTAAAATAAATTAATAAATAAAAATAAATAATTAGTTTTTTGAAAGATAAATAAATGTAAGATAAAAAAATGCTAAAGTTAATTTTGCTGTCATAACTTAAAACACCATTCATTTAGCAAAACCAATGGAGTCCCAGACGTATGTTTCGATGAATTACAAATGGAATAATAAAGTAAGTATACCCCCATTCCGAAGACACCAATAAGGTTGAATAGATTTTTAGTTAAAAATTAGTGTTTGGTAATAATTTTCTATTTTTAGAGGGTACTGGTAAATAAATTTTTGAAGCCATGGCGAATCCTTCACTAATAAAGAGCGTGGGCACCAGTCTTTAGTTATAAAATGAAAATCTAAAAACTCATTTATATAGCAAAGCCAATGGAGTCCCGACCTGTTTTGATGAATTACAAATGGAATGCAAAAAGTAAGTGTTCCTCCATACCAAGAGACCAATGGGGTTAACTAGTTTTTTAAATTAAACATTTGTGTTTTGTAATAATTTTCTATTTTTACAGGATGCTTTTAAATAAATTCGTGAAGCTATAGCTGATCCATCACTTCAAGAAAAAGCGTAGGCAGCAGTCACTGGAGAAATTTGTACAAAAAGGGTCAGTTGGTCGGTGGTAAATTAAATCCTACAACATTTATTATATTAATATGGACTTATTGTGTGAAAATTTTAAATTCAACAAATATACAATTTTTTACAAAAATTTAATAAAAAAATTATTTTAGCATAAATGTGGTATTTTTTAGCATTATTTTTAGTCACCTTTTCAAATCATTTTGGTATATTTCACCATATTTCTTTTGGTATATTTTACCAAGTTTTTGCTTAAATAGCATTAGCATTTTCTTCAAAATTTTTTACATAAGTGTTTTGGCTGAATTACGAAAACTACTTCGTCGGTTGTAGTTTTAGCATATTTTTGGTAAAATTATGCCAGATTTTTGCTCACTCCGACACAGATTTTTTTTTGCGTGTAGAAAACTGGAGAATGGCTTACGAGTGCATAACATAAATAAACGAAGAGTGAAAATCTCGTGTTTGAATATTGCAGCTTAAAAAGCCGGTGATAATTCTAAAAAATATTGTGATTTATACTTAATAAAAGAATATTTACAAATAACAACAAGCTTTTTTTTTCAATAAAATTTCTTATATCAACAAAAATATGAGTTGAGTTTACAAAAAATACGAGTTGATTTACAAAAAAACGAGTTGATCGACTTTTACAAAAACTGACAACAATTTTTATTGAAATCAACATAAATATTTGTAGGGTCAAAATCAACAATGATTTCTGTTGAATTTACAAAGATTTTCTTTGGGAATACAATGATTTTTGGTTGAGTGTAAAAAATTTTTAAATAAGCGTTTTGGCTAAATTACGAAAACTACTTCGTCGGTTGTAGTTTTAGCATATCGTTTGTTTATTTTTGGTATGACCCAAAGACCATTTTTGGGAAAATGGAGTTAGGAATCAATTGTATATGATTAATATGTCCTCTTTCCAAATCCGTAATCTATTTTTTTATATATCGTATAAATTAGAAGATATCCAGCCCTAACTTTGCTTCATATCCCCAATATTAACATTGTCTTAACATTGGTTTGCTGCATACGCCAATTTTCTGCACATGCAGCAAATTTTACACCTAAAAGTTAAAATATTTTTCTCTACTTTTGTTTTGATGCATATAACGTTGAAAGGGTGCATATCAAAACAAACTAAAAATTGACGCTTGGTTATTGGTGTGACACATAAACCATTTGCCAAATGGAATTAGGAATCAATTGTTTATGATTGTTATGCACTTTGTTTTCATCCGGAATGAATTTTTCGCAAGAATTAAAAGATATCCAGCCCCAACTTTGCAAATTATAGCCAAAATTAAAGATAATTTAATAAGGTAAACTCAGGTTGACTTTGACCCACGTGAAAGAAAATTAAATTTTTTTAAGAAAATATGCATTTAAACGGGATATGGAGCAAAACGCGACCAAGTCTTTTTATGTTAAAATCATTATAACTTTTGATATCTTGTGCAAAAACGTATAAAAATTTATATTTTTTCTTAAAACATTTTAAGCAATCGATACACAAAGTAAAAAACAAATCTATCGTGTAGATTTTTAATAAAGTTGATGAGAAGTTTCTTTTTCGTTTTTCTCAAAACAAAGTAAATGGCCTTTGGGTCATACAAAAATAAGCAAACGATATGCTAAATTATGCCAGATTTTTGCTCACTCCGACACAGATTTATTTTTGCTCAATCTGACCCTAGTTTTTTTTGCGTGTAGACGAAAATGAAAAACGGCACACAGAAAAACACCCAATTGGCAACATTCAACACATGTTTTATAGTATGGCATCCTGGCAGCTCTGTTTATTTTCTAATAACCGAGTACTCTCTTCAGTAACGGCACTAATTTTTCATTCGTAATAATTTTTTACGCGTAGTTTACGGAAAATTTAATTTTCCACTTAAAACAAATGTATTTATAACGAAATTTTAATATGCAACATCCTACGAGCTGCAGTTTCGTGATTATATAAAGAAGATTGTAAAAAATTATTAATATTTAATGAAGATTTAGAAGAAAATATTAAACGAATTGAGAACAACGACAAGAAATTTATACGAAAAAAATGAATTTTTCCCTTTCCACTTTGATAGTCTGTTCGTTCCGTAAAAAACTTGTGACTTTGACGTAAAATCGAAGAGCGTACCAAATAAAACAAATACAACAGAAATTAATTATACCCCAAAATTAGAAAACGCGTAAATAATTATTAAATTTCAATATATATAAAACAAAATTGATACAGCGTATTAGAACATTGTTATTAATTAAGAAAAAAACGGTGCTTTAATATCAAAACTGTGATTTCAAGAAAATACAGAATCCGTGATAAACCAAATAATAAATGGTGCAACTGTAAATGAAAAACATTAAAGGAGCCCCAAAGTAAATAGTTAATTTTCCTTTACGTGTGTAACCTTTACCATTTCGCTGGATACACATTCGTCATTGCCGTATAAAACACCAAAAAAACGCAGCATGCACTCTTCACTCAGTTGGACTTCGAGACTTATCTCGCGTGCCTTGCGCACTGGTTTCTCTACACTAGTGGAAACAGCAACAAATGCAACCGCCTCTGGTGGTATCTCCAAAGCTCGTCCACATTTTATATCTGTAGTATGCGGGTTTCCAAAAGACTTTCTAACATCCAAATATAAACCTGGTAAATATGGAGAGGATTCTTGGTTTAAAACATCTACATCAAATGCTGATGTATTAGGTAAGTTTTTAAATTATTTTTTTAAGAAAATTAACAAAAAAAAAAAAAGAAATTGACTCCCACATTTTAAGGATTTTCCTACTGTCTGTTTATTAAATATGTCGAAGATAGGGGAAAAACACGTGTAAAGGATTTTTCGTTCTGATGCCTACCATTTTGTACACATGTTATCGATGTTTTATTTTATTTGCCTGTCTTTAAGTCCATTTAACTTTGTATGCTCTGTTTTTAGGGTATTATTAACCCTCTAATGAATGAATAAGAATTAATTCAAATGATTTTTTTTTGTGTTGTTTGAGATATGGATCTTTCGCTTGATTTGAAATTTAATTTTCCATGTTGATTGAATTAAAATCCCGGAATCCTAAACAATATTTAGAAATTCAATTCAAATTAAGAAAGCTTAAAAATCAATGAATTGAAATGCAGAGAATACAAAATTTAAGGAAGATTAAAAAAGCACAATTAAAATTTTCAAATGAAACATTTTTATGCTAGAAGAAGTACTAAGCACATCACTTGGACCTACAAGATTAAAAATGCCGTTTTTTTTGCCCCTTTTTTTGTATAAAAGATTCGGCACTGCTGAATTTAACACTCTCACTTGTTTGTCTTTTTGATGTACTTTTCGGAATTACTATTAGGCTCTTCTGAATTTCAATAAAAATTTTATAAATTGCTATTCCGCTTTTCTGAATTTTAATAAGGATTTCTGAATTTAAATTGTTTTATCTGAAAATTTTTAAAACTTTTAGACCATCTTGCACATTCAAGTGTTAATTGTTTTTGTATACAGGGAGACTACTACGTCAGCTTGTCTGTCTGTTTGTATGTACGTTAAGACACTTGGTTGTTTTTCTGTCTATTATTTGCTTTCATGTATTTAACACTACCATGTGACTTGGATTTAAACAAATTTGTAAATGTTCATTTTATTTTTTGTATTTTTTTGTAATATGATTACTTACAATTTAAGAATCTAAAATGACACTTTAAGATGCATATGTTTAACATACATATCGTTTTATCTTTTGGGATTGTTCAACAAAATTTTAGTTTTTTTTTTATTTATTTTAAGAATTATAACTGTGTTATACTTAAATTTTTAAAGTGTTTATTTCTTTAAAGTATCCTTTTACAAAAGACTTTTATAATGGATCATTTTAAGAGGGCACTCAATATTTTAATAGTCAGCATTAATATAATATACCCTAATTGCAATATGTACAGTAGGGATATAATTTTTTTGGACGTCATTCTTCCAAGGGTCTTATGGGAAATATTGTTGTGATAATAAAAAACAATTTTTCAGTTTAATTTGGTAAAAAAAAACCACACGCATCGAAAGCAATTTCTAAAATAACTAAACATTTTTTTTCTTTATTTATAACCTACACCACTTTGTGGTATAGGGTATATTGAGTTTGTATTGATGTTTGTTACTACCCAAAATATTAGTACTAGATCGACCTTTAAGTATTTCGATCGGCTCAGAATCACTTTTTGAGTCGATTTAGCGATGTCCGTCCGTCGGTCTGTCCATCTAAACCAGTGGTCGGCAGAAAGAGAACATTTTTAAATTTTTCTAAAACATAGCTTCATCTACCCGCTTTTTTAAATGCTACCATGACAATAAATAAAATATTTTTATTTTTAATGCTCTCAGTTGTGAGTTTCGTTGACATTCGTGTTGTCTACAAGCAAATAGCCAATTTCATTATGCCCCTGGGTGCAATGGGTGTCGACCACTGATCTAAACGATGTAAACACAGTAAAGGTCTCA
Source organism: Pegoplata infirma (assembly GCA_963921195.1). NCBI lineage: Eukaryota > Metazoa > Arthropoda > Insecta > Diptera > Anthomyiidae > Pegoplata > Pegoplata infirma. The sequence goes on along the minus strand of OY992540.1, from coordinate 46,490,223 downwards.
ATTTTCAATCGATTGACCCGAAATTCGAAACCTAAGCCTCTATTGGCCAAGAACCTATTGAAAATATAAATCATCGGTCCAGCGACGTATCCGAGAATTTGAAAAGAAGGGGGGGGGGGCACAACTCCATAAAAATATTTGAAATCTTCGCTCATTAATTTCTAACTCGTACCGGATTCGAGATATTCACGGCTTAAACGTCAAAAAACCTATATATATAAACTCAGTTAATGTCACACGGATCCAAATGACCTTTCATATTAAATGTCTCAACATCATTTGTAACATATTTCTTAAGAACACAACCGTTGCCGTTTTAATACCGACATGGCACAGAACACGTCATAGGTTTTTTTCTGACTTTAAAAATGTCTTAAAATTTTTTTTATTGAACATTTTTGCTGAAAAATGCTTAAAAAACATTTTTTCCTAAAAGTATTTCAAATGATCCAAAATCCATAATGCAAAAATATATACCAAAACATTTTGACTTGAGACTTGGGAGTTTTCAAAAAACTTTTGGGATAAAAATTTTTAAAATAATTTTTTTTTATAAAATCATTTTTAGTGAAATTCTTAACATCAAACCGTAAAATTTTTTCGTGTTTTATTGTAAGAAAATTTTGGTATGTTCTATATGTCCGGTCACGGGATAAGTATTTTTGTGGCAGTTAAGTGATAAGTCCAATTTTCAACTGTCACGTGATAAGTATTGTTAGACATTTTAGTAATATGTCCTGTTTTCAAAAGATACACTTTTTCCTGCCTGAAATGTTGTGTAGTTAATTTATACTGCTTTTAGTCAAGCTTAATGGCGTTCAGACTGAGTAAATATGATTCAAGGGTTAAACTGTAAAATAAAATTATTTATAGACATTTTTTAGAACATTTTTAAAAACTCCGATTTGGGTTGTTTGAAAAGTTCCATTTAGCATATTTATTATTTACTCAATCTGATCGCTATCCAGCTTGAATTATAACTAGATAAGTTAACTACGCAACATGTTTTTCAAAAAAGCTCGTTTGATATTAAATTTTGTTCAGTTAACTTTTGCTTAAGCGAATTGTTATGAACAAACCGTGTCTAACATTTCATATTGAATACGGCTGTTAGACAATAACTAATGTCAAAAGAGCTATACCGGTAAAGTTTGGTCTATCTCTTTTCATTGATATCTAATTGCATTGATGTGCAGTAATATAATTTTTTTAAATTATTTTATTTAGTCAATTGAAAGTCATTTGTATTAAGTTATAGTCCCAAGGCACATATAATGTACGTTACTTAAATAAATCAATGAGTTTCATTATAAATTTGATCCGAAGAATTATATACTTACCTTATCTTAGCAAAGTTTATTAATTATTATATTCTTTATCATCTAAATATCACCTGCAGTTCAATTGTATTTAAAGTGTTTTTATTGCTTAACGCAAATTGGCTATTTTTTTTTCTAAATTTGTTAAATTCTTATAAAATTTCTGAGTTATTACTAAGACTTAGAAACATCTCAACCATATTCTTGAGGTATTGTTAAGACAAGCGCTTCCTTTGAGTCAGTAACAAAACTATATTTGTATTATCTCTAAGTATATTTAGAGAGTCTCTGAATAAATCAATAATGACAATTCTTTATTAATGTTAACAATTTAAACATTTTAATTTTTTCCGTTTTTTTATATAATCTGAATATGTATACATTAGGGGTGGGATAGTGCACGAGTTTTCGATTTCGACACGCTAGAACCGCTTATTTTGTGAGGTTGGTAAAAAAAATGCATGGGCCAAAAAATGGGGCAGATCGGATAGGATCTAGGGGTCGCTCATCGGGGTCAAAGTTGGGTGTAGAGGGGAAAAAATCCCCAAAAAGCCCCAAAACTCCCCTGGTTTTGCTCCTAGAGGGGTCAAATGTGAGACCGGCCCCCATTATTTTTTCCCCCTGAACACTTTTGCCAAACATACCTAAGCCCTATCTCCAATCCTTAAGGGGGGTCCCATACAAAGGTTCAATTTTTAAAAAATCTTGCTCCTACCGCTCTAGCTGTCCTAGAAGTCACCCTAGAGGAATCAAATGTATGACCAACCCCCAATATTTTTTCAACCCCAACATTTTCTTAGAACATACCTACCCCTTATCTTCAATCCTTAGGGTGGTCCCCACACATTTTTTTTTTATTTTTTCTTAAATTGTCATATTAAATCAGCTCCTACCGGTCCAATGGTGCCTCCTAGAGGGGTCATTGTCAAGACCAACCCCCATTATTTTTTAGCCCCCATATACCAACATACCAATTCCATATCTCCAATTCCTAAGGGGTCTCCCACACAAAATGACATTTTTGTAAAATTTGCTCTCACCGCTCTAACTATCGCAGGGGTGTCCCTAGAGAAGTTAAATGTGTGACCGACCCCCAATATTTTTTCAGCCCCAACATTTTCCCCAAACAAACCTACCCTCTATTTTAAAGCCTTAAGGGTGTCCCCAGACATTTTTTTTATTTTTTAATTTTTTTTTTTTAAATCTGCGCCTACCGCTCCCATTCTGCCTTGTAGGAACGGTAAATGCAGACTGACCCCCATTAATTTTTGTCCCCTACATTTTTTCTGAACATACCTACGCCGTATTTCCACTTTGTAGGGGTGCTGCCCTGGGGAAAACTAAATTAGTAATGTATGTAGAGAAGTCAAATGTATGACCTGCCCATTTATTTTTGTAGCCAAAACATTTTCTTCAAACATACCTACCCTCTATCTTCAAGGTGTTACCCCACAATTTTTTTATTTATTTTATCGAGAAATCCGAGGTCTTTAATTTGTAATTTAATAGTAACTTTTGTTAAGCGTAAAAAAATATTTTTTTTAACTTGAAAATAATAAAAAATGATAAATAATATAACTATAATCAAATTAATTTATTTTTATCGTGTGATGGATATTGTTTCCGATTTTCGGCCACGACCTTAAGCAAAACTATTTTTTCCTCCTCTATACGGCACAACACGTTGTTATAGTATTCTATTAATTTTACGCCTCTTTCGGCAGCGTCGTTGACAACATGTAATTTACGTAATATTTGCAGCGCTCGCTGGTAGTCCTGACGATTTTCCCAAGTATTTGGATCGGAAGCAAAGAAATTTGTTGTTATTCCGAAGCGTGCAAAAAATGTTGGAGTCTCAGTTGTGACGTAGTGGCTTAAATCAGTTTTCATAAGTTCTTGATTCACTTGTTTCGATGCCATGTTAATTCTTTTCACACCTTCGAATCCAACAACATGTACTCGAGGATTACAATCCTTGTTGCCACTGTCGCCGCTATCCTCTGAGGCATCTTCTTCCCCGATATCATCGTCTTCTTCTTCCTCGCTGTCTTCGTTAGACGATTCGTCCATCTCATCGTCAGATAACTCTTCCTCCAATTTCTCTTTCTCTTCTTCAAATATACGAATTGCATTCGACACTTTTCGTTTTATTTCACAAGAGATATTCGGATCAAATAGTGCGAGCGCATCAGCTTCGCCACTGAGATACCAGAGATGTCCACAGAATCTCTTGACCAATCGTTGCGACAGAATCTTTTCAATTGAAGCATAATTGGCAACCGCTTTCAAAAAATTCAAATCATTATTTGGAGCTTCTATTGCTTTGGTAGCGCTAAACCAAGCTTTTACGTAAATTGTTATGATGAAAGCGGTCACATCAAGAAGTGCATTTAATTCTTTTTTGGCCAAACCGATATATTTTCGGAACAAAAACATTTTTAGGCAATATATGCCTATTGTCATCCATCGAGCATGACTGATGGGTCCTGCTGGCTAAAATGCTTATTAGGAATATTTTCGCCAAGGTATAATAAAACAATTTCAAGGAACTCCTTGTAGTCGTCTCTGCTTTTCTTTTATTTGAGCCCAACAAAACAACTTGATGTCAGTTTGGACTTGAGCTGGTATGTTGCCTGCCACTTCCTCATCTTATATGCCAAGACTGTACGGTTTGTCTTTAATATTTTCCCACTGCTCTTTAAAACGCGCAAACATTAGCACTCCTGGTCCAGACGTTTTGCCGAATTTGGTTTCAAACACTTAGTTTTCCCCAGGGGAGCACCCCTACAAAGTGGAAATACGGCGTAGGTATGTTAAGAAAAAATGTAGGGGGCAAAAATTAATGGGGGTCAGTCTGCATTTCCCGTCCCTAAAAGGCACAGTTAAAAAAAAAATGTGTGGGGACACCCTTAAGGCTTAAAAATAGAGGGTAGGTTTGTTTGGGGAAAATGTTGGGGCTGAAAAAATATTGGGGGTCGGTCACACATTTAACTTCTCTAGGGTCACCCCTGCGATAGTTAGAGCGGTGGGAGCAAGATTTACAAAAATGTCGTTTTGTGTGGGAGACCCCTTAGGAATTGGAGATATGGAATTGGTATGTTCAGAAGAAGTGTTGGGGGCACAAAATTAATGGGGGTTGGTCTTGATAATGACCCCTCTAGGAGGCACCATTGGACCGGTAGGAGCTGATTTAATATGACAATTTAAGAAAAAATAAAAAAAAAATGTATGGGGACCACCCTAAGGATTGAAGATAGGGGGTAGGTATGTTCTAAGAAAATGTTGGGGTTGAAAAAATATCGGGGGTCGGTCATACATTTGATTCCTCTAGGGTGACTTCTAGGACAGCTAGAGCGGTAGAAGGAAGATTTTTTAAAAATTGAACCTTTGTATGGGACCCCCCTTAGGGATTGGAGATAGGGCTTAGGTATGTTCGGCAAAAGTGTTCAGGGGGAAAAAATAATGGGGGCCGGTCTCACATTTGACCCCTCTAGGAGCAAAACCAGGGGAGTTTTCGGGCTTTATGTGGATTTTTTCCCCTCTACGCCCAACTTTGACCCCGATGAGCGACCCCTAGATCCTATCCGACCTCCCCCATTTTTTGGCTCATACACTTTTTTTACCAACCTCACAAAATGAGCGGTTCTAGCGCTTCCAAATATTGCTGCTTAAAATCTCACACAACACTATCCCACCCTTAGTATACATACCCAGGCAGAAAAATACGAACGGGAGAGCGCTGGCAAAATACTTTTTATGGTCGCTTGAGTGCTGGGAAAGCATCGCAGTTTAGTACCCTCCCAGCGTCCAAAATGATAACCACGGTAAACGGTATGCCGTTGCTATTTTAAAGCGCTTTGAAAGCGCTTTAAAAACAAAAAATATGGTACTATTATAGCACTTTTAGAACAAAAAAATGGGACGTATCAAAATTGTAGAAGTCCATAAGACACAACTTTTTTTGGTGTTTATTTGAATAAAGAAATTTATTAAATTAGGATAAAAAATTGATTGACTAATTTATTAGGATAAAAAAAATTCGACAAACTTTGAAATATTTTTCTGGAAAATTTTGTTTTCCGTTTTCTTTGCATTTTGGAATAAAAAAATTATTAAAAATGCTTTTAGGAAAAATTTTGGAAAAGTCCCGAAAAAAGTGGTGTATTGAACCGAAACGGGTTGTGTTCCAAAGGGATAGGCCCGGTGACATTTCATATCAGAAGTTTAAAACACTTCCTCACGAAAGAAACAGGTGTTTTTATATAAAAGGTGTCAAGTTTGTAGTATTTGGGTCATTGTGCATGACATATCATGAGAACTATCAAGGACCGACCACTAATCCTACAGGGGAAATAAAAAATATTCCAATTCTTATGAAAATTAATAAATTTTAATAAACAATTTATATTTTAAACGGATTTAAATAGAAAAACATTGGCAAAGCGCTTGGAAAGCACTTTTTCGAATTCATACTACCTTCTACACAAAAAATGAGTGCTTTGCCGAGCCTTTTTCTTTGGAACGGTTGGCAGTTTCTGCCTGGGTACATTTTTAACAAAAAATATAAAATATTTTTTTTAAAAAAGCTCTACAACAGAGGCTAGTGTTTTGAATTCTCTACAAAATGAACAAAATAGATCCAAAATCGGTATTTCTAATATAAAACCCCAAAAAAAGCGTAAAAAATATGTCATAATAACGTTTTTCAGTGTTGTCTTTTAACACCATCCTAAGGTCATAAACTTATTATTACAATGTAATTATGAACCAGTAAATTTGATTTTATGGTGTTGTGACAACATCAAAAACAAAAGTCTGGCGATTGTTTTTTGGTGTTATCATTTCAATGTTATAAAAACACCATAAATTTTTGTAAATAGGATCTCACTTTGGTGTTGGAAGGTCCTCCACCAACTCAATTCTGACGTTATTCCGATTGCATTTTTCTACCAGGGTAATTAAAAAAATGGCTTAAGTATTATACCTACATACCAAAATTGAAAACGCTCTTTTGTTCATATTTTTCTAAACCGTTCTGAAAACTAACTATGTAACATATAAAAAAATTGTTGCCAAATTTTTGTTTTATTGTTGGTAATATCAGGCTCAATGTTGTTTTCAGTTAAAATAAAATTTAACTTTAATCACTAAAACCAGACCATTGGGACTAGAAACTCTTCAGATTCACCATAAGTGGTTTGGCTAAATAAAGTTTTTCATGTTATTTTCAGTTCCAAAGTGATAACTTTATCGCGCGCAAATAGGGCGTCGAGTATGAGTCCCTCTCAAATTTAATACTTTTTTTCACTTTCACTTTGTCATTCCGTGTGTAACACATCGAAATATCGGTCGGGGACCCCACAAAGTATATATAATATTGATCCATAATAGAATCTAAGACATTCTAGCGATGTCCGTCCGTCTGTAGAAATAACGATGCAGTCCAAACCAAAAGAGCTAGACCCCTGAAATTGGGCAAGAATATCTCTTATGTTACTGGTAAGGTTAAGTTCGAAGATGGGCAAAATCGGACCAGGGGGGAAAAAGTTCCCCCTTGAGGAACTAAAACGACCCCTGAAAAATACGATATTTTTTAAAAAATTTTGTAACTTTTGCTCAACAAATGTAACATTTGTATGCCATATTATGTTCATGGACCTGCGCTTGGACCACGGGGGTTAGAAAATTCGATTTTTTTCAGGTTATATAAAGTAATTAAAAATAACGATAAAAATTTATTATATAAGCGTAAATATCATAAACAAATAATTTGTAAACATATATAGCTGGGTACAGGTGTCCCCCACCAACTTCGCCGACCCCCCCCCCCCCCCCTCACCAAAAAAAACAACCCGACGATTTTATTTTAATTTTAAACGTGTTGGAGGGTATAAAAGTTTCGGCACAGCCAAATTTAACACTCCTACTTGTTTTTTTTGAACTCCACTTATAATGTGGAGTTCATCAAAAAATTAAAAATGTATTGAGTATTTCTTGGATTTTTTTTTTCTATAGAATTACATCCCCAATTATCGTTAGAAAATGTTGCTGCAAGAAATTGCCTATGCAAAATGCTTCTAAAACAAATTTTCTTTAGAAAATGTTGCTAAAACAAATTTTGCCAAAAAAAAAAACTATTGAAAATGTTGTGAAGACAAATTTTCTATTTATATAGAAAACGTTGCTAAAACAGATTTTCTATAGAAAACGTTGCTTAAACAGATTTTCTATAGATAATGTTGCTAAAACAAATTTTCTATAGAAAATGTAGCTAAAGCAAATTTTCTATAGAAAATGTAGCTAAAACAAATTTTCTATTGATAATGTTGCTTAAACAAACTTTTTATTGAAAATGTTGCTAAAAAAAAATTTTGTATAGACAATGTTGCTAAAACAAATTTTCTATAGAAAATGTAGCTAAAACAAATTTTCTAGAAAAAATGTTGCTAAAACAAATGTTGCTAAGATAAGTTTTTTTAAAGAAAATGTTGCTAAGATAAATTAAAAAAAAAGGCTCCTAAGCCAAATTTTCTATAGAAAATGTTGCAAAGAGAAATTTTTTATAGAAAACGTTGCTAAAATAAATTTTCTATACAAAATATTGCCTAGACAAATTTTCTATTGCTAAGACAAATGTTTTTATAGAAAATATTGCTAATAAAAAATTTTTTATAGAAAATGTTCCATAGAGAATGTTGCTAAGACAAATGTTTCTAAAACGGATGTTCTATAAAAAATGTTGCTAAGATAAATTTTTTATACAAAACGTTGCTAAAATAAATAAATACAAAATATTGCCCAGACAAATTTTCTATAGATAATATTGCTAAGACAAATGTTTTTATAGAAAATATTGCTAATAAGAAATTTTTTATAGAAAATGTTGCTAAGACAAATTTTCTATAGAAAATGTTGCTATAGAAAATGTTACAAGTTTTCTATGAAATATGTTTTAAAATCTATACAATATACTTAACCTTTTCATTCATTTAATTTTTTAATCTTACTCAATTTCTCGAAAAAAAACTTTACCCTATTATTGTTAATTATTTTATGAGTCTACTTTAATAAATTTATTAAAACTTTTTTCAGGCGTTGCCGATGGCGTTGGTGGCTGGCGTAGTTATGGTATTGATCCTGGAGAGTTTTCATCATTTCTAATGAAAACATGTGAACGTCTAGTCCATTGTGTTAATTTTAATCCACAACGACCTGTTAATCTTTTAGCTTATAGTTATTGTGAATTGTTGGAACAAAAAAAACCTATACTAGGTAAGTGTTGTAATTAGCAGAAAAATAAAATACATATAAACATTGGTAAACATTTCGAAATAAAGACAACATTGTAGAGGTCTCTTAAACAAATTGTTAATTAATATTTTTTACATTGTTTTTTTTATTGATTGTTTGATTAATTATTTTTTATTCCACCCATTATCTATCAAGAGACATTCCAAAACGGTGATGAAGACATAAACTGTTTTTTACTTGCTAGTTTTCGATAATTGATAATTTAAAATAAGGGACTGTTGTTAATTTGTAAGTCTCGATTTTGATAAAAGTCGATTCTTTACTATTTTCAAATCAAACCAATTGTCTAGAAAACAATGGCCCTTACCACAAGAAAACAAAAAATCAATTTTAACAAAAGTTTTCTTTTAAATTTCAAATTTTCAATACATTTTTGAAAGTCGATTTTAAAAACAAAAACAATTTGTATGAAAATAAAATTAAAACCTGATTTTAAATATATTTTATTTTTCTGTGGTAAGGCTGAATATTTATATATTTTGTTTATACAAATAAATTTTATTTAAAGATTATGGTTGATTTATTTTTAATTGTAAATTGAATATTTGTATTTCTATTGAAAATTATTTTACTTTTGTTTTGTCTTTGTTCTATAAATTAAAAGTTGTTTTGCTTTAATAAAAAAGTTTAAGAATCCCCTACATATCCAACATTTGGCTAAGGTGTTTACAGTTGTTTAACATAACTTCGATACGTTACTTGTGTTGTTCTGGTCATTAAATAGTATTACATGAGCTTAACACTTTGGCCATAAATATAACTGATAAAAAATATATTTGTTGTTATTTTTCCATAGAAATTGGCAAAATTGATAACGATTCATTTAGCAAAAAAAATATTACTATAATGAAAATGCATTTGGAACAACAACAACAAAAACTTTTGTTTAATAATATTCTTTAATTATTTATATTAATTTTTGTGTTTTTTTTGGAAGATTTCTGTTATTGTGATACACATATTCTTTTAATTTATTTTACAAAAAGTAATGTTAAATTTATAAATAAATTTAGATTTTTAAATTGGCGTGTGTCCAGCAACTCAAATACACAATCTGTTAAAATTTCTCTACTGAATTTGTATTTTTAGAATTGCGTTAATTGCGTTCATTTATAAAAAAATCTGTTGATCACATTTTTGTAAAAAAAAACATTTTTTTATTTAATTTTCTCTTTTTCTACATTTACAGGTAGCAGTACTGCTTGTGTTTTAGTTTTAAATCGTGAGAATTCTACTGTTTACACAGCGAATATTGGTGACAGTGGTTTTATTGTCGTACGTAAAGGAGAAATTGTTCACAAGTCCGAAGAACAACAACACTACTTTAATACACCCTTCCAATTATCACTACCCCCTCCAGGGCATGATCACAATGTTTTAAGTGATAGCCCAGATTCGGCGGATACTTTAAGTTTTCCCGTGAAAGAGGGTGATGTTATTTTAGTAGCCACAGATGGTGTCTTTGACAATGTTCCAGAAAAACTATTATTGGATGTGTTAAAGGAGGTAAGACAAATATGAATTAATTGTAATATATACACAATGCGTCCCTAAGAAATTTTTACGACACACTTTCCGGAAAAAGTTTTAAAATTGTAAAGCCTGAATTACTTTAAACAAGAGTTTGCAAATAATCGAGATATTTCATAATCGCGATTACGATTAAAAAATCACCGTTAATCGCGATTATCGATTAATCGAATTTTTTAAATAATTTGAATTGCAATAGCCTTATTGCAAAACTCTTTTAAAATTTACATTTCAGAACGTACGAATTAACAAAAATTATATATACGGTGGCTCGCAGCTTATTTCGTGTGAAAGATATTAGTTAGCAATCCATTCAAGAAAAAGGTAATAAAAATATACCTAATTTTTATCAAATAAGTATTTTTGTAAAAAGTCATGTGTATGTAATTAATCAAGCTTTAATTAATGCTTAATGACGTTCAGATTGTCTAAGAATTAAATGTGCTACGAGGGTCGAAATGGAAATTGAAATTATTGAAAGACCTTTTTTATAAAATTTCTTAAAAATATTTCTAGGTCGATTTTATCCAAGCTCAAACATAAAAAATTTAAAAAAAGTCCAATAGGTAATATTTATTTATTAAATAATTTTTCCAAAGTCCCAAACAAAAACCAAAATTTTTAAAACACAGTAGAAGAAATCCGAATATTTTCACCTCCTATTCTTTTGACCACCAATTTTTGGTAAACAAAGAAAAGATTTAATTGTTCAATAATTTTAGTACACCTAAGTGTATAGTAATGAGATATAAAAATAATTGAACATTTCCTTTGTTTACAAAAAATTGGTGGTCAAAAGAATTGGAGCTCAAAAAATTCGGATTTCTGCGACTGCATTTTAAAAATTTTGATTTTTGTTTGGGCCATTGGAAAAATTATTTGATAAATGACTCTATACTATTGGGCTATTTTTTAAATTTTTAATGTTTGAGTTTGAGAAAAATCGACCTAAAAGTATTTTTAAGAAATTTTCTAAAAAACGTCTTTCAATAATTTCGAATTCCATTTCGACCCTCGTAGCACGTTTAATATTTACTCAATGTGGACGCCATTAAGTTTAAATTAAAGCTCGATAAATTACCTCCACAGCACTTTTAACAAAAATACTCGTTTAATAATAATTAGGTGTATTATTGGAAACTTTGTCTTAAATGGATTGCTAACTGATATCTAACACACGAAATAAGCTGCGAGAGACTGTATATTAATTCATATAGTTCCAGGATGGAACAAAGGGCCACAACAAAATGTCTCCATTCAGATCTGTCTTGTGCCAGCGTTTTAATTTCGGACCAAGATTTTTCCATCAAGCGAGCTTCGTGCTGGACCGTCCGTCACCACGTATAAGATGGCCTACCAACTCTTCTATTGCCTTGTGGGTTCCATTCGATTGCCATTCTAGCAATATCTCCATTGGATCTTCTAAGAACATGACCTATGTAGTTCCATTTACGTTTCGTAATTTCTAGCCGAATTGGGGTTTCACCAGCTCTGTGCCAGAGCTCATCATTCGAAATAACATTTGGCCAGAAAATCCGCAATATTTTGCGCAAGGAACGATTAAGAAATGTTTGGATGGATCGAAGTTCATGTGCGGAAGTGTTCCAGGATTCGCACCCATATAACAAGATGGATTTAACAATTGTGGAAAAGAGACGTAGCTTTGTATTGATTTGAATTTGTGGAGACCTCCATACTTTTTGTAGTACTCCAAAAGATTGTTTAGCCTTTTTAATACGATTGAAAACATCTGCGTCTGCGCCGCCGGTGTTAGTTAGAATACTTCCCAGATAACAGAAAGATTGGACATTTTCAAGTTCAACACCGTCTATTGCAAAATTGTTTCTATTTTCAGTATTAACACGCAGAACTTTGGTTTTGTCAATATTTATGCGAAGGCCAACATTTGAAGCTATTTCTTGTACTCGTTCTAGTTTAGTTTTCATATCTGCAAAACTATGTGACAGGAGGCAGATATCGTCGGCATAGTCCAAATCTTCTAGTCGCCCATGCAAACCCCACGTTATACCTCTTCTTTCATCCGTTGCTACCTGCATTACTATATCTAAAACTATATTGAATAGCAATGGGGACAACACAAATCCTTGACGCACACCAGTGTGTACCAATATGGGCGCTCCTAGCGCTTTTCCATGCAGAACTCGACACGTGGAGTTGTCATAAAGAGACTTAATAAGTTCTATTATATCTGCTGGAATACCTTTGCATCTTAGTGCATGCCATATTGCCTGATGATGAAGCGTATCAAAAGCTTTAGATGATGAAGCGTATCAAAAGCTCTATAAATAAATACCAGATAAAGTTGCGAGCGCCATTCGATAGATTGTTCCAATATGATTCTAAGGCTATTCACATGATCAGTACAAAAATTAATATTTTTAAATATATCGTCGCTGTGCATATTTTTTTTGAAGGATCCCAAGAAACAGCTTTATTTAGTACTTTTGCAGCACTTTTTAGAAGTAAGCTTATAATTAATATAAAATTTGTAATGTTGGTTCAATATTTATGTGCAGTTTTATACCTCCAACCACAGTATGGGTGTATACTCACTTTGTCATTCCGTGTGTAACGCATCGAAAAATCGGTCAAGGACCCAAAAAATAAAATAAAATATTGTTGATCAGTTATCGATTCTAAAACATTCTAGCGATGTCCGTCCGTCCGTCTGTCCGTATGTAGAGGAAACGATACAGTCTAAAATAAAAAAGCTAGACTTCCGAAGTTTGACGAATATCTCTTATGGTCATAGGCTAGTGAAGTTCGCAAATGGGCCAAATCGGACCAAAGGTAAAAAAATTCTCCCTTAGAGAACTAAACCAACCTCTGAAAATCTGTATTTTTTGCAGGGTTTTTTTTACATTTGTTAACATAATGCAACAGTTTTAAGCTCAAAACCCTGCACGTTGACCCAGCGGATAAAAAAATAAAAAAAAAAGTTTCAGAAATATACTAAAACATTTATTTTCTACTTAAAAAGATTTTAACACTTATATTCTTTTATTTTATTTTAAAGGTTGAGGGCGTCACAGATCCTGTCAAATTACAAATGACTGCCAACTCGCTGGCGCTGATGGCGCGTTCATTGTCATTTGATAGTGATTTTATGTCACCGTTTGCAATTAATGCCAGACGCAATAATATTAATGCAACGGGTAAGTTATTTTTAACACATTTATTATTTTTATATCCGTTTTAAACTAATCTTATTTCAATTCTATTTCAGGAGGTAAACCTGATGATATAACTGTGGTACTCGCAACTGTAGCAATGTAATTTTTTCTCCTTAGTATGTTTATAATTTTAATTTTTTATTTTAAGTTAATAACTATGTCTATTTGTGTTTAAACAAAACAATGAAACAAAACAAGAAGATAACTATTTTTCAAAACCAAATTTTGTAATTAATTGAGTGCGTGTTAAGATTTACAATTCTTTTCTTCTATGCGTTCGTTCTCTATGTCGTTTTTTTTTTGTAACTGACTATTTTTAGTTTAAGATCTTTAGTTAAAGCTAAGTACTCTGTTTCTTACCGTGAAAATTTCACTTAAACTTTAAACGCCTCAAATTGCAATAAGACATTTAAAAATCAAGAACTTTTGACAATGATAAGAAAGAAACGATCATAACAAAACTGAAATGTCACTTTTTCACGGCAATTTAAATTGTCTTGTATAATAAAAATGAGTGAAAACTTTTTTAACAATTTCCCCTTAATTCCTCGCGTTGCCAATTTTTTTTTTTTTTATATGGAGTTTGACAGATTTTTTCCCGTGAAACCGAACAGAGTACTTAGCTTAAATCTTAATTATTTTTTCTTGTCTCAATAGTCATTAGGTGTAATTATAAAACTACATAATAATGTTTTTTTTTTTGCTCATTACTCTCATACTTTCAAAATATTTTCCCATTCTAACCATAGTTTTTTTTTTTTTTTTAATTTATGCTGATTTCAGTTTTTATGTATATTGTTTTCTTAATTCAATTTTTTTGTGTTAAATATATTCCTCAGGTCTTTGTTGGTTAAGTTTGTTTAATATAGTTTTGTTTAATTTAGTATTTTTTTTGTGTCCTTTAACAATATTTTATTTTTGCTCCGGTCGTTGAAAATTTATTCAGCTGAATTTTTTACTAAAATAATATTATATTCTATAGTACTCTGTAATTATTTATTATTTTATGAACAAACTACAAAAAAAAAACAAACTTAAAAACAAAAATAAAATCTTAATGTTATTATAAAATTGTAATTGTGAAAAAATGTTCACTGAAAATGATGTTTAAGACGCATATTAAAGATATATGAAATTTAATTAAATGCAAATTAAAACCGAGAAACTAATTATAAATAACTAACCGACTTATAAAAAACCACGAACGATAAACGATTTAAGCATAAAGCAGCTTTAAATTTTATTTTCGATCTTATCATCAGGATTAATGGTTTTTCAATAATAGAGTTTTCAACCCAACAGTTTTTCAAGAATATAGTTATCAACCCTACGGAGCTGATTTTTTCTTTTCTCTCGCCTTTGCGTAATTTCTGCATTAGCGATAGCATAAAATAACTCTGCAGCGTTAAAAAAAAATATACACCATTTTTAACTGTATTTCAGATTTTCCAATTGTACTTCAGAAATAGTCATTTGTATTTGAGAAATTTCCAAATGAAATACAAATGACAATTCTGAGATATAATTGCATATTTCTGAAATACGATTGATTAACTTCTCAAATACAATATAAATCTAAAATATAATGGATAAATACAATTGTTATAAATTGAAAAATCTGAAATACAATTTGAAAATCTGAATTACATATGACTATTTCTAAAATACAATTGGAAAATCTAAAATACAAATGAATTTTTCTGAAAATTTATTGACTATTCCTGAAATACAATTAAAAATGGTGTATTGACAATTGTATTGCAGAGCTATATTTGATTTGAAAACCATTTCATTCATCATAAAAATTGTCTTAAAATATAATCTCTTTCTTTATTATGTCCTTTAGGAACACAAACAGAGCCAGTTCAATAATAGTGAAATGTCACAGACCACATAACGTTTTTTTTTTTGGGACTTGGAATTTTTTTTTGTAAATTTAGCAAAGAAAATTTCTAAACGCAATTTTAATGAATTTTGTTTATCCCGAAACGCAAAAAAAAATGCCAAAAATGTATTTGTGTTTGTGACTTCGAAAATTTTCCAAAAAAATTTCGAAGCTTAGAAAAAATTTTCGAACATTTTTTTTCTCCTAAAGAATAAAACGCAAAATTTTTCTGGGACTTAAAAAATTGTTAAACTTGTTTTAAAAATTGCAAAATGTTCTAGGGATATTTTTGTTTGTGTTAAAAATAACAAGATTTTTGGTGTTTTAGTTGTTTTAGCTTATAATTTAGACAATTATGTCAAAATCAAAAATTTCCCTAAAAATTTCCCAAAGGGAAATTTTTTCAAAATCATGCTAAATGATTGCTTTGCGTGTACTATAATAGAAAAAGATAAAAACGCTGTATTTTCAACACTAACAAAAATTTCCCTAGAACAAAAACTGATTTTTCTCAACGAAATTTGATGGTTTTCGAAAAAAAAATATGATAAAATTCTTAAAATATAAAGAAAAACAAAAACTACGTCATGTGATAATCATTTTAAGACATTTTAGTTAAACATCTCGTTTTCAGCACTCATGGGATAGGTGATTTTTGGATCGACCGACTTTTTCCTGCAGAGTTGATTATTATTTTTTTTAATTATATTTGCTAATGGGATGTAGATTTTGGAAAAAATATTAATTAAATAGAATAAATCTGAAAATAAATCCAATGATTCAAAAACACAGTTATGTATAATAGAATTTAATTTTGGAATAAATTAATACAACCAGTTTTCAAAATTTTAACAACCAGAATTTTTTTTAAACCAAATATTTTAAATTTTGTTTACTCCCCTATTCCAAGAAATTTATCATCGTCTATAATAAATGACAAAATTATAACAAGGCAAATTTTCTAATTAAGAATCTTCACAATTAGCGAGTTTTGCAAAACATTTTTTATGACAACGGCTTTGCCAAATTGTATTTATGTATTTACGCATTTCTTTCATCAATAAAAATTGTTAATATCACGAGAAATCAAACTACAAAATTCTATAACAAATTGTCATGATGACAATTTTTTCTGGAATAGGGGGATAAAATGCATACTTTATAAGGAAATTAAATTATTTAAGTTTTTTTTTTTAAACTCCACCACAATTTCGCAGCGATATTATAAATAAAATAAAATTGAATTATAAAAAGTACCTTTGGAAAAAAAATAAAAATGACTGGTTCCATTTTAAATAGCATAGGCAATCAGCCGATGGTGGTTCAATTTATCCAAAAATTAATATATCCATTCTTCTGATTTTTATTGAATTTCGGTTTTTGTTATTTAGTCGAAATTGTGAATGGTTCGCGTTTTATCGCTGTTCAAAGTTGGTATTTTGCAACAATTTTATGAAAAATACATAATGTTTAAATGATCGTATCTTTGGAACGCATCATCCGATTGTCACGAAATAAAGCGCAAAATAATGGTTATGTCCTGGTCTTAAAATAGAATTTTGAAAAAGGATAGGATGCTTTGCAAAAAGGATATTGAAATTAAAAAAATGTCCTTAATTTGCAAATATCTCAAAATGCGTATCTTTAATTTTCCTATATTTTTTTGCACATATAGCCCTAAATATACTTAACAACATATGCAAATCCCAAATTGGGATGGTAAGCGGTTTAATTGTAAACGCGGTTTCATGAAACGCCTTATTGATTTTTGTTAATAACTCTCGTTTACAAATGAAAAACAATTTCTGCGCACTAACCGCGAATAATTTTTTTATATGTATTTTTGATCGCTAAACTCAAAAATTTCATCAAAAGAACATTTCGCGAATAACTTTTTGTTTAATGAATTTGTTAGCGTTTTTTGGAGGTATTTTGACTATTTTTCTTATATCTTAAGTTCTGTTTATCTGATTCTCTCGCAATAAAAACCAAATTAAAGACAATCAAATTTCCAACAAATCCTACATTCATCATTTTTTCATAAGTTCATAGCTTTACGCGCAAATAATTTTTTTAGCGTTATTTGGAGGTATTTTGACTATTTTTCTTATATCTTGAGTTCCGTTCATCTGATCTTTTCGCAATAAGAACCAAATTAAAGACAATCAAATTTCCAACAAATCCTTCATTCGTTATTTTTATATCAGTTCATAACTTTACGCGCAATAGGCAAACAAGGAAAAACTATTTTTTATTAACAAAGCTCATTTTTTAAAAATTTTAAAAACAGAAATTGTAAAAAAATATCATTTTTTTTTGTATTTTATCATGTATATTCATAAAATTTGTGATAACTTCGGAGTAAACCTATAGATTTTCATCAAATCAACTTTATTATATTTCTCAATGTTCAGGCTTTGCAGATAAATAAAAAGATGCAATTAATTGCAAAGATTTCTATTTCTTAAACTTTTTTTAAATGATTTGTTAATCAAAAAACTTATTTTAGTCATATGTTTGCCTATTGCGCGTAAAGTTATGAACTGATATAAAAATAATGGATGAAGAATTTGTTGGAAATTTGATTGTCTTTAATTTGGTTCTTATTGCGAAAAGATCAGATGAACGGAACTCAAGATATAAGAAAAATAGTCAAAATACCTCCAAATAACGCTAAAAAAATTATTTGCGCGTAAAGCTATGAACTTATGAAAAAATGATGAATGTAGGATTTGTTGGAAATTTGATTATCTTTAGTTTGGTTTTTATTGCGAGAAGATCAGATAAACAGAACTTAAGATATAAGAAAAATAGTCAAAATACCTCCAAAAAACGCTAAAAAATTCATTAAACAAAAAGTTATTCGCGAAATGTTCTTTTGATGAAATTTTTGAGTTTAGCGATCAAAAATACATATAAAAAAATTATTCGCGGTTAGTGCGCAGAAATTGTTTTTCATTTGTAAACGAGAGTTATTAACAAAAATCAATAAGGCGTTTCATGAAACCGCGTTTACAATTAAACCGCTTACCATCCCAATTTGGGATTTGCATATGTTGTTAAGTATTTAGGGCTATATGTGCAAAAAAATATAGGAAAATTAAAGATACGCATTTTGAGATATTTGCAAATTAAGGACATTTTTTTAATTTCAATATCCTTTTTGCAAAGCATCCTATCCTTTTTCAAAATTCTATTTTAAGACCAGGACATAACCATTATTTTGCGCTTTATTTCGTGACAATCGGATGATGCGTTCCAAAGATACGATCATTTAAACATCATGTATTTTTCATTAAATTGTTGCAAAATACCAACTTTGAACAGCGATAAAACGCGAACCATTCACAATTTTGACTAAATAACAAAAACCGAAATTCGACACAGATCTCGAGAATTGATATGCCAATTTTTATGCAAATTAAAATAGGTAAGGTCGAAAAAGTGTTTTTTTTGTTTTCAAAAATTTTGGAATCCTTCAAATACTTCTTTGTTAAAAAAAAAAACTTAAAATTTTAAATTATAAATTAAAATTCTCTTTTTAAAAGTCCACAGTGTCATTTTTCAGGCACTTTAAGTGCGTATGATACTTGCTTGTTTCAAGTTACTTGTTGCTGCATTTATTAGGGTTTTTCTATAAAAATTTCGATAACTTAAACCAAAAATTTTGAATTTATCGAAATTCCCATAGAAAAACCCTAATAAATGCAGCAACAAGTAACTTGAAACAAGCAAGTATCATAAAGGCATTAAGTGTAAATGATATTTGATTTTTTCCAGCAACTTTATCAAAAATTTTTTATGAAAATTTCGATAACTTCAGACAAATCTTGAATTTATCGAAATTTTCATAGAGAAGCACTTGTTAAAGTTCTTCAAAAGCAAGTATCATACGCACTATAGGATAATTTTTAATACACATAAGATTGAAATTTTCATAAAAATAAACTTGAAAAAGTTCGGAAAATATACTCTAGCATAGGGACTTGCCAAAAGTATGTTGGTTTTCATGAGTTATACGATTGATTTTTAAGTAAATGATGACAAGAAAAAAATGCAAACAATGAAATGCATTATAGTAATGTAGTCTCTTTAGGATGTTTATGAAATTGTAGTTAAAATATTAAAAAAAAAATAATGATAAAAAAACGAAGTAATTGAACTGAAATTAAATATAATTGCTAGCCTATCTATTTAATGAAAAACTAAGCGATCTTATTTAAAATAAACTTATCAAACATAGATGTTAATACAATTGGGACGAATACTGTGTTATCGTAATTACGCTTACAATTGGTTTCTTACGTCCCAATTGCGATTTATCTATTTTTCTAGAAATAACGCGATAAACGGTCACACTTATTTAAAATAAGTGTTTGAAAATTTTGTTTGGTTATGTTTTTGAATTCAGCTAGCAAATAACCAAACTGGCGTCAAATCTATTCTAACAACTTAATCGATTAATAAAATCTCCACTTAATTAAACAAATTGATTAAATTAAGTTTTAAATTGGTTATCGCTTAGTTCTTTTACAAATCAAAATATTTAAATAATCCACTACTAAAAAACCGAAACTTAATAGGCCAGAAAAATTTCAAACAAGATATTCTATTGAAATCTTGTTTTAAAAAAAGCTGAAACTGTAGACAGTAATAAAAAATATTAAAAAAAAAAAATAAATACATATTTTAAGTTGAACAAGAAAGAAACCCATAATGAAATAAAATAAATACATACAAAAACCGTTATCAATTATAAACAAAAGGATGTTTTATTTAACTAATTGTTATTTACTTACTTTAAATATAGGAGCATTTAATTATGCAGAGTTCGTTTTTTTATGTCTCCAGTATTTGTTTTCTGTTAGACTCTAACCACATGAGCTTGCTGTTAAGGAAATTTTCCCATCACTCTTCCTTACTTTTCAGATAATCAATCTCGACACTACACCGTTCCCAATTGTCGAAATGTATTTTTAAATTTTCTAAAAGTATTTTAAAAGTGTCACAATGTTTTTTTCAAATTGCCTAAATATATTTTATATTTAGTCAATTTAAAATACATTGGGACAATTTTAAAATTTATCTGGACAATTTTTAAATATATTTAAACAATTTTAAAATACATTTGGACAATTTTAAAATACCTTTAGATAATTTTAAAATATATTTGGACAATTTTAAAATAAATTTGGAGCATTTTAAAATAAATTTGGAAAATTTTAAAATTTATTTGGAAAATTTTTAAATACATTTAAACAATTTTATTATTCATTTGGATAATTTTAAAATATATTTTGACAATTTTAAAATACATTTGGAGCATTTTAAAATAAATTTAGACAACTTTAAATTTCATTTGGACATTTTTAAAATACATTTAGAAAATTTTTTAATATATGTATTTGGAAAATTTTAAAACATATTTGGAAAATTTTGAAGTACAATTGAAAAATTTTAAAATATATTTGGAAAATACAATTGCAAATGGTGTAGAAACAAGTAGATAAATGGATGAACGAACTCAAATGATAGCATACAGACGAAAATGCTATGGGAAGTAAAATCGAAAGGTAACAAAATCTCTTTTGAATATTGTCAGATAATAGCTAAGAGTTTTAATAAACCTAATCACACGTCATAATAAACTCACAAAAATTATGAAAAAAAAAATTTTCTGATTTTAAAAAAAAAATTTCTGCATTTTATAGACCATTTACATTATTTTTCAGATTTTTTTTTTCTAAATTTTCCTAATGTTTTCCTACCCAGTTGGCAATGTTCTTGAGCCATCCTCAGTGACGGCGCGGTGACATGTCAGAATCACTGCTAGTCTTCGTAAAATTATTTAAAAATCATGTAACTATTTTTTCCTTAAATTTATAAAACAATGGAAATGACGTTTTTTAACATGTTTTATATTTTTTTTTGTAAAAGCGAAGATAAAATTTGAGATGTGCAAAATTTTACAAAATATACAAGCCGGTAGTCCCGGGAATACCGGTAATACCGTCAGAACCGGAAATACCGGAATCCCCGGGAATAAATCAAGAACTGGGAAACCGCTACTACGGTACTGATCATAGACACTACCCAGGCAGAAAAATACATACGGGCCAGATCTGGCAAAGTACCTAATAAGGTGGTATTAATACTGGCAAAGTACCTTTTTTTTGGGGTTTTTAGTACTTGCTAAGATGCTAAATGATAACACCATTTAGTAGTGGCAAAGTACTTTTAAAAGTGCTTTCCCTGTACTTTGAAAAGTATTATTGGAGATTCTTTTAAATAGCTTTTTAACTAAAATAATCCATTACAAAATTAAAAATGTATGAATAAAATTATTTTTTTATTAAATTTTTTAATTTAGAAGTCTTTTTTTAATTTTTCTATTTTTAATAAATTATATATTAACACAGAATGGCAAAAGTGACCACAATTTTTTTAGAAAATAGGAGGTATGACCAACATTTCCATTTATTTGAGACATGCTGAGTCCAATGGCGTACTCCGTTTTTTGATGTTTGGTACAGTTTTCTTGCAATATTTCATTAAAGATTATCTTATTTCCAGCCTGTTTTTAACAAAAAAAAATTGTAAAATTTGGTTTAAAGCTTTTCATCTTAAGCCCTTAAATTCGCGAATTTCTTCATTTTTCCAGGTTCTCGCGAAATTAACCTCTAAATTGGTCTTTGATAAAAAAAACTTGCTTTTAGTGAATCATAAAAGTTTCCCTAACACTACGAATAGTGAACAAAAAACATCTATATGATATGGACCATCATGTTAAAAATAACAATTTTTTAATATAGCAGAATCTTTTTAATGATGAGGGTCCATTTTTAAGTATATAATGGAGGAACCTTAAGTAATTAACTGACCAAAAATTTGTCCAAAAAAGTTTTCATTTGCAAAAATTATCTTAACAAAAACTACGACTGAACGTAGTAAAACTGCATTTACAGTTTTTCATTTCGTGATCCTGTTTCCGTTTAAAAGGACTTCCAAGTTGAATAGGATTAAATTTTTATAAAATATTTTTTAAATTTATGTACATTGTACATTTCCAGGGATGCCACTAGTGATAGCAAATAAAAGAGTAGGATCTCCGCCAATTTTCCCATTTTTATATATTTAGATATCAAGAAAAATTGCGGTAATGTCCCTTCATATTTTTTTATTAAAATATCATTTAAAATTTTTAACAAAATGTTTTGATAATATTCAAAGAGACATTTTTTACATCCTATTTGACTCTACAAGTATATCATTCGGTCCAATCAAAGTGTATTCTTACTAAATTTGATAATGACACTATTGCAATAACTTTACAACATAATTAAGTTTTTAAAAATGTTAAAATTTAATTTTATTTTAATTACAGTGACTCAAAGTAATAATGGAACAGCATATATTTGATAGCAGTTCTTTAAAGGAAAAGTTATCAATACTTGACCTGATTATTATCAATCGACTATTTTTGAAAAAAGTTCTATAAAGGAAATTTTCCAAGCTTTAATTTAAGCTTGATAGCGTCCAGATTGAGCAAATATAAAAAGATATACGAGGGTCGCACTGGAAAATTAAATTATTTGTAGATATTTTTTTAAAATTTTTTTAAAAATATTTTTAAGTCGATTTTTCCCAAGTTCAAACATTAAAAATTTAAAAAAATATTCAATAATTTTTATTTAGTCATCAGCTTGTTTTTAAAACCACCCAAACAAAAAATTAAATTTTTTAAATACAGTAGAAGAAATCTGCATTTTTTGACCTCTAACTCTTTCGACCACCAATTTGTTGTAAACAAAGAAAATATTTTACTGTTTATTAATTTGAGTACACCTAAGTGTATAGTGATAAGATTTTAGAATAATTAAAATTTTTCTTTGTTTACAAAAAATTGGTGGTCAAATGAGTTGGAGGTCAAAAAATGCGGATTTCTTCCACTGTATTTAAAAAATTTCATTTTTTGTTTGGGTTGTTGGAAAAACTAGCTGATAACTAAATAAAAATAATTGGGTAAGTTTTTAAATTTTTAATGTTTGAACTTGGGGAAAATCGACTCAGAATATTTTTAAAAAAATTTCAAAAAAACATATACAAATAATTTCAATTTCCAGCGTGACCCTCGTATCTCATTTAATATTTGCTCAATCTGGACGCTATCAAGCTTAAATTAAAGCTTGGAAAATTTCATATATAGCACTTTTTTCAAAAATAGTCGATTGATAATAATCAGGTTTAGTATTGATAACTTTTCCTTTAAAGAAATATATGCTGTTCCATTATTACTTTGAGTCACTGTAAATTATAAAAGAATTTAATTAAATTACTAAAGAAACCATCTTTAGTTTGGTAAAAAAAGTACTGGCAAAGTACTAAATTCGGTAAAACCAAGTACTTTACTAAAAAGAGCTTGCTATACAAAAAATAAATTACTTTGCCAGTACTTTTTCTTTGGAACGGTTGGCAATTTCTGGCTGGGTAGTTTTTACTTTTACCCATTTTCCTTTATAAATTATCTTTCTCATATTAAGAAAAAAAACTTTTCGCCTTTTTTAGTCATAACTGGATTTAAACCTGAAACCTCCAGTTTATTAGTCCCACACCTAACTACTAGAGATGGGCACATAAGCAGATTAGAGCGTGAATCACGCGTGATCACGCGTGAGTGTGACCGAATTCAATTTTACTCACGTGATTGTGAGTGAGTGTGAGTGGAGAAAAAAATTGCGTGAGTGAGTGTGCGTGAGTCGATTTTTTTGCGTGAGTTTGCGTGATTTATTTACTTCTCATATTTCCTTTCGTACCAAAAAAAGCATAAAAAAAATTGTAAAATTTGGCTTAACTTAAGATTTCGTCCCAAAAAAGCAAAGAAAAGTGTAAAATTGTGCTGAACTTTAAATTTTGCTGAAAATTTTGAGAGATTTTTGAAATTTTAGTTTTTGAATTTTTTTTTTTGTATAAACAACAGTTTCGTGAGTGTGAGTCAACGTGAGTGTAAGTGAAGCTTGCGTGAGTGTGAGTTGTATTAAATTTACTCACGTGATTGTGAGTGAGTGTGAGTAGAAAAAATATGCTCGTGAGTGAGTGTGCGTGATTCAAAAATTCCTGTCGTGAGCGTGAGTGAGTGTGAGTCAAAAATCACTCACGCGCCCATCTCTACTAACTACTTGTTCCAAACTTTTTTTAAAAATTATTTTATTATTTATTTTAAATAAATCGATAATATTGCCATCTTTTGTTGGAAATTAAAGAGTTGCCGAGGTTTAAAATTCTAATTTAATATACTGCTATCCTGAAGTCATTTATCGATGTCTTGAAAGGGATTGTCCACACTCTTAAAACAAACATTCATTGTTGACAATGTTAAGACATGTCATCAAGGATTACTTATGATTTGTCAGAGCCTGAATACATTTCCTCAAGGAATCCCCTGTAAATTTCCTCAGTGACACATTTTTCAACTGTGTAATTTTACTGAGTTATTCTGCGTTTTTCAGATTTTTTATTGTTTTTATTCAGATTTACCCAAAATCTTTTTCTAAATTTTGTAGAACTTTTACAGAATATTCCGGAACTATTTTTCTGGGGGGTTTTTTTGTGTAATTCGAATCAAAAAGGTAAGCTTTTCGAATGCAATTTTTCTTCTCAATTTAAAATACCTAAAATAATTCCGAATTCGAACAGTTTCTTTCGAATCGAATTACACAATTACCCCCCTAACTTCCAAAAATGTCCAAAGTATTTGTAACTTCGTCTCAAATGTTACAAATTTAAAAAAGTAAGAAAGTTGTAGTCGGTCAAGACCGGCCTTATAATACAACAAACATGGGCAATAATTATGCTTTGCTTAAATCCAAATCATTTCTCTGGCGTGAAACTTTGGTCAGATGCTTAAAAAAGGTAAGTACCAATATTGATCATTACAGCGAAAGATACATTAAAAAAAATAGTAACAAGAGTGAAGAAATCTATGGCAAATCAAATGTTTTTTTTACGAAAATTTTTGGAAAATCATATTTTTTTTAAATTTGAAAATAATAAAAACTACCGCAACGAAATTGTAAACTGAATTGAAAAAATCAAATTACAATAATTTATTTTTTTAATGAGAATTTATTGAAATACAAATTAACTTTTTAAAATATATAAAAAAAATTTAAAAATAAATTTGGAATTACAAGGAAATTTTTTTTAAAAAATTCTGAAATAAAATTAAAAAAAGAAATCGATTAGTCTGAATCCCCAAAAAATAAAATCTAAAATAAATTTACAAATGTTGTGTATGTTTATGGTTTTTTCATTTAATTTCCCCAACAAAATATGTCTTTTTTTTAATTAGAGTAATTTTTAGAAATAGAAAAAAAAGAAAATTCCTTAACTTTACCCAATTAAACAAAAAAAACGTATATTTATAATTATAACCTAAAAAGTTTTACAAGAAATTTTTAGTTTAGGAAATGTTTGTGGCTTTAGATTTTTTCTTTTATTTTGTACACGGCAAAACACGGCGGGTTGTTGTGTTTTATTTGTATTTCAAAATTTTTTATATAAACTATTCCTTAATTCTGTGCTGGTCTTGCCTCTCTTTGGTCATTATTTTCATCAGGATTTTGTGCTGCTGCAGGTGCTGCGGCATCGTCATTATTGGCTGCTGCGGCTGGCTCAGCTGGTGCAACCTCTTCTCCGCCCCAGTTAAAACCACCAGGACGATCTTCCGGAAGTGGTTGATAATTACGATCAATGTGTTCATTAAAAAGGACTTTTCTAAAATAGAGAAATAAAAAAAAAAATAATAAGTCCAGCAGCCAAATTAAACTTTTGAATTTTAAGGTTATGTTGAATATACCAAAATTTTCGACGTGTTCTTCCAAAGATCAATTGCAATTAAAAAATCTTAGAGCAACTAAGAAATGTTTTTGAAATATGTATAAGTATTTTTTTTCAACGATTGATTTTGAAAAGAGATTGCTAAATTTAAATCCGATTGAGCGGATTTATATTTCATACAAAAATATTTTTTCATCCATTTACATCTTTTCCCCACTTAATAAAATTTTTAAAAACTTCAGGAAAATTTAAAAAATTAAAAACATATCCGACAAATTCGGAAAATGCTAGAAAGTATAAGAAATTCATTATAATTCTGAAAACCTCAGAAAAAAATTAGCAACTGTACTTAAGTATAATTAGATATTTAAGTACGAGGTTTTTTGAAGTGATAAGGACCAATTTTAAACTAATAAGCACTTATTCTTACTGTATACTTATAATAGAGCCTTGAAAAATACCGCCTGGGGTTTGGTGGTGGGTGACAACCTTCTTGGATCCAACTACAGCACTTTGAACTTCTTCTGTCATAAAAAAGGTTTCGTTTGCTAAGCAAAGGTACAAAAAATCTATAAAAAATTACGTTTTTTCAGAGGTTGGTTTAGTTCTTAAAGGGGGAACTTTTTTCCCCGTGGTCCGATTTTGCCCATTCCCGAATTTAACCAGCCTATGATCGTTAGACATATTTCAGGAGTCTAGCTCTTTTATTTTGGACTGTAACGTGTCCTCCACAGAAGGATAGACAGACAGACGGACATCGCTAGAATGTCTTGGAATCGATCACTGATCAATAATGTATATACATTATGGGGTCACGACCGATATTTCGATACGTTACACACGGAATGACATACTGTGGTTGGAGGGTATAAATCAGAAAAAATTTCAGAAAATAATAGAAAAGTAATATACATATATGGCCCTTTGAGCTCAGTTATTCAATTGAAGAAAAATAAATTTAAATAATATCGCTTAGTTAGTTTAATTAATTAGTTTTTAATTAACGAAATAACACTTACAAGAAATTTGGTGTTCTAAGGAACTTATAACCGTTCCTTTGGAATGGAAAGACATCTTCAAGGAAATAGTATATATGTCCTACACCCATGCCAATGATATCCACCCATATAGTATTGCCCAAAATCATGGAACAACACAATAAAACCCAAGGTAAGTAAGGAGCCTAAAATATATTAACAATTAAAATCAAGAAATATTCAACAAAAACAAAACTCACCTGGAAATTCATAACACCAAAGAAATTCATGCGTACAAATGGATTTCTTCTGGACCACACATAAACCAACATTAACGTAAAGGCTTGACCCAAAAATAATAAATTCACAAACAATCCAAAGAATGTCATTAAAGCACCACCAAACAGGAACATCATAACAAAATCTGAACTACGCCCACGGAAAGAGCCCTCTTCCAACATGCGACAATAGCGATACGTGAAAACCATGTTGAAAAAGAAACTTATGCCTACTGAACCAAAAAATAGGAAAGTGGTGGCCAAGCGCCATATTTGTAGTTTACGTAAAATCAATATAGGATTAAAGTACAACTGTAGAGGGGATACCAAATCTAAATGCTGTATGTTGCGAAAAAAAAGTAAATGGGAAAACGGTTAGTTTATAGGCCAAACACGAACAAACAATATTAATGGATGACGTGTCGCATCAATGTGCAAAATATAAATCAAATATTTACCACTGCCAATGTGGTGATAACACAAGCTGTTGTATAGACTCGTGTCACTGGTGGTATTTCTAAATAAAATTGTCTTATTGATTGTAGCGCCATGGCGCAATTTGGTGTAATTGCAGGATTCCAGCCAAATGCCGCTAAAAATTTATTTCAAAGATGTCAGCAAGCAAATCGGCATTGATAAAGTTGAGTTTTTTTTTGTAAGAGACTATTTATTTAGACTTATTAGTATGTAAGGGCAAATAATATATTGTTTAATGTCTCCTCGAGTTCCAAAGTATAAATATTTACAATTGTTTTCAGGCCACCAACTTTTACTATCACACAAATTTTATTCCAATCAGCTGATTTAAACAAAAAAAAAAAAAAATAGCAACTCTGTTGTTAATCTAACTACCGATTACTTTTAAGTAATGACTACATGAAGATAAAAAAAAACGCGAAAATTTGCTTATAACGGCCAGTAAGTTGTTCACCGGTGAAAAAAGGCTTCGAATAGCGAAAATTTGTCAGTCACATGCAGAGCTTCGAAGAATGAAATCCTTTTAGAATGAATTCTCCAAAAAATCTATTCAATGTTCATAGTCAGTGAATGCATTCGATTTTACAAATCAACCTTTTCTTGTTCATTCGATTTAGAAAAATCGAATGCATTAAATTTGTTATCATTCCACTGCGAAAATCTATGCCTACCTTTTAATTTTTTAGATACAGAAATTTAGGGGCCTAATAGGGTCTTGAGAATTTTAAAGACTGCGTATCTAAAAAACGGTAACTCGGAGAGCTTTCAGGTATTTGGCGGCCTTATTATGAGAGCCAAGAGTTACAAAAATGATTTCGGATTTTTTGTCGTGTCGGCAATATTTAGCAAGATATGCGCATTTTCGTTAAATGCATTTTTTTTTATTCAAAATTAGGGCCCATTGGGCGTAACACATGTAAAGAGTGTCGGCGATACTATAGACAATTGTTTTGCTCTTTTTTTTAGCATTAGATTAATACTTTAATCGAAATTAGCAATTTTAAATTAATCGAATAATTATTCGTTTAAGATAGTTCGATTAATCGAACAATAATTAATCGACTGAACACCATAATGCTTCATTTGAATACAGCTGATAAATTTGATTTTTTATTAAAATAATTTTTTTTGAATTTTGGAATTAAAAAACACTCAAAAACTATGTTAGTAAAATCAACTGAAAATGTCAGTTAAAATAACTACTTTGTAAGTTGTTTTGGGGTCAACTACTTTTTCAGTTAAATCAATTAACAATATTAGTTATTTTAACTGACAAAAAACAACTGACTTATGAGTAAAAACTACTTACATCTGTAGTCAAAATAACTAACATGTAGTAAAAATAAAATAATCAATACACAATTTTTTTTTCACAAATTGTTTTAGAAAAAAAATTGAAGACCAAATTCTTCCATTTTTTTTTTTTAAAAAAGGTGTGAAAAATAAAAAAAAACGAAAATTTATTTTTATTTTTTGGAAAAAAAATTTGAAAATTAAAAATAAAATAAAATTAACTATATTAAATAACTGTTACAACATTACAATACTTTTTTGCTAGTTCTTCAAAATAACGACTTAAAATGACTAACAGAAATAGTTGTTTGATATTTTTCATACAAAAACAACTGACTTTGTAGTTGAAAACAACTAACTACTGTTAAATATACAAACAACTAACATGTAGTAACTTACATAATTTTCTTAGTGAAAATAAAATAAAAAAATGCATTTTCAACCGAAAAAATAAATGAAACCTAAAAAAACAAAAAAACCTCTAGACGGGGTATACTATTTTGACCCAAAATGCATAAAATTATATTTGTCTGCCAATTAAGGGTTAACAGGATATACCGTTTGACTTCACTTTACCCGTACATGTTTTTACTGTACGGGTAAATGTGTTTACTGTACTATTATTATTCGATTAATCGGTATTAATTCTTCGATTAATCCTTTAATCGAAATTAGCAATTTTAAATTAATCGAATAATTATTCGTTTAAGATTGTTCGGTATACTATATTGACCAAAAATTAGGGTGACCATTTTTTTCTGAACTCAAATCAGTACGCCCAAGCTTTTACGTTTATATTTTCGTGAAATACCTCTCTTAACACTCTTTTCTATGGCAAAACACTGATAATTTGTTCAACACTCAAAAAAAATCGGTAATTAGTATTGCAGTAAAAACAACTTTTTAAAATAAAATTTGAATGTTGCTCGTTTCAGAGCTGAAATTATAACAAACAAAACCCCACAGGTTTTGAGTTTAAGAAAATCCCTCAAATTCTGAGGAATTTTTTCCATAAGTTTTGATAACTCTGACTTTTATAAAACTTCCCAGATAAAAATCACATGATTTTTAAATAGCGGCTGATGTTTTGAGTGATTTGTCCAATAAATTCTGACGACATTACCTCATCGAACATCTCAGAATCATTTGAATTGATGCAATTACATTATCTTTCTAAAAATATAAAAAATCCATCATCCTGTGAACTTTTCGTTTAGAAACCCTCAAAAATTATGGGCACCTTTTCTGAAATCTGAACTTTTTAAAATTGATTTAATTCAAATTATCTCTTTGACATACTTAAGGCACAGACTAATACAGACTCGACATAAGTGACAGGTGTCAAAAAAGTAGTTCTGCACCATATGGTTAATATTTTGAAATTATTCTACGAATTAGGGTAGAAAGAGAAAACTAATATAACGCGCCATAAGAAAAATAGATTCCAGATTGGTTTTTGTTGTTTCACTCACTCCTAAGTCGTAGAAAGTGTTGCCATGTTAGCGTTAAACGGACTAAAAACCGCTCTGTTTTCTCCTAAAATCGCTCAGTTTTTCCCCATTTTTTCTCATAAAACTCTACTGTCGAGTCTGTTTATAGTCTGTGCTTAAGGTATAAAAAACTACACCGACGACTTATTTTAGGGAAATTCAAGTTTTTGTATAAAATTTTTGAACAAAATTATTTTTTATGTTGAAATGTTCAAAAATCAGTACAATCAGTACATAATTCAAAAAATCAGTACATCGTCTTTTGATCAGTACACGTGATCAAAAATCAGTAAACGTACTGATCAAATATTTTTTTGCCAATTAAGGGTTAACAGGGAATACCCGTACATGTTTCTACTGTTGTAATCGGAAATATATGTAGTTAAAAAGTTATTGTCAATCAAAGTGCAAGTTTTAGGGAAATCGACAAAATTAAATATTTCGGAAAAACGATATTTTTTCTATTTCGACTTAATTTCTTTATTTATTCTATTTTTTAATATTTAAACAAAAAATGCACTCAAAAAAATATTTTTTTTATCAAAAGTTGGTAAAAAAAACAAAATTTTTAAAATTTTTATGGTACATCTAAGCGAGGTACCATCAATTTTATATGGACCGCTAAGTTTTTTTTTTATATGTTTGGTTACAGAAATGCACAAATTACCAAAGAAATATTTTTTTATTAAAAAAAAGGTCGGTTTGAGGCTTAACATATTTTTTAATGGGTCAAATCAAGTCCAGAAATTTTTTTATATTTTTTTGCTGAATCTACACCCAATTAGTTAATATAAACAGGAAAAAAATAGCGTTGTTCAAAATGTAAAATGGTATAAATAAATCTGATTGTGAGTTAATCCTAGGATTTAAATAAATTTATTTTTCATTCTTTACATTTTGGACAAAACTTAATTGGTTTTTCTGTTTAAAGTTACTAATTGTACGCAATTTCAGAACAAAATTATAAAAAAAATCTGGACTTGATTTGACCCATTATAAAATAAAGTTAATCCTAATCTTAATCCGTTCTGCAAAAAACAGGGCTTATATATAGTTTGACCGATTTTCGCGTAAAAACCGAGCAACTTACTTAGCTTAAAGCATCAGCACACATAGACCTATCCTAAGAACTTTTTTTACACCCTGTTCATTTTCTTTATATCATTTTTCTTTTCTTCCTTTCGTTTCCTTTCTTTTCTTCTTTATGAAAGTCGTTTTGAAAAAAGAAATCCAATTATCTCCCCCCATCCCTAATTTCTTTCCACTATAATTTATTAATAAAACACAAACTATTAAATTTTTTTAAATTTTTTTTTGCTTTATTTTTTGTATACATGCAATTGATTTATAATTATTCAAAAATTATTTTTCATTCTTGCTTGCATTTCTTCTTACACAGGAAAAATGCATTTTCATACTTCTTCCTTTTATAATTCATCATTCTTCAATTATTTATTCATCATTCGTTTTGTTTTTAAATATATATATTTTTTTTTATTTGTGGGATCATTAAAATATAACATTTACATTATAGAATAA
Source organism: Pegoplata infirma (assembly GCA_963921195.1). Taxonomy (NCBI): domain Eukaryota; kingdom Metazoa; phylum Arthropoda; class Insecta; order Diptera; family Anthomyiidae; genus Pegoplata; species Pegoplata infirma. The sequence goes on along the minus strand of OY992540.1, from coordinate 46,458,094 downwards.
TTAATTAATTCAATATTTTTTTTGTTTGTTTTCATCTTGGTAAACTTATTTAAAACATTAAAACTATTTTTTTTAATTCATTTTTATATATTTTTTTCTTTATATAAATTCGGACTTTTGTCAATAAATGATTTTTAAGTTTTTTAATTTTATTATTTTTTTAAAATATTTTCAATTCTTAAAGAGAGATTATTTAATATGTATGTATCTTTTGTGTGTTTGTAAATGTAAAAAGGATTAAGGAAAACTGTATATTTTTGAAATTTGTCTACTAAGTGTTTTTTTTGTAAGTGTAAAAAATTAATGATATTTGTTTTTTTTTCGACTTTTGATATTGTTGTTTCAATGTTAAAACAAATGTTTTTTTTTTGGCCTAGATGGGGAGAAGAGAGAGACATATTTATATACACACAAAAAAAAATTAAAAATTTTGTACGTTTTTGGGATAATATAAGCTATAAAGTTTATTAGAAAATTTACCTAAGTATTTTAGGTAATTTTTTCAATAACGCTTTATAGCTTGTTATAACAACAAAAACTTGCACAATTTTTTTCTAGTTTTTGTGTGTCGAGTTTCCAAAATTATTTACCAAACATTTTTTGAAAATTAATATTTATAATGTTGATTTTTTTTATAATTATTTATTTATTTTTTGTTTTATTTACTATATCATTTATAATAATAAAAATTTAAATTTTGTTTTAAATCACAGATTTTGGTTTAAAAAATTTCGAAATAAAAAAGACGTAGTACGACTAAGAGTAGTTAAAAAAATTTCGTAATTTTGACTAAAGAGTTTTTTTTTATTATTAATTACCTAAAATTTTTTGTTTTTCGTATTTTTTTTTTTAATTTTGAGGTTTTTTTGTTTGTTAAATTTCCTTGATATGCGTTGCATTTTTTTGTTTGTATTAAATTTAAAAATTTTGAGATTTGTTTTAACATGTTTTTTTTTTGTTTAATTTGATGGGATTTTTTTCTTGGCAATAACAACAATAAATACATACAGATCTTTTAGTTTTTTTTTTTTTTAAAAAGTCCATGTTAAAAATTTTCAAAAATTTTGAAAGTTTTTTTTTTTGTTTAATTGAGGGTTTTTTGGTTATATATTTTACAAATTTTTCTTTAGACTTTTTGAAATGATTTCACAAAGTTTTAAAAACACAGTTGTTAACCCTCTAATGCATATGAAAGACCGAAAAACGGTATTTTTTTGTTGTAACTTTTGATTGGCACCACTTACAAATAAAAGAGTGGTCGATTTTAAAAGCTAACATTGCACAGATTTATACTGATTGAAATTTGTACATGACAATAATGAAAATCTACATTAATGTTATGAAACATGACGTTAAAAAGGAACCTATGTAGGGTTTCATTGAATTAATGAAATAGGTCTCATAAATTGTAATTGCAAGAACAAGTTTCATTAAATTAATGAAAATTGTCCAAACAAAATATAAATTGCATTTTATGAAAATTGTTCATTACTTTAATGAAAAAAGTATTTAATTCTTATGAAATACTTTCATTGAATAAATCCTACTTTTTATTTTTGAAATGAAATACTTTCATTGAATAAATGCCACATTAACGTTTCATTTTAAATTTCGTATAAAACCTCTAAAAAAAGTCACAAATTATTTCGTGCCGCTCTGATCAGCTGTTGTTTGTGCGCGTAAACTAACAGACTGAAACTTTTTGAAATTTTTTAATGAAACTACGAAATCTAATAAATCAAAATTAATAAAAATCTTGCACAATATTTATTGAAATTTCATTCAGCATATGAAATATTTCATTGTTGTAATGAAACAACGTTAATGAATTCCATTCATTAGTGATATGAACCGTTTTTCTATCAGTGTATATTGTGCATTTCTTCATTACCTACTTTCTTTTGTTTACAAATTATTTATAAACAAAAGAAATAAGGTATACAAAAAAAAACTGTGTAGGTTTATGGGATAAAATAATCTATAAAGGCTTATTTAATAAATTACCTAAGTTTTTACTTTAAAAAAATTAGGTAAGTTATCCAATAACACTTTAAAGGCTGTAATTAAACCAAAAACTAGCCAAAAATTTGTTTTTATTTTTTTGCGTGTAATAAAGAAAAGCTCAATATTATTATGTGCAAAAATAGCTTTTAAAATCGACCACTATCTTGTTTGTTAGTGTAAACGAAAGACCGCCTAAAATCAGCCTTATGCATTAAAGGGTAAAATGGTTACCGCAGACAATAAAGGTCTGCCAATAATTTTGTATGTAAATTGTGAAAACAGTTCTTAAAAAAAAAAAGATTTTTTAAATATATTTATACATTTTAATTTATATTATTTATACTATTAACTACACAAGTTTCTTGGAAATTGTAATATGTTTCTTGTTTTTTTTTATTTTTAAAGATTTTTAGAAAAAAAGGATAGAAGTTTTAAACATTTATGCTGATTTAAACATTAATATTTTTTTTTATAATAATAAATTTCTTTAATTTAACAACCTGAGGTGTTACCATGGTCCTTTATATTTTTTTTATATAATTTTTTTTTATATATATAAAAAAACTGTAAAATTGGCACTGGTTTAAGTGTTTAACGGGTTAATGTTGGGCTATTGGTTGGTTTTATTCAAAAAACAAATCCAAACTTTTTTTTTTTTTCAAAACAAAATAAAATTTATTCCAAACATAAAATTTTGACAAACAAATTTTTCATAAAAATAATACAAAAATTTTTTATAAAAAACTTATATAATAATAGATAACAGCCAAACATAAATTTTGAAAATTTTTCATTAAAAAATTAGGGTGTATTTGAAAATAAAGATCACAGTTTGTAGGTATTTTTTTTCTTTCAAAATTGAGAGTTTCGAAATGTTTACCATTAAATTAAAAAAAAAAACCTAAAGAACTAATAAAAAATAAAAGAGACCATCTTATAAAATTAAAATCTACGAGGTATTTCAGAACATAAAAATAAATTAAAAATTAAATATTAAAACTAAAAGATATATAATAATAATTTTTTTTTAAATAAAACCGCCCGTAGTTTAATAACATGTAATGGAGGTGTATGTTGATTGATATTAAAGATGAGGTAACACTTTGTTTTTTTTTTAATATACACTTAGATTAATAAAAAACGCCTTGAATTGAAATTGTTTAAATGTTCACCCAAAAACCACTTGCACTTATTAGTCAAGTTTTTGTGTAAAATATAACCCACCAAGTTTTTTTGCGTAACTTTACCAAGTTTTTTTTCTAAAAAATTGCCTAAATTACGCAAAATCACTTGGTGGGTTGTATTTTACACAAAAACTTGGCTAATAAGTGCAAGTGTTTTTTTTTGCGTGCAGTTTTTTCTGATGTAGAGTGCATATTTTACCTAAAAACTTTGCACAAATTAAGCTTTTTAATTTTTTTTCATATAAACTTTTTTTAAGTACCTTCTTCTGGCACTGATCGTATTTATGCACTCAAAATAATAACTCTGTAAAATACTCTGTAAAATGACTGTAATCTCAATTCAACAGATATTTGACAGAGTTTTCTGTCAAAATACAGATTTAAAGAAAATACTTTGTATTTTGTTGTGACAAAAAAACAAAGTTTCCTCTGTTATATTACTTTTTACTTTGTAATCGTAATTTAACAGATAATTAACAGAGTTTTCTGCTAAAATACAGATCTAAGCAAAATACATCGTATTTTTTTATAACCAAAAAAGTTTTCTGTTTTGAGTAGTTTTTGTTTTTGTTACCAAACATCAAAATTTTATCTGTATATTTTTTTTTTGAGAAAAAGTTGAAAAAGTAACAAAAAAAGTTATCAAAAATTTTTTTTCAGAACTCTTATAAAAATTTTACAAAATAACATGCATTTAACTAAACTCTGTAAATTTACAGAGTTTTTTCTGTAAATTTTTTTTGCATCAAATGAATTTTACAAATATATGTAAATTTATATAGTTTTCTTGGCTAAATGGTGGTTTATTTAACCAATGTTCTACTAGAAACTCTGTAAATTAACAGTTTTTTTTGTCCAAATCATTTTACAGAGTTTTATAGTAAAATTACAAAGTTTTCTCTGTAAAAAAGCTTTTATATTTAACCAATATTTTACTATAAACTCTGTAAATAAACAGTTTTTTTCTGTCAAAATCATTTTACAGAGTTTTTTAGTAAAATTACCAAGAAATGTTGTTAGCTGGATAAGTATGGTGTACTCTGTTAAATTAGCAGAGTTTTTCTGTAATTTAACAGAGTTATTATTTTGAGTGTATATAAATCAGTTAGTTTCTTTTTCAAGATTTTTAATTTACAATACAGAATTCAATTAATTTATAAATCATTAAAAGTTATTGCATTTTAAAAAAATCTTATGAAAAAATAATTTTTTATATTAAAAAATCTTTTAAATTTAAATAAAATTTTCATTAATAAAAAAGATTTGAAATTTGAATAAAAAAAATTTAATTTTTTGTTTTAAGTAATTTTTTTTTCCTAAAATTAAAGGTTTTTATTAAAAAGTTTAATAAAAAAGTTTTTTTTTTATTAAAAAGCTTTTAAATTTGAATAAAAAGAGTTTTTAAATAAATATGTTTTTGTTAAGTAAACACGATTTTTTGGTATTTAAGAAGAGCTTTTTTTAGTTTAAGTTTAAGAATTACAATAAATCAAAAACTAAACAACAAGTGGAAAAGCTTGAAAATTTAAACAAAACCCTTTATTAAAGGTATTTTTTTTTTAAGTAAAAAAGCTTTATGTAAATATTTTTTAAATAAAATAACTTTTAAATTTAAAAAAAAAAAATTTTTTTAAAAATTTATTGGTTAAAAAACTTTTTTAAACATATTTTTTTTAAAATTTTACTAAAATTTTAAAGCTTTTTTTAAAAAAGCTTTAAAATTTTAGTAAAAAATATGTTAATAAAAAAATATTTTTAAATTAAAAAACTTTTTTCAATAAAACAGCTTTTATAATAAAGAAGTGAATTTAAATTTAAACTTTTTTTGTTAGTTTAATTTTTTTTTGCAAATCTTAAACTGTTTATTTTTTAAATAAAACGCTTTTAATTTTAAATTATAACCTTTTTAACATAAAGCATTTTTTTTTTGTTTATAAAAGAAGCTTTTTAAAAAAAAGTTATTTAAATAAAAATCTTTTTAATTCAAAAAGCTTCTAAATTAATTTAAAATGCCTTTTTTATTTAAAAAAATAGTTTAAAATTTGCTTTTATTTAAATTTAAGACTTTAGAAAAAAGCTTTTAAAAATAAGAAATCTTTTAAATTTTAATAAACACCATTCTATTTTTTTTAAGTAAAGTATTTTTTTTTTGTTAAAAAAGAAGCTTTTTTAAAAAAGTTGTTTAAGTAAAAAGCTTTTAAATAGAATAGTAAATATCTATTAATTTAAAATGCTCTGTTTAATAAAAAATTCAAGTTTGAAATTTTCTCTTTATTTAGAATTAAAAGACTTTTACAATAAGCTTTTCAAAATAAAAAATCTTTTAAAATTTTAATAAAAACTGTTTTTTTAATAAAGAAAGTTTCTTTTAAAATATTTTTTTTTATATCCTCCAACCACAGTATGGGCACAGACTATAAACAGACTCGACAGTAGAGTTTTATGAGAAAAAAATGGGGAAAAACTAAGCGATTTTAGGAGAAAACAGAGCGGTTTTTAGCCCGTTTTACGTTAGCATGGCAACACTTCCTACGACTTAGGAGTGAGTGAAACAACAAAAACCGATCTGGCATCTATTTTTCTTATGGCGCGTTATATTAGTTTTCTCTTTCTAACCTAATTCGTAGAATAATTTGAAAATATTAATCATATGGTTCAGAACTATTTTTTTGACACCTGTCACTTATGTCGAGTCTGTATTAGTCTGTGGTATGGGGGTATACTCACTTTGTCATTCCGTGTGTAACGAATAGAAATATCGGTCGGGTACCCCAAAAAGTATATATATTATTGATCTATGATCGCTTATAACTCATTCTATAAATGTCCGTCCGTCCGTCTGTATAAAGCACGATTCAGTCCAAAATAAAAGAGATAGACTCCTAAAAATTGGCACAAATGTGTCTCATAGTCATAGGCCGGTTAAGTTCGGAAATGGGTAAATTCGGATAAGGGGCAAAAAGTTCCCCCTTAAGGAACTAAAAAAACCTCTATAAAAACGCAATTTTTTACAGCTTTTTTGCATTTTTGTTAAGCAAATGAAACCTTTTTATGTCAGAAGAAGTTAAAAGTCATACAGTTAGACCCCAGAGGCCGGAGGGCTACAAAATATTGTTTTTTTTGCCCCGCCCCCTTTTGTAGGCGTGGATTAAAAAAAACATAAAAATTATGAGAAAATGATATAACTAAAGTTCAAAAAGCATTATAAATAATTTAGTAAACATTTATCGCGTTAGGGAAGGTATCCCCCAGCACCCTACAGAGCCCCTCCCCAAAAACGACTCTGACATTTTTTTATATGTACTTGAACATGTTGGAAGGTATCAAAGATTCGGCACAGCCGAATTTAACACTCTCACTTGTTTTAATTAAAAGCTTTTAAATTTTAATAAAAAGCTTTTTTTTTTAAAATATTATTTAGTTAAAAAGGCTTTTTAAATAGCTTTTAGGATAAAGCTTTTTTTGCTTCGTTTAAGTTCAAAAAATGCTCAAAATCTAAAATTAAAAAAATCTAAAATTGTTTTTTTTTTTTTTAAATTTAAAGTACTTTTAAATTACTTAAAATTTTTTTGAATGAATTTTGTAACTAAAATCTTTAAAATAGTTTTAAGATAATTTTTTTCCCAGAAAGTAAATATTTTTTAAAATAAATTATACACACCAATCATTGGAAAAAAACCCTTCAAACAATATGATTGCCTTTCAATAGAAAATCTAAATATTTCATTACTATAGCGTTTTTTATATCACCAAGTGTATAAATATATGTATGAAATGGCACACAATTTTCAAAAAAAAAAATATATTTTTTCCTAATTAGTCGGTATATTATAGTAAACTTTTTGTTTAAACTATTAATAATACACTGGTATTTAAAAAAGGAAATTGTTATTTTAATTTTTTTTTTGTTATTCTACGATAGATGGCGGTATCGTCGTTCTTATTTTGTTTTATTAAACATGTATATTAAACTTACTTTTTAAAGAGGTTGTTAAATGTTTTATAAATATGTTTTTTTGTTGTTGTATATAATAATATATTTATATATAAATTGAAAAATTCCTGAGACATTTTACAGATATGTGCAAAAAATTTGTGTTATATTTTCAAAGTTATTTACTAAAAATAAAATTATAAAAAAAAAAGTTTTTTTTAAAAAAATTTTGAGCTTTTTCTTCAATACCTGAATAAGTTTTTAATTAATTACATTTTGTTTTATATAAATAAAAAAGGAAACTTTTTTTTTAATAAAAAATCTATAAAATGTTAATATTTGCTTCTTTTTTTGTATTCCTTATAATGATTAAATCAGTGAATTTGTAATTTATTTACAATATTTTATTTAAGCTTTTTTTTTGTAAAATTTCAAAATTTTTTTGTTTTGCTTTTTGTTTGTGTGTGTTTTAATCATGACATTTGTACTTCACTGGTGAAAATCACTGAGTTTTTTTTTGTTGTTTTTATTAAAAAAAATATTTGTTTAAAATATTTTCTTTTCATAAGTTATTTTTTTTAAGAAGTATATTTTTTGCATAAAATGTTGTAAATATTTCCCTGATGTAATTATACTTGTTTGTTGTGTTAAAAGCTTAAAATTAAGTAATAATTTCATTAAATGTTAATTTATTCATTTTAGTTTCGAAACCTTTAAGTTCGAAATTTATTAATATATAAGTTATGTTGGAATATGATTTTTTAGAGAATTTCGAATTTTTTTTGTCATTATTTTTTGTTTTTAAAAGACGGATTAACGAAAAAAACTTAACAAATTATAAGAAAAAAAATTATAAAAAAATGTTTGAATGAATTCTATGTTAAAAACGATTTTAAAAGAAACTTTACAAAGATTAAAAAAACAGCATAATTTTTAAAATAAAATTAATTTATATTTATTTACTTAAAGAAAATTGCGTATACGCTTTGATATGTATAGCGGAAGTTAAACTATATGATTAAAGAGAAAAAAGCTTGTTATTGAAAAAGGAGCTAACATTCCCAAGGCTCTATGTTTAACAAAAGCTCTTTAAGTTAAGAAGCGCAATAATTATAATTATGTCGTTTTTAATAAAAAGCTAGAAAGACAGCTTAAAAAAGCTTTTGAGTACTTTATTAAATACTTTTTTCTGTTTTTTAACCAAGAATTTTAAGATAATTGCGTAAAATGAGCTTGTTGATAAAATATAAAAAAGCTTTTGTTTTAAATTAATTATTTATGACAGAGAAAGCTTAATCACAATTTTCTTACAATTTCTATAAAAACAGAAAACTTTACAATTGGAGACATTAGCAAGTCCAGCTAACGATTTTCAAAAGTAGACTATAAGCTTTTATTACTTTTGGTTTTAAAGTTTTTTGTCGCCTTGAAGTTTATTGTTTTTTTTTTTAAATTTAACATATTAAAAGTTTTACAATTATGAGTGCTATATGTTTTAAAAGCTTTTTGTTAAAATTTAAATAAATATTTAAAAGAAAACTTTTTAATGTTAATATAGCTTTTCTGGTCTATGATCAGATTGTATTCATCATGTTCAAAAAAAGCTTTTTCTTTTTTAACTCAACATTTATGACATAATGTGCTTACAACTTTCTATGAAAAAGCTTTATAATTGGGGACATAAACAAGACAAGCTTACGATTTTCAAAAATAGATTTCAAACTTTTTTAATTTTTGGCATTTAAGCTTTTTTGGTCACCTTGAAGTTTATTGTTTTTTAAAAGCTTTTGCTTAATTTTTGTTAAAATTTGAACAAAGAGTTCAAAAAAAAAAAAACTTTTTATTGGGAATTACTAAATAGCTTTTTCTGGTCTAAGATGAGCTTGTTTACATTATGTTAAAAAAAACTTATTTTTTTACTTAAAAATTATGACAGTGAAAGCTTTAGTATATAGTTAATAATGTGTTGACAACTTTCTATAAAAAAGCTTTATAATTGGGAACATAAGCAAGTCCAGCTTACGATTTTCAAAAATAGATTTCAAGCTTTTTTCTCTTTTTGGCGTTTAAATTTTTTTTGCCACCTGAAAGTTTATTGTTTTTTTTTTTTATATTACAAATTAAAAGTTTTATGCTGCTTTTTTCCTCCTTAAAAAAGTTTCCTTATTTTTTTCGTTAACATAAATTTAACAAAAAAAAGTCCTTCATTCTCTTCCTTTTTTTTACAGCCTGAACTTTTTTTCAAAGAGTGACCAGGCTTTCTTAAACAAAACTTATATAGTAGAACTTATTACAAAAAGAAATTATTAATAACTTAAATTTATATAAATAGATATTAAGGAAAATAATCTAAAAAAATACCATAAACAAAACCTTTTCAAAACTTAAACTGTATTTACAAATATGAAGAGGTTTTTCATTTCAAAAATATATTGTTAAATCAATAAATATGCTAACAAAAGTTTATTTTTCATTACTTTTCGTATGAATGCATTTTTTTTTTCATTTCAAATATTGCACGGACAACAAATGATCAGAATTTTGAAATTCGAGATCATTGCTGTAGTTTGTTTTTCAACTAAAGATGATTTATGTTAAAAATTGACATTGTTTTCTGATTTCTCTGTTGTTTGTAGTAATTCTCTAAAAAATTGCATTCCATAATAAATCCTATTGGATGCCTGGTGGTGGTTGACCCAACTCACTGCTGAAATCAAACATAGCAGTTCTTTGATGCGTTAAAGCATGATGATGATGATGGTGGTGATGATGTGGAGGTACTAAAACATTTTTCATAGACGTCTTTAAGAGCCTTTTTAGCATACCACTTGAACCCCGATGTTGCAGACTTTTATGAGTGGTTAGGGAATTTTTGGTGCGATAACGTCTATTGCAAAATTCACACACATACAGGGTGTCGGATTGTTCATGTTTGTCTTGAAAGTGCCGTTTTAATGAATAATAGCAGGAGAATGTACGTCTACAATAGGGACATTCTTGGGGTTCATTAATGCCACCACTGGTGGGCGGTGGCATACGTAAAGGCATTTGAGGATTGTTGTTAGAGGACGTTATACCTGAGGATCCTCCACTACCAGGTCTAGGTGGTGAGGGATGTAAATTAAAAGGACCGCCACCATTATTTAAATTGCTGTTGTTGTTGCTGCAAATCATTGAACCCAGCGATGAAGTTGGAGAAGTCATTGCTGTGGGTGGTGATGGTGGTGCTGAGGTAGAACTGGTCGGAGAAGAGTTTGTCGAACGTATAGTAATATGAGGTCCTATTTTTGTGTTTTTTTTTTGGAAAGAAATAAAAAGAAGAAATATTATTTATTTTTTTTCTTTTTATGTTTTAGGGAAAAAATTAAACTCAAAAGTAATAAAAAGTGCTGGTTGAAAGTGAAAAATGAGAAAAATTAAATGAATAAAGAATGAAAAAAGATATGGAAAGTAAAGAACCATAGTTAAATTAAAAAAAAAGCTTTTGAAACATGGCTTGATTGAGATTTTTCAATTAAATTTTAGTTAGAATTCAAACGATTAAATTTTATGAAAACAATTTCCTGAAATATGAAAAATTTCATAAATTCTGTAAGATATATAATTTTCTAGCTTAAGCTAGAGAAAAAATATTTAAATAATAAAATTTACAAATTTTATGATATTAAACAGAAATGTGTTTATAAAAAAGCTTTTATAAGCCCGTGTATAGATTGTCTGATATACTCATATCTGATCTGTTCATATTAAATTAAATATAATTTTATCTGCTTAGATTTGGCAGATCTCAAATTTTGTCCGCATTTTCGGGATATGATCTGATCCTGTCAAGAGCAGATAAAGAAAATTCGATATCAAGCAGATCTGATCAGATACAATAATAATTAATTAGATATGTATAACTAGATCAGTTATGAATACATCACACCAGATCTAATCTATTTTTTACACGTGCTTTTATTTTAAAATCTCATTATATATGTATGTTCTTAACGAAGTTTTATATATTTTTAAAGATAATTTCTCAAACCTGTCTTGTAAAGCTTTTTTTTTGTCTTTAACTATAGCAAAGACTAAGCGATCATAATTAAATTTGTTGTATTGTTTTAAACAATTTAAGAGTTTATTATTTTATATAATATTTTTAAATAACAGATAAAGTTTACTTTTTTGTATTTTAAAATTTAAATTAGATAAAAACGCGTCTAAAATTGTTTTTGTTTAAGGAATAGTTTGTTTAAAAAGAGAGAAAAAAAAAAATCAAAGAAAGTTTTTTTTTTTTTCTAAAGCGATAGTAAAAATCTACAAATGTTTTATTTTAAAAATTTACTTCTTGTTTTTTTTTTTTGTAAAATTACCAAATTCTAAGTATTTGTTCCTTTAAGCATGCTGAACAAATATTTAAAATTGGTTTATTTTCAGGGTATTTTTATACAGTTTTTCATATATATTTTCCAACTTATGTTACAATTTTTTTATTAATAATTATGTACAACTACTTTACAAAATATACAAATAAAAAGACATGCTTAAATACTAAATACCATGCTCCCTTAAATGATTAAAAGTTAAGGACTAAATACAAAAAGCGACAAAAGCAAAATATGTACATTTAAAAAGCAATTAAAAATAAATCATATAAAAAGTTATAAGCAAATAATTATAAAAAAATTAAAAAAAAAAGAAATGACTTACCAAAATGATAAAAAAATAATGATTTAAAATTGCAGTTTATTGATATATTTCTGACTAGAGTTAAATATGAATGAAACTAATAAGAAAATTAAAATAATTGAAAAACAAGTTTTAAAAGCTCGTTTTTGGTTTGTTTTAAAATAGAGAGTGTGATAGAGAGAGAAAGAGAGGAATGAGAGAACAGCAGCTACCCTTAAAAAACAATAGAGATGATAATAATCAACAATTGGCTGAGAGCTTTTTTTAATATAGCTGAACACAATTTGAGAGCGAAAGCTTTTTACAAAGAAAATACTTATGTTGTCTTATTGTTGGTAAATAAAAAAAAAATTATTTATAACTTTTTATCAAAAGAAATAGGCACATATAGACCTTGTTGTCCTAAAGTCTCGATTAAACAAACTTTAGTTTATTTGGAATTAAAATAAAATTTTCAGAAATTTTTGTATTGTTTTATATTACCCTGAGGTGGGCGCCAATAAGACTATGTGAGTCTTTTCAAAGTGTTTTGTACAATAAAAGCTTGTTTTAAAATTTAAATATTTTACAAACTAGATTTTTATACAATGATTGAAAGGATGGTACATACTTCCATAAATATAGAAATTTACATAAACAAATATTTTCTTTTTTGATAAAAGCTTTAAGTAAAAATGTTATTGAAGAAGCTTTTTTAAAACTCTTTATGTTTAGAAAAACTTAAAAAAATATATTTAATCTTCTAATCTTCTTATTTTCAAAAAGCTTTATTTAAAAAAAAAAAAAAAAAAAAAAAAACTTTCTTAAGTTTTTTTTTTATAAAAACGGTCTTTACATTAAGAAAAAGCTAAAACAATTTTAACAATATTCTTTGTTTTTTATTTTTCAAAAAGCTTTAAAAAAATATTAGTATTGAAAAAGCTTTTTTCTAAATTTTTTTATAAAAATATTATTTTTATTTAGAAAAAGCGTTTGCTTAATCATTTTATATGTAAATTGTAAAAATGTTATTGAAAAGCTTTTTTAGAAGTCTTTATTAAAATGTTCCGTATATTTAGAAAAATAAAAAAAAAACGTAAAGATAAAGCTAAAACAATTTTCTACAATTTTAATTTTTTTAAAAAGCTTTATAAAAAAAATATTGAAAAAGCTTTTTTCTTGTTTTAAAGAAATTATAGGTAGAAAAGCTTAAAATTTGTTTTTTTAATCATCCTAAATGTAAAAAAGAAAAAGCTTTCACCTCCTGTTTATCGCACTATAATATAAAAAGCTCTCATTTCATTATTATCCAGATGTAGCAATTATTGAAGCAATATTTTCTATAATTGTTGAAAAAGTATGAGTAAAAGTTTGTAACTAAAATCTGTATTTCATAAAAATTACTAAATTCTGTAAGCAGTTTTAAAAAGTATGATATTAACAATTGTTGTAGTTTATGTAAACTATTTATTAGAAATGTTTTTTATTTTTTTTATTATATATACTTACATCTCTAAGTGAAAGCGAAAATATTTAGTATATGATATGAAGAATGCATATGGGCATTTGGTTTTCTACTAATGATTTGAAATCACTCCAATATGGTCAAAAAATATAGCAAAGGTATCTACAAGATTATATAGATTTTTATTTTATTTAACGAGAGAAAATCGAGAGCATGTCTACCAGAGATATATGACTAATATACAAAAGTGTTGTGTTCTATAGAATCGGCAAAATGTAGTAGTTAGAAAGAGTGACAGTGAGAGAGATTTTATGATTTTTTTTCACAATGTATTTAAGAGGCCGGGAGAGAGTCAATAAACAAAGAGAGAGAGTGAGAGTTTAGGTTAGAGTGATATAGAGAGTCAGTGAGTTTTTTTTTTTTGATTGAGCAATTTAGACTAACTACGTCATCTAAAGGCTTTAGAGCTTTTTTGTAAAGAAAAAGCTTAAAGTTAGTTTTTTGATTTAATGAATTAAGAGTGATCCTCACCTCGTCTCTCATTGGTTAACAGGATATAGACAATTTATATTTGTGTGATCCTCTAAAAATGCTTAATAAATTTTTTTTATTACCACTCAGATGTTTTATGTGTATTTTTTATTGAAAGCTTTTAAACTCCACTGATGAAATCCCACATTTATAAAACGTATTTAAAAGAAAATGAGTCCTTGATTAAAAAAGTTTAAGTTAGTTATAGTCCTAGTTGCTTATATAAATTGACTACGTTAAGAGGTAAAAAGTAGAAGGCCACAGACAGTTAAATGGTCCATAAGATTAAGGTTTTTAGGTGAATTTTTGTTTTCTTCGATTCTTTTTGTTTTTGATTCAAAAGTTAACAAAATATTTTTGTTAAATTGTCTTATGTTGTATTATAGAAATTTTTATAAAATGTAACATCTAATTAAGCTAAATGTCTTGTCGTCTACTAGTATGTATAGGTAAAATATGCTTTTGTATAAGTATATATAGTATAGTATGTAAATGTATATGTATATCACTACTTTAGTTATGGCATTGCTTTTAGTTGTGTATGTATTCATGTAATTGTATTTGTTGTCTTTAGGTCGTTTTTAAATGATATAAATAATAATCATATAAACTTGTCATCATATGTCTTTGTTGTTGCTTATTTTGTTCATGTTGCTGATGAGGAGAAGGAGAATGTTGTGGAGGATGTGGAGAATGTTGCTGAGGAAGATGGTTATTGTGATCTCCTCTGGAGGGTTGAAGAGATATTTTACAATTACTATTATTGTTATTTATACAAAACTGACATGACGTAGAGTCATGCAGCTTTTGATTTCAGATCGTATTATTATACTGGGTATATAGTTTAATGTCTTTCATTTCCATTTCACCGGGTCGTGATTTGTGATAAGTATAAATGTGGGTCATCAGGGAGTTACGCGAGCAATAGACTCTTTCGCAGATGATACAACGGTATTCCTCTTGGCGTACGGCATGTTTATCGGCAATGTGACGTTTGAGCGAAGCTTTTGAGCAAAGAAGCTTACCACATAGTTGGCATGAGAAGAGTTTCTTAGGCGAATTTCCTGCAATTGTGTTTATATATAGCAAAAAGGTTATAACGAATTTATTTTTTTTTTGCTGAGTTTTTTTTTTTAATATACCATTAACAAAAAAAAATGAATAAAATATATGGTTTATAATTGCTAGAGAGAGAGAGAGAAAGACATATAATGACACTGAGAGTGTGAGACAGGTTAATAGAGAGGTATAGAGTTTATAAAGAGGTAATATTAAATAAAAGCTTTATAATTATTTTAAATGCAAGACATATACAAATTGTTTTATTGTTAACAATTGTATCCCTTTAATGCAACACCATGTTTTTTTGTTGAAGAACGATCCTTAATAATAACCACACATTATTAAAAAAAAAAAATTTATCACAGCAAATATGATATTTTTAATGAATTAGATGACTTTTGTAGAGAGTGAGCGAAGTAAAAGTTTGTTGTAAATATAAAAGCTTTTAAAGATGTATTGAAAACTTTTTTAATCCCTCGGTGTAAACAGTAAGACCATAAAGTAAGAAAAAGATAAAAAGACTTTTAATATGCAACACTAGAGCATTTTGTTTAAAGTTTTAAATTTCCCAAGTGTCTGGGCAATTTTTTGTTCTCCTAGGCCTAAAGCTTTGTGGTACAAAATTTTGGCGATGCAACTCAAAGTTGCTTTTAAAATTATTTTAAGAAATAATTAAAAATTTTAAAGGTCGAAAACAGCAATTTTTTTAAGTTAAAGTTTTTGTATAGTAAATATTTCCTACTTTAGGGCCCTACACTGAAAAAAAAGACATAACTAAAATTAAGGAAAAAATGTCTTTGAAAATTTATCATGAATTTTCCTTAAATTTAGTAAAATTTAACTAAAAAATGAGAAATTTTCCTAACTATGAGGAAAAAAATTTAGTTCATTTACTTATAAGTAGTTCAAACTTTTCTTTAAATGGAATTTTTAAATATTAGGAAAAAAATTCTTACTGCCAAAGAAATTTTCCACAAATCTAAGAAACGTATCTTTATGTTTAAGACATATTTCTTAAAAAACAATTTAGTTTAAGTTTAGTTAAAATTTACTAAAAAAAACGGCATCGTATTTCTCTTCTTTGAATTGAGGAAGTGTATTTCTTAGAATTTAGTTAATAACTTCTGAAAATTTAGTAAATAACTTCTTAAAATTTAGTTAAAAATTCAAAATGGCGATATCTTGAAAACTAAGCGAGATAGAGCGAAACGGACGAAATTTTCAAAAGAAAGACAACAAAGAAAAATATGGAATAGCCTAGCTCTGCATATCTGTCGGGGTCTCAAGACCCTAAATTTAGATCTAAAATTTGAAATTCCCGAGATTTTATATATGCACATATCTCGGTAAATACTGCCAACACGAGAAAAGGTCCAACGGCGTTTTTGTAGCTCTTGACTCGTAGAACACTTCCGCAAAATACCCGAAAGCCCTCCGATTAATAGTTTTTGAGATATCCAGTTTTTAAGATTCTCAAGACCCTTTCAGACCCCTTATTACCGTATCTCAAAAACTAAGCAAGTTAGAGCGAAACGGACACAAGTTTTGGTTCAAAATCTATAGGGACCCTTAAAGGACCCAACGGAGTCTCGAGGTAAATGGGGTCCGAACCCATGGGTCCAGGGTCTAGATCCAATCTATTTCTAAAATGTGAAGTATAATTTTTCTCATTTTCTAGTTAAAATTGGCTTAAAAATAAGTAACTTTGTTTTCCTTATTTTTGGGAAAATTATGAACTTAAACCAAGAAAAAAAATCTTTGGAGCCAAATCATTCCCTCTTTTTCTCAAAATTTAGTTAATTTTCCCAGATTTTAGTTCACTTTTTTTTTTGAGTGTAGAGGTGCCCTTATATTTGGGAGCCAGCGTTAGACTTAAGCTCAAAATTACGTATAACCGGTATAAATTTCGCAGCAATCGGAAAGACCGAATTATTAAAAATAAACCACCGGCACCGTTGCGTATGATTGTTATTTAAATACAATTCCAAAATTAAGTATACGCCTATTATATACAGTTTTTAAGTAATTATAATTATAACAGTTGTTTTTGTTGTAGCAGTGTGTTATTAATTTTGATGCGATCACCACGAATATCAAACATTTTTTTTAAATCTGTCAAACAGTTTTCGAGATGTCGCTATTTAAAATTTGACAAAAATGGCGACTTTTTCCTATGTTAAAGATTTTTTCATAGAGCAGAAGACGAACTTTCATTTAAACTTGATTTGAATTCTGCGAATCTCAAATCCGACCTTTTTAACCCGTGGAAGCCTTGGACTAAAATTTTGCATATTTGGAAAACTTTCGGAAAATTCAAAACTTTGATCGAAAGACTGGTTAAAAGGAACTGATTTGGAGCAAATTAATATTAAATGAAAGTTTATCCCGAGCTTTATAAAAGGATCAGTGAAAAAAATAAAGATTTTTTTTAAATATGCTTGGAATTTTTTTTGGGAAAGTTCAAATGGCGATATCTCGAAAACCGTTGCATTTGCCAATTTAAAATCCCGATTTCTTGAAAACCTTTTGACCGATTTTATTTATTTTTTGGTATTCGTGTTCAGTTCATAAAAATAACTAAATATGATGTGTCGCAGACATATATTTAAATTTTTTTTTTTTTTCAAGTTTTCAAAAATCCGAAACTTTGATCGCCGTGGTGCCTGAACCGGGTTTATTCAATCCGATTGTCTCTAAATTTGCACCACACAAGTTTTAGGCCAAAGAAAATAAAAAATTGCCCGGACGTTTAAAATTTGAAAAAAAGCTTGTTTGCCATACAAAAAATTCCGGTCTAATGCTACACAATTATTTTGTGCTTTGTCAAAACCGGCGAGCTTAATGTATTATTTTGTTATAAGCTGCGCCACATAAGTGAATACCATCGTGCAACAAAAATGAATGTGGTAGTTATAAATAACTTTAAAGCTTTATTTCATAATAAACAGTGATGTATTTTTTGTTAACTTTTTTTAATTGAGAACACCCCTTAATATATGCAACAAAAAACTATCAAGTACTTTAAAAATAAAAACTTGCAATTTTCCAAAAAAAAGATTTCGTAAGAAATGTACTAGAAAAATTTCTTGTAATTTATAAATTTGTTCAAAATTCTCTTCTGGTGAAAATTGAAAAAATTCCAGAGAATTTAGTAAAAATTACAGGAAAAAATATCAAATTTACAAAAAAAAAAAATATATACCTATATTAATTAATTTTAATTTTTTTTATTTAAAAATTATGAATTTTTTTTTGATGAACATTACAATAAAACCCTTAAAATATTACAAGAAATTTTGCTAATACAATTTCTTCAAGAGCTGATAGCGATCGAAATTCTACTCGAACGTGCGATTTTTCAATTTTTCTTTTTGCCCAAAATTATGCTTTGATTAATACAATTTTGATTACTGATTACTTTGATTAATGCAATTTTTCACATTTTTCTTTTTGCCAAAAATTATGCTTTGATTAATACAAGCTTTTTTTATGTTCTTGTTTTATGTTGATGAAAATTACAATAAAAACGTTAAAATATTACAAGAAATTTTGCAAGTACAATTTTTTCAAGAGTCGATAGCGATCGAAATTTTACTCGAACGTACGATTTTCCAATTTTTCTTTTTGCCTAAAATTATGCTTTGATTAATACAAGCTTTTTTATATTTTGTTCATGATTTATGTTTTAGTGTTGTAAAAAAAACTCGTAAAAAGCTTATATTTATCAAAACATCATTTTAGGCATACAGAAAAATTGAAAAATCGCACGTTCGAGTAAAATTTCGATTGCTACCGGCTCCGAGAATTAGCACCCTGCCCCCTAAAATTACGGAAAAAAGTAAAAATATATTTTATTAAAAATAGATCGCAACAATAAATAGTTCTGAATAAGAATAATTTCCCTTTTGTGCTTGATTATTTTTTGTTGCATATTTTAGGGGGACTTAATTTATTTAAAAAAATACTTAAAAAACTACCCAGCGTACATTTGGACTCCCAAAAGATTTATAAAATAGTCTTTAGACACTCAGAAAACATATCAATACGAATGTTTTTTTCCTTTTAAAATGGTCCCTCTTTCTGGGCGCTCTTTATGACTCATAAAAGACGCTGAAAAATAAATATTCTTATTCTTTTCTAAGTCATTTTGGACACTTTTATGAATGTTAAAAAAAATATTAAGTTTTTCAAATGTTCATAAATAATAGTCAAAGTTAAATCTTTTAGGACTCTGACAAAAAAAAATATTCATATTTTGGAGCCTTAAAAGAGTCATAATTTATGAGGGCTCAGAAAATTGTACACAGGAAAGCCTCAAATATTCCATTTCTTGTGTTTTTGTAGTTGTTTTATATAAAAAATTATGATTTTTAAATTCGTTTGAAATAAATTTCAAAAGTTTTTAGAAAGCCCCTACACTCAAAAGAAAAACTCTGTCAAAAAATCTGTGAAACGACTTTCAATTTGAATTAGCAATCTTTTAGCAGATTGTTCTGCTGAGAAGGATATTTTTACTAAAATCTCTGTCATTCAGTTTAAGAAAATAACAGACATTTTACTATGTTTATACTGATTTTGTTTGCTGAATTTCATTATTTTTCCAAGAAATTTTTTTATATAAAAAAAAAGCAGAACAGATTGTTCTGCTGAAATCAGCAGATTGCTCTGCTGAAATCAGCAGATTGTTCTGCTGAAATCAGCGGATTATTCTGCTCAAATCAGCAGATTGTTCTGCTAAAATCAGCAGATTTTTCTGCTAAAATCAGCAGACATTTCTGCTAAAATCAGATTTCTCTGCTGTCGAACAACAATACTAGACAACAAGCTTCCGTAGCGTAGTGGTTAAGAAGTGTACTTTCAAATCGGAAGGTGGCGAGTTCGATGCTGGCTGGCGCCGTATGTTTTTTTTTTCTTGTTATATTTATTCACCTCTTATGACAGATATTTAGCAAACCGTGTCTGATAAAATCAGCAGATTTCTCATATGGCTCAAAATGGGTGTATTTTCAGCAGATTTTTCTGCTGATTGGACAGAAAATTTATTTTGAGTGTACAAAATGTCAAGAAAGATATATAAAATAATATGAAATAATAGGTCTATTCGATTACCCAAATTTCTTACTATTTTTTACTACAACTGGAATGTCTTGTTTACTTTTTGTATTGAAAATATCCAGCTGTAGTAAAATGAGTAAAAAATAGTAGATTGTGGTAAGGTAATCGAATAGACCTAAGATGTAATAATAAAATATGAAACAAATTAAAAACTTTCCAGTTTTCTATTTTAAGCTAATTTTAAAGCTTGGTGATTCTAAAAATTTTCCATAATGTACTAAATAAGATTTCAATCATGGAAAAAGCTTTAAAGCTTAGGAAAAACCCGAAATACAGAACCCAGAAATTAATATCAAGTACCCATTCAATGTCATTAGTAAGGTATTGTACATGGGTGCGTATGTTATTAATTGCTAGATATGACCATGATAAAAAGCTTTTTCGTAATATTGTTTTTATTCAAACAAGAATATTATCTAAAGCTTAAAAGCTCCCAATTATATTAAAAGCAACAGAAGAGTTTGTACTAATTATAAAGCTATAAAGCTCGTTTTCGTAAGCTTTCCCATAGTTAATACATGTAAAAGCAATGTTTCGATGAAGTTATGAACGTGAAAAATTAAACAATTAATTCTATTTTTTTTCTTCATGTTTTTTTTATTGTTTATATTTAAATAATAACTTTCAATTATGTTTATTTTACGAAAATATGTTTGTTATTTTTATAAATAAATTGTTTTTTTGTTTTTGTCAAAAAAAAAAATTATTAAAATCATTATACTTAATGAATTGTTTTGTAGTTTTTCTTTTATATGAATCATTAAAAAAAAGTAACTTGTTTCCTTTAAAAGTGTTTAACACTTTATTTTCTTTAAAAAAAATGTATTAAAAAACAATATTTCAAATAAATTGTAACAAAATTTATAAAAAATATTTCATTAATTATAATAATAATTAAAATTACAAACATAAAATGGAAGTGAAAGTGTGTAGTTGTTAATATTTCCTAAAAATATATAGAGCTATTTCATTTAACTGAGCAGTTTGCAATTGTAACAAAAATAAAAAATAATAGACTAAAAAATTAACGACTATAACTTGGTTGATATTTTGTTGTTGAAAACCTTAACAATTTATTTTTGTTTCAGGTTTTTCATCTATTGTTTTTTTACTTTGGGGGACTTTTTCTTCATATTTTCTGAGTACATACATATGGAGTTTTATGGTTATTTGTTAAATGTAGTATAATTATTATTTTTGTTTTCTCTTGTATTTATAGTTTTCTTTATATTGTATGTCAAAGAATGTAAAATAAATATGTTTATGTTTATTATTTTGTCGATTAAAATTCTCATTTGGTTTATTATTTTTACTATTGTATTTGATTAATGGGTATTAAACATATATGTTTTATTTTATTGTTACTATGTATAGGAGTTTCAAGTTTTTAATTTTTTTTAATATTCAATTAAAAATTATTACTATTTTTTATGTTTTGCTGATAATAGGATACTTTTTTTATTTTAATTTTTTTTTGTATATGTAGATGGAATTAAGTTCGCCTTAAATGTTTTTAAAAATTTGTTTTGAACTAAAACTTTCAAAAAATTTATATATTTTTTATGAAAGCAATTTTTAAATTTTTTTCTCTTGATGGAATTATTTTTATTTATGCTAATTTTACTTTTAAGAAGCAGAACACAAGACGAACTTTGGTTATATTTCAAATTATTCATATATTTTGAACAAAGGATATTTGATACACGTTTAGTTTAATTTTGGAACATGGAGTAAAATTAGTTTGAATCGTAGTTAAGGCAAACTAGGTTTAAACTAGGATTATAATTAACAGTTTAAGATTCAAAGTAGAGTAGAATAGCAGATTTATAATAAAAAGTGTAGCAGAAACTAGCTGTTCTTACATATTTACCTTATTAAATAGTAGGGCGACCGTGGCAAGATATGCAAAAAAAAAAAACAAAGCCTAAACATGCAAATTTTTTACATGTAAAATCATGTAAATATTTTATGCTTTGTTGGAACTTTTACTTAGCACCAAAATTGCATATGCGTTCTTTCAAAAATGGCAGAAAATCAAAATCGTTTTCGCCTGTCCTGCCATAAAAATTGGCGTACAGGCCAAAAATATTTTAAAATTGTGTAACAAATTGCAGAAGTCGACCTTGACTTTTTTAATTTAATTTCTCTACGCCAAAAATATAATTTGTAATTTTACAAGAAAAAATTTCATAAAAAATTAAAAAATAAAATTGTTTCGCAAGGATTTTCATGTAGACAAAAATTACAAAAATGTTAGCTTAGTTCTTCAAAGCTGAACTTTTTCCCCTGGTACCATTTTCTCCTTAACGAACTTAACAAGCATATAACCAAAATCAATATTCGTGCCAAACTGCAGGGGTCTAGCTCTATTGGTTTGGACTGCGTCGTGACTTCCACAGACTGGCGGACATCGCTGGAATGTCTTATAATTGATCATGAATCAACAAGATATAAGTTGACACTGTTTTCTTTTTTGAGTGTAGTGCTAACAACTAAATTTATCAATAAAGTTAAAAGCCATAAAAGTTCAATCTTTTTTTAAAGCTTTTAAAAGTTTCTGGCATATCAAGGTTATATATTCCAAAATGGTACAAGCGTCACAAATGGTGTCCCCCACAGCCCCCGCCAATGGCCCCCCCCAAAAAACGCCCCTGCATTTTTTAACATGTTGGAGGATATAAAAGATTCGGCACAGCCAAACTTAACACTTTAGCTTGTTTTTACTTTAAAAAAATAAATTTTCAAAGTTTTTTTTGGAACTTCGAAAATTTTTTAACAAAAATTTTCGTGACTTAGAAAATTTTTCAAAAAATCATTTTTGATGATTTTGTACTTCAAAAATTTAAAAACTTTATTCGGAACTTCGAAATTTTTTTTGTTTAAAAAAAAAATTTTGAATATTTTTTATACCCTCCAACCACAGTATGGGGGTATACTCACTTTGTCATTCCGTTTGTAACGTAATATCGGTCGGGGACCCCATAAAGTGTATATATTATTGATCCATGATCGATTCTAAGACATTCTGTGAATGTCCGTCCGTCCGTCTGTCTGTAGATGGCACGATACAGTCCAAAATAAAAGAGCTAGCCTCCTGCAATTTGGCATGAATATATCTTATGGTCCTAGGCAGGTTTAATTCGTAAATGGGCAAAATCGGCTAAGGGGGAAAAAAGTTCCTTCTTGAAGAACTGAACCAACCTTTGTAAAAATACACTTTTTTTACATGTTTTTTGTATTTTTGTTAAATAAATGAAACATTTGTTATATTTATCGGGATGGGAAGGTGCTTTCAACGTCCCCCACTGACCCCCATCCCCCCCGAAAAACAAACGCCCCTGACAATTTCTTTTTTTAATTTTTTACTTGTTTTTTTCTAATACGCAGTAAAAAATTGTATCCAGGACCGGGAAAAATTTTCAAAAATACTTCCGGGGCTAAGAAAAATTTTCTAAATTTGTTAAATAATATAAGATAAGTATTTTGGAGACAGTTTACTGATAATTCAAATTTTCAGCTGTCACGTGATAAGCATTTTAAGACATTTTAGTAATAAGTCCCGTTTTTACATATCGCGGAGTAGGTGATTTCGGCCCGTCCGAAAACCTTGGAGAATTAAAAACTTTAAAATCGCAATACATGTTAGACATCTTTTAACAAGAAAATGCTTTCCATTTTTCTCTCCATAGTAAAAGCTTTTAAAATTTTAAAGCTTTCAAAATGGCTTTTATGTTTTTTATCCAACAACAACATTCGAAACTTTTATTACTATTTTAAAGGTATTAAAGCTTAGCTTTTAAACAAAAAAAGTTTCTTTTACTTCTCTTTAAGTTAACTTTCAAAAAAAACTTTAAAGTTCATTTTAAATTACAGTTATGAGCTTTTTTTAAAACAAACATTTTCTCCAATAAATTTGCAAACAGGAAATGGAGAGTGAGAGAGAGAGAGATATATATATCGTATAAAAGCTTTTAATTTTTAAAAAATTGTGTATCAAAAATCGTTTGTTTTTTTTTGTTCTATTTTATGTTTATTATTTATGTACGTACTGCTGCTGTTTTGAGTCTTGGAGCTATTTTAACATAAATTCCGTTTTTTTCGATTTTAATTTTCTTCCTACCTTCTTTCCTACTTTCCTCACATCTTTCATACTTTCTTTTTGTTTATGTTTAACACTATTGTTTGATTTAAAAAGTTTTATTTAAATTTATGACATACATTTATTAAAAAAAAAATATAGGAATTAAGTTTAAGTTTTATTTTTTTTTAATATGTTTTTGTTTTATAACGGTTAAATAATAGAAAAAAATACTTTAAACAATAATTCTATTGAGAAAAAAAAAAATATTTATAAAAAAACCTATACAATATTTTTGTTTTTGTGTAGTATTTACATATTTAAATTTATTTAGGTAAATTATGAAAAACAAACATTTACATTTAAAAAAATATATATTATAATTAGTAAAAAAAAGTATATTTATATAAAAAACGGCTTAAAATCAAATTAGATGTTTAAAAAAAATTATACAAAATAATAATACTTATATTTTATATTATTTTTCTTTCTATACATACATGAGAATACCATTAAAAAAAATTAAAAAAAGGTATAATTTGTAAATAAAAAAAATTTTGGTATTTCAAAATAAAAATTAAAAAAATAAAAATAATTCAGACTTCTTCTTCGAAAACTTATATTCTCTTTTCATAAAAAAAAGAAAAATATATAGTAAAAATAATTTGGAAATATAAAGAATTATATATATATTTTTTTAATAATATATAATTATAAATTTGGAAAAAAATCAAAGAAAAAAATTTTATTTCTTGCGAAAGTGTAAATAAAAAATTCAGTCTTGTTAACACAAAAATTTTGTTTCTTTGAAAAATTTTGATTTAGTTTTTTTTTTTTACTAAAATAATAAATTTTTTATGCCAATCACATGTTATTTTTTTTAAATTTGGTATTTAATTGCCAAAAAATATATATATAAAAAAATTTTTTGATCTTAAACCTAAAAACTATCAGTCCTTTCGATGCCTAAAAAAAACATAATAATGTTTTTTTTCTTTAATGTGTTACACACAAATCCAAAAATTTAAAATAAAAAAAAAAATATATTAAAATTTTTTTAATTAAAATGAAAAAAAAAAATAATAAAATCTGAAAGATAAAAAATGGGGGTTAAAATACAGTACAAAAGAAAAAAATTTTAAAAGAACAACATTTTGATAAACAAATATGACAAGGGGCTACCATTTTAAGGTCCTTTAAAATTACACGGTGTTCTTATATAAAAATCCGTTATTGATGGAGTGCATAGAGTAAGGAAATACGTTCATTTAGTACTTTTTTTTTTTATAAGCAAATGTGTTGAAAAACTTCAAAATATCCTAACTTTGTTGTTTGACTAAGGATTTTCTATTATTTGGTTTTATTTGACAGATACGAGTCTTAACTCTTAAACAAAACCAAAATATTTAAAATCGGTTGAAAATTGGCTGAGTTACGGTCCTATAAGTTAGCAACAAACACACTTTGTTCAAAAATTTGTTACAATATTTACACTCTAACTTGATGGTGAGTAAAATATGTCTTGTGATATATCATATTTATTAATATTGATGAGCTCAACACGAATATAACAAAAAATTAAAATCGGTCTAACGGTTTTCGGGATATCGCTATTTAAAATTTGCAAAAAATTACAGTTTTTTCCTACGTTTAAGAAATTAAAAAAAAACTCACAATTTCTTTCCTTTAACCCTTTCACAGATCTTAAGACTGTCTTTCATTTAAACTTAATTTGAGGCAAATCCGATCATTTTAACCCGTGGCACCCTTTGATCAAAGTTTTGGATTTTTGGAAAAATTTTAAATTTTGGATTAAAAAAAAAAAATATCTTGCGACACATTTTTATACCCTCCAACTACAGTATGGGGGTATACTCACTTTGTCATTCCGTGTGTAACGCATCGAAATATCGGTCGGGGATCCCATAAAGTATATATATTATTGATCAGTGATCGATTCTAAGACATTCTAGCGATATCCGTCCGTCCGTCTGTCCGTCCGTCCGTCTGTAGTTAACACGATGCAGTCCAAAATAAAAAAGCTAGACCCCTCAAGTTTGGCATAAATATGTCTTATGCTCCTAGGCAGGTTAAGTTCGGAAATGGGCCAAATCGGACCAGGGGGAAAAAAGTTCCCCTTGAAGAACTGAACCAACCTCTTAAAAATGCAAATTTTTTGACGTTTTTTTGTATTTTTGTGAACCAAATGAGACATTTTTATGTTCGTAGAAGTTTATAGTCCTGCACTTAGACCCAGGGGATTAAAAAATGTCGCCTTTTTTAAGGGCGTGGATAAAAAAATAATTTAAATAATTATAAAACTATAACACTTTAGTGCACAAAGCAGACAAAAATGAACCGTTAAACATATACCGTGAGGGCCAAGGAGACACCCCAGCTCACCGACCCCTCCCCCTTCCTTGCCCCCCCCCCCCCTTAAAACAACGCACCTATCAACTTTTTTTACATGTTGGAGGGTATAATAGATTCGGTACAGCCGAATTTAACAAGTGAGAGTCACTTGTTTTTTAATAATTTTGGCTTGCTTACAATTAGTATGAATATCAAACAATTTCTGAAATCAGTAAAGCGCTTTGAGATATTGAAAATTTGAAATTTGTCAAAATTTTTTTTCCAAAAATGGCGGGTTTTTCCTACGTTCAAGTAATTTAAAAAAAAAAATCTAAAAATTTTGTAATACTATTTCATAGAGCTTGAGACAATCTTTTATTTGCTCTTAACTTAGACAAATTAGAACAATTTAACCCATTGCGCCCTTCGATCAAATTTTAGAGTTTTTAGTGAAATTTTCTAAAAAACAAAAACTTTGATCAAATAACGCCACTAGTTAAAATGATCTGATTTGGCTCCGATTAATTTTAAAGGAAAGTTTGTCTCAAGCTCCTAAAAAAAGGCAAGGAAAGAAATTTAAATTTTTAAAGTGTTTTACACAAAAAAAAATTGCACTCAAAAAAAACATGTTTTACACCAATAAACAAGTTTTACTCAAAAACAAGTAGAAAAGTTAAATTCGACTTGGCCGAATCTATGAACACCCTCCACAATGCCCTTTTTAAGTGATAGCAAATTTTCTAACGTGAAAAAAATAAAATTTTTGGTTAGAAATATTTTATTTTGTGTAAAAAAACTTTTTTTTATTAATTTTTGAAAAAAAAAAAAAAATTACTAATTTTTTTTTGAGTGTAAAATTTTTTTTGAGTGCATTTTTTTGTTTGTTTTAGTGTAAAAAAATTTTTGAGTGACAAAAATACCTGTAAAATATTTTTGTGACTTACTAATATTTTTTAAACATGTTTAACGGGTTTTTAACACGTGAATTTAAGGTGAAACTAATCTAAAATTCACGGCTTTGCTTATAACTTTTGAACGACTGGACCGATTTGGCTGAAATTAAAAACGAACCGGACCAGTAAAACGGCAAATATATATGCCACACTTCAGCACCCTCATAATTGTCGTTCGAAAGTTACCGTGTTATTTAACTCGTAAATTCCAGAAAAACCCTTGCCGAAATTCACTCATTTGCTTATAACTTTTGAATCACTATACCGATTTCGCTGGATCGCAATACCAACCTGACCAGGTAAATGACCAACATATATGCCAAACTTCAGGAGCCTTCGTGAAATCTTTCAAAAAGTATCGTTTTTTCAACAGACAGACAGACAGACGGACAGACGGACATCGCTAGATCGTCTTAAAATCGATCAAGGATCATGAATATATATATGTACATTATGGGGTCCTAGACCAATATTTTGAGGTGTTACAAACGGAATGACAAACTTATATATACCCTCTATCACTAGAGTGGAGGGTATAAAAAATTTACACTCATAATTTTTTTTTCTAAATTTTTTTTAGTGTAAATTTTTTCGAGTGTAAATTTTTTTTAGTGTAAAATATTTGTTTGTTGTAATTTTTTTTAATGGATGTAAAATTTTATATTAAAGGGAGAAACTGTTAGTTAAATTTTTATTGTGAAGATTATAAATAAAAAAAAAAAACTCCAAATTTCTTGAAATCCGGAAATCTTAATGGACCGTAGCTCAGCCAATTTTTAACCGATTTTCAAACTTTTTGTTTTGTTTAAGAGGTAAGGTTCATAAATTTCAAACAAAACCAAAACAAAGAAAATCCGTTGTAAAACAACAAAGTTAGGATATTTTGAAGTTGTAGACAAAAACTATAAGTATTTCCTTACTCTGCAGACACCAAGAAAACTTAATTTTTGTATGAGAACCTCTGCATATTTTTTTGTTCACTTTTCTAGCACTGTGTTATCTTTTTAACATACTGTTATATTGGTAACCCTGTTAATGTTAGTTTAACGCTACAGTGTTACCAACTTCATAATGTGTATCAAATGTTTTAAATATTTTTTTTTTCAAATGTACTGTTTTAAAATGGAAGTTTATAATGTTCTCATGTTATTCAATTTTTTTTGTTGTTATTTTTTTTTTAAATGTATTAAATACATATTTACATCAGTTAAAAAAAAAGAAAAAAACTTTTGCTCTAACTTATTACCTAAAAAAATATTTTATATATTACATTGATTTTAAATCAGTTATTTTTAATTATTTTTTTTTGTTGAGTTTACACAATAAGTCCTTTTAAAG
Organism: Pegoplata infirma; assembly: GCA_963921195.1. NCBI lineage: Eukaryota > Metazoa > Arthropoda > Insecta > Diptera > Anthomyiidae > Pegoplata > Pegoplata infirma. The sequence continues at coordinate 46,429,425 of OY992540.1, read as the reverse complement.
TAGTTTAGTAATGTGTAGTTAGGTTTCAATACATTTTCATTGTTTTTTTTTGTTAAATATATATTTTTTTTCTTATTTAGGTTCTTAATTTTATATAAAAAAACAAATTATAATTTATGTATTGTCAACGAAAATAAAAGTTTAATTGCACAAGTCATTTTTTCATACACTAAAATGGTTCTTAACTAAGTTTTTTTATACTTTTTTATTTTATATATAAAATTTAAAGGTTTTTTGTCCAAAACCTATTATTTTTTTAATAATATTTTTTCAAATTTTAAGAGTTTTCATGTTTTTATGTATAATGATGCTCATCATATGAATTTTTGTTTTCAAAATGAAATTAAAAAAATATTTGTAAAAATCACAGTTTTGAATTCGCCTAAATATTAATAAAAAATAAATCTTTGTAAGTGTTTTTTTTTTTGTTTTGTTTTTGTTTTGAGATCCAAAAAGGGGTATGGAAAATCGAGGGGGAGTAAATGTGAGGGGAATCGAGTTGGAAAAGGATAAAATGGGATTTTGGGTTTTTTTTAAATTTAAAATGAAAAAATGGTTGAAGTGGTGCTGGAATACAATAAAAAGCAATTGGTGACAAAGATGAAAAAGTTTAAATAACATTATATAAAAGTTTGGAGATCAAAATTTAAATTCTTTAAAAAACATCGAAATATTTGATACAGCGCATTACAAATTCTTCAAAAGGGAGCAGGCGTAAAAATGAGCAATTTCAATTACTTAAAATCATAAATCGAGCTTATTTATGAGTTTAACAGAACGATGGCGGAACAGAAAAACCACACAAAGAAAAATAAATTTCCAACTGAATTTTTCAGTTGTTGCAACTTAAAATTCGGTTGCTGCTACTAAATTTCACTGTGGCAGACGAATTTTTTAGTTTTTTCAATTAAAAGACTGTAGTATTAACAAAATTTAGTTGTAACTACCGATATTTAGTTGTTTTAACCTTAATACAAATGCATCAACCGAATTTTTGCTGCAACAACTGAATTTCAGTTGGAAATTAGCAAATTTGTTTTCTGTGTGCATTGCACGGTGAAGATTGCCATGGTTTCAGAAAATAGATCGGAAACAATAGCGGTGAAACGCGACGGCAAAATCTGTCAATTGTGAAAATATCTTTAAGTTGGAATCACTGTAAGTGTTTTTGCTATTGTGAAACCAAAAAATTAGGATGTGGCAATTCTGGAGTGAGAAATATGAAATTGAGAGAAAAATTTAAATTTTTCCCGTTTTGGTCACGGTTTTTATCTGTCAGACCGTATAAAAAGTGGCGCGACGTTATTGTTGTGAGGTGGGTATTCTGGAACGTATTCCAAAGATAAAAAAGTTTCAGTAAAAGTTCTAGTGAATTGCGATCCATTTGAAGAGTCTCAAGGCTGTCGGTCGTAAAGAAAATATTAGTGAATAGCCCTGATATAAAATCTTTGGAACATATAATGACAAGATCTCCAGAAAAAAATTTTACTCTATAATTTTTTCATGCAAAAACTACTACTTCACACAAAAAAACCTTGTAAAATTACTAGAAAATGTTTCGTTACCCCATTTTACCAATATTTGACAGTTTTCCTTGTTTTTTAACAACATTTTTTTTATCGAAATTTACGTTTTTTTTTTGTAATTTTACAAAATTTTTGTAATATTACAAATCTTAATAGTTTTTTTACAAAAAAGATCTAGTAAATTTACGAGAATTCCTTGTAAGTTTTATGGCGCAAAAAAAGTTGTAAATTTACAACTTTATTGGTAAAAAAACTTGTAAAATTACAAAAGAGATCGTAATTTTTACTAGACATTCTCGCAAAATAGGAGGTAGCAAAAAATCTCGTAAAGTTACAAAACCTCCTTGTAAGTTTTATCGCGTCAAAAAAAATTGTAAATTTACAATATTATTGGTAAAAATCTTGTAAAATTACGAAATTGTCGGTAAAAAGCTTGTAAAATTACAAGGAATTCTTGTCAAATAGGAGGAATTCTTGTCAAATAGTTATTTTACAAGGTTTTTTTGAGTGTTAATGAATTTTTGAGCGTATATGAATTCTACGATATTATTTTTTAATTAGCATGTCTCTGTCGAATTTTCCTATATTCTCTAGAGAACGGTTTATGAAAAATAAAATTTATTTCAGAAGATTTCTCGAAAAAATTAAAATTTTTACCAGGGATAGAAAAAGTCGTACTCAAGTACTTTTGCACTCAAAGACACCGTAGAAACCCCGCGTTCGATTTAAAAATTAAAAAAATTACCGAAAGAAAGTCTGTGGTTTTCATAAAAAAAGCTTTAAAAGCTTAATACATACAAAATTTTACTTTTATAATGAATTAATCATTTTAAGAAACGGCGAGCTTAAAAAAGTACTTTTTTGGTTAACCTCCAGTACTATTTCGAAATTCCATCTCTGACATTAAAGCACTTTTTCTTAATATAAGAAATAGAGAGATTTTCCGATTATTCTGAGTTAAATATAATTTTCTAATGTCAATAAGGTAGGTCGAACGTTGACAAAATCAGAGCTGAGTCACAATTGGCAACACTGCTTCATACAGTGTGGTAATACTTTGAAGTTTTCATAACAGACAGTCAAAAATTTCACCTGATTTTTAAGGATGAATAATGAAAAAAGGAGAATGTGTAATTAATATAAACGTCATTTCTTCATAAAATGTATTCAGTCGTCTGTCGCTTTATTATAATGTATTGCTCTCTCTTTTGCTGTGGTTAGTCGTCGGTTTTGCCAACAGTGACTGGGGTCTCATATAGCAAATCCTGTCTGAAAAAGAGCATAACTGTTCTCTATGGTTCTTGTAAAACAAAAATAATCCGCTGATTCGTTAATGAATAAAATGTTGAACTTTTAACCTGATCTACTATACATTATACCCGATTTTTTATGTTTTTTTCCATTGCCACCAAAAACTTTCATTGTTTTTACTCTAAAAGGAATATTTGATATTAAATGCTTATATAAACTTATAAAATGGTTTAGTTATTTCCACAAAAAGGAGATTTGATAACTTAAGAATGAGGAAGAGAGGGGCATCTTGTCAGGGCCAGAGAATAGGGAGTACAGAGACGTTTTTTTTTACAATTTAATGATTTAATAAGTTTAAACTACTATAGGGATCTTCACATGAACCCATTGTGTAATTTTCTATTTGTGTTAAATCAACTATTGGTGGTGGTGGCGGCGGGTTTAAAGAGCCCATTGTTACCTCATTTGTAATCGTCGTAGACGTGGGCGTTAGACTAGTCGATAGTGCCGGATGTGTTGGACCGGCAGCGGCTGGATTCATGGCAAAACTGAAGAGATGTTGTAAAAAATTATGCTGATCTTATAAGTAGTCCATACAAGGTTTCACCATATTTGGTGAAGACTGTTGTTGATGGGATGACATTTGCATGGTGGGTCCCGAATTACCACCACCCACTGTAGTGCCACCTACCATGGGTGAGAGTAGTAGCTCTGCAGCAGCGGCGGCCGCAGCAGCTGCTGCCGCTACGGCATTATCATTGTTACGATTTGAAACGGAATTATTGGCAGCAGCGGCAGCCTGTAAAGAACTTAAAGACTGGTGTAAACGACTGCCGGCGCCCGAAGAGGAACCCACCCCGGATCCTACAGAGCCATGATGAAAATATGAATGATGCTTTTGTCGTCTATGATAGATGCTCTTGTGATTGTTTAGAGAATTAAGAGTACGGAAAACTTTATGACACAAATTACAAACAGCATTATTGAGTGGCTGTAAATGTTGTTGCTCCTTATGACGTTTTAAGGTCAATTTCGTGCTTAGCAGTTTGCCACAAACATCACATCTATGACAGGCATTTAAAGGAAGCGGTAAAAGTAAACGATTACCAACTCCCAATTCGGAGGCTCGTGATGAGGCTAATATACCTGCTGCCGAGGAAGTATTCGAAGAACGACCGGTGGGTGAGGGTGACAAAGAGGAACGTCTATGTTGCAATAAATGATGGTGGTCATAAGGAGAGGGAGCTCTAGTTAAATGATGATGATGGTGATGGGGATTGGGAGAGAGATCATGATGGGAGTGTAAATGATGAGAGGGCATTAAAGATAATTGATGTTGCTGTAAAGCAAATTGAGAATGAGCATGAGACATATGAGGAGGTGGGGTTTGTGATTGTTGTTGTTGTTGGTGATGGTGGGGAGAGGGAGTATTGGGAAAGGAACCTGATTGTTGCTGTTGTTGATTTTTTTGTTCAGTCGTGGAGGACTGACCATGACGGTCTCTATCACGTTCTCTGTCATTATCTAAATCTCCTTGTTGTTCGGAATTGCGATCTTTCGCCTGTTGCTGTTGTTGTTGCTGTTGTTGATGGAGACTGTGCATATGATGTTCATGTTGATGTAGTGCATGAGTGGAATGATGGTGGTGGTGGTGGTTGCTACTTGTATTAGGATTGACCCCGGGTACTATAACGCCACCGAGTAGGTTAGTGCTTCCACCTATATTAAATATAGGAAGAAAAGAGAAAAGAGACAATAGTGACTTTCTATTTTTTTCAACATTTTGAATAAGTAGTAGTTTTTTTTGTTGTTGTTGTGAATTGTTTTGTTTTTAATTATTATTTTTTTTCATTAAAATGTTGTTGTTTTTTTTTTAAACGTGTTTAAACATGTTTTCTGGTGTTTTAATATTTAAATGTTACACTCTTTTAAAAAGATAAAAGTTTCCGTAAATTAAATTGGAAAAATTTAAAAAAATTCCAATTATTTACTAATATAAATCTGGCAAATTTCAACTAATTTTCCGTAGAATTACAGAGTTGGTTGAAATTTACCCAATTTATAGCAGGGTAACTTTTCTCCTTTTCATAAAAGTGTAACAAATTTTGATTTTTTATGTATTTTTTTGTTGTTTAATTGTTTCTATTTGGTACACTAACAAATCCAGGCTCTATATAAAAATGTTCAAAATATACTTTTAAAAATTCTTTTTGGTGATTTTTGCGATTTTTGCCTAATTTTTTTGTTAAGAAATAAAACAAAATTGTAAATTAACTGATTTCAAGTTTTTGCCTTTTTAATTTTTTTTTAATAAAAAAAACCATAACAAACAAAAACGAAAATAAAGTATTAATAACATTTAATTTTGAGTTTTGGGTAAGATGTTTAATTTTTTTTTAGTTTTGAAAAACTGTTAATTTAATTTTTGGAAATTTTTAAGGCATTTTTTGGGGAAAATGGGATTTTGTTTAGTTTAATTTTTTTTAATTATTTTTTTTTTTTTAAAAAGATAATGAACAACACATTTATACATTTATAAAAAAAAAGAAAACTTTTTAACACTTACGTTTTTTTTAATAAAAAATTTAAAAATATCTTCATTTTTTTTTATGAAAAAGTTGAAAATATTTTTAAGTTTCCTGGTAAAAATTGATTTGATCTTAACTGATCTGCTTTAATCTGATTATATATGATTGCATCTGATTATATATAATTATATCTGATCAGATATAATTAAAAGTCAAAAATTTTGCCAGTGTTGATTAAATCCGAGACATAATTAAATCTCGTTTTTGATCATTACAAATATAATTATAAGCAATCAGATACGAGCGTATATAAATAGATATAATTAGATCTAATCCATTTCTACACAGGTTTTAAAACGTTTAACAAATTCAATTGAAAATTGAATTTGTTTTAATTTAGTTTTTGAAAAATAGGGAAAAAAGCATGCTTTTTCAAAAAAGTTTTGATCCTTAAGAATTTTTTAAGGATCAAAATGAAATTTTTTTTGTTTAATTTTTTTTTAGTATAATTTTGAAACATTTTTGGCCTGATTGATTTGTTTTTTTTTTTTTATTTTTTTTTAGAAAGTACACAATTTTAAATGTACTTTTTTTTAAATATATTTTTTAAAATTTCATGTCACTAGTGTCTCTTTTTTCTTTTCATAGTTAGCACACCACCTACATTTTGAGGGGGAGGACTTTTTAAATATTTTTTTTTGTAGCAAAATTGATTTTTTTGCTATTTTTTTTTATATAGCTTAAATTATATAAATTTTTTAAAAAAATTTTAATATATAAAAAAAACTAAAGGATTTTTTGTTTTTATATAATTAACACAGGAAAAAATTTTTGTATTATTGTTACATTTTGAATTAATTTAATTAAATTAACAAAATATTTAATTGTATTGACAAATTGTGTTGTTGAATAAAAAAAAACAATTTATTTCTTTGTCTATACAATTAAATTGTTTGTTAATACAACAACATTTTAAGTGAAAATGAACTAATAATGCATTTATTTTTTCTGTGAAAGATATTAAATCAGTAATTTTTAAAGGATTATAGGAAAATGGAATTTTTTATAGGTTTTAAAGGATAATTATTATATTTTTTTTTTGTGTTAGAACCAATTTTAGAATAATGTGTATGAAAAATGTGCTTTTGGACTTGGTAGTAAAAATATGGTGATTTTTTTTTTATAAATGATTAATAGAAAAGTATAAATGATATATAAAAATTCTAGGACTTATTGCTTGAGACTCATACATTAAAAAAAAAAATTATATAAAATTAATACTTAAAACAAATAATGTTACATTATAAACAAATGCAATAAGAAAATAATTATTTAAAACTAAAACGAACACAAGTAATCAAAAAAAAAGTATCTCCTTATAAATGTCATTTTTAAAAATATATTATTTACAAAATATTTAAAAACATAAAAATATAAAAAAATAATATTTAAAAAAAAAATCAAGCTTACAAAAAATTGGTCGGTCGGTCGTTCATTTAAATGCCCGATTTTTTTGTTTAATTTTTTATAAATATTTTTCTTTTTTTAAAATCTTAAAATTATTGCAACTAATTCAAGTTTTTTTCTTTTTAAATTCAAAACTTAATATTATTATTTTTGTTTTATTTTTTTAAATTTTTCTTAAAATTTCTTGTTATTACTTTTCTTTTCTTATTCCTATATATTAAAGCCACTTTTTCTTTTTTTATTTAATATTATTAACAAATTCATTAAACTATTTTTATTTTTTCTTTTAAAAACCTGACAAATTTATAAAAATTTATTTTTATTAACTATATTGCTTAACTTTTTTCGTATTTTTTTTTTTTTTTTAAGTTTACTTTATAGAAGATTGTATTATTTGAAAAAAAGTTAATTGTATATACTGCGTATCCTGTTTTGTTTTCAATAGAAAAAAATCTTAGATTTACAAAACATTAACAATAAGGTTCTTATAGAATTGTGTGTTTTTTTCTTCATAGAAAAGCACCTTAATATATATTTAGCAATAAAGATTAAAAAAGGAATTTGAAAAGAATATTTTTTTGAATTTTTTTACAAAAAATTTGTTAAAAATCAGTGTTGCCTTTATTGAGATTTAAGGGAATCTTCTTGGGAGTTTTTAATATTTTATTTTTTAAAAATATCATTTCTTTAAAACTCACCAAAGAGGAGCTTTTTTAGAAAACAAATGGCAACAATGGTTAAAACTGAGAAAAACAGAGTTTTAAAAAGAAGATCTGTTGACTTTCTCTTTCTCACAGATCTCTTGAACTTTAAAGTTCTGACAGAAATATTCTTTTTGATTTTAATATCTTTTCTAATATCTCGTTTAGTTATATTATTGACCTTTGTATTCTCTCATTAGACTTTTGGACTTTATTAATTTTCTGATTTCTCTTACTGAGAAATACCTCTAATAAAACTTTGTTAATATGAATAATTTGATAATTTGTATCCTTTACAGATAGGGGGCGCTGGAGATATGTAGGGTTAAAAGCTTAATGCCTTAAAAAAAGGAAAGCTTCTAAACGGATAAATAGTTTTTCAAAATTAAAATTTTATATTTTTTCTAAGATAAAACTCTAATTTTTAAGCTTGGAAAATTCTAATACAATTTTTGAAATTTTGTTAAAGTTTATTTTTGTTGAAACTTATTTTAAATTTATTTCAAAAACGTTAGACCAAAATATATCGCGTTTATAAGTTAGACATCTAATTTAGTCCTCCAAACCGACCCATCGCTGAAAATTTCTTAAAACTTTCACTTTTTTAATATAGCTGAAAGCTTTTTTCAATTAAAAACAAGTTAGACAATTATAGTCGGTCAAAAGCGATCATATAATATCCTACACCAGAGCTTTCCGGAAAATGGGTTTCAAGTTCAAACATGGACCGATAAGATCTATATTTTGTCAAATCTTTAATAAGTGTAAAAAACACTCACAAATCAAATTTTGAGTGAAATAGACTTAGATTTGTTGCCAATAAACCGCTTTAACAGAATATCGGGCGAAATTTTCACATGGGGCCTAAGTTCAAAAATGGTCCAATGATAATGATTACAATGATTTTCTATTTTCATGAAATTTTAGATATTTATGTGAAAATCGGGAAGGTGGTTTGTATGGGGGCTACAAGAGGAACTGGTGTGATTCCTTTAAAATTCAGAATGGTGATTTGTGAAGACAAAACACTTATACCTGCCAAATTTCGAAAAGATACCTATTATGGGGCATGTCACAGACTCAATTCCGTTCGGAAGTGAAATAAGTGGTTTACTCGTAAAACGCAAAGCAAATATTTTTTTTCGGAATGAAACCACTTTTATGCAATTCAATTCCACTATGATTTTTGAAAGTGATTTCATTCCGAAAAAAATAATATTCGTTTTGCGTTTTACGAGCAAACCACTTTTTTCAAATTCGAACGGAATTGGGTCTGTGACATGCCCCTATATCACGTTTATAAAAGTCATTTGAGCCAAAACTAAAGAGGACCTTTGTATGGGAGCTAGGTCTAAATATGGACCGATTTTTTCCAATTTCAATAGGCTTCGTCCTTGGGCCAAGAGAGGCTTAATTTCAAATTTCAAGTCAAAATTACGACTTGTATCGTGTTTACACCATTTACATGGAGAGATAGACAGACGGAAAGTGATTCTGAGTCGATCGGTATACTTAAAAGTGGGTCTAGAATCAATATTTCGGGTAGCTACAAACAACAGCACAAACTCATATCCTGTACCACAGTGTGGGGTATAATCACAGTGGGTATAATCACGTTAATACAGTGTATCATATCTGACTATCAAGAGGTTTCAGTTAAAGATCATCCATATTCACTGCATTCCTTGCAGTTTCCGATGACACTCTCGAACTTTCTTGATTCTTTCCCTACAAATGAAGGGGGCCCCCGTAGGCTAGTTGGTAGCGTGCTAGCCTTTCAACGTGGGGGTCGTGGGTTCGATTCCCACCAGAACCCTTGGTTTTTTCGCTACAACGAGACGACGGTCATTGTTACCAGATCTCGGTTAGGAGGAATTTATTAAAAATGAGTTGTAAATAAATAGAAAGAATAAATAAAAAAAAAAATAATTGATCATGTGTGTGATCAAACTACAAATGATCGACATTGACATGTTGAAGTGGCTGGTCTCGGGACTAGTTAAAACGATTTAAAAGAAAGCTCTCTAATTAGCAGCTATAACTCTTTTTCTTAGTACACAAAAAAGCCCGGATTAAAGGCTTTTTGCTGCAATTAAAAAGTTAATTGACATTGAAAAATTCAAAATGGACACTTAAAAAAATATTTTTAACAACTGCGTTTATTGACATAAATTTTCAATATAAATTAATTTTTTAAATGAATCAATTAAAAATTTAGTTGAATATGTTACAATGCAGCTTTTTCTCTTTGCCACCCCGGAAAGAGTTAAAGAAACGAGTTACTCTCTCAAGGAGTTAATCTGAGATAATTCTCATATCAGAGATCGAAAATCAGAATTTTGAAGTGGTACTTGATCTTAACCAAAAGATAATACTCAGATCAGAGATCGAAAATCAGAATTTTGAAGTGGTACTGGATCTTAACCAAGAAAAGTACTATTTCCCACTCGAGGGTACTAAAAATTATTATTTTAATAAAAAAGTTCTTAAACTGATAACATCCTTATCAATTTATTTATTTTTTTTTAGAAAAGCCCTTTAAAGATTGACTAAAATCAAAAAAATATTTTATTTGAAGCTTTTAAAGCATTTTTCCAATGAAGATCGATAGATTTTCAAAAATTCTTTTAGGTTTGGTTGAACGAATTTATGAAAACGTCTAGTATAAAAAAAGGTACTAACGGGTGTACTACGGTAGTTTAGAGAGTAAAAAAGTTCTGAAAAAGTACTTACTTCTCCATCCCTGACTCAGATTAACTAAAGTTCGTAAGAGAGAAAGTAATTTGTAAAAAACTTAAATAATCTCTTTATTTTCTCTTTAACTGTAAAAAATGTTTTTAACCTAAGCGGGCTGATTCAGGTTTTTTAAAATAAGATATTGTAGGAGATAGCTTAAAACTTTTAAAAATCTGATACGATGTAGCAAATCCAAGGCCAGATTCAGATTTTAGCCTGGGTAATCCAAACATCAATTTCATTAAAAATCTAAATTTTCTTTTTATCACATTTATTAGAAAAGTTAAGAGTGTTTAAGTGCGTAGAGTCCCCCAAAAACTTCAAGTTTTTGGAGTGTCTGAATAGTTTGATGGGCAATTTTTAAATGTTTTCGATGAGACCTACAATCTATGCTAGGTCGTTTGAAAAGCTTTCATTAGAGAGCGGATTTTTAAATCCTTTTTAAATGAGTGTATTAAAATTAATATTTTGTGTATATTCACGTGTTGATGATTTTCAATGACAGTGAAAACGAGTTTTAAAATTAACATATAAAAAATTGTGTAAAAATTAAAAACCCAAAAAATCTCTTGACTCTAGAGATTTGGTAGAGTCTGATAAAGTAAATCAAAAAACATCATAGAGAAATAAAGTTAGAGAGAAATTTTACATTTCGGATTGTTAGGAAATATGTCAAAAAATAGACGAATTTTAAAAGAATTCTTGGGAATTGTGGCATTTTCATAAAAGCTTTTCCAAAAACAATTATGAAATATTTACTTTTTTAAGATTTTCGTTAAAGTCCCAATTTAGACCGGGCAATTTTAATTGCAGCAATTCTGATTTTAAAGTGTATCGGAGAGAGAAGGAAGAATCTTACCTCTCTCTCTGATACACTATAAAACCAGAATTGCCGCAATTAAAGTTGCACAATGTAAATACGCACTTACACGATCTCGGAATAAACCGACGTCGGAATAGATCACGGGACTTGAAAAATTTCTCTTGCTTTATTACGCTATGATCAATATGCTTAAAATTCTTAAAGTATGTGATATTGCTGCAGTGAGTTTGAGTTAAGAGTTAAGTGATTATACAGTTAAGAGATTATACAGTTCAATTCTTTGCAATGACTGTTTTATTGTTTGTTGGAAACAAATGGATCAAATGATAACTGTAAACTATAAAGAACTAAAATTGTTTAAAAAACTTTAATCTTTTTAGATGACTGAAGGTTGATTTAGTGAGGGAGTTTTTCATTTACTCTAGCTTAAATACAGATGAACAAAAATGCGACAGAGAGAGTGAGATGTTTTCGAAACTTGAACATAATTAATGGAAGTGAGGCAGTATTTATTTCTTGAACATAGTTAAATTAGTGGGAACAATTGTCCTATGAAATGCACAGTGCTGAATGAAAGCTAGGTCCGATGTCTTTCAGTGAATAAGGCAATATAAAAGCAAAGTTTAGCAGAATAATTGATGAGAGAAAATAATTTTAGAAAATGAGATAAGTAAAGATAATTGAGAGCTTTTGTTAATCAACTTCTCTTTTAAAGGTTACTTTAAATCTGATGAGAGAAAACTTTTTTTAAATTTTAATAAAAAGCTTAAGAGGGATACGAAGAGAAAAAAAGGTTAAATTCGGTCTCTCTAATTTTTCTCTACTTCTAATCCTTATTTCCCTTTCTTTGATTATTTTGTTCTTAAATTCAAAAGAATATCCTCTTCCTACTCCTTTTTTCTGTATATCTTTCCCCCTACACAAAATTTACGTCCTTAACATTTAACATTATTATTACGATAACGGTTAAAAATTAACATTTGCTAAATAATCGAAATACATAAAACCCTATGAAGATGTACGATGATTTATGGCGGTATAATAGGGATTATTCACAGTAACACCCATATTATTGGCATGGTGAGCACTCATATCCGGAGATTGGGGTTCTTGTTTCGGTGTTTTCAAATTCCTATGATAAATACTCTTATGATTGCGTAAACTATTTAATGAGCTGTATACACGTTTGCATATATTACACACCGGCTCTTTTGTCGGACGCATATGAACATTTTGTATATGACGCTTGAGGCGTGTCAATGATGAGAGATTTTTGTTGCAAGGATCACAGCGAAAATCATCACCACCGCCGGATGTATTTAAACTATTTGTTGAAGAATTTAAGGCATTCGAGTTACTAGACGAGGCAGCCATATTGGCCATGGCTGCGGCGGCAGCAGCAAACATATTATTACCATTGTTATTATTGTTATTGCCGCCACCGTTATTACCGGAATTTCCCACAGTATTCGCTGATGAATTATTTTGCATGAGAGCAGAAGGCAAGATTTGATTTTGATTTGATGATCCCGTATTGTTATTGGCATTACAATTGTTGGAAAATGGTGATAAATTAAGGCCACACATAGCTGAGGCGGCTGAGGCTGACATAGCTGGAGATGATGAATAAGAGGGCGAGGATGATGAAAAACATTTATTGTTTTTTTGAAAAAATAATTTGTTATTATTATTATTATTGTTGTTGTAGTTGTTATTATTATTGTAGAATTGATGGTTGTTGTTGTTGTTATTATTGTTGATTGAAGAAAGTGAAATTGTCGTCAGTTGACCTGACGACAAGGGAAAGAAAAACGTCGTATTAAACCATTTGATTTGAAAAAAATGGATTGGATTTTGTTTATAATGAATAGAATTCAATTTTTTTTTTTAATTTTTGCCATCAATTTAATTTTGTTTTAAGGGGGCTTATGTTTTGGTTATTCTCAATTTAACTTTGGGTTTACTTTGGATTTAAATTTAGTTTAAACTTTGGTTTAAAAAAATTTATTTCTTTTTTGATTGTTTTTTTTTTTGTATGTTTCTTGCTGTAAAAAAAATAACTATTTCTTTGCGTGTTTCTAATAAAACCATTGACTAAATAAGTGCTGGGTTGAATAAAAAGGGAATCAAAAAAGGGGGGACTAAATATTCATAGAATTTAAAATGTTGAGGTCGTTTGATTTAAAAAAAAAATAATTTCCTACTTTAAAACTCTTTTAAAAATTTCCCTAATGTTTGTTAAATTTTTATTAAAAATAATAAAAATCAGTTATATAGTCAACCTTTTAATTGTGCAATAAAATATATTTTTTTTCTAGTTCGAGGTCTTTTATGTTTCCCATTATGAATAAACATAACAACCCGTGTTAAAATTCTGATCTGATTTCATCTGATAATATATAATTACATTTGAGTGTATATAATTGTATCTGATCAGTTCGAATTAAATTTCGAATTTGTCCCAATGTTGGCCAAATCCCAGATATAACCAGATCTCGATTTTTGGCCATTTCATATATAAATATATGCAATCAGATACAATCATATATGAACAGATATAAAAATATCAGAAAAGATCTAACCAATTTTTACACGGGAGGTACTTATATTAGCTCTACTTTCTTTATTAGCACATTTTACCAACAAATACTCGCAGAGTTACTGCTTTCAAAAGTAAATTTAAGATCGTTTCGGAGATTTTTTAATTTTCCCATCTTCAGAATTTTTTACAAAATTAGGTAATTCTGATGGTGTCTTAACATCAAATGAAACTATCATCAATTCATTGTTGGACATCAAAATTTTTTTAAAGCAGTCATTTTTTTGTAATGCAAAAAAAAAATTTTCTGACTTTTAGCATTCGGAAAAATGTTTATTCTCAAAGACCTAAAACTTTTGTGGTACAAATTTGAGGCCAAAAGGATTTAAATGATCCGTGGCGACAAAAGCTTTGGATTTTTGAATTATTTTAAAAATAAATTTAAAAAACATTTTTTGTCATACATCACATTTTTTAATTTTGATGCGCTGAACACGAATATCAAAATATTTTTAAAATCGGTCGAAAGGGTTTTGAGATATCGTACAAGAAATTTAAAGCAAAAAAATCTCCAAATTTCTTTTTCTTGACCCTTTCATAGAGCTAGAACTTTACGAACTCTCATTTAAACGTAACTTCAGCCTAATCCGATATTTTTAACCCGTGGGGCCTTCGATCAAAGTTTTGGATTTTTTGAAAATCTCTAAAAAAATTTGGTTTTTTGAAAAATTACTTTCAAGAAATTTAAAAAAAAATATCTTAAAGTTTCGTTCCCTTGACCTTTTATAGAGCTTAAGAAGAACATTCATTTAAATTTAATTTGAGTCAAATCCCATCATTTCAACCCGTGACGCCCTCCGATCAAAATTTTGGATTTTTGTGAAACTTTTGGAAAATTCAAAACTTTGATCGAAAGTCGACCAGGCATGGGTTAAAATAATCGGATTTTGCTCAAATTATGTTTAAATGAAAGTTTGTCTCAAGCTGCATAAAACGGTCAATGAAAAAAATTTTTGGGGATTTTTTTTAACAAATTTCTAAACGTAGGAAAACATCCGCCATTTTTGAAAATTTTTTGGATAACTTCAAATGGCGATATATTGAAAACCGTTCGACCGATTCTGAATTGTTTTTGATATTCGTGTTTAGCATGCTAAAATTATCGGAAGATTATCGGTCGAACGGTTTTTGCCATTTAAAGTTTGCCAAAAAATTTCCAAAAATGGCGGATTTTTTTTCTACGTTCAGAAATATAAAAAAAATGCCAACCTTTTTTTCACTAACCGTTTGATAAAGCTCAAAAGAAACATTTTATTTAAACATAATTTTAGCCAAATCAAAGTTTTGAATTTTCCAAAAGTTTTTTTAAAAATCTAAAATTTAGATCGAAAGGAGTTACAGGTTAAGATGATCGGATTTGATTCAACCAGGCATGGGTTAAAATAATCGGATTTTGCTCAAATTATGTTTAAATGAAAGTTTGTCTCGAGCTGCATAAAACGGTCAATGAACAAAAAATTTGGGGATTTTTTTTAACAAATTTCTGAACGTAGGAAAAAATCCGTCATTTTTGGAAAATTTTTGGGAAACTTTAAATTGCGATATCTCGAAAACCGTTCGACCGATTATGGGATGTTTTGATACTCATGTTCAGCATGCCAAAATTATCGGACGATTATCGGTCGAACGGTTTTTGCCATTTAAAGTTTGCCAAAGATTTCCAAAAATGGCGGAATTTTTTCTACGTTCAGAAATATAACAAAAACCCCCAAATGTTTTTCACTAACCGTTTCATAAAGCTCAAGACAAACTTTCATTTAAACATAATTTTAGACAAATAAGATCGTATTACCCCTTAACATACTTTCTTTCGATCAATGTTTTGAATTTTTAAAAAGTTTTACAAAAATCCAAAACTTTAATCGTTTCATTTAAAAGATCGTATTAACCCATGCCATCCCTTCTTTCGATCAATGTTTTGAATTTTTAAAAATTTTTACAAAACTTTAATCGTTTCATTTAAAATTAAGTTTAAATGAAAGTTCTTCTCAAGCTCTATAAAAGGGTCAAGGGAAAGAAATTTTCAGATTTTTTACAAATTTCAAATAGCAATATTTCGAAAACCGTTTGACCGATTTTAAAACTTTTGACCGTTAGCAAATTGACGGGCATAAAGCTCGGGACAAACTTTCATTTAAACACAATTTAAGCTTAAACGGATCATTTTAAACCATGCCTTGCCACCTTTCGATCAAAGTTATGAATTTTCTAAAAGTTTTACAAAAATCCAAGATTTTAATCGTAGACCGTCACGGGTCAAAATGATCGGATTTGACTCAAATTAAGGTCAATTAAAAAATCGTATCAAGCTCTATGAAAGGGGCAAGGCAAAGAAATTTTAAGATTTTTTTAAATTTCTTGGACGTAGGAAAAACCGTAATTTTTGTAAATTTCAAATAGCAATATCTCGAAAACCGTTTAACCGATATGAGTTTTTTTATCTAAGGGCGTCACGGGTGAAAATGATTGGATTTGACTCAAATTAAGTTCAATTAAAAGTTTGTCTCAATCTCCACACAAAAATTTTTTTTTTCCATGAACGATTTTCATAGTATTTATGAACAAATTCATACAATTTATTAACTTTTTCATAATATTTATAAACTTTTTCATAGTATTTATGAATAAATCATAATATGTGAAATTTAAGAATTTTTAACATTTTTCATAAATACTATGAAAAAGTTTATAAATATTATGAAAAAGTTAATAAATTGTATGAATTTGTTCATAAATACTATGAAAATCGTTCATGGAAAAAAAAATTTTTTTGTGTGTCTATAAGGGGGTCAAGGGAAAGAAATTTTGGGATTTGTTTTTTAAAATTTTTTTAACGTAAGTAGGAAAAAACGCAATTTTCGTAAATTTCAAATAACAATATCCCGAAAACCTTTTAAGCGATTTTAAATTTTTTTTATCGAAGGGCGTCACGGGGGAAAATAATCGGATTTGACTCAAATTAAGTTCAATTAAAAGTTCGTATCAAGCTCTATGGAAGGGTGTAGGGGAAAAAATTTAAATTTTTTTTTAGATATCTTGAACTTAGGAAAAAATCGGCATTTTTTTAAATTCAAATATCAATATCTCGAAAACCGTTTGAGTGATTTAAAATTTTTGTAGATACCCAAGCAGAAATTGAAGACGGTTCAAAAAAAAAAAGCGTTCTGAAAGCTCTGTAACAAAAAAAAAAGCATTCTCAAAACGCTATTTTCAAACGCTTTTCGAGCCTTTTGGAAAAGTGTTCTGAAAGCTCTATAACAAAAAAAAGCAATCTCAAAACGTTTTTTTGGAACGCTTTGCGAGCGTATTCGAAAAGCGTTTTAAGAGTTCTATAAATTTATTTTTTTTTTTGAAAAAAGTTCCGAAACTATTTTTGAATAACAATTTTTTTTTGTTTTTTAAGTAAAAAAAAAATCATAAAAAATGTTTTTAGATTTTTTTTTAAATTTTCTAAGTTTCGAAAATTTATTTGAAAAATTTTCCAAGTTTTTTTGAGTACAAAAACTTTTTTTTCGCATTTCACTTTGTATCAAACAAATTATTATAACCGAACTAAAACAGAAATTCTTTACTTTGGGTTTTGAAAGCGCTTTGGTGACTTTAAAAAGAACGTTCTCAAAGCACTTTTTTACATCGCTTTTAAAACGCTTTAAACCTAGTGTAGATCGATGTTATCATTCGGATCATCTGAAGGCGCTTTGAAGTTGGTATACAGAGCGCTCGTACAACCGTCCACAACGCTTTCACAACGCTTTTGCGATTGTATTTTTCTGACTGGGTATTTGTGTTCAGCGCATCAAAACATATCGCAAGACATATTTTTTTATTTTTTATATTTTTAAAAATCCAAAATTTCGATCGTCGCCACGTGTTAACTTAAACCGATTGGCCTCTAATTTTTACCACATAAGTTTTAGGTCTAGTTTGAAAAAAAACAGTCGAAAAAATCTCGCTCTTAATTACTTGTTATATTAATTCATAATGGGAAACATAAAAGACCTCGAACTAGAATAACCACTATTTCATTATTCAATTGTCCTAACGTTGAATTTTTTTTAAGTGTTTTGTGTTTATTTTTTTCAGTGTTTAACACCATCACCATATTTTTTTCTTGTAGTGTATTTTGTAAAGTGTCGTTTTTTTATTTAGGAATTAAACTAATTTTTGGATTAATATAATTTTTTATACAGGTTTGTAGAAGGTAAATTGGTTGTTTTGTTATATGTGTTTTGTAGTGTAGGGAGTTTTTAGGGTGGGGGGGGGTGTATAGGTGGTTTTTTTTTTTTGGAGGATAGTAGGGAATAAATCTACTTTTGATATAATACAAATTTTGTAGCATACTTCTAGGTTTGTCTTGATTTTTCTTTTTAAATACAAGTACATGCTTATTTTTTAGAATTTTTTTTTCAGTGTATGTTTTCTTTTTTTTAGCCATATCGCCTTTAAACCGATTTGTTGCCCATTTTCTCAATTAACTAATTATATAAACTAGATTTGATAGTGTACTTTTTAGTGTATATATATTTTTTTTCTGTATTTTTGTTAAAGATGCTTTTAACCGTTTCTTTCAGTGTATTATCAAATTTGTGTTTATTTTTGTCCATTTACCGTAGATTCAAGTGTATTTTTGTTTAATTTTTTTTAAGCCTTATATTATAAAATTTTGGCTAATATAAATTATAACTTAATTAAAAAAATAGAAAAGCCATTTTTTTTTGGTTGGTAATAAAAAAAATATACATTTTAAAAACAAAATTTGAAATTATAATACAAAAAAAGCTAAATTATATTTATAAAATGAGGATTTTTTTTTTTTTTAATTTTTAAAACTTAACGAAATTTATTATTCTTGACAGAAAATAATTTAAAAAAAAAAACCTTTTACCAATATTCATTTAAAAAAACCGAAACTTTTACAATTACTTTATATAATTTTTTATATCATGCAATTTTTCTTTTCTTTTGTATAATTTTACCAATTTGTTTTTTAATTTAGGGGTTTTAAATTTCTTACAGTGTAACTTAAAATAATTTACATATTTTTTTAAAGGAATTTGTTTGATTGATTGTTTGTTTTGAATTTAAATAACTTAAAACTAAAATTTTGTTAAATTATTTTTTTTTTCATAATTTGGGGTTTGTTTAAAATTTTTTTTAAAGAGGTTTTACAAATTTTTAACAAATTTTTTTTTTGTTAATAATTATTAGCAATTATAAATTTTCTAATGTATTAAAGATTAAACAAAAAAAAAAATTAGTAGAGTTTTCGTTTGAGAAGGTAAGAAGTTTTTAGTAAAATTAATATGAGTTTGAGTTTTTAGTAGAATGTTAAAAAAAAAAACTAAAAAAAAGCCAATTAATAATAATGAGGTAGTGTAAATGTAGTAAATAAAAAAAGTGTATGTAGATGTGTAAATGAGGTTGGATGTGTGTGTGTGTGTATGTATGTATGAAAGTGTAAATGAGGCTGTGTTTTGTGTGTGTGTGGTTTTCTTTTACGATTTTCTTTTTTTAAAAAAAAACAAATGGTTAATAACAATTTTGTTTTTCTTCTTAGTTTTTCAAATTTTCGCCAATTGGGGTTTAATTACGGATCATAGAGGAATTATCGAATATTTTTGGGGGGGTTTAAAAGGTGTTTGTTTTTTAAAAAGACCAATCTTTTCCCTACTGTTTGTAGTTTAAAAAAAAAAGTAGTTGTAAAAGTTTTTTACGCTATAAAAAAAAAATTATAACCGTTTTCTTTTTATCAATTCTAACATGGTGCACACTCTTGTATTCGTATTGTTTCGGAAAATTTTATAAAAACCAATTTCTGAAATTTGGTTTAATTTTAATAGTTGCTGCTAGATTAATTTTTATTAATATTTTTTTTATTTTTTTTTATAATTAATAAAACAAAAATGAAGCTTTTTTTCAAACATAATAAATAAAAAACATTTTAAAACACTCAGTTTTAGGTGAATAAAAAAAAAATAAAAAATCAAACAAACAATTTAGGAATATTTTTTTTTACAGTCAGTTGGCGAAAAATTAGGAATCGGGTCAAGCCGAAAAAATGTCGCCGAAAAAATGTCGGTTTAAATCATCTGAAAATAAGCCGTACATTTTTTGTGGTATGTCAATATTATAGTTCTTGACAATCTGGCAACTTTCAATTCAATAATCTGGCAGCTCTTTATACGACTTTTAGAAAAAAAGTGTTTTCTGGTGACACTTATTTCAGAATCTTAAATAATTCAAATACAAAGCCAGTTTTTTTAATAACAAAAAAGCTTTTCAAGAACACTCGAAAAAGCTTTTTCAAAAAGCTTAAATGAAAATATATTCGACCTTTAAATTGTGAAGTGAAAAAGAGTTTATTTTAGTTCGAGGTCATTTATTGTTCCCGTAATGTATTTACATTACAAGTACTTTTGTTAACTATACTTTCTCTTTCAGAATATTCTCCCAATAAATGCTCTTGAAATTTCTGCTTTCAAACATTTTGTAATTTTTAAGGATTGAATTGGAAATTTTCCAATTATTGCCCAGCATCAGAATTCTTTAGAAATAAAGAGAGTGTGGTTGTTTACTAGGAACTTTTATTATCAAACTCTCAACGTCTTATTGGCGCCCTACGTGGGGCGCATATGAAAAATATATTTAATTAAATTATAACTAAAAAAAGTCTCATATCGTCTAATAGGCTCCCAGCGTGATGGCCAAATAAAATATATTTTTAATTGTGCCAAATTACACATAAAAATATAAAAAAAACATTTTTTTTCAGGCGTAGCGTGAAAGTTTATTAGATTTTTCAATCAAGAGACTCTTAACGTGTTATAGGCGCCCAACGTGGGGCCCAAATAAATTTTATTTTCAACTTTGCCAAATTATACATGAAATGTACAGAAAAAATAATTAGTTTAATAATGAAATTCGTTAAGTGAATCAAACAAATAATTTATTTTGGAAATAATTAGCATAAAAGCTTATAATATTTTTGAATCAAGATACTCTCAACGTCTTATTGGCTCCCATCGTGGGGTACCAAACAAAATATATTTTGAATTGTGCGAAGTTATACACAAATATATCAAAAACCATTTTTACTCGGAAGTGCTCTAACTACGCTTGATTTAATAATGTTGAGGTGAACAGAAAAAAAATTAGTTTAATAACGAAATTCGTTAAATGAATTAAAAAACAAAATTGATGAAAGCTCATAAGAATTTTTCTCTTTCGATTCTATTTTTTTTAATTCAACTTGGGATGCATCATATATATTTGTTTGGTGACAGGATAATCCCCACGGACATTACCCCCATAACGGAAATGGGGACTATGACCGAATTCAATTCGGCCATAATCCCCATAATAGTTGTGGGGAGTATGACCGTTTCCAAAACGGTCACAATCCCAATGGGGATTATGTCCGTTCCTTGTGGCGATTACGACCGAACTTTTTTTGGTCATAACCCCCATTCACATTGTGGGAAGTAAGTCCAAAGCAATTTTGGTCATAATCCCCGTTTTCTGCAGAGAGGGTGGGTTTAATGCATGGAGTTTGCAATTCCTAAGCCCGGCCGAAGGCCGCATACGCAGAAAAACTTTTAAGTAAAATGTAAAATTCTTTTAATTTTGGGGATTATGACCAATTATTATAGAAGACATAATCCCCATAATGGGGATTATTGCCATTTGTTATGTGGCCATTATCCCCATAAATGTGGGAATTATGCCCGTTTTTTATTGGTATTATGTCCAAATAATTTTCGGTCATAGTCCCCACTACCATTATGGGGATTATGACCGAAATGAATTTGGTCATAATCCCCATAACGGAAATGGGGATTATGTCATGTCACCTATATGTTTTGATGTGCTAATGGCGATTGAAATCGGTCTAACTGTTTCGAGATATCGCTATTTACAAAAATGGAGTTTTTTCCCTATGTTCATGAATATTGTAAATCTTGGGGACTTATCTCCAAAGTTGAGATTTTATGCGAACTAAAAGGACAAACAACTTTATTTGAGGATTGGGGAATGTTGCTTTTTATGAAAAAAACAATATTTTAGTACCAAAATAGTTAAAAGTACTTTTTTTACACTTTTTATTAAAAAAGACTAAACTGGTACAAATGTTTTTACTTTTACTTCGTTGGCACTTTTTGTAAAAATATTATATATTGTTACTTTTATAAATAAAATATGTACTATTTTACGATTTTATTACTTCTTATATTTTTATTAAAAGTACAAGCGTAGTACTTTTAAATAAAATATGTACCAGGTTAGTAGTTTTTCAAAAATATAATAGTACTTTTTTATAAGTACTAAAACTGTTATTTTTAAAAAAAATTTAGCTTAAGTAGTACTTTTTCATTAAAAATACCCAAATAGTACTTTTTAATAAATATGTAGTAGTGTAGTATTTTTGTTTGTTTTAAGGAACTAAAATTGTTCTTTATTATACAAAGTCTAAAAACAGTACTTTCTTGAAAGAAGTACCAAAATGTATGTACCAGGCAAGTACTTTTTAATAAATATTATAGTACTTTTTTTATTAATTCTAAAATTGGTACTATTTGTTATAAAATATAGAACTTTTTAATAAATAGTACCACAGTAGTATTTTTTTATAAAAAGGAACCAAAATAGTACTTTATACAAATGCCCAAAATAGTTCCTTTTTTATAAAAAGTAACAAAATATTTCTTTTTTTTAAGTACTAATAAAGTACAGTGTTGGCACTTTTTATAAAAAAGTAATAATTTAGTACTTTTTAAAAAATTATTTTACTATTATTACTTTTTATAAGAAGCGCTAGTTTGGTAGCATTTATAAAAAAAATAACCTCAAAAATCGTTTATTTACGCGTTTAAGGACTTATTGTTAGAGATATTCTCTTATAAAAAAGTACCTGGCAACTCTGTCCCTGTCCTTTGAATAGAGCATAATTTTTTAATTTCATTTAAGTTTAATGAGATTTAAAAAAAAAAAAAAACTTTAAAATTCTAAAATACTTTAAAAAATGATATTACAAAAAAAAATTGAAATCGGTCAAAAGGTTTTTGAACCTAAGTTTTCAACTTAGGTAAAAACTTAGGTTATTTAACCTAAGTTTTTATTTAAAAACTTAGGACATTTTACATATTAACTTAAAAACTTAGGTAATTTTACATAAGTTTTGAACTTAGGTAATATTACATAAGTTTTAAACTTAGGTTATTTTGCATAAGTTTTAAACTTAGATAATATTTTATAAGTTTTTAACTTAGTTTTTGTAATTTTAAAAACTTAGGTAATTTTTGCAAACAGACAGTATCGCTTACATAAACCCAAAATCATGTGCAATATTTTTTGCTGTACATTTTAGAGCACTATTTCTATTAATAGACATTTCCTTTTATATTTTCCCTACTGACTGTTAAAAAAAAAATGTTAATAAACTTTTGTTTGTTTGATTTTTTTTTTATTATTAAATAAATAAATCGTGCGTAAACGCGTTTGTTAAATAAAAATTATATTATAAAAAAAAACATTTATTAAAACAACAAAAAAACACAATTACTTTTGTTTTTAAAAATATGAAATAATAAAAAAAAACTAATCGTTAGTTTTAAGTTAAAAAAATTACACACATATACGACGTTTAGTTCAAGTTTTGTTTTTTTACAAAAAAAAAAAAAAAATGGAATAATTCAAATAAAAAATTAATAATTTTTATAAAATTAAAAAAAGCACATTTATATTATCAATAATTAATTCAATTTATATGAAAAAAAGGGCGGGGGTGAATGAAAATTTAACTAAACTATAAAAAACCAATAAAAATGGTTTCGATTTTCTATGTTTCTTTTTGCAACAAAATGATCACAAAATCAAAAAGAAAAAAAAAACATAAATTCAAATAAATGAATAGAAAAATCATATAGTTTAAAGTTAAAAAATTATTAACGAAACGAATATGTAATAAAATTAAACAAAAAAAAATTATAAAGAGTACGAATACAAAATTAGTACACAAAAAACAATTCACGGAAAATATATATAAATGTTTATTTTTTTTTTGTAGACAAATTGTAAGATTTTACTTCTCACAAGGCTTTCAAAAAAAGGTTTATAGGTTGTTGATCCGTTAAAAAAAAACATTTTTTTTTTTTTTGTTTTTTAACTAACAAATTTTTTTTTGAGTGTAATTAATACGAACGCCTCAACTTTCTTATTTTTTTTTTTATAGAGAAAAAAATAAACATAAAAAAAATTAAAATCAATTTTTTTTTTTGATATAAATAAACACCCTGAAAACTGAAGTGTTAGTGTTTGTTTTTACAAAATAACTTTGGCAAAAGGATTAAAATTTTATTTGAAAACAACAAAAAACATAACTTTGTTTTTGTATAAAACAAACTACAAAAACAAAAGCTAAATGGTGTTTAGGTGTGGTAAGAGGGTTAAAACCGACATTACCACTTTAACACACAACACATACTTATGCATTTATATATAGAAATTTACAATTTTGTTGATTTACACACATGCTAAAGGCTTTTTTATAACGGTTTAATAAAACTTTTTCAAAACTTAGGAAACGGAAAGAGCATAGTTAAGTAGAGTAGTAAAAATTGTTGTGGCAACCCACAACTACACACACAGACAGACAGACAGATAACATTATTAGCAACAACATAATTAAAAATTTCCCATTTTTCGTAATAAATGAAATTTTAAATGATGACGACGATAATGTTAATTACTTCTAAACAGTGTTGCCACTAAAGAAATTCTAATTACACATGGATACAGTCAAAATTACACATGATACCCAAAATTACCTATGTAATTTTATTATTCAACACTATTGCAAAAAGTCTTATTTCAACTTAATGTGGATTTAATCTTAATCATCGGAATATACCAAAATAGCACTTTTTGATAAAAGGTACCAACATTTTTTTGTAAAGCAGCCAAAACAGAACATTTTAATAAACCATGTCATAAAACAGTATTTTTTTTTTGTAAAAAGTGACAAAAAGGTACAAAAATAATATTTTTTTTCTCAAAAAGTTTATTTTTAATAAAAAGTACCAAAAAAGTACATCTTTATAAAAAATATCCGAATAGTACTTATTGAAAAAAAGTACCAAAATATGTTTTACTTTTTTTATCAAAAGTACCAAACATTACATTTTTATAAAAAGTACCAAAACAGTACTTTTATATACTATTTTTGTATTCCTTATAAAAAAGTTCTATTTGGTACTTTTGGTTTTTTTGATAAAAAGCACTATTGTGGTACTTTTAAAAAAAATTTCTTTATTGGTACCTTCTATAAATTAGTACAATTTAGTTAAAAATTAATATCTAGTACTTCTTATTAAAAATTACTATTTTGTTTCTTTTTTTTATTAAAAAGTACTATTTTGGTACTTGTTATAAATATGTACTATTTTGGTCCCTTTTAATAAAAGGTACAATTTTAATAGTTTGAAAAACATTTTATTTTTTATAAAATAGATCAAACAAGTACTTCTTATTAAAAGTACCAAACAAATCATTTCTTTTTATAAGAAGTATCAAAAAATCATTTTTTTTTAAGTTCCAAAAATGTACTTTTTAATAAAAAGTACCAAAATACTTCTTATAAAAAACACTATTTTGGTTCTTTTACAAAATAGAACATGTCATAAAATAGGTTTTTTTTTGTAAAAGTGACAAAAAGGTACTAATATAATATTTTTTTATAAAAAGTTTATTTTTTAATAAAAAGTACCAAAAAAAGTACATCTTTTTAAAAAATATCCAAATAGTACTTATTGAAAAAAGTACCAACATATGTTTTACTTTTTCATCAAAAGTACCAAAACATTACATTTTTATAAAAAGTACCAAAACAGTACTTTTATATACTATTTTTGTATTCCTTATAAAAAAGCTTTGGTACTTTTGTTTTTTGATAAAAAAATTCTTTATTTTTAAAAAAAATTCTATGTTGGTACCTTTTATAAATTAGTAAAATTTATTTAAAAATTACTATCTAGTAATTCTTATTAAAATGTTTTTTTACTAAAAAGTACTATTTTGGTACTTGTTATAAATATGTACTATTTTGGTCCCTTTTAATTAAAAGTACAATTTTAATAGTTTTCTTTTTAAAAACATTTTATTTTTTTATAAAAAGTACCAATCAAGTACTTTTTATTAAAAGTACCCAACAAATCATTTCTTTTTATAAAAAGTACCAAAAAATCATTTTTTTAATGTTCCAAAAATGTACTTTTTAATAAAAAGTACCAAATACTTCTTATAAAAAACACTATTTTGGTTCTTTTACAAAATAGAACATCTTAATAAACCATGTCATAAAACACGTTTTTTTTTTTTTTGTAAAAAGTGGCAAAAAGGTACTAAAATAATGTTTTTATAAAAAGTTTATTTTTTTATAAAAAGTACCAAAAAAAGTACATATTTATAAAAAATATCCAAATAGTACTTATTGAAAAAAGTACCAACATATGTTTTACTTTTTCATCAAAAGTACCAAAACATTACATTTTTATAAAAAGTACCAAAACAGTACTTTTATATACTATTTTTGTATTCCTTATAAAAAAGCTCTGTTTGGTACTTTTGTTTTTTGATAAAAAAATTCTTTATTTTTAAAAAAAAGTTCTATGTTGGTACCTTTTATAAATTAGTAAAATTTATTTAAAAATTACTATCTAGTAATTCTTATTAAAATGTTTTTTTTTACTAAAAAGTACTATTTTGGTACTTATTATAAATATGTACTATTTTGTGCCTTTTAATTAAAAGTACAATTTTAATAGTTTTTTTTTTTAAAACATTTTATTTTTTTATAAAAAGTACCAATCAAGTACTTTTTATTAAAAGTACCAAAAAATCATTTCTTTTTATAAAAAGTACCAAAAAAATAATTTTTTTGAAAGTTCCAAAAATGTACTTTTTAATAAAAAGTACCAAAATACTTCTTATAAAAAATACTATTTTGGTTCTTTTTATAAATAAGTACTACTTTGGTACTTTTTATAAAAAATTTTACATTGGTACCATTCATAAATAAGTACAATTTTTTCAAAACTTACTACTTAGTTACTTCTTATTAAAAAGAACTATTTGGTACTTTTTGTTTACTAACAAGTACTATTTTGGCATGTGTTATAAATATGTACTTTAGTTTTTTTATTTAAAATTACCTTTTTGATAGTCTTAAAAAAAATACTTTTTTTTTTATAAAAAGTAACAAAATATTTCTTATTAAAATGCATATTTTTTTATAAAAAAGTACTATTTTGGTACTTTTGATAAAAAAGTTTTATATTGACACCTATTAAGTACAGTATTGTTAAAAATTACTAAGTACATATTTAGTTAGTCACATATATTTTAATATTTTTTATCAAAATGTTTTATTTTAGTACTTTTATATTAAAAAGTACTATTTCGGCACTGTTTTTACTAAAAAGTTCTCATTTGGAACTTTTTATAAATGTGTATCATATTGTTTTTTTTTTTATTTAAATATAATAAAGTACCAAAAAAGTACTTTTTATATAAAGTACCAAAATAGTACTTTTTAATAAAAAGTACCAGAATAAAACTTTTTGATAAAAAGTATTAGAATATTATTTTTTGATAAAAAGTATTAGAATATTACTTTTTGATAAAAAGTATTAGAATATTACTTTTTGATAAAAAGTATTAGAATATTACTTTTTGATAAAAAGTACTTTTTGATTAAAATTACAAATGTAGGACTGTAAAATGTAACATTTTGATACATAAAATAGTATTAAATGGGTACTTTTTGTAAACGTACTT
Organism: Pegoplata infirma; assembly: GCA_963921195.1. Taxonomy (NCBI): domain Eukaryota; kingdom Metazoa; phylum Arthropoda; class Insecta; order Diptera; family Anthomyiidae; genus Pegoplata; species Pegoplata infirma. The sequence goes on along the minus strand of OY992540.1, from coordinate 46,401,964 downwards.
TTTACAAAATGGTACTTTTCATGAAAATGTAATATTTTGATTCATAAAATATTATAATATTTGTACTTTTTGTAAATAAGTAGCATTGTGTTAAAAGTTACTATTAAAATACTTCTTAGTACTTTTTGATAAAAAAGTTTTCTATTTAAAAGTACTATTTGGGTAGTTTTATAAAATAATTTACATTTTTGTAAAAAGTACCTAAACAATACTACTTCTTTTTATAAAAGGTTTGTATCAGGATGGAATTTTTTTTAGAAAAAGTACCAAAATAGTAATTTTAAATAAAATGTACAAAAACAGAACTATTTGATAAAAAGTGATAAAATAGTACATACATATATAAAAAGTACCAAAATAGCACTTTTTTATAAAAGTACCAAAATAGTACTTTTTTATAAAAAGTACCAAAATAGTACTTCTTTATAAAAAGTACCAAAATAGTCCTTTTTTATAAAAAATACCAAAATAGTACTTTTTATAAAAGGTACTAAAATAGTATTATTTTATAAAAAGTACCAAAACAGCATTACAAAGTAATTTTTTTATAAAAAGTACTTTTTACTAGAAGTACCAAAAAGTATATAAAAATTTCTTTTATGGTACTTTTTATAAAATTGTACAATTTTGGTATTGGTAAAAATATTTTGTTGGACTTTTAATTGAAAGATCGTACTTTTTTGCTACTTTTTATAAAAAAATACACTGTTTTTATAGTAAACTTTTTTAAAAAAGTAACAAAAAAATATTTTTGATAAAAAGTACATAAATAGTACTTTTTGGTAAAAAGTACCATTATAAGACTTTTATTTGTTTGTTTTTTTTTTTTAAATATCCACAAATCGAATTAATTTAAATTTACACTTAAATTACACATGAAAGCAATTACACAGTCGAAAATTACACGTGTAATTACACATTGAGTGGCAACACTGCATCTAAACCAAAACTAAACATTTATGGTTATGTGTAGGGTGTTCAATTAATCGGGTTTTTTAATTGTTCGATTAAACGATTAATCGATATTTGCCATTTCTAAATTATTCGATTAAACGAAAAAAATTTTAAAATTGTTCGATTAATCGAATAATCACAAAATTCAGACATCTTCTAAATTACAAGATTTTTTTATTTGAGTAAATAAACAACATTAATTACAAGTATTTAAACATTTTATTAACAACAAAAAAAAACAAAATTAAAATCATTTTAAAATGTATCAAAATTTAAGTTTTCTGCTAATTTGTTTGAGAAAATTAAAAAAAAAAATCATTTGGGAGATTTGTATAGAATTCAAAAACATTTTTTTTGACAAATTTATTGGATTATCGATATCACAAAAAATTTATATTTATTATCTGACTAAATTTGGGAAATCTTAAATTTTGTAATTTGTAATTTAATTTTTTTTATAAATTAGTGTCGAAAATTCGAAACTTTGCCCGATTTTGACTTTATGACCGTTGACCGCTTTGGCCCAAAATTTTATCAGGTACTTACTTAATTCGTTTAACAAATCCAAGCTTCAGGAGCAGCGAAAATCAGAAAACAAATTTAAAATAACCACCATTCAAATAAACATGGCTGTGTTTTTTTTTAATTCCAACGGTAACATACATTTGGTTTGTTTATTGGACTTAAAAATTTAAAAAAATTATACATATTTCTAGAAAAAACATATATTATTATTATTCGATTAATCGGCATAAATTCTTCGATTAATCCTTTAATCGAAATTAGCAATTTTAAATTAATCGAACAATTATTCGTCTAAAATTGTTCGATTAATCGAACAAGAATTAATCGACTGAACACCCTAGTTATGTGGTAAGGTGTGTGTGTGTGGCAGGCAGTCATCAACAGGTTTTAAATTTTGTTGTAAAGGAAGTAAAACTTTAACATGTGTGTAATTACCGCGATATCAAATATCAAACATACTATTAACATAGATAAAATAACACTTCAATTTTCAGTTTTTCATTTTAAAAGGCATTTATAAATGTATAATAAAAGCATTAAGTGACGGAAATAAATGAAATCATTTACCATTTGAAACAATCAAACAAGAAAGAAATTTATATTCATTTTTTTTTAAATAAATTTTTAATGCAATTTATTTTTAAACAACAAGGGTTAATTAAATTAAGAATTTAATTAAATATTTTTAATAAAATTCTTAATTATCAATAGTTGCTTTTAAATTTAAATTTTTTAACCCTTTTGTTTTTTTTTACGTTTTTATTATTTTTTAGATTTGAAAATTATTATTTATAGTTGAGTTTTTTTAATTTTTTTTGAATATGAATGCGTAGAAGTAAATGAAATTTGTTTTTTTTTCTCGATTTGAAATAATTTTTTTTCTTTTCGTTCTAATTGTAAGAAAAAAAAAAATTATAAATAAATAAACCAAAAGTTAAATAAAGAATATCAATGTATACTAATTGAAAAAAAAATTAATAAATAATTGAAAAAAAAAAAAATATTTGAAAAAAATAATTAAGGAAATTTTGTACGCATTGATGTAAAAAATGTCAATGAATTCTAAGCAAATAAAGTGAAAGAAAGAGCACTCACCTTGGGGAGAGGCAGCTAATTCGGCAGCATTTTGAGAGTTCATAGCTGGAAAAAAAAAGAAAAGAAAATTAAGGAAATTAAAAAAGTTATCATTAAATTCATTCATTAAATAAAAAAAAAAAAAAATACAAAAAGGATAAACGTGAACTAAAAAAGGATATATTTTTTCGAGCATTAAATGTTAAAAAGTCTTGAGCTCAAGAAAAAAAGTACCTATTTGCTACACTTTTACTAATTTTTTACCCCCTTAAGATCGGAATTTCTAAAAAAGTGCTTTGTTTAGAATTTTTTTTCCACTACAGGATCCTAGATTAAATTTTTTTATTTTTAGAACTACGATTTTGAACATCGAAAAAATACCACAGTACATTTTTTTACCCCTTATCAGCCTCTAAGCATCAGAAATTCCGAAAATTCGGTTTTCAGAATCTGTTTTACCGCTGTACGATCCTGTATACCAAATATCAAATTTTAATGAACATTATTCCAGGAGACTGAAAAAGTACCATTTCACCCTCTTAGAAAAGAAAATTTCTAAAAAGTACATTTTTTTTTCCTCTAAAAGTCTGTTTTTCAGAATGTTCTTTTCTGTCGGAGAATCCTTCATTCTAAATATCAAATTTTTATGAGCATTTTTGCATAAGATCGAAAAAGTACCAAAGTATGCTTTTTCGTGCTTTTGGAATCGAAACTTTCTAAAAATTAAATTTGTCAAAAGGTTTTTTTTTTCGCATGAGGATTCAACATTTCATATTTTAAGTTTCTAAAACCATTATTTCAAAAGATAGAAACTGTATAAAAGTACAATTTTTTATAACATCCAAAATCGGAGTTCTTAAAAGGTACATTTTTCAGAATTTTAATTTTTGCTGGAGGATCCAAAATTTAAAATTTTAAGTTTTTATGACCATTATTTAGGTGGTAGAAAAAGTACCACAGTACTCTTTTTTACTACATTTTGCCTCCTTAGAATTGGCTTATTTGAAAAATTACTTTTTTGGAATGTTTTTGAGCTTGAGGATCCTTCATTCCAAGTTTCTTTTTTTGAATGCTAGTTTTACTGGAGGATCAATGTCAAATTTTAAGATTCCATAGTTGTAAAAAAGTACCAGTTTCCCCTTTATATGCCCTTTTTATCCCTTTGGGATCGAAATTTATAAAAAATACTTGGTTTGAAATGTGTTTATTCGCTGAAGTACCAAAAAAGTACTAGTTTTGGTACTTTTTATAAAAAGTACTATTTTGGCACTTTTTATAAAAAGTACTATTTTGGTACTTTTTTTTTTATCAAAAGTTACTTTTTTTGTACTTTTTGTAAAAAAACTCCTTCCTGGCTCGAACTTTTTATAAAAAGTATTTATTATTCTAGTACTTTTTATAAAAATGTAAATATTTTTTACAAAACTACCCAAATAGTACTTTTAAATAACAACTTTAAAATATATATTTATAAAAAGTACCAAAACGGATTTTTTTTTTTTTAAAAAAGTACCAAGAAGTATTTTAATAGTAATTTTTAGCAAAAAAATAGAACATTACAACTATTTACATCTTTTTACTCTCTAAGAATCAAAAATTCCTAAAAGTTTGTTTTTCGGAATGTTTTTTCTGTTGCATTCCAGTTATCAAATTTTTATTATTATTTAAGGATATCGAAAAAGTAACAAAGTACACCTTTTTGCCCTGTTAAAATCGAAACTTTCTAAAAAGTACTCCGATGATTGAAAAAGTACCACAGTTCAATTGTTAACCCCGTTTGAACCCTCTCAGAATCAGAAATACCCAAGTCTTTTTCCAGAATGTTTTTTTTTTTGCTCGAGAATTATACATTCCAAATATTTTTAGGATAATTTTTTCAGGTGATCGAAAAAGTACCAAAGTACGATTTTTTACCCTCTTAGAATCGGAAACTTTCTAAAAAGTACTTTTGTTAGAATGTTGTTTTTTACATGATGATCCTACATTTCAAATATCTAAAACCATTTTTTTATAAGGTACATTTTTACCCTATTAAAATCGGAATTCCGAAAGGTACATATGGTATGAACTGTATTCACCAATCGATTTAAATCATATCATTGTCAAATATGCAAGTTCAAGTTTCTTTCAATTACTTCCAGTGATCTCTTTGAAACATTTAATTGGTCTTAAACTTCCTAAAATTGTTAAATTTCTTCCAGTTTTTTTAAAATGTCTTAATTTTTTAAATTTTGTCACATTCAATTTAAATATTATACTTACTGGCAAATACTCCGGGATCTATATTCATGGGAAACGGAGGAAACGGCGTTGATGGAAATAACTTTTCAGCTGGGGAAAATTGAAATGGCCCCGAGCCAGGATGCGATGGCATGGTATTTTCAATTTCATCATCGTTTCCCGAACTAAAAAGAAAAATAAAAAAATATTTTATTTAAAGAAAATTGTACAATATTATCCAAATAAATAATTCACATAAATAATAATACAATAAAGTGCCACAAATTTTCGATTTTTTTTTTTAATGAAAATCGATAATTTACGAGATGAAACGAATATGTATTTATCAAAATTTCATAATGTATATAAGCTGGGATTAAAAAATATGCACGTTTGTCAAAATATACATTAAAATCTTAAATGTTTTTATGAAAATATTCTGAAATATGCAATTTCAAATTACAAATATGCAAAAAATCTGCATTTAAAATCAAAAATTTGGAAAAATATGCATTTTTTATTCAAAATATGCATTTTTTAATCAAAATATGCATTTTTTCCAATATAAGCAAAAATATGCATTTTCATCAAAATGTGCAAAAATATGCATATTCAATAAAATATGCATTTTCATTAAAAAATGCAAAAAATAAATCAATGCAATTTTTATGTTAATTTATTGCTTTAGATAGATATTTTGTCCATATCATTTTAGACTATTGACAAAAAAATGCATTTACACGGAAATTGCAGCCCTTCTCATTAAATTATTGCCAAGGCATAAAAAATAATTTTAAATCATTTAATACATACCATAAAGAACCTTTACCACAATCAGCACTATTCGCACGACGACGACGCACATCAATTTCACCAGTGGAATCATTGCTGTGTTCATCATCTGGATTATTATTGGGACACATTAATTCCATTGGTTCCGATTTAACATCATCTGCTGGGCGAGTCAATGGTGATGGTGTAAGACTGCCTAATTTTTCACTTAAAGAGATTCCATTGCCATTTGTGTTAGAATTTGTTCCGGTAACATTGCCACTGACATTAACTGAAGAACCATTACCTATTTCGCAAAAAATTGAGATAATTTATTACTAAAACCTTTAAAAATCTTCATTTAATGCCCAACTTACGTTTCTCATCTTTTGGTGGTGGTGAATTGTTATTATTATGTTTCATTGTTGAAAAATCTGTGGGTGTTAATTGTGGTGAAGTACTACGGGGATGTACAATATCGGGACTGTTAATATTACTGGGTGGTAAGCCATTATCCGGTATACGCATTCTCTTGGGATCTTCGGCTGATGATGTTGAATTATTATGTTGTTCACGTTGGTTAGGTCTAAACATGGCTATGGGACGTTTCAAATAAGGTAACTGGGTGGGTGGAAAAGGTGGTTGTGGTGAACCAGTACGCTGATACAAAGGTGAATCATCTTGCCCCGATGAGTGTTGTGAGTTTAATGGAGTGCGTACACCAGCGAGATTTTGTATTTGAGCTAATTGCTATTTTTTGGGGAAAAAATTTTTGTAAAAAAATATAAAAATTTTTGTAAGAAATTATTATAAAAATTTTTGTAAAAAATTAAAATAATTTCCCGCGTAAACTAGATCTTATCAGATCTGTTTATGATCGTATATGATTGCAATATAATTATATCTAAAATGGCCAAACTCCTAGATCTTATTATATCTCGTAACTGGCCAACATTCCCGACCAAAAAAAATAATACTGCGCCAGATATCATTTGATCCCGAAAATGGAGGATCCAAAAATATATGATTGTATCTTATTAGATCAAATTTGATATTATTAGATATAATTAGATCCCATAAATGGAACGGTAAATATTATCTGATTTGATATTATAAAAATTAAGATCTGATAAGATATAATAATATATAATTATATCTTATTAGATCTAATACGATTGTCAATATCAAATTAGATAAAATTTACCGCTCCATTTTTGGGATCTAATTATATCTAATAATATGAAATTTGATCTAATAAGATATAATCATATATTTTTGAATCCTCCATTTTTGGGATCAAATGATAGATACATTTTTATATAATTATATTACAAAATATATGATTATATCAAAACTTTTTTACTCGGGTTGGTACAAATTTGATATATAATTCTATCGAAACAGACGTAATTATATACAATCAGATGCAATCATATATAATCCATTTTTTTTGGGATTTTTTCTATTTTTTAAACAAATTTTATACTTACACTATGAGTTTCTTCTGCTTGTTGTTGTGTGAGGCCAGAAACTCTTAAAACTTCGGCAGTTTTAAGAAATGATTGTAATGATTTTTGATGGACATTTACCTCACCATGATATATAAACTCAACCAATGAATGTAAATCATGAAAATTTACATCCTGCAATAAAATCACTGGATGTTTGCAGGGTGTACTCTAAAAATAAAAGAAGAATAGGTAGGATAATTAGTAAAGATTATGGATTTAGGAGATTTTTTTGTATAAAAAAATAATTTTTGTTAAACAATGAGTACATTTTTTCAATTTTAGTACAGTTGGTATTTTTTAATTTAAAACGACATAACCAAATTCTATAAAGTTGGAGAGAGCCGCAAGAGAGAATTTCCTTGGTAAAGACAAAGAAAACATGTTATTACACTGTAGATAGCACTATTTGAATATAAGCCCTCGATATATAAGTTTACCATTCCGTTTAAAACTCTTAAGATACCAAAGGGACAAACAAAGTGTATTCGAAATTCTCGATCGATTTAAAGTCAATCTAACGATGTCTATATGTCTGTTACAATAGCGATCACGGCCAAAATAATACACAGAGATGACTGTAGCTATAACATATTTACTTGTTTTTGCTTTGAGAAATGTAAGAACAATTCGAAAATTGGCGCCCCACTGTGGGCGCCAAACAGATAGTATTCTAAAAGTAAGAAATCAATTTTTAAAAAAAATATTTCTATATTAAAAGTGTTCCAAAACACAATTTATGGTTGGTGCACCAGGATGCGCACCAAAAAGATAATATTTAAAAGTGAGACAGTATTTAAAAATTAAAATTTTATTTCTTATCAGTATTCTACTAGATTGTATGTGATTGTAACACAACAGACCTAATAGTATATGTGTGCGGACGTAAAGTGTTAGCAGTCACTTAAAACCTATGTAATTATGAACTGGATGGTAATAAGACAATAATATCAGCGCCCCAAGTTGGGCGCCAATAATTCAATAGTTTATTAATTAATTTTTTATATTTGTGTAAACAATAAAAATTAAACTGAAAGATAAAAGCGACACAAGAACAACACTAAAGTAACAATAAAACTCAGGGAATGTCTGCTACTGATGCTGCACATTGTATTGATGGGAAAATAAGGTACGGGAAGGGAAGGCATCTCTGGATAGATGCCAAAATAATAGTATTCTAATAGTGAGATAGTATTATTAATTGGTAGTATGTTCATTTAATTAGTATGTTATTGTTATCCCACTGTGGGCGCCAATAAGACAAAGATATTTGTGCCCAACGTTTGGCCCCACGTTGGGCGCCAACACGATAGTACTCTTATATATCTCCCATATCTTTTCTTACAATAAAAATTTTACAGGAAAATAAATTGTTTGTAAATTTAAATATTTTGCAAACTATTTTTCAAACTAGTGCATAAAATTAATGGTAAAAAGGTTTCCTAAAATTACGAATTCTTGGGCTATTACAATAAAACTGTTAATTTGTCACATTGAAAATTTTGTGATTGTAATATTATTTCAATTTTATATCACGCATTGTATGGATATCCAGCTAAATATAAATTGCAATACTCATACTTAAACATTCCTGTTTCCTATGAGTAGTGAGTGAATGTATTGCATGTGATCGTTCAACTAGAAATTAGGTCATGCATCAGATGATAAACCATGAGATATTTTTAGTCGTCGTGGGTCTGTCGTCTTTATTATCGTAAAACTAAAGGCAATGAATTTAAGTTTTTTTTTGGTGTATTCACCATAAAACGACAATGTGTAATAAAATTGATTAACCAGTTAAGGGAATGATAAATTAAAAAAAAAAATCTTACAACTTTTAAAAGAAATGAAGGAAGTGTGTAAATTATACTACAGAAGAAAAAACGTACTTTAAGCCTTTTTTGAAAAAGTACCAAAATAGTTATTTTTGATAAAAATTTTTAATTAATAGAGTTAAGAGAGATTATTAAAATAAAAGGTACCAAAATATTTTTTAATAAACAATTCATGTCATAAAATAGTCCTTTTTTAAAAAAGTGAAAAAAATAACTTTCTATAAAAAGTACCAAAAAAAGGACTTTATGTAAGAAATCCAAAATATTACAGAGTTTCTTAATAAAAAGTACGAAATACATTTACTTTTTTATAAAAGAAGTACCAACATTTTTTTAACAAAATGGTACTTTTTTCAAAAGATCATTAAAACAGTACTTTTTATTTTTTTTATAATAAAAACACCAAAATTGTACTTTTTCATAAAATGTACCAAATAAGTTTTTTTTTATAAAAAAAAGTACCAAACAAATATTTTTTTTTAAAGTTATTTGCAGTAAAAAGTACCAAAATAATGATTTTTAATAAAAAGTACTAGTACTTTTTGATAAAAGTACCAAAATAGTACTTGTTGATAAAAAAGTATTTTTTGATAAAAATTACCAAAATACTATCACTAAAAAAGTGATTTGAACAAAAAAAAAAAGTACCAAAATAGTTATTTTTGGTAAAAAGTTTTAACATTTTTAATTAATGGAATTAAAAGAGATCATTTAAACAAAAGGTACCAAAATATTTTTTAATAAACAATTCATGTCATAAAATAGTACTTTTTTTAAAAAGTTAAAAAATAACTTTTTTTAAAAAGTACCAAAAAAGGACTTTATATAAGAAATCCTAAACATTACAGAGTTTCTTAATAAAAAGTACGAAATACATTTACTTTTTTATAAAAGAAGTACCAACATTTTTTTTAACAAAATGGTACTTTTTTCAAAAGATCATTAAAACAGTACTTTTTATTTTATTATAATAAAAACACCAAAATTGTACTTTTTCGTAAAATGTACCAAAAAAAAGTAATATTTTTTTATAAGTTCTTTGCAGAAAAAAGTACCAAAAGTGCTTTTTTATAAAAAGTACTAATACTTTTTGATAAAAAGTACCAAAATAGTACTTGGTGATAAAAAAGTAGTAAAATAGTACTTTTTGATAAAAAAAAGTACTAAAATAGTATTTTTTTTTTATAAAAAGTACCATAATACTATCACTAAAAAAATGATTTGAACTAAAAAAAATCATTTTATCGTTTAAAAATCTTAGAATTGTAAAATACTAAAATAATTTTTTTTGACTAAAAGTTTCAACATTTTTAATAAATGGAATTAAACAAAACCATGTCATGAAATAGTACTTTTTTATAAAAAGTTTCAAAAAGTTTTTGAAATCCAAATATACATATAAGAAATCCAAAATAATACAGAGTTTTTTAATAAAATGTACTTTTTTATAAAAGAAGTACCAACATTATTTTTAACAAAATGGTACTTTTTTTAAAAGATCATTAAAACAGTACTTTTTATTTTTTTATAAAAAAAGTACCAAACAAATATTATTTTTTTTATAAGTTCTTTGCAGAAAAAAGTACCAAAAAAGTGCTTTTTAACAAAAAGTGCTAGTACTTTTTGATAAAAAGTACCAAAATAGTACTTGTTGATAAAAAAGTACTAAAATAGTACTTTTTGATAAAAAAAGTACTAAAATAGTATTTTTTGATAAAAAGTACCAAAATACTATCATTAAAAAAGTGATTTGAACCAAAAAATCATTTTTTCGTTTAACAATCTTAAAATTGTAAAAGTACTAAAATAATTATTTTTGACTAAAAGTTTCAACATTTTTAATAAATGGAATTAAAAGAGATCATATTAATAAAAAGTACCAAAAACATTACTATAAAAAAAAAAATAGTACTTTTTTATAAAAAGTTTCTAAAAAGTTTTTGATCAAAAGTAATTTTTGATAAAAAGTATATTATAGCACAAATCTTAAAATAAAAAATACCAAAATAGGTATTTTTGATAAAAAATACCAAAATAGGCATTTTTGATAAAACGTGCTATATAAGTACTTTTTGATAAAAAGTACCAAAATAGTACTTTTTGATAAAAAAGTACTAAAATAGTATTTTTTGATAAAAAAGTACCAAAATACTATCACCAAAAAAGTGATTTGATACAAAAAATTCATTTATTCGTTCAACAAAATGGTTATTTTTGACTAAAAGTTTCAAAATTTTTAATAAGTGGAGTTAAAAGAGATCATTTTAATAAAAAGTACCAAAATATTGTTTAAACAAGCTCATATCATAAAATACTTTATTAAAAAAAAAAAATATTTTTTTTGATCAAAAATAATAAAATAGTATTTTTTGATAAAAAGTACCAAAATACTATCATTTACCAAAAACAGTGATTTGAAACAAAAAATTCATTCATTGGTTTAACAATTTTGTAACACAAATCTAAGAATAATTAAAAAGTAACAAAATTGTTATTTTTGATAAAAGTTTTCAACATTTTTGATAAATAGAGTTATAAGAGATCACTTAAACAAAAAATAAAAAAAGTACCAACATATTTTTTAATAAATAAAACCATGTCATTAAATAGTATTTTTTTAAAAAAGTACTTTCTATAAAAACTACCAAAAGGTACTTCATATAAAAAAATCCAAAATACAGAATTATTTAATAAAAAGTACACAAATCATGCATTTAATTTTTAATAAAAAAAGTGCCAAAATGTTTTGTAACAAAATGGTACTAAAACAAAATGGTACAAAATGGTCTAATTTTTTTTTCATAACAAAACCCAAGATTGCGCTTTTTCATAAAAAGTACCAAAAATTGTTTTTTATTTTAAAAAAAAAGTAATAAACAACTACTATTTTTTATAAAAAGGTTATTTAAAAAAAGTACCAAAATAGTACGTTTCTATAAAAACTACCAAAAAGTACTTCATATAAAAATATCCAAAATAATACAGAATTATTTAATAAAAAGTACACAAATAATACATTTAATTTTTAATAAAAAAAGTGCCAAAATATTTTTTTAACAAAATGGTACTTAAAAAAAAAAATAAACATTAAAAAGATACTTTTAAATTTTTTCATAACAAAACCCAAAATTGCGCTTTTTCATAAAAAGTACCAAAATTGTTTTTTATTTAAAAAAAAAGTAATAAAAAACTACTATTTTTTATAAAAAGGTTATTTAAAAAAGTACCAAAATAGTGCTTTTTAATAAAAAGTACCAAAATAGTACGTTTTGATAAAAAGTACCAAAATAGTACTTTTTGTTAAAAAGTACCAATACAGTACTTTTTGATAAAAAGTACCAATACTGTACTTTTTGATAAAAAGTGCCAAAATAGTGCTTTTTGATAAAAAGTACCAAAATAGTACTTTTTGATAAAAAGTACCAAAATAGTAGTTTTTTAAAATAGTAACAAAATACATAGTAGTTTTTGAAAAAAGTACCAAAATAGTAATTTTTGATAAAAATTGTTTTTTTTTTAAGTAATAAACTAATATTTTTTGTAAGAAGGTTATTTCAAAAAAAGTACCAAAAATAGTACTTTTTGCTTAAAAGTACCAAAATAGTACTTTTTGTTAAAAAGTACCAATACAGTACTTTTTGATAAAAAGCACCAATACTGTACTTTTTGATAAAAAGTACCAAATAGTGCTTTTTATAAAAAGTACCAAAATAGTACTTTTTGATAAAAAGTACCAAAATAGTAGTTTTTGAAAAAAGTACCAAAATAGTAATTTTTGAAAAAAGTACCAAAATAGTACTTTATGAAAAAAGTACCAAAATAGTACTTTTTGATAAAAATTGCTTTTTTTTTAAGTAATAAACTAATATTTTTTTTAAGGAGGTTATTTTCAAAAAAAGTACCAAAAATATTAATTTTTGCTAAAAAGTAACAAAATAGTTCTTTTTGTTAAAAAGTACCAAAATAGTACTTTTTGATAAAAAGTAATAAAATAGCACTTTTTGATAAAAAGAACCAAAATAATACTTTTTGATAAAAAGTACCAAAATAGTACATTTTGATAAAAAGTACCAAAAATAGTACTTTTTGATAAAAAAGTACCAAAATAGTACTTTTTGATAAGAAGCTAATATTTTGGGAAATATCCAGAAATTTAAACTCAAATTTGCACATAAAAAACACATAGAGGCAATTACACATAAGCAGCTGAAAATTACACTTAAAATGTGTAATGTCACTTGAAGAAGCAACATTGGATTCTGTACGACCTACTCGTTTAAAGGGTTAATAATTTATAGTGGTATTTGTCAAGATGGTGTTGTATATTCAACACAGGATGATGATGATGATCATGCAAAAGTATACATATGTATAGTTTTAGCAAATATGCTGTATCTACCAGGCATTTTAAAGCATTTTCAAAGATGCATGCAGTTTTTTTTCTCCATATTTTATTTATTTTTTGTGCAATAAAGCTATTGCTGCTGCAGTTGCTATTTTTTTCTTTTTTTGTTCAAATTGAGGTCAACAGATCGAAAAATCTTGTTTAGGTCTCGTAAATAATACAAAGACGCAAAAATAAAAAAATTCAACAAAAATCAAGTACGATTGCAAAAAAAAAGTAACAAAAAAAATTGTGTGTAATAAATAAACTTTGTTCATATAAACAAAAAAAAAATATAAATGAATGTAAGAAATTGTATATAAAAAATCGTTATTTAAACAAATACATTTGTTTTTATATAGGGTGAGCTCTATATAAGTATTTGTTATATCAACACCAATACATAGAGACAATATTTTGTGTGCAAATAATCGTTTACATTTCGATGTAAAAGTGTATTGAAGCTGCTAATTTACTGCATTGACTTGTTTTTTTTTTTTTTTTTGTAGCTGCTATTGCTGCTGCTTTAGTTGCTTTGTCTGTATAACACAAAACATTACAAAAATATATTAAAAAAAAAAAATATTATAATAAAAAAAAAACATTTACCAGCAAGAAAGTGGGCCACACCATTCCATTACATGTACTCGTAGTATGTTTATTTCTACTCTGGCACCTTATTGAGCTCATTTGTGAGAAACGCCATTTTTTTTAATTTTTAGCAGTTTTTTTTTTGTAATATTGTTGAAGCACTTATGTTTTTGTCAATTTTTGCTTAAAATGCAACTACACTTTCTAGAGGCTGTTTTTTTGTTTGAGCTTTTTTTTTGAAAATCAACTCCCATAACAAACAAAAAAATATAGCCGAACAAAGCTTAAAACAGCTGCATTATTACAGTTACAGAGTTTACATTTTAAGTGACAATTAGCATTACAAGTGGTTCATTTTCAAGCAGAAAGATGACCATTATCTATTCTTTTTCTTGCTAATTCTGTATTTGCCACCTTGTTTCAGTTCAGTGTTTTTTTAGTCAACTTTAAGTAGACTTTTTATCATCTTAAGTGTTTTTCATTTATGTTAAATAACATCGAGCAGAGGGGTACATTTGTTCTTGTTGATTTTGTTTGTGTTATTTTTGACTATTTGCTGCTGCAGTTAAAACCTAATTAAAATAATAATACTATCTGCAGTTAATTCATTATTAATGCATAGTGTATCTCTATCTCAAAAAAGACTATATAATTCTATTTAGTGTCTAGTGTTTTTAAGGACTTAAGTGGATGATAGACAGTGAAAAGATTGAAAGATTTTTACAAAGTTAGAAAATCATTTATTAGAAATAAATAAACAATAGCTATTTGCTGGCTAGAAATAGCTACAACTTTTTTTGAGCTATTTCAAGAAAAAATTTTCTAGTACAGAGAAAAACATTTTTGTAACAAATTTTTTATTCTTTTGTTTAAATTAAATTTGATTTAAGGTTAAGTTTTTAACTAACACAATTAAAAAGTGTACTTGTTTTAGTAAAGAACGGCCGGGTTTTGTTTGGATTTTGAGTAAGTTTTTAAATTATGCAAGCAAAAACTCAATATTGTTTTTTTTTTGGTAATAAAAAACAGAAATAATAATTACACAGTGATACAAAATCGATCTTTCGGAATCGGAATTGGATGAAACCAAAAGCAAATGAAAGCTGACGTTTTCCATAACAAAACCCTCGGCCTTTTTTTTTAGGTCAGAGCTAGATTTTATTTTACACGCATTTAAAGTTGGTGATTTTAAAGCATTTAAAGTTTTTGTGTACTAAACATGTCCTACTTTAAAGGCCCCTGGTAGTGCCCTTATTGAACATGTAGGGTCCAGTTTCCAAACTTAAGCTCAAAATTAATTCAGCTATGACTGGTATGAATTTTTCTGCACTCAAAAAATTATGTTAGTAAAATCAACTAAAAATGTCAGTTAAAATAACTACTTTGTAAGTTGTTTTGGGGTCAACTACTTTTTTAGTTAAATCAACTAACAATGTTAGTTATTTTAACTGACAAAAAACAACTGACTTATGTAGTAAAAACTACTTACATTTGAATTCAAAACAACTAAATTGTAGTAAAAATAAAATAATCAATAAATATTTTTTTTTTTTTAACATTTTTCAGAAAAAAATTTGAAGACCAATTTTTTTCAAAGTTTTTTTTTTTTTTTTTTTTTTTTAAAAAAAAGTTGTGAAAAATAAAAAAACGAAAATTTATTTTTATTTTTGGAAAAAAACTTTGAAAATTTTTCAGAGATAAAAAAAATAAAATTAACTACTTTTAATAACTGTTACTACATCACAGTACTTTTTAGTTAGTTATTCAAAGAAACTACTTAAAATAACTAACAGAAATAGATGTTTCATATTTTTCATACAAAAACAACTGACTTTGTAGTTGAAAACAACTAACTACTGTAAAATATACAAACAACTAACATGTAGTAACTTACATAATTTTCTGAGTGTGCAATCGGTCCAGTACCTATTTACCGAATAGCCACTGTTGCCAACTATTTTTAAAACCTCTAATATATGGTTTTGAATTGAGAAAAGTGTGAAAGAAAAATTTTAATTTTTCTAAAAATGTAGACATCCTTGTTTGTTTCTTACTAGTTTCATATTATCCAGTTATAATAATCTTCAGAAAAACTTTTAATGTCAAGTTTATTTAGTTAATAGTCAATAAAACTCTATATGTGAAAATTATTAACAGATCGCAGCCGACAAGGATTGAACTCATCATCATCTGCAATACTTTGCTATTAACTGCTTGTAACGTACAATCACTCTAGACTAGAGATGCGCGCGTGACACGAATTTTTCGTGATTCACGTGATTCACGCGTGAATCACGCGTGATCGTGAGTGAAATTTATTTTTACTCACGTGATCGTGAGTGCACGTGATTAGAAAAAAATATTTCGTGCGTGAGCGTGCGTGAGTAATTTTTGCTTCGTGAGTTTGCGTGATTGTTTTGTGCTGTTTATAACAAAAAACAAGTAAAAAAATCGTTATTTTATTGAATTTAGAGGGTAATTATTACAAAATTGTTATTTAAATAAATTTTTATTATTGTTTTAAGGAAGTTAAACACTTTTTTTGCACGAATTCGAAAAAAGTAAAACAAAAATTTGTTAATTTGAATTTCGTGAGTCTTCGTGAGCGTGATTATTTCGTGAGCGTGAGAAAAATTTTAGTAACTCACGTGAGCGTGCGTGAACGTGAGCAACAAAAATTATTTCGTGCGTGATCGTGCGTGAGCAATATTTTTATTTCGTGAGCGTGAGCGTGCGTGAGTCAAAATTCACTCACGCGCCCATCTCTACTCTAGACCGATACGCCAAGTAGGCTGTTAAGCAAGTATCAACTAAATCTGATTTTCTCAATTCGAGTGTAGTTGTTGCTGTTGTTTTTTCTAACAGAAGACTTTGTTATTGTAATTATGTGTAAACAAACTTATTTTTAGTAATCATTATTCTTCTTCCACTTCTTCATCAATTCTGATCTAAGTACTTATTTTTGCAAACATTGCCAGGCATGGTCTATATTTTAGACACAAATGTTTCACAAAATTTCACTAAAAAAGCGCTAGAAACCGCCAAAAATAAATTTAGCGGGGAAATTTAAAATTCTCCCGCTAAATTACGTAAAAAAGCGCCAAAAACAGAAAAACTTGGCATTTTTGATTGACAAAAAAGAAAAATTAAAAAAAAACCTCCAAATTATTTTTTCTACGAAAATTTACTTTTCACTAAAAACGCGCAAGAAACCGTTGAAAAAAATTAAGCGGGAATGGAAAAATTTATGGAATATGTCAACTTTCATTTGCTTTTGGTTTCATCCCATTCCGATTTTGGGTGTTGCACTGTGTAATTCATACCCTGCAGGTAAAGTGTGTCTCTGGATCGGAAATCACCTATCCCGTGACTGTCGAAAATATAACATACCACTAAAATGCCTATCACGTGACAGATCGAAATTGGACTTATCACTAAACTGCCTCAAATTTCCAATATTAACCAAGTCCCGAACAAAATTTTAAAATTTTCCAAACACATTTTTTTGCGTTTATGGTATAAAATTTCATCCAAAATAATTTTAGAAAAAATAATTTTTTATAAATTTTCCAAGTCCCGAAAACTGTGATGGGTTCTGTAAAATGCCATCAGTAATATGTTACTAGTGATATATCTGTGGCTGAGACAGTTCCTAACAGTGATGTATGTATTTGTATTATATGTATGTATTTTTAATGAAATGTGTCGAATTTGTGATAGGTTTTTGGGTCCGGGTGATTTGTCACATGACCTATCATAGACCTATCACTCTTCCTAAAGGGAAATGTCCCAATGAGTTTTTTCATTACATAAATTTTATTTATAATGGTTATTATTTTTTTTAATAAAATATAAAAAAAAAAATCATTGCATTTATGAAAATAATCATTAATTTTATAAATTTTCTTTTATATCAAATTTTTTATAAATTTTGTGAAAAATTCATTCATCCAAGGAAGAAAAAAAAATCATAGGCCCACTTCCAACGAATTTTTCATAGATTTATGAACCTTTTTAAAACTATAATGAAAAGTTTTTCAATAGAAAGATTAACAGATTATTAAAAACAAGTATAAAAGTTAAATCGGAGTAAAAGTAAAATTTGAGTAAACATTTTTTTTTTTTGTAATTTTTGTAAAAAAAAAAAAAAAATACTAATTTTTTTTTGAGAGTAAAATTTTTTTCGAGTGTACTTTTTTTTAGTGTAAAAATATTTCTGAGTGACAAAAATACTTTGTAAAGTAATTTGTAGCTTACCAATTGTTTTAAATCTTGTTTTTTAAAAGCTAGGGGTTTTCAACACGTTAATTTAAGGTGAAACCAATCTGAAATTCAAGGTTTTGCTAATAAATTTTGAACCACTCGACCAATTTGGCTGAAATTCAATACGAACCAGACCAGGGGAACGACAAATATATATGAAAAGCTTCAGAATGGCCCATCCAAAGTTAAAGTGTTTTTTATCTCCTAAATTCGAGAAAAGCCCTTGCCAATTCAATCCCAGGATAATTTTTTGGAACAAATTCCTGGTTCAATAGATTCTTGAATATATTCTACAGTAATCACAACAAAATTTTCTATGTAAAATTATTTTTCAAAAAAACTACTTGCTCTAAAAAACGATTGCTTTCGGGACAATTTCAAACAAAAATCATTGATTCTGGAATGTTAAGTAGAACCGGTTGCGGGGTAGTTTGATGCGTTCTGGAACCGATTATTTGGAACAGAAAATTTTGGTGGGATATTTTGCTTATAACTTTTAAGCCACTGGACCGATTTCGCTGGATTGCAATACCAACTAGACCAGGTAAATGCCCAACATGTATGCCAAACTCAGTAAAATCCAGGAGCCTCCGTAAAGTCTTTCAAAAGTAAGCGAGTTTTCAACAGACGGACAGATGGATGGACGGACATCGCTAGATCGTCTTAAAATCGATCAAGGATCATGAATATATAAACTTTGTGGGGTCCTAGACCAATATTTCGAGGTGTTACAAACGGAATGCCACTACCATCGTCATTATTGCACTCACTAAGCTATGGTAGTAAACACTACGTTACTTATAAGAATTTTTATGTGTTTTTATACCCTACACCACGCTGTGGTACGGGGTATAATGAGTTTGTGCTGATGTTTGTAACTACCCGAAATATTGGTCCTAGACCCACCTTTAAGCATACCAATCGACTCAGAATCACTTTTTGAGTCGATTTAGCGATGTCCGTCCGTCCGTCTGTCTGCCTGTACATGTAAACGGTGTAAACACGATACAGGTCGCAATTTTTAATCAATTGACTTAAAATTTAAAACTTAAGCCTCTTTTGGCTCAAGGACGAAGCCTATTGAAATTTAAAAAAAAAAGTGGTCCATATTTAGATCTAGCCCCCATACAAAGGTCCTCTTTAGTTTTGGCTCAAATGACTATAATAACCGTGTAATAATAGGTATATTTTCGAAATTTGGAAGGTAAACGTGTTCTGTCTTCACAAATCACCATTCCGATTTTAAAGAAATCGGACCAGTTCTTCTTGTAGCCCCCATACAAACCACCTTCCCAATTTTCACATAAATCTCTTAAATTTCATGAAAATATACAATATTTAATTAAAATTTTGTTTGCGTATGTTAAACGCGTACTAAAATAACCTTATCAAATCGGATAATCATCGGACCAGTTTTGGACTTAGGACCCTTATGAAAATTTCGCCCAATATTTAGTTAAAGCGGTTTATTATCAACAAATAGAAGCCTATTTCACTCAAATTTGATTTGTGAGTGTTTTTTACACGTATTAAAGATTTGACAAAATATAGATCTAATCGGTCCATTGGACCCATTTTCCGGGAAACTCTGGTGTAGGGTATTATATGGTCGGTCTTGACCGACTATAATTTTCTGACTTGTTTATAAATAAATTTGAACTGTCCCTGAAGATGCAATTCAAAGAATTGCGAAACATCGGAAGATTTTTTTAAATAAATAAAAAACATTTAAACAACTAAGACCTCGAGCTTGAAAATTTATTGCTTTTAACATATATTAAAAGGAGGTCGAATAAAACAACATTTAATGTTTTAAAACTTTAGTAAAATCTCATTAAAATCTTGTAAAATAACTGAGATTTTAATCAAAATCTCGTTGAAAGGAGATTTTGCTTTGATGTGAATTGCCATAAGCTCAATTGAAAAAACTAGATTGATGAGACAGAAATGTTCGGTTGGCAACCACTAAAGTAGCAGTCCAAAGCCCATACTGTATTTTTCAAAAGGTGTTGTTGTTTATTCAAACAATTGTAACAATTTTTGTTTTTGTTTAACTTGCTAAAGATCTCCCTTTGAGTTACCCCAAATTTACCCAACACAAAAACCTTTGACTTGCCATCTTTGCATAATGTAAACTTTCTACACTGTGTTTTTTAATTGTAAAAATTTTAATGTCTGTTCCAAAAAAAAAAAAAAAAGAAAATTAAAAAAAAAAATTATACAACACCAACAAGAAAATCACTATAACAATATTATGCCAACAAAGTTTTGTGCCATTTTAATTTGTATTGTATAAAATTTTGTTTCTTCATTTCTTCACTTTTTTTTATATTTTTTCTACAAAGAATTTGCTTTTTTTATACCCTCTACTTAGTGGTAGAGATGTATACGATATATAAGTTTGTCATTCCGTTTGTAACTCATGAAATTATCGAAAAATTCACGAGATGATGGATTTTCTATATTTTTAGAAAGATAATTTAAGCCAATATTTTAAAATGTTGAACGTTAAAGCATATGTGTCTATAATAAAGTGCCCGGTTAATTGCACCCGCTTAAATGCACTTATCCAAAATATCAGATAAATGCAGAAGAACATTGACGCATTTACAAAACAAAAAAAAAACTCTGATAAAAGAAAATCGAGAAATCGTATGCATGCGAATTTGCTTATTCTTTTTTATGCATCTGCATGGGAAACTTTAAAGCGGGCACTCGTTTAAGTGTTGATATTTCAGTAAACTTTGTATGAAACTTTGCTAACCAGTTTTACGCTGTTAAGCGGGCAATTCTAAATCTTATTCTGCTATTTAATTAAAATCTTTATGAATCGCGTGAGTGAAAACTTAATCACTTGCGAGATTAAAAAAGAAGAAATTTATTTTAAATTTCTTTTTCGTTAAATTGTGTGGAGTATTTAAAGATTCGGCACAGCTGAATATATTCATAACTTGTTTTGTTATAATTTTTGTTGTAGGTTTTTTGTTATATTTTTAATAATGTTATTTAAATTATTTAGTTTGTCTTTTTTTGCTTGACCATGTTTTAATTTTTGTTCGTTTTTTTTGGTATCAATTCAGTTTAGTTGCATTTGTTAAACTTTTTATTTTTTTGAATTGTGTTGTATGTATGTTTTTGCTATTTAGCAAATTAAATGTTGTGTTCTTTTTTTCGATTTATTTTGTTGTTTTGTATTGGATTTTGTTCAGTTTTTTTTTTTGTTGTTTCGCGATATTTTATGCCACTTCAAAGTATGCAAAATGTCATGACATTACTAAGTACTATAGTGTTTTTTAAGCATTTTTTGCTGAGTTTTTTCTTTAAAATTTGTTTTTGTGTCTCTTAATTTTTTTTCTTTCTTCATTTTTTCTATAAAATAATTTTTGCATAAGTAGGCCCATTTTATTATTTGATGCAAGTAGTAGAAAAAAAGTAGAGTTTTAAAAAATTTGTTAACGATTTGTTTTATACACATACATTTATAGTTTTTTTTTTAATTTAAAGTTAAGTTGTCAACGCAGTTTTTTTTTTGAGTGTGTGTTCTTTTAATGCCAAACTTGGACTTAAGTTTATAATGTAGCCAAGTCAATTTAATTTTCTGTTAAAATAGTTCAAAATATTTTGGCTTCAATAGACATTTGTTTCGTTTTGTTTCTTATGTTTCGGTAGGGGGGGTTAAATATAAATTAGTTTTATTTTTTTAGCAGGATTTATTTCACAATATAGAAAAGAAAACTTTCTTTAGACTTGATTAATTTTCTTATAATTTATAAATAAAGTTGAGTGTTATTTAAATAAATTAGTAAACTTAGCCAAAATAGTCGAAGATTTTAAAATTTTGCTATAAAATGCATTTTTTGAAGGACTATAACTTTTTAAAATTTCACATAAAATTGGAAAACACAATAACGACCTCCATGAATTTTTTTAAAACAAGTGAGAAAGTTATAGTCGGTCAAGACCGACCATATAATACCCTACACTAGTGTTTTCCGGAAAATGGGTCCCAAGTCCAAACATGGACCGATTGGATCTGTCTTTTGTTTGATCTTTATTAAGTGTAGGCAAGTAAGAAAGTTATAGTCCGACCGACCATATGGATACCCTACACCAGTGTTTTCCGGAAAATGGGTCCCAAGTCCAAACATGGACCGATTGTATTTGTCTTTTGTTAGATCTTTACTTAGTGCAGAAAACACACACAGATAAAATTTTAGTGGAATTGGTTTATTTTTTGTCAATAAACCAATTTAACTGAATATCGGTCGAAATTTTTATATGGGGGACTAAGTCCAAAAATGGTCCAATTATATTCCGATTTGATTTGGTTACTGAAGTACACGTTTAACAGCTAAAAATAAAATTTTTATCAATTATTTCCATTTTTATGAATTTTGAGGGAATTATGTGAATATCGGGAAGGTGGTTTGTATGGGGACTACCAGAAGGACTGACCCGATTCTTTTGAAATTTGGAATGGTGATTTGTGCATATAAAATTTGATTACCTGCTGAATTTAAACGCGATAGCTATTTTAATACGGTTTTAAGAGTCATTTAAGCCGAATCCAAAGGGGGCGTTTGTAAGGGGGCTAGGTCTCAACATGGACCGATTTTCTTCAATTTCAGTAGACTTCGTCCTTGGACCAAAAGATGCTTAAGTTTCAAGTCAATTGCGACCTGTATCGTGCTTAAACCGATAGATGGACAGACGGACGGACGGACGGACAGACAGACGGACAGACGGACGGACATCGCTAAATCGACTCAAAAAGTAATTCTGAGTCGATCGGTATACTTGGATGTAGGTCTAGGACCAATATTTCGGGTAGTTACAAACATCAGCACAAATTCATTATACCCTGTACCACAGAGTGGTGTAGGGTATAAATATTCAAATAAGAAACAAATAGGCGTATAACTAATATTAACCCAACATGATATAACTTATACGCAGCGTGTTCAGAATTTGAAAACCATAAAAGCTAGATTTTGTTTTCAAAATCCTGCTAAAAATATTAAAAAGTAGATTTTTCAACAGAAAATATTATCCTGGATTATATATATTCTTATCTGCTTAATTCTGGTCTTAACTGCTCATATCTAAATAAATGTAATTATATTTTCCCGAGTAAAAAACCCGAGTAAAAAAGATTTGATATAACCATATGTGCTAATATATAATTATTTATATTTATATATGGTTATGCATGAACTTTGATATGGACATATAAGTTTATATATAGCATTGTATTTTTCCTTATTTTTTAATATGATAACATACATATTTATATCTATTTATATACCGATCTATATGAAATTAGATATGACATATAAGTTCGGAAATTTTTAGATATGGCAGATAAAAAGATATATGATTTTATTTATAATTATATCCCGAAAAAAAAATTTAAAATTTTCTAAGTCCCGTACAATTTAAAAAAAAAAATAAAAAATGTTCAAGTCTTAAAAATTTTATAAAAATTTTCTAAAGTCCCGGACATAAAATTTTTTTGGCAATTTTTTTTTGGAGTAAAAAATCATTGAAAATGTTTTTAGGAGAAATTTTATTCATTTGAAAAATTTTTAAGTTCCGAAAAAATGTTTTTAAATTTTCTAAGACACAAACATTTTTTGGAATTTTTAAATCCCTTAAAAATTGTTTTAGAAAAAAAATTTTAATAAATTGCTAAGTCGCGAAAAAAATTCCGAAGAATGTAATAAAAAATCTTCTAATTGATAATGTATCCAATCTGACAAAATAATTTCTAATTTCACGTTTAAAATTTCAAAAAATTTTACTAGATTTCATCTAATTATATAAAAATTTATCTAATTTTAACAGATAAGATATGATTTAATACAATTAGATAGACCCATTTTTGGGATCAAACTTAATCAAATTTGATATTATTTTATCAAAAATAATAGAATTTGATATAATCGTATAATATTAGATCCACCAATTTTCGGATCAAAATTAATATGGATTTACATAAAAGCATATCTGTTCATATATAATTAAATATTGCGTCATATAACTTTTTTTTACTCGGGAAGTTTATAAATAATTATATAAAATTTGATAAAATTATATATAATTATATCCGAATTTTTTTATATAAAATTTTATAAAATGATATCAAATTTTATATAAAATTTTATATAAGTGATAAAATTTTATAAAATTAGATAAAATTATATAAAATTAGATATATTTTTTATCAAATGTTATATACAAAAAATTCGGATATAATTATATATAATTTTATCAAAGTTTCTGAAAGTCTCTACCCTAGTAAAAAAAGAAAAAAAGTTCATGACTAATTATATCCCAAATATGGCGAAAACAATTACTTTAATAATTATCTACGGGTATACTTTATGATCTAGCAGGATAACCTTATATATAATGTGATACGTGAATTGGGTCTATATAATTATATCAGTTGGAGAAAACTTATACAATTAAATATAATTTAAAACCATTGTGAATAATCATATATTGCTCCTTATAACGTCATATAAGTTGGATAATATTATATATAATCATATGCACTTTATATAATGTTGTATACAAAAATATGTT
The DNA here is from genome assembly GCA_963921195.1 of Pegoplata infirma. Taxonomy (NCBI): domain Eukaryota; kingdom Metazoa; phylum Arthropoda; class Insecta; order Diptera; family Anthomyiidae; genus Pegoplata; species Pegoplata infirma. The sequence goes on along the minus strand of OY992540.1, from coordinate 46,377,251 downwards.
CTTTATGTAGAGCAATATCTAACCATATATATTTATGTCTTATAGTCTCAATTTATTTAATATTGTATCAATCCGGATCAAACTGATAAAACCAGATAGACCCATTTTACGTATCATATTATATATAAGACTATCTGTTCAGATCTTGTAGGATAACCAAAGATAATATTTGAAACAATTGTGTCCACCATATTTGGGATCTAATTTGTCACGGCTATATATAAATCATTTTTACTCGGGTATAAATAATCTTATATATAATTTTATAAAATTATATATAAAAATATATAATTATATATAAAACTTTTTTACTTGGAATCTTTCAGATTCCAAATTTGGTCAATATTTTCTATACCTGTTTTGATATCCTGAAAATGGAAACCAAATTTAAGTCTTACAGATCGTATCATATTCTGAAAATGGGAACCAAATTTGAGATCTTACATATCTTATCTGATACAGTTAAATATGATAAGATCAAAACATGAGCATAGTAGATTTAATTAATTTTTCATAAGTATAAAAATATGCAAAAATATTTGAAACAAAGGCACGAAAAACAAGTAAAAGGGTTAAATTCGGCTTAGCGAAATGAATTGATACACCCCAAAATGACAAAAATATTATTTGCCAAAAAAAAAATTTTTTTTTTCGGAAAAAATTTTTGATGAAAACTAAAATCCGCAAAAAAAAAAATTAAAAATATGTTTGTACTTGCTTAAATACCATTCGGTATCCAATTTTGTTCACCAGCCGCCGAAATTAAAATTAGGTTATGTGGAGTGTACTAAAATTTTCGTTCATTACTTCTGAATCGCTCAACCGATATCGCATCCATTAATTGTCGATTGTCCAGTTGATCGCATAGCGCATTTCAGAAAAGGTTCGTTTATCAGTTAATGCAGAAAAAGTGAGTTTATCGATCCGAAATCACCTATCCCGTGACAGTTGAAAATGGAACACATCACTTAAATGCGTGACAGATTATAACCCGAGTAAAAATGAATTAGATCTTATCTGATCTGTTTATATCTATATAATTATGTCTCGGATTTGGTCAACATTGGTGGGTGCTGTGGCTTAGTGGTTAGCGCGTTGGACTACTAGCCAGCAAGCCTGGGTTCGATTCCCGGCTCAGGCAGAACAACATTTTTTTCAGATATTTATTAGTTTCTATTTATAACTAATATCTATCGCAGCACCCTCCTTCGTTGATAAATAGCACTAAAACGTCAACGAAGTAAAATAATAAAATAATGGCTATTAACCACAGCTTCAAAAATAATTCGCCAGATCAATAACAGATGGCGATGCAACAACTGTACTCAAAATTATCAACACGCGCAATTACAGTGTTGCCATACTGAAGCCCTTCTTTCTTTCAAATCTTTCATCTCTCTCTATCCCCTTTCCGAAAGAAACATCACGGTTACATTAGTAATTGATAGGCAGCATTGCCTGAGTGTTCTTTCTTTAAAAAAAAAAAAAAAATATCTGATCAGTTACAATTATATACAATCAGATGCAATTATATATTATCAGATCAAAACAGATCCGATAAGATCAAATCGATTTTTACACGGGAATTGGACGTATCACAAAACTGTCTCAAAAACACTTATTCTGTGACCGGAGACAATAAGTCAAAGCCAAATTTTCCAATTTTTACCAAGTCTCGAAAAAATTTTTAAAAATTTTAAGTCGAACAAAATTTAAAAGAAAATAAGTCCCAGACACATTTTTGTGCGTTTTTCTTAAAAAATGATTTAAGAAAAAAAAAAAATATATTCGATTTTAGAGTTTTATTCTAGCTCGAGGTCAAAAAAAAAAAAAAAATCATAAATTTTGAAAAATTTCACAAGTCCAGAAACTTTTTTTCAAAATTTTCGCAGTCCCGAAAATTTTTTTTTGGCAATTTTTTTGCGTTTTGGAATAACAAGTATTTTAAAGAAGGTTTTTTTTTTTTTAATTTTCTAAGTCCGGAGACAAACCCATACCAAATCTCAAACAAAATTTAAAAATTTTCTAAGTCCCAGACACATTTTTTGCCTTTTATAGTAAAAAATTCATTAGAAATGATTTTAGAAAATAAAAATTTCGTAAATTTTGAAAAATTTTAAAAAATTTTACAAGTACCGGAATTTTTTTTTGAAAATTTTCGAAGTAACGGACAAAAATTGTTTTTGACGGACAAAAATTGTTTTAAAGAAGAAACAAAATTTTAAAGATTTTCTAAGTTTCGAAAATTTTCTAAGTCCCGTTTACAAAAATATTTGGCATTTTTTTTTTTTGCGTTTTGGAGTAAAAAATTAATTAAAAACGCTTTTAGGATTTTTTTTACAAAATTTTAAAGTTTCGAAAAATGGTGGGTACAGCTGTGATGTGTATCTAAGGGATATGTCACTGGTAATATATCCGGTGACATATCACTAAAAAAAGTGATAAGTATTTTCAAATGAAAGGGTGGAAAGCAAGATTCAGTCCAAACTAAAAAGGGTTAGACTCCTGAAGATAGAAAAGAATATGTCTAATGGTCATTTGGTGGTTTAATTCGAAAAAGATAAAGTAACTCGAAGATTCTAATTTTAGTTTGAAGATTCCATTTGTAGTTTGAAAAATCTACGTTTTATTCGACTATTCCATTTGTAATTCGAAGATTCAACTTCTAATTTGAATATCGAAGGTCCTTATTTCAATTCGAAAAATATTAACTGACAATGAGTTATTATTGATCTGTTTCGAATTACAATTGGGATCTTCGAAATTCACATATAATATTCGAATTGCAAGTAGAATCTTCCACTCAGAAAATTATGTAAGTTACTACATGTTAGTTATTTGTATTTTTACAGTAGTTAGTTGTTTTCAACTACAAAGTCTATGAAAAATATCAAACAACTATTTCTGTTAGTTATTTTAAGTCGTTTTTTTGAAAAACTAACAAAAAAGTACTGTGATGTATTTAAAGTTGTTAATTTTATTTTTTTTATCTCTGAAAAATTTTCAAATTTTTTTACAAAAAAAAAAATATTTTTTTTTTATTTTTCACAACTTTTAAAAAAAAAAATTTGGTCTTCAATTTATTTTTTTTTGAAAAATGTTTTGAAAAAAAAAAACATATATTGATTATGTTATTTTTACTACATTTTAGTTGTTTTAACTACAAATGTAAGCAGTTTTTACTTCATAAGTCAGTTGGTTTTTGTCAGTTAAAATAACTAACATTGTTAGTTTATTTAACTGAAAAAGTAGTTGACCCCAAAACAACTTACAAAGTAGTTATTTTAACTGACATTTTCAGTTGATTTTACTAACATAATTTTTTGAGTGTCGAATTACAAATGGAATCTTCGAATTACAAGTAGTATCTTCGAATTACAGTTGATCTTTCTCAAACTATATCTGTAAATGGTACAGTGTCTAGTTACTAAGATAGCAAATATTCAAAAAAGTTCGTTTCATAAAAATATGGACCTGGTCTTTATATGTCATCCTCCATTTACGATTTCTCTAAAACTATGATAAACATTACTCTATAATACTGCTAATTACATAAAACTTAACTTTTTTCATTCTTTAGCAATTCCCTTGAAAAAATAATATTTTAGTATTTCCATTTAAGTAAAAAGCTATATTTTAATACAATTACAAAATTTGAAAATGATGCAGGTTTTAAAACAAAATAAAATTTGTTCATTTTAATGCCACAAACAATATGGTTTTGTAATTGTAAAACAACTACAAAAAGGTCCTTTCTTAAGAAAAAACCTTAAACAAAAATTATAACAACAACTATGAATAACAAAGTTTTTTTTTTTTCTAAAATAGTTTATCGTTATAGTTTTTTAGAGCATTGCCTGACTTCTCTATTCTTTTTGGAAAGTTTTAGTTGCAAAACTGCTAAAAAAGGACTAAAAAAAATTTGTTAAGTATGTTTGTTGTATGTGTGTGTGTATTATTTTGTTGTCTTTCTACAATTAGAGTGAGTTGTACATTAGACCATAAATGTCTGCCGCAGTTTGTAAATTTTCAAAAAACCATCCATGTGCTTTTTTCTTTTTAGAGCAGTTAGCTGTTGTTTTTTCTTGCAGGTATTTTTGTGTGGCATTTAGCTGCTGAAAACTTTAATAGCAACCTAATTAATAAAAATAAAAATTATATTTTCAAAAATAAAACAAATTATGAATATCACGTGCTGAAAGCTAAAAACTATATATTCTGTCGTTTTGTAACTGCTTTAGTATTTTTTTTTGGCCTGTAAACAGTCGTAAAGTATAAAGTCTGTTTTTGGAATTTCTAAATGCTTAAAAGAAGAATTTATAAAAGAGGCGTTATTTTTTTTTTCTGGTGGAGAGACAAGGAAAAGGGGTTTTTACTTAGGAGTAGAATAACAAATATTTTAAATGTTTGTTTTGTACACTTTTTAATTTATTTACTAACTTGCCATTGTAGTCATATAGAATAAACGATAGTGTACAAATTCTTATTTTTTTTTGGCGGTTTTTCATGCTACATACATATTTTTGTTAATGCATATTGCATAAGTAAAACTTGGTAAAAATTTTAATGCATAAACATTAGGGGGGCAAATATCTTGTGTGAGAAAGGTTTTTCTTTGAGATACTAGGTATTCAATAATAAGTTTTTGTCTATAATAATTTTTTTCCTACGAACCAACTAAATTTTCAGCAAAATCCAATTGTAAGTTAAACTAAAATTAACAAATGAAGTTAAAACCTCTACCAAAGTACTTAATTGGAACTTTTTTCAAAAAGTACTACTTTGGTATTTTTTTTTAGAAAGAAGAAGTTTTTTGGTACTTTTTATAAAAACCCTAGTAAAAATCATTTTGAGTGTTGGTCAATAAAAAAAAAAAAAATATACAAAAAATCAATCAGATAAGACCAAATTTCGTATCAAATTATATAAAATTTGATATAACTCCCGATAGAATTTTATAAAATTTGATACGAATTTTGGTCTTATCTGAGAAATTTTTTATATAATTTTATATAATTAGATCATTTTATGTAAAATTAGATATATTTGTATCAATTTATACATGGATACATACAAAACCATTTTTACTAGGGAAATTAAATTTTTATAAAAAAGTACTATTTTGATACTTTTTATAAAAAAGTACTATTTTGATACTTTTTATAAAAAAGTACTATTTTGATACTTTTTATAAAAAAGTACTATTGTGGTACTTTTTATAAAAAAGTACTATTTTGGTACTTTTTTTAAAAAGTACTACTTTGGTACTTTTTATAAAAAAGTGCTATTTTGGTACTTTTTATAAAAAAGTACTTTTTTTTTGGCATTTTTTATAAAAAAGTACTATTTTGGTATTTTTTATAAGAAAGTACTATTTTGGAACTTTTTATAAAAAAACTATTTTGGTACTTTTTATAAAAAAGTACTATTTTGGTACTTTTTTGTACTTTTTTGTAAAAGTACTATTTTGGTACTTTATATAAAAAGTCCTTTTTTGATATTAAAAAAAACAAAGTTTTATTTTGTTACTATTTGGTACTTATTGCAAAAAAAGTGTCATTTCGACAGTTTTTGTTTAAAAAATATTATAAAAAAGTACGAAAATATAAGTTTTTAATTAAAAGATACAATTTTTTTCTTTTTTAAAAATACTATTTTGGTATTTTTTTTAAAAAAATCTTTTTTGGTACTTTTCGTTAAAAAGATTTACTTTGATATTGATAATTTTTTAAAAATCATTATTTTAGTACTATTTGGTTTTAGTTCAAAACAGCACTGTTTTGTTTTTTTTTTTATTTAAAAAAAAATGTAATAATTTTTTTTTTTAAATAGTACAAAAATAGTAGTTTTTTTGATACTTTGTTTATATAAGATTTTTTTTGGTACTTTAGAAAAATTAGTATTTTGAGACTTTTTATAATTTTTTTTGATATTTTTATAAAAAAGTACTATTTTGGTACTATTTGGAATTTATTTCACAAAAGTGCTATTCTATTTATTTAAGAAATATTATAAATAGCAATAAAATATCAGTTATTAAAACCAATTAACAAAAAATATATATTTTTTTGTTTTTAAAAGTAAAATAGAAAAAAATATCATTTTAAAATGTATGCACTTGTATTTCGCTAATTTTGTTTTAATATTTTGGTACTTTTTTTTGTTTAAGAGAACTTTTTTGGGACTTTTATTAAAAAAGTATTATTTTGATATTTAAAAAAAAATATGATATTAGCATAATGTGATATTTATTTAAAAAAAAAGTACCATTTCGACACTTTTTATCAAAATAATATTACAACAAAGTACAAAAAGTAGAAGTTTTAAATAATAAACTACTTTTTTTGTACTTTTCAATAAAAAGATACTATTATTATACTTTTTTTTAACTCCTATTTTTGTATTATTAATAAAAATTTAGCTCTTTTTATAAAAAGTACCATTTTTGGTACTTTGTTTAAAACACATTTTTTTATATGAAAATAAAACTATTTTGGTTCAATTTATAAAAAAATTCTATATTTTAAAAAAATTTATTATTTTGATACTATTTGGTATTTATTTCAATAAAGTACTATTCTTATACTTTTTATTTAAAAACATTATAAGACGCTACAGGTACTTTTTTTTTGGTACCAACATAGAAATTTTTTTCGACTCGAAATACAAAATAACCAGGTTAAAAATTTGCAGAACCAGTAAATTTTACAGTTTTTGGTACTTGTTTTAAAAAAGTTGTATTTTGGTACTTTTTATAAAAAAAGTTGTATATTTGTATTTTTTAATAATACTGTACTATTTTTTTTTTAAATGTGATTTTGTCACTATTTGGAACTTATTTAAAAAGAGTATCATTTCGATACTTCTTATTTAAAAAATATTAAAAATACGAAAATAGAAGTTTTTAATGATAAATCCCTATTTTTATACTTTTTAACTAAAAAATAAGATTTTGGTACTTTTTTTTAAAAAGTATTATTTTGTTTTTTTTTTATAAAAAAGTTCTATTTTGATACTTTTTATAAAAAAGTACCATTTTGGTTGTTTAAAAAAATACTTTTTTCATTTTTTTTTTAATAAAAAATTACTTTTTTTGGTGCTTTTTATAAAAAATATATATTTGGATGTATTTAAAAAACGTATTTACTTAAAAAAAAAAAATACTATTCTAATACTTTTTATTTAAAAAATGTTATAAAAAAGTATCAAAATAGTAGTATTTTAAAAAGTACCTAAATAGAACCCTTTTAGTACCAAAATAAAGGCTTATTTTCGAATCGAAAAACAAAAAAACAGGTGAAATTTTTGCAGAACCCATAAATTTTACAGCTTTTGTAGATTTTTTTTATATTTTTAATATTTTGGTACTTTTTTTAAAAATTACTATTTTCGTATTTATTATAAAAAAAGTTATGTGTTCATACTTTTTATAAAAAAGTACCATTGTGGTACTATGTTTTAAAATACTTTTTTTATTTTTTTATAAAAAAGTATTTTTTTTTGTACTTTTTTATAAAAAATTCTATTTTGATATATTTTTAAAAAAGTATTATTTTGGTTATTATTAAAAAAAAAAATCCTATTCTAATATGTACTTTTTATTTAAGATATATTATAAAAAAGTATCAAAATATTATTTTTTTAAAAAGTACCTAAACAGTACTTTTTTTAGTACCAAAATAAAGGGTTCTTTTGAATCGAAAAACAAAATAAACGGAAAAATTTTTGCAGAACCCAAAAATTTTACAGTTTTTGTAGATTTTTTTATGTTTATCGCATGTACTTCTTTAGTAGTTGTTTTTAAAACATATGTAAGTTTTTAAACACTGCCAGCCAGTTTTTTGATAAAAATGTAGTTCATCCTAAAATAACTACAATTGTAATTGATTTTACTAACAAATAAAATTTACTCTCAAAATATACAAAAGTTGTTATTTTGTCCAAGCTTTAGTTATGTTTACTCAAAATTAACGTTTTAGCTATATTTAGTTGAAGCTTAATTGAAAGTTCTTAATTTGAAAAAAATCTTTTGCAGGTGCTAAAACGAAGCTGACTACACTCTAAATAAAATTTTTTGCAAAACCAGCAGTAAATTCTGGCAAATATATACCGAGTATATGTTGGAGAATTTTGTCATTCGTATTCCACTGTGCAAACAAACACTTTAATTTTGTAAATTATTTTATTAATCAAATTGTCTTTGAATTTTCTTTTGTATAATTTTGTGAAAAATTATTTTGTTAGTCGTTAATAAAATTTTATAGAAAAGAAAAGAAACTGCTTTCGATCTATTGGATCTCTAATAGGTTATGGGCTTTACGCTATGGAGTTTTTAAAGACAACTTTCGCTAAATTGAACGCAGACAACTACCATCTATGGAAGTATAAAGTGGAGTTGGTCTTGCGTAAGGAAGGTCTTTGGACTCATGTTAAAAATGATGTTCCGGCTGTACCCGATGACGTGTGGAAGAAGAAAAATGAAGAAGCTACCGTGATAATTGGATTATCCGTGGAAGACAATCAACTGATGTTGATTAAGAAAGCTAAGAGCGCCCATGAGGCATGGGAAATTCTTCGTAGTCATCATGAAAAGGACACGCTTGGAACTAGTGTGCGTATAATGAAGCAGATTTGCAGGATGAAATATTCACCTGAAACGCAAATTTCTGATCATATTATGAATATGAAGCTGTTATTCGAGAAATTGGAAGCTATTGGTGAGACCTTTTCTGAACGTTGGTTGGTCGCCATGTTGTTAAGTAGCTTACCATCATCATACGATACTCTCGTGACGGCACTGGAAGCCAGAAAAATGGATGAACTGACTCTTAACGTTGTTGAAACATGCCTCTTAGAAGAAAGTCAACGAAATTTGTGTGGTAAGCCTGCAAATACCGCGATGAAAAGCACAAATCAAGATGGTCGTAATTTGAAGAAATGCCATTTTTGTAAAGCGATTGGGCATATAAAGCGCGATTGCTGGAAGTTTAAAAGGAGCAAGAATAATCATCAAGCTAAGGAGGTTGAATCAACTGATAATAACAAGGGTAATTATTGTTTTACAATAAACAACGATTGTGAAACGTGGGTTTTGGATTCCGGGGCTACGTGCCATATAAGTTCTCAACGTTCCATGTTTTCATCACTAAATACTAATGCTCGTGAAGAGGTTACTGTGGCAAATGGTCAAACTGTCGTAAGCAGTGGTAAAGGTACCTGTATTATAGAATTGTTTAACTCCAAGGGAGAAAAATGTTGTGTTGAAGTCAAAGACGTTTTGTTTATACCATCATTTCACGGAAATTTGATGTCTGTCACCAAAATATTAAACAAGAATTTTCAAGTAAGTTTTAAAGAAAAATTTTGCAGTATTTGTACCAATAAAGGTGAAGAAATTGGTGTTGCTGACCTCTCAAATGGTCTGTTCCGATTACGTCAAGAAACAAAGAAACGGGCTTTAAGTGCTACTTGCAAGAAAAAGAACTGTTTACATTATTGGCATCAGGTTTTCGGACACCGCGATGTGGATGCTATACGTAATATGGATACAAGACAACTGGTAAGTCAATTGAAATTACATGATTGTGGCGTTAGGAGTTGTTGTGATGTTTGTATACAATGTAAGATGACAAAGGCACCATTTAGTAAACAAAGTCAGTCAAGATCGGGAAGAGTGTTAGATTTAATACATACTGACGTTTGCGGGCCTATGCAAACTATGACTCCAGGGAGGAAACGCTATTATTTGACATTTATTGATGATTTTAGCCGGTTTACAGTTGTCTATTTGCTAAACTCTAAAGATGAAGAGAAGTTTGTAGTTAACAAGAGCAGACGTGTTTTGTGTTGCTCTGATTTAAAAAATTAATTTCAGTGGTAAAAGTCAGTTAAAATCTGAAAAATAATACAAAGTGATAAAGAAAAACGTACCCTGAATCAATATTTAATCACATAAATAAGGACTGTTTGAACAACAAAGTTTAATAAGTGAAACAATTTTATTAAAAAACAAAAAAATATACAAGAAAACATACATATACAAGAAAATTAACAAAAATCATAAACAGCTGTGTGTGGAGACTTGGTTCTCATTCTTTTAAAATACAAACTTACCGGACTTTTAGTTTAAAAAAGAAAAAAAGTGTTGTAAAACTTGTTTAAAGGACTAAAGTATACTATAGAACACATATAGTTAAATCATATTTGTTAAAAGCTTTCACCCAAACACTTTTACTATAAAGCCCCAAGGTATGCTACAATTTTTTCAACTTTAAACTTTTATAAAAGAACACCAGAGCTGTAAGATAACGTATTCTTAAAATTCTGCAACATTAATAACAAAATGAACCAAACGCCAAATTCACAATCAGCTAAGCGCAATCGCGAAGATATATCGCCAAATAGTGCAGATAATGGAAGTGCAGTTGGAACATTGTCAGTAAAGGATTTGATGAGTCTTATGTCAAGCCTTATGGATGAAAAATTAATAAATATTCCAACGAAAAAGGACATTGAGGACATAAAAACTAATGTTGGCGAACTTTCTACAAAATTTGATGGCCTAAAATTAGAAAATGAATATTTAAAAAAAGAAGTTACGGAACTGAAATTTGAAAGAGAAAAAGATCATCAACAAATTAACTACTTGCAAGAGCACATCAAGCGAAACAACATAATTTTCAAGGGTATTGACGCCAAAACAACTCTAGAAGACGCTGTGAAAGACTGCTGTAAGGAAAACCTGAAACTAACACAAGATATAAATTTGCTTTCAACAAGAAAAATGTATGAGAAGGATGGCAAGATAGGTGTGGTAGCAGAATTCAGCTCTGGAGAAATGGTAAAGAAAGTTTTTCAAAACACAAAAAATCTGGCTGGTTCCAAAATAATTGTAGAGCGCGATCTTACTCATGAAAAACAACAGGACAAACGTGTGATGTTAGAGATAAAAAAAAAACTAAAGGAAATAAACCAAAATACCCGTGTTATGGTACGTAGTGCTCGCATAAAAATAGATGAAAACTGGTTTTGGTGGAATAAGCAGAAAAAGTTAGTAAGTGGAACAAATGATGTGAACATGCTTCTTCAAACCCTATATGGGGAAGGCATAAATTCAGTAAATTTAAATTATTATGAAATTTTAAACAATTTGTCGTCAAAAAACTTTTAAATAAATTTAGAAATACTATTTTAAATAAAAATTTAATTGTAAAACCTACTAGCAAATATAATGAATCAAATATTTTTAATAAATCAATATGTTTAAAAATTATATCATATAATATAAACGGTCTAGAAAATAAAATTTTTTTAAATGATTTTTTCCAATATATAAAAAGTTTTGATGTATTTGTGCTGTTAGAAACTCATATACTTGAGGAAAAGGTAGAACGTTTTAAAAAATTTTTTTGTGGCTATGATATGTATTGGAATCCGGCATTTAAAAATAGTAGATTCGGAAGAGGAATAGGTGGATCTGTCTACGGTGTGAAAAAAGACTTATCAAAACATAATATACAATTTAATTTCAAAAAAACAGAAGAAATAATATCGATTATAATAAAAAACAACAACAAAACTTTAAATATAGTTCCTCTTTATCTAAGAGAAGCTAGCTGGATGGCAGATTTTGAAAAAGTAAAACATTTTTTAATAAACGAAAACGTAGAAAATCCGATTTTGATAGGGGACCTAAACATCAGAATAGGAAATATACAGCAACCATTAGATGATTTTTTTAAATCGACATTTAAAGCCGGTTTGGACACAAGGAAATCAATAGACGTAACCGAAAATAAAAAGGGAAAATCTTTCATTGAGGTATGCGAAGACTTTGGTTTACATGTATTAAATGGGTGTACAAAAGGCGATGAAAATGGCAATCTAACTTATATAAGCGGAGTAGGGCAATCAGTCAACGATATATGCGCCTCAGCACATGAAAATTTAGAGTGTATTGAAAGTTTTTCGGTAGAAAGTAGGGGATGGTCTGACCATATGCCAATTGTTTTAACTATAAATATTAAAGGAAGAAATTTAGAAGAGCCAATGAAGTTACTACCAAAGCTAAAGTGGGATGAAAGCAAAATAGAGATCTATAAAGAAAAACTTAATCAACAGTTAAATATTTATAAACAACAAAAGGATGTATTAAATTTGCAAGATTTCATAAACGTTATCAACATTTCAAACCCTTATAAACACAAAAATGAAGTACATATTACAACAGAAAACAAATGGTTTAATTTCAAGTGCTATAACATGAGGGAAAAGTCTTTTAGAGCTCTTACCACATTTCGTCAAAACCCAACAACAAGCAACAGAGAAAAATATGTTATGGAAAATAAAAAATATAAAGAAATTTGTGAGAGAAGTAAATACGAATATTACAGAAAGGTAGAAAATCAGATCAATTTAGTAAAAACTGGTAAAGATTGGTGGAATCTTATTAAAGAAATAAAAAACAAAGAAATGCAGTCAAAGCCTGATATACCGGCAAATGCGTTCAAACAATATTTTTCTACTCTTTTGAATACGCCTGATATTTCACATAATATAATGTATGCTGCAATGAAATATACGGATGAAGATCTAGATCAACCTATTTCAACTTTTGAAATAAAACACGTACTAGCCAAAGCCAAGAAAAATAAAGCCCCTGGAGAGGACCGCGTCAGCTATGAATTCTTTAAGAACTCAACGGATATTTTTGTGGAAGAGCTGGCAAACACATACAACATCATATATGAAACAGCAAATTTGGATGAAAAATTTACGACAAGTATACTTTTTCCAATTTATAAGAAGGGAGAAAGGAATACTGTGAGTAATTATCGTGGTATATCTTTCATAAATACAATTGCAAAAATTTTTATGGGCATTCTAAATAATCGTCTTAATTCGTGGCTAACTAAATACAATAAACTCTCCGAATACCAAGCTGGATTTAGAGAAGGATACTCAACGGTTGATAATTTATATAGTTTATCCGCAATTGCTCACCTTAAGTTTAAAGAAAACAAAAAATTGTATGCTTTTTTCGTTGATTTCAGTGCAGCTTTTGATAAAATCTCAAGGAAATCTCTGGTTTATAAACTTAATACTATTGGCGTATCAACAAAAATGGTCCAAATGATCGAAACCATATATAGTAACACTAAATTTAAGGTATGGGATGGAGAGGAGGTCTCAGATGAGTTTGAAACTCGTTCTGGAGTTAAACAAGGCTGTTTACTTTCACCAACACTTTTTTCAATATATCTAAACGATTTGCACGAATATATAGGAGGAGGAATAAATATAGGTTCTACACATGTAAGATTACTAATGTATGCTGACGACATCGTAATTTTAGCTGATGATATCGTAACCATGCAACAAATGATAAATCAACTTGAAAGATATTGTGAGACGTGGAACCTTCAGGTCAATTTGAGCAAATCAGAAATTATGATATTCAGAAAAGGAGGAAGAATCGCAAGACGGGAAAGATGGACCTTTAATGGTGAGCCTGTAAGAATCACAAATGAATATACATATTTGGGAGTTACTTTATCACCTAAAATGTCTTTTAAAAAACACGTTGAAAAAAGAAATTTATCTGCAAAAAACAGCATTAATGCAACATGGAATGATTTTTTGGCGAAAAAAGAGATATGCTTGAAAGCAAAATGGAATCTGTTTAAATCTGTATGCCGTGGAATTCAGTCTTATGCCGCCCAAATATGGGGATTTTCTTCTTTTGAAGAAGTAGATAAACTTTTACGTTTCTTTTTAAAAAAAATTTTAAAACTGCCACCTTTTACACCCACATATATATTGATGCTGGAAACTGGTGTAGAGAATAATTTTATATTTACATTGGATTTACATCTAAGATATATTATTAGAACATTACATGAATACAACAACGATCGTTTACCAAACCAGCTTACAAGAATTATAATGCAAAAAAAAGTGTATTGGTATGAGCAAATAGATGCACTAGCTAATGAAGTAAATACTTCCAGAGTTTCAGAATGCTCTACAAAAGAAAGCTGGGAACAATTAAGATTTGATATTTTATCAGGATTGAAACTTAAAGAACTACAAAATCATTTAGAAAAAGCAGCTACTACAAACCGGTTTTACTCTAAACTCAATTACACGACGCCTCAATCATATTTTGAAATTTCAAATAACACGACAGCTATTAGCTACATATTCAAAGTTAGAAGTGACCTGCTTGAATTAAATGGAACAAGGTTTCAGCAGCAAAGATCCCGTGATTGCTCGTTATGCAATCTGAATCAGATTGAAAATATTTTACATTTCATAGCCATATGCCCTATTTTGCGTCATATCAGATATAAACATTTTAAAAAGTTCACCTTGACTGAAAATGAGTTAATAACTATTGTAAACAACCCTACAGAAAATTTTAAAGAAATATATGGATTCATTATACATGCGATAGGTTACAGGAAGGAGCTCTTAAATGAGTTTAACTATTAACCTTATATAATACACAAAAACATTATCATATTTATCTCTTTCCGACTGACGACATTAAGTCATAGTCGTACGTTCTTATTTTTTTATTTTATTATTATTTTATTTATTATTTAAAAAATTGTTATCACAAAGAAATGAATTAAATAAAGAACATTTAACTAACTAACTAACTAACTCTAAAGATGAGGTTTTTGAGAAACTTAAGCATTACCTTGAAATGGTTAATAATAAGTTCGCTAGGTATCCATCCGCTATAAGATCTGATAACGGTGGGGAATACACCGCCAATCGTGTCCGAAATTATCTTGACTTTAAGGGTATTCAATACCAGTATACGGTCCCGTATTGTCCGCAACAAAATGGTATAGCGGAAAGGAAGAACAGAACGTTGACTGAAATGGCCAGGTGTATGCTAACTGGGGCAAATTTACCAAATACACTATGGGGAGAAGCCATTATTACGGCCAATTATATTCAGAACCGTTGTTATTCAAAAACAATTGATGGTACACCTTACCAACTGTGGGAAGGTAAAATTCCCAATGTTAATTATTTTAGAATTTTTGGTACAAAGGGTCATGTTTTAATACCTAAGGAAAAACGTCAAAAGTTAGACGACAAAACGGAAGTGTTGGTTTTCGTCGGATACGATGAGCATTCAAAAGGCTATCGTATGGTTGATATCAATACCTATAAAATCACGATTAGCCGTGATGTTAAATTTATTGAAAATGATGCAATTGTTCACAGTAGAGTGGTAGGAAAACCAAATGACTCAGAAATTCCAATCGAGGTATTTTGCAATAAGAGGAAGGAAAATATTGTAGTAAACGAACATATTGATAATGTACTATCAGACGACGATGCATCATTTCAAAGTATAGATCAGAATTTGTTGACGGAAGACTCGTTAGAAGAAAGTAATCACGAATTAGTCGGAAACTGTCAAGATTCAGCAGAAGGTAGTCAAGATTTGATAGAAGAAAATGAAAGCCTAGTAGAGGAAAATGAAAGTTTGGTAGAAGAGAATGAAAGCATAGTAGAAGAAAATCAATTGTCAGCAGATGAAGTTCCGGTAGAAGTTCGTAGGTCAAAGAGAAGTACAAAGGGTATACCACCAAATCGTTTTTATAATGTCAGTTTGTCTGATGATAGTTTTATTGAACCAAAATCGTATAAAGAGGCTTTAAAGGTGAAAGAACGCGAAAGGTGGGTTGATGCAATGAAGGAGGAATTTAGATCGTTGAAAGATTCTGGTACATGGGAATTAGTTGTTCGTCCTCCCAAGGCTAATGTCACTAGTTGTAAGTGGACATTTAAAATAAAACGTGATGCTGAAGGAAGACCTCAACGATTTAAAGCTCGTTTGGTTGCTCGCGGATTTTCTCAGAAGTATGGAGAAGATTACGACGAAATTTATGCGCCCGTCGTAAGACAAACAACCCTTAGAACATTGCTATCTGTTGCTGGTATAAAGAAGATGTCTGTGGTTCACTTCGATGTAAAATCGGCATTCCTCAATGGAAATTTAAAGGAAACAATATATATGAATCAACCACCGGGTTTTGAGGAAGGGAACAAAAATCTTGTTTGTAAATTAAGAAAAAGCTTATACGGCCTGAAGCAGGCGGCTCACGTTTGGAACGAAACATTACATGAAGTTCTCTGTAAAGGGGGATTTAAGCAGTCCAATGCAGATCCGTGTTTATACACAAAATACACCAACGAGGAAGGGCTAGTGTACATTTTGGTTTACGTTGATGATATTTTGGTCGCTAGCCAGAGACCGTCGAACATAGTTGGTGTAGAAGAGCTTTTAACAACAAATTTTGAAATAAATAATCTCGGTAAAGTCAGTCACTACTTGGGACTGGAAATATTTCAAGATAATAACTCAAACTTTTGTATTCGCCAATCAAAGTATATCAGAAATCTTGTAAAAGAGTATGGACTAGAAGACTCAAAAATTTCTAAATATCCTCTTGATCCTGGGTATGGTAAATCAGAATCTGAGGTGTTGTTGGACAACACGAAATACCAGAAATTAATTGGATCTTTGCTTTATTTGAGTGTCAATTCAAGAGCTGATATTGCGGCGAGTATTTCAATTTTGGCTCGTAAAGTTTGCAGTCCCACACAAGAAGACTGGTCAGAATTGAAAAGGGTACTGAAATATCTAAAGGGTACTCAAAATTATTTTTTGCGTTTAAGCCACAACCATGTTAAGTCAAATGAGTTAGTCGGATATGCAGACGCAAATTGGGCAGAAGATAGGGTAGATAGAAAGTCTAATTCTGGTTTTGTATTTCAGATAAATGGAGGTACAATTAGTTGGTCTTGTAGAAAACAAACAATCGTTGCCCTATCATCAACTGAAGCCGAATTTATTTCGCTATCAGAAGCCTGCAAGGAAGCTATTTGGATTAAACAGCTATTAAGCGATATGAATTTTAAACAACACAATCCAATAGTAGTATACGAGGATAATCAGAGTTGCTTGCATATGATAAAAGAGCAGAAGTTGAGTAGCAGAACGAAGCACATCGATACTAAAGTTCACTTTGTAAAAGATCATATCGATAAAAGAAATGTTAGATGCGTTTACTGTCCATCAACTGAAATGATTGCTGATATAATGACAAAACCATTATCAACTCAATCTTTTATTAAACTCAGATCCATGCTCGGTGTGGAATCCGATTGAGGAAGGGTGTTGGAGAATTTTGTCATTCGTATTCCACTGTGCAAACAAACACTTTAATTTTGTAAATTATTTTATTAATCAAATTGTCTTTGAATTTTCTTTTGTATAATTTTGTGAAAAATTATTTTGTTAGTCGTTAATAAAATTTTATAGAAAAGAAAAGAAACTGCTTTCGATCTATTGGATCTCTAATAGTATAAGAATTCAGTTAATTTCAAAAGAATCGGTTAGCTGACATTTTTACTTGAACACTAAGTTTTTAAACACTGAGAACCATAAAATGTGTAGTTTTTTGAGAAAATGTAATTCACCTCAAAATAACTATAACTGCAGTTGATTTAAAAAAACAAAACAGCCAAAATATGTTAGACAAAATTTTAGTCTAACAATAAGTAGCAGCTTTAGAAATTTTTACTTGAAACTAAAATTTTTAGTCTGCAATAAAACTGCAAAAAAATCTGTCTAGGTATATTTCAGTAAATCGGTTTTCAAATGCGTTCTTTAAAAATTTAACTAAATTTTTAGTAACGTTTACAGTTTTTCTTTACTGACTTTAGTGTGCAAATTTTTTAGTTATCATTACCAAAAAAAAACTGACTAAGGAATCAGCTAGTTTTTTTTTTGGAAAATTTACAATCCTTTGTTGCTATTATTACAGTTTTGTTTTCTGACAGCACACAATTTTAGTAAAACTAAGTGCTACCCTAAATATAGCCATAGTAAGGAACGCTTAGAGAGGATATCATTTAAGTTTCGTTTCAGCTTAAGTTTATCGTTCGTTACAGCTGCATTATAAAAAATATGTTTATATATATCTGTTTTTTTGCAAAAAAAATTTTATTTTTGTTTAGTTTTATTGTATGTGTTTGTATCTCTGTCAGTTTTGCTAACAAAACTTAGAATAGTCGTAAGTTATTATAATGTTAGTTTGCGTTTTTCTTTATTTTTTCATTGAAATACGGGCTGCCAAAAAGTTTGACGTCGTTTTGTAACCAAACCAAACTAATGAAAGAGCTATTTATGACATTAACGTTTGCATTAAAAATAAAGAATACAAAAAATTATAAAAAATTTTTAGTTTTTCTTTTGTTCAATATGTCTGTGTATAAACTAAATAAACAACTTTAACACGCAATTGCGGCTAATATGAGGTTTCCTTTTAACAAAATATCCTTCATTTGAGTTAAAAGTAATAATCAGTATAAAGTGTTGTTATATTTTATAATTTTTTTTTCAAAAAACTATGACAAATAAAACTTTGCATATTCATATTTTTCATTTGCCTATGCCATTTTTCTATGAATTTAATATATTTTTTTAAATTTTCTTAGTTTTATTAACAAAACTACAACTATAGTAATTTCAACAACATGTTTAACCTGTTAACTGCTGATATCAAATTTTATTGACTATTGTAGTCATCATATTGTTTTTTAGCATTCCATTATCAATTTAAGCTTTTTGTTAACTTAAAAAGCTTTAATTTTTTTTTAATTTCCAGCAAATGTAAAATCTAATCAGTTAACAGGTTAATTCATTATTTCATGTTTTTTTTTAATGGGGTTGTTTTATTTTTATTTTTTTAAATTGATTTTATTTCTCTAAAGTTCATCTCCAACCACTTACCTTTAATAAATCTCTAAAATATGGACTGCACGCTGATAATACAACACGATGTGCCTTAATGCTTCGACCCTCACATGCCAATGTGACATCAACGAAATCTTCATCATCTCTTAAATTTTCAAATGCTGATGTTATGCTACTTTGGTAGTTATTCCAGCGCAGACAAAAATGTTGTGTTTCATCCATTGTGTCTGCGTTTTTTTTATATTTTTTGTTGTATATTTAATTGAAGTTTTTGATTTCTGTATTTTTTTTGTTGTTTTCTTTAACAAAAAAAAAAATATATATATAATTCTCCTTTTTTTATTGAAGTTGCTTCTTCACTTTTCTTGCGATTTTGTTGTATATTTGAAAAAAAAAATTATATTTTTAGTTTATGGTGGTTAACATATAGAATTTATGTGGTTTGGGGGTGTGTTTCTTTGAAGAGTTTCAAGTTATTATTGATAAATTAAATGTAAACTGTAAAGAGAAATAAAGAGAAAAAATAATATTGTTAATAAAAATTAAGCTTAGATTGTTTCTTTAAAGCAGGATTTAGTTTTAGCGATTTTATAATTCTCGTTAAGTTTATAATTTTTGTTTGGTTTATAATTCTCATTAAGTTTATATAAATTAGATGTAAATATGTATTACAAGAAAGGATAGGTCGATAATTCTTACACTTTTTTCTAGTCAAAAAAATTGGCAGAACCATTTTTTTACAAAAAAAAAAAAGAATCTAACAGGAAATTAACTCATCTTGTATAGTAAGATTAAATCTATAGAAATATTTCCAAATATTAAAAATTTATTACTATAGAAAAGATTCTTAAAATTTTTTTTTTTGGAAAATTTTAAGAAATTTCTACTATAAAAATGTCTTAGGTTCTAAAGCATTTTTCTGATAGTAAAGGTTAAAAATTGTAAAATAATTTTCCAATATAAAAATATCAGACAAAAAATTATTGGCTAAAAATTGACAATTAAATCTATTGATCAACAAAATTTAAATGAGTCAATCAACGTTTTGATTAAATTTTTGTTATTTTCTTTAACTGTCGAATTACAAATTTTCAACATACCAGATTTTTTTTCGCTTTAATTTATTTGAATAGATTAATTCAAAAATATACAAAATAATCGGGTTTTACTATTTTTTTATCGTTGGCAACATAATGGGAAGCATAAAAGATGAATGTTTTTACAATTTTGTCATGAGCTAACAATTCATTCGTTAAATCAATCATTATTTTGATTGACTATAAATAAAAAATTTATCAAATTTTTGATTAAAATCGAAAAAATTTTTGATTGAAAAAAATTTCAATCAATCACCTACAATGTGATGATTGGTATAACAATTTCTTTAATTTTAGGAATTTCAATCAAATAATCAAATAATTAATTGAATCTGCGTTTTTATTGATTTTTTTTTTTTTTTTTTCAATTCCTTTATTTATAAATTTTTTTATTACAATAGTAAAAAAAGTTAAATAAAACGTTCAATTTGAACTTAGGGCGCCAACGAACTCTTTCCATCTTTTTCGATCATTAGCTAATAATTTAACTTGGTTCCATGTCATTCCGATATCTTCATAATCATTTTTTATGTTTCTTATCCACGTTAGGCGTGGTCGACCAGGACCTCGTTGACCTTGCGGATTTTATTGATTGAAATTCGTTTCAAATTCTTTCTGTGTGAGACATCTTTCATACTGAAAGTTTTCTAAGACCTTTGCTTAAAGAAAAGTTTTAAGATTCTGTGACATTGTCCCAAAACAAAAAAATAGAGGTTCTGAGATATTTAAGCCATAGAAAAGCTTTTAGCATTTCTGAAATTCTTGCTATAGAACAATTTTAAGTTTTCGATAAACTGTCTGGTAGAAAAATTCTCAGATACGGAGTCCTACCAAACAGTTCTAATATCAACACACAAAATCGGAATAAGATGAAACCAAAAGCAAATGAAAGTTGACATATTCCGTAAAAACCTTCAAAGTTTTTTTTGATTCAGATTTTTTTACACGCATTTAAAGTTAGTAAACTTTTATTATAATTATAATAAAAATTGCTTGAAAACTGTATAAGTGGCGTATGACTAATATTGTAATTGCCTTTAAATAACAATCATACGCAACGGTGTACAGTGGTTTATTTTAATAAATTGGCTATTCAGAAAATTGGTACTGGACCGATTGCAGCGTAATTCGTACCGGTTATAGCTTAAGTAATTTCGAGCTTAAGTTTGGACGCTGGATCCTACATGTCCAATAAGGGCACCACCAGGGGCCCCTAAAGCAGAACATGTTTAGTACACAAAAACTTTAAATACTTTAAAATCACCAACTTTAAATGCGTGTAAAAAAAATATAGCGCTGAACTAAAAAAAGCCTTGAGGGTTTTGTTATGTAAATGTCAACTTTCATTTGCTTTTGGTTTCATCGTATTCCGAGTCGGAAAGTTCGATTTGGCATCAAAAAAAAATTTTCAAATTTAGAGGCATCATTCGCATAGAAAACTTCTTAGGTTCTGAGTTTTTTTCCTCTTGAAAAATTCGCACAATTTAAAAAATGTTTCCTTTTTTTCTACAGAAAACTCTGAGATTCCGAAAAGTTTTTCCTATGTATACCAAAACACTTTTCTATAGAAATCTATCTATTCTGAAACACTTTTCTATATAGCTCTACCTGAGATTGGCAAAATGTTCTACCTTAAAGGGTTTTAATATTTTTGAGGTACTTTCATAGATTCTGAAACATTTTTCTTAAAGAAAAAGTACCATTTTTTTAGACACATCAGATTCTGAAACATTTGCTGAGCCATTTTTCCTATAGTAATATAATCAGGTTCTGAAATATTTTCCTATCTAACAATAAAAGAGTTTTCCGACAGAAAAAGTATCAGATTCAGGACATATTTCTAAGAGAAAAAGTCTCAGATTCTGAAAAAAGTATTTTATGCTGAGACAGTTTTCATTCTTAGGTTCAGAGTAATTTTTTTCTATAGAAAAAGTCTGAGATTCTGATTAAATTTTTATAGTAGAAAAAAAAATGTACAGACTTTTCAGTGATTCGAAGATTTTTCCAATTTTACGATTTCAAAACTTTTTTTCCCATAGAAAAATTGTAACATTCTGAGATATTTGTCAAAACTTTGTCAAACTACTGGGAAAAGTCTCGTAATCCCATTTTACCAATATTTGACAGTTTTCCTTGTTTTTTAACAAATCGAAATTTACACTTTTTTTTGGTAATTTTACATTTTTTTGTAATTTTACAAATTTTAAGATAATTTTACGAAAAAATCTAGTAAATTCACGAGAATTCCTTGCAATTTTAATTGCGCCAAAAAACTGTTAATTTACAAGGTATCAAAAAATCTAGTAAAATTACGAAACCTCTTTGTAAATTTTATCGTGTCAAAAAATTTGTAAATTTACAATTTTATTGGTAAAAACCTTGTAAAATTACAAAATTATAGGTAAAAATCTTGTAAAATTACCAGGAATTTTTGTCAAATAGGAGGTGGCAAACAAAAACAAGTAAGAAAATTATAGTCGGTCAAGACCGACCATATAATACCCTACACCAGAATTTCCCGGAAAATGGGTCCCAAGTTCAAAAATGGACTGATTAGATCTATATTTTGTCGAATCTTTAATAAGTGTAAAAAACACTCTTAAATCAAATTTGAGTGAAATAGGCTTCTTTCTGTTGACAATATACCGCTCAACCTGAATATCGGGCAAAATTTTCAAATGGGGCGGGCCTAAGTCCAAAAATGGTCCGATGATAATCAGATTTCATAAGGTTGTTAATGTATGCGTTTAACATACACAAACAGAATTTCAATGAAATATTTTCTATTTTCATAAAATTTTAGAGATTTATGTGAAAATCGGGAAGGAGGTTTGTATGGGGGCTACAAGAAGAACCGGTCCGATTTCTTTAAAATTCGGAATGGTGATTTGTGTAGATAAAACATGATTTGCCAAATTTCGAAAAAATACCTATTATAATGCGGTTATTAGAGTCATTTGAACCAAAACAAAAGAGGACCTTTGTATGGGGGCTAGGTCTAAATATAGACCGATTTTTTCTAATTTCAATAAGATTCGTCCTTGGGCCAAAAGAGCCTTAAGTTTCAAGTCAATTGATGAAAAATTGCGACCTGTGTCGTGTTTACAACGTTTGCATGGACAGACGGACGGACGGACATCGCTAAATCGTCTCAAAAATTGATCCTGAGTCGATCGGTATACTTAAAAGTGGGTCTAGGACCAATATTTCGGGTAGTTACAAACATCAGCACAAACTCATTATACCCTGTACCACAGTGTGGTGCAGGGTATAAAAAGTTACAAGTTTTTCTTGTAATTTTACAAGCTTTTTTTTTAGTGTAGAATAATCCTTTTCATTTTCTTTATCTATTTCCCCCTTTTATTTTCCTGTCTTTCTTTCTTTCTTTCTTTCTTTCTTTCTTTCTTTCTTTCTGTCTTTCTTTCTTTCTTTCTTTCTTTCTTTCTTTCGTTCTTTCTTTTTTTCCTTCTTTTCCTTTTTTTTTGAATTCGGCTTGGGGGGAGAAATTCGTAATCCCTCCGCTGCTGCAATGTCTGATCTTTGTGGTAATCCACGAAGGAGAACAGAAAGTCGAAAGATATTATAAATGAGTTCTCGTGACTTTACAACATTTGTTGCTACCTCCTATTTTACGAGAATTCCCAGTAAAAGTTACGAGGTTTTTTGTAATTTTAGGTAATATTTTAGCTTTATAATTCTCATATAGTTAATAAGAATTTAATAATAATTAAAAAATAACGCTGCTGATGTAATAGAAAACTGCAAGAGCCTAGAATTTAAAATTCTCATTTATTTTATGTTTGTTTTATGTATTAGTAACTTCTGAGAAAATTTAAAATATTTTAGTTTTATAATTCTCATATAGTTAAAGATTATTGTTATGTTTTAGGTCATAACAACTTTAAAACAATTTTGGCAAATAGAATTAAAAGGAAAAAAGAGTAACAAATTTAAGAATATTTCTATTATAGGGGTTTTTTGTTGGCATAATTATCAGTGTTCTACCATACAAAGTTCACATTAGTGTTAACGCTCAAAATTCTAGAAGTTAAAAATTAACTTGCATACATTGTGAATGATTCTCTTATTGTTAATGGCTCTCTTTGGTATTAATAAAAAAGATAAATGTTTTTGTGTTGCTTTCAAGCTAAATTGCGTCTAATAAACTAATTTTATCAATATTTCATCGAAAATGTGTAATATTTTACAAAACTATTCCAAACGACGCTAAATTAAATTTAGAAATTTATGGAAGTTAAGGTGTCGTTTTTTTCGTTTTGATGCACGGTAACAATCAAAGTTTGCCAACAAAAAAGGCCTTATGTAGTTCTCATTAAGTTAAAATGTATTTATTTAAAAAGTTATTGTAAATTTCTAGGAAAATTCCCTATGTGTCGTTGCTAATTCTTTTTTCTTTAGTAGAATTCTTAGTAATTTCTGCATACTATAATTAAAAACTAACATTATTCTTTTTATCATTTAATCATTTATACTAAAATAAAGTTTTAAAATTTTATATAAAAATAAAAAATTCCCAATAAAAAAAATAAATTCTAAAAAAAAATAAGTATATTAAGAACAACAATGTTAATAAACCCATTGAATCATTCCTGTTTGTTTCATGGTCAAGGTTTTATTTTTATTATATTTGTTTGCAACAGCCTCAATCTTCTCATTCTATTTTCTATATGTATATAAAATGCTCTATTCTTCTCTAATTCCAAAGAATATAAATGTGTGGTAAATACAGGGTGATTTTAAATGGGTTAAAAAAAAAAATTATAATTTCTCAAAAAAAAAAAAAATAAAAAATTTTGATTAAAAACAATGAAAATCTGAAACAATGAAATTTGTGTTAGCAACACTGTTTTGTAAAAATATGGCAGCATTGGTATGTCATGGATTGAGAAAAAGTTTAACTCTCTCTCTAAGAAAATTCAGTTCAGTGTTTAAAAAGCTATGCTTTATAATGTAAGGACACCTCTAGCTTTTTAATGTTTTTTCATAGCCTCAAAAAATATTTTCATGATTCAAAAATATTTTTACACTCATATACAAATTTACGTTAAAAATTTTACACTGAAACAAAGTTACACATTCAAAATAATTCTACAGTAAAAGGTTTAGTAACTGATATTGTACCAAAATCTACTAATAAGTTACTAATTTTAGTAACTTCAAAGTACTAAAATTAGTAATTTTTACTGGTTTTGAATAATTTTAGTTAAAAATTTTAGTATCGGTTACCGATTTCTGCACTAGGTCCTTTTGGACTTTAGTTAAATTTAGATAAATTTTTAGTATTGAATCCCCACGTTATTTTTTGAGTGCAGCAAAAAAATTTGTTTACTCAAAAAATTTTAATTTTTCTTTTTTATTCAAAATTTTTAAACATATTCGGTAGAGGATATTCATGGATTCGACAAAGTCGAGTGTAACTTTTTAACTATCAAATTTGTATTTTGCTGTAATATTTAATATAGTACCCCATTTAAACTCACCCTGTATAGAATATTTATTTTTTTTTTTTGAAATGTATAAAAAAAAAAATAAACAAATAAAAATGCTATTCAACTAACTACTTATAAAAACAAACTAAACTTTCACTCTCATTTTTTGTACATATGGTTTTCGCTTTAGAAAAGATCATAGAATTTTAAAGATTTTAGTAAAAGAGAGAATAGAAATTTAAAGCTCTTTATTTGTTTTTGTTATAGTTCGAAATGAATGCAGATTTTTTTTGTTAGTGTGGTTTTTTGCAAATGTTTATACATATGATATTTTTTATTATTATTAATTTTTTTAAACATTTTTAACAAAAAAAACATCAAAAAACTGTTATTTAACCGGATTTTTTTTAATTGTTTTTTTAAATACGACCCAAATGAATTTGTCAGAATTTGGTATTTGACAAACTATTTCCACGAATTTTGATGAGGTTCATATTTGTGTAGGAGCGACTGAAAGCGATTTTTGAGTCTAATTGGGCAATAAAAAAAAAATACAAAAATAATTTTTGTGTGCAAACATTTTTTTTGAGTCTGAAAATTATTTTGATTGACAACAATGCTCTGTTAAATATTTTTATAGCTTACCAATGACTTTTAAAGCGTGTTTAGCATTTTTTAATACGCGAATTCGGAATAACACCCATTCATCAATGTTATTCGATGATTCCAATAGTTATTCAAAAAATGTCAATGGAAATTCAGTTGATATTTTTCGAATTGCAATTGGAATCTTCGAATTACAATTGATCTTTTTCGAACAACAATTGATCTGTTTCAAATTAAAATTGATCTATTTCGAATTATAATTGATCTTTTTCGAATTACAAGTGATTTTTTCTGAACTACAATGGATCTGTTTCGTATTACAATTGATCTTTTTCGAATTACAATTACTATTTTTTATACCCTCCAACCACAGTATGGGGGTATACTCACTTTGTCATTCCGTGTGTAACGCATCGAAATATCAATCTAGGACCCCATAAAGTACATATATTATTGATCAGTGATCGATTCTAAGACATTCTAGCGATGTCCGTCCGTCCGTCCGTCCGTCTGTCCGTCTGTCCGTCTGTAGAAGACACGATACAGTCCAAAATAAAAGAGCTAGACTTCCGAAGTTTGGCACGAATATGTCTTATATTCCTAGGCAGGTTAAGTTCGGAAATGGGCGAAATCGGACCAAGGGGAAAAAAGTTCCCCCTTAGGGAACTAAACCAACCCAAGAAAAATCGCATTTTTTGCAGGGTTTTTTGTACTTTTGCTAAGCAAATGCAACATTCTTATCTCAGAAGAAGTTCAAAATCACAAGGGGAAGGTGCCCCCTAACGTCTCCCACCAGCCCCCCACCCCAAACAAAAAAGACGCCCCTGGATTTTTTTTATTGTTTTTTTTTTTTACATTTTGGAGGGTATAAAAGATTCGGCACAGCTGAATGTAACACTCTCACTTGTTTGAATTACAATTGATCTTTTTCGAATTACAATTGATGTTTTTCGAATTACAATTGATCTTTTTCGAATTACAATTGATAATTTTTTAATTACTATTGGAATCTTCGAATAACAATTGTTATTTTTCGAATTACAATTGATCTTTTTCGAATTATAATTGATCTATTTCGAATAAAAAATGATCTATTTCGAATTACAATTGATCTTGTTCGAATAACAATTAACCTATTTCGAATTAAAGTTGATCTTTTTCGAATTACAATTGGAATATTCGATTTAAATTTGATCTTTTTCGAATTACAATTGGAATATTCGATTTAAATTTGATCTTTTTCGAATAACAATTGAACTATTTCGAATTACAATTGATGGCCCGTACCAAAGAAAAATAAAAAGTCTATTTTAACAAAAGTTTTATTTTAAATTTAAAATTTTCCATTCATTTTTTGAAAGTCGATTTTAATAAAAATAAGTAAAAAACTTAAATTCGACCTTGCCGAATGTAGTGATACCCTCTACAATTTCAAAAAGATTATCGCAAAAAATTTTATTTAGAAGGAAATTACTTTTGAAAAAAAAAATTTTTTTTTGAAAAAAATTTCCGCGAAAAAAAATGTTGGTAAAAAAAATCCGCGATTTTTTTCTTTTTTTGTCAAAAAATATGTTCGTACTTGTTTAAATATCATTTAGTGATTTTTTTTCTTTTTTTGTCAAAAAATATGTTCGTACTTGTTTAAATGTCAGTTAGTGTTCAATTATGTTCACATATGTCAACCAGAAGCCGAATTAATGCATTTGGTATTTTTAGGTTATGTTGAATGTACTGAAATTTTTGAGGGGTGCTTACATTTTCGTTCATAACTTTTGAACCGCTGAATCGATATCGCTCAAATGCAAAACCAAACTTCTCGGGAGAACTTCCAATAAATATGTTATATTTCAGTCATCTCTGTGCAATATTTGTCCGTGACAGCATTTTCCACAGACAGACAGACGGACAGACGGACATCGCTAGAATGTCTTAAAATCGATCGGGCATCATGAATATATATACTTTATGGGGTCCAAGATCTATATTTCGATGAGTTGCAAACGGAATTACAAACTTATATATACCCTCTATCGCTAAGTGGAGGGTATAAAAATAATTTGTATGGAAATAAAATAAAAAGTCGATTTTAAATTTATTTTGTTTTTCTCTGGTAAGGCTGAACAATTTTCGAATTAAAATCGATCTTTTTAAAATTACAAATGCATTTTTCGAATTACCACTAGAATATTCGAATTAAAAATGGAATCTTAGAATTTCAAGTAGAATCTTCGCATTACAATTGATTGAGAACGTCTCAATCATCACATTTCTAAATTGTCAAATTTCTATCCGAAATTTAATTGATTTGTCTATTAAATTAATGTGAAAACCAATTTCACAATAATTTTATCTCAATTTCACAACTTTGAGAAATGATTGAATTTAAATTGATTTTGTTTTTTTTTCACATGAACCTGAACAGATAAAGAAATGCTCATATTTAAAATAAACAAAATCAAAATTGGGTGGAAATTAGACTCAGGGATCTCCCTGCACCTGCTTTAAGGCATGACGAATGAATCAAGTTTTCAAATTAATTCACACTCATAATAAAAAAAACCTCGTCAAATTGCTAGGAAAAGTCTCTCAATCCCATTTTACCAATATTTGACTGTTTTCCTTTTTTACATTTTTTTTTGTAATTTTACAGTTTTTTTTTGTAATTTTAGAGTTTTTCTTGTAATTTTACAAATTTTCATGATTTTTTACAAAAAAAATCTGGTAAATTTACAAGAATTTCTTGTAAGTTTTATTTCGCCAAAAATGTTGTAAATTTACAATTTTATTGGTAAAAAATCTTGTAAAATTACAAAAAAGTTCGCTAATTTTAGTAGGAATTTTCGTAAAATAGGAGGTAGCAAAAAATTTAGGAAAAACACAAACCCTCCTTGTCAATTTTATCCCGACAAAAAAATTTTAAATTTTTTGTAAAATTACAAAATTATTTGTAAAAAGCTTGTAAAAAACAAGCGATTTTTGTCAAATAAGAGGTAGAAAAAAAGTTAGCAACTTTTCTTTTAATTTTAAAAGGTTTTTTTGAGTACATACATTTGAACAGTTTTTTTTTTTATTTATTTAAAAATTTCAGAAGACATCTTTGTTATCAAAAATTACAAATAACAAGTGAGAGTGTTAAATTCGGCTGTGCCGAATCTTTTATACCCTCCAACACGTTAAAAAAAAAAAAAAAACAGGGGCGTTTTTTTTTTTTTTTTGGGGGGGGGTAACGTCGGTGGGAGACAACCTTCCTGGATCCAACTGCAAGACTTTGAACTTCTTTTGGCATAAAAATGTTTCGTTTGCTAAGCAAAAGTACAAAAAACCTATAAAAAATGGCTTTTTTTAGAGGTTTGTTTAGTTCTTAAGAGGGGAACTTTTTTCCCCCTGATCCGATTTTGCCCATGTTCGAACTTAACCAGCCCAATACTATAAGACATATTCGTGCCAAATTTCAGGAGTCTAGCTCTTTTACTTTGGACTGTATCGTGTCTTCCACAGACGGACGGACGGACGGACGGACGGACGGACGGACAGACGGACATCGCTAGAATGTCTCAGAATGGATCACTGATCAATAATATATATACTTTATGGGGTCCTAGACCGATATTTCGATGCGTTACACACGGAATGACAAAGTGAGTATACCCCCCATACTGTGGTTGGAGGGTATAAAAATCATATATTTACTTAGTTTATAGTACAAATAACAGTGATAAAAATTTGTAAATTTGCAAAAAAAAATGTAAATTTACTGGGTTGAGTCCCTTAAAACAAATTTGTTTACAAATGTTAACTAAAAATATTTTATTATGGATAAAAAAAAAAAATTTTTGAGTGTAAAAATTTTGGAAATTTTTTTTTTGAGTGTAAAAATTTTTTTAGTGTAAACATTTTTTGATGGACAAAAATGCTTTGTAAAATATTTTTGTGTCTTAATAATGTCTTTCACAGCGTTTTGCTTTTTTAACACGGAAATTTGGAATAAATCCTATCCAAAATTCAAGGTTTTGCTTATAACTTCTGGACCCCTGGACCGATTTTGCTGAAATTTAATGCCAACCTGACCTTAGCTTCAGCAGCCAAATGTTATGTTTCCATTTTCTTCAAAACCACATGTTTTCGCAAAACATGCAGTAACAGAAGTATTGCTTAATTGTAATAGCATAAAGAGCAGAGTGACATGATTTGCGAAAACATGTGTTTTTGAATGCAGCGGAAACATAAGAGTTGTCTTTCGAAAGTTAGCGTGTTTTAAAGAGAGTGACGAAAAATTTAAAAAAATTACAAAGTTATTAATTTTACAAGGATTTTTACAAGACCCGTTCCAGTTAAATTACAGTTGTTTTTGGTAATTTTACAATTTTTTTTTTGCAAAAACTTTACAACATGTTTTTGAAAAAAAAAACTTTGTAAAATTACCAAGTCTTTCTCAAAATAGCTAATATGGAGTTCACACTAGCGGCCTTAAACATGTTGTTCAACAAAACACCAGTAGCAGAATAAAAACGTAATGGACACGGAACAAAGACTTTTTTAAACATCTCACTCTTAAACACTTCAAAACAGCTAGTGTGAACTCCATATTAGAGACATGATTTGCGAAAACATGTTGTTAAAATCTTTGACTCCTCCCTCGACCGGCCTTAGGTAAAACTTCGATTGGATGTTAAAACCTGTCTTATATTAAAATAATAGTTTCAATTTGTTTCCATACAATTAGTTTTCAAGTGCATTTTATTTGGTATTGAAAATATAGAAATTATCTAATCTTGAACTATGAAAGTGAATGTATTTTTTTTTTATTTTATTAAATATTTTCAAGGTCTTTTTCTCACTATCTCTCACCTTAGTTTTTTTTTTTTTGTTTATTTTGCTGTTATAAATATAATAATTATTTGCAATAGTTAATGCATTTGTTATAATCGTAGGTAAGACACTTTTTAAAAAATTTTGACATTTTTTCAATACTTTTTAATGAAAAGCACATGGTTTTTGTTTAAAAATTTTAATAATATTTTTTAGAATTTTTAACGAAATTTAAAAAAAAAAATCAAGACACATTTTTGTAAAAAAACTTTTGTAGAAAATTGATTTTTAAAAATTTTTGATTATTAAGATATTGTTATTATTATTTTTGAAACTCAGAAATTTTTAAATTTCCAATTAATATTTTAGTTTTCAAACCGATTTTGTCGTAAAACTTGAATGGTTTTAGTTATTTTTGATTTTTTATAATTTAATATTTTATATTTTTGATTTAAAAATGTTTGTTTTTAAATCTAATATTTTTTTGTCTTTTAACCGATTTGTTCAGTTTTATATTTCAAACTTTTGTGATTTTTACAATTTGTTGTAAAAATTAATTAGTTTTAATTATTTTTGATTTTTTTTTTTTAATTTTATATTTCGTTTTTTAACTAAAATTGTATTAATTTATATTTTTGTTATAAAAATTTTTGTTTTTAAATCCAATATTTATGATTTTCAAGCGATTTTTTCAGTTTTATAATTAAAACTTTTGTTATTATTTCAATTTTTGTTTTAAAATCCAGTTTTTTTTTTATTTTTTTTTATTAAATAATTTTGTTAAATAAATATAATATTTTTAAATTAATTTTTTTTAAATTGATTTTTTTTTTAATTTTTAAAATATTTAAGAACTTTTACTTGACGTGTTTCTTAAAACGCTATTTCTTTTTATATAAAACCGATATTATGAACGACCGACCGACTATTTCGAAATATTCCGTAAATGCGTTTTTTCAAAAAAATGTATTGTTTATTATTTTTTTTTATTTATTAAATTTGTTGAATATGCGCATCTGACCCTGACTAGCGTTAAAAAAGCGCATTAAGCAACTGCTAAAAAAACTATCCAAAACATTCACTTGAACCGCGCGTACCGTGCTGCGCCCAATTCATATAAAAGCCGCATACAACTACAACAACAAAAACAATAATAATAATAAGAACATTTGAATTTTTTTTTTTAGTATAAAAACAAAAAAAAAATATACAACAACAACGCGCAAAAACACCGTCATCCAACAGGAGTTTGTTTGAGGTTTGTATTTTTTCGGTTGTTTTATTATTTTTTTTTTTTTGGTTTTTTGTTTGAGGGTGTGTGTATTGTAGTAGTAGAGGAGAATTTCTTTGCAGTTTTGTTTGAATATTCTCCTCTCGACTCGACTTTACTCTATGTATTAGATTTTTTTTTTGCATTATTGTATATTGTTTGTTGAGTTGTTGTAGTCTCGACGAATTTTGAAACCGTGAGATTTTTTTCTTTTCATATATTATACAATATTCTGTATTCACTTTTTTAAACAAAAAAAAAATTTTTTTTTAAATTTTGGGGGAATATAATATAGAAAATATTAATCAGTGTGTTTGTAGAATTTCTATGTTTGTATTAGTAAAATTTAGTTAAAAGTAATATTACCCACATTAAAAGAGAGTTAGTTTCATATTAAATTTTAACTCAATATTATGAACCATATACAATTTTTTTGGGAATAATTTTATTTTTTAGTTTTCAGTGGAGAAACTAAATAATAAGCTCCCCTTTTTTTTTTAAAGTAAACTAAAATTTTGAGAACTGGAATTAAAGTAGAAGAGGTAAATTCGACTTGGCCGCATCCATTAATACCCTCCACTGTGCCCTTTTTTAATTTTTATCATGAATATTTTATTTTGGGTATTTAAATTTTTTTTTTGTAATTTTTGTAAAAAAAAAAAATTAAACAAGAAGAAAGGTGAAATTCGACTTTGCCGAATCTATGAATACCCTCCACAATGCCTTTTTTAAAGGATAGTACATTTTTAACGTGAAAAAATAACAAATTTTGATTAGAAATATATTATGTTGAATAAAAAAATCTTTTTTTGTCATTAAAAAAAAAAAATAAAAATTACTATTTTTTTTTTGAGTGTAAAACTTTTTTCGAGTGTAATGTTTTTTTTCTACTGTAAAAATATTTCTGAGTAAATGCACAAAATATTGACTACAAAAATATTTAATATGCAAAATATTGACATTTTTGTAAAAAAAAAAACTAAATTTGTTTTTGAGTGTATAATTTTTTTTGAGTGTAAAATTTTTTTCGAGTGTAATGTTTAAGTTACCAATGCTTTAAAAACTAAACAAGTTTAAAAATCATTGCTTTAAAACTAAAAAAATTTGAAAAACATTGTTAAGTTACCACCAATGCTTTTAACACGTGCCATTTAAGATGAACAAAATCTGATATTCAGGGTTTTGCTTATAACTTTTGAACCACTAGACCGATTGACCTGAAATTCAATACTAAACAGACCTAGGGAACGGCAAAGATACATGCCACGTTTCAGCAGTCTCATTATTGTCTTTCGAATGTTATCGTGTTTTATATCTCGTAAATTCGCAAAAACCCCTTGCCGAAATTTACTCTTTTGCTCATAACTTTTGAACCACTGGACCGATTTGGCTGGATTGCAATACCAACCTGACCAGGTAAATGCTCAACATATATGCCAAACTTCAGTAGCCTCTGTGAAGTCTTTCAAAAGTTAGCGTGTTTTCTACGGACAGCCAGACAGACGGACGGACGGACATCGCTAGATCGACTTAAAATCGTTCGACGATCATGAATATATATACTTTATGGGGTCCTAGACTAATATTTCGATGTGTTACAAACGGAATGACAAACTTATATATACTCTCTATCACTAGAGTGGAGGGTATAAAAATGTTTACTAAATTTGTTTTTTGGGTGTAAAATTGTTTTCGGGTGTAAAAAAACTGTTTTTTTTTACTAATTTTTTTTTTGGGTGTAAATTTTTTTTAGTGTAAACATTTTTTGAGTGACAAAAATACTTTGTTAAACCAATGTTTTTGCCCTACACCACTCTGTGGAACAGGGTATATGAGGCATTCCACACCAAATGTCCAGCGAAAAAAAACATGTGTACCGTAAATTTCTGAATAGGTTGTATGGATAGCCTTATATGCACCTAAAAAATTGCGTTTTTGGTTTTTCAAAAAACTGGTCTTAGGAGGCGTGGTCAAATATGGGAATAATGGTCAAATTTGTATTGAGTTGCCTAGATTAAATATTTATCAAAATAAAACGGAATGTACCACAATCTCAAAAATTTAAATTTTTGTAAATTTTTTTTTGACAATATTCAGAACCGGTCTGAAATTTTTTATTTAAAAAAAAAGTAAATTTATCAAATATCCGGCCACTTTCTTTTTAATTTTTTTTTTTAGTTTGTCAGACTTGTGTTTTTTGTGGAAATCGCATTTGAGTTTTGAATTTCATAAAAATTTAGTAATTTTCTTGTATTTTCTTGTTTCAACATTGCGTATGAGTAACATTTATGCAAATATTTAATACTCATCCGCAATGTTAAATCAAGAAAATACAAGCAAATTACAAAATTGCTATGAAATTTTAAATTCACCCAGCAAAAACTTGGTAATGGATATTCCTTCCCGCCTTGCTTACCTAGTAATGGCTTTGAATACTACTAATTACCATTGGCATTACTTTACGCCAAAAAAGGCAAAATGTGGTTACCTTCAATGTTAAAGTAATTAACATTAAAATTGGGAGGTAACTAGTTACTCATATTTTTGTTAACCCCTTAAGTTAATTACTTGGTAAGCGAAGTTTTTGCTGGGCAAATGCGAAAAACACGTGTCTGATTTTTTTTGTGTGGATAGACAAACATCTCAACTTAAAAAAAAAAAATAAAAAAAAAATATCCGGATTTTTGATAAATTGACTTTTTTAAAAAATATAAAATTTCAGAACGGGTTTTGAAAATTTCCCAAAAAAAAAAATTGGTCAATAGCCCATATAAAACAATACAAGAACGTAAATTTTTGAGAGTGACCATTTTTACAATATTCATACAATATTATACCAAGCTTGAAGGGAATCGGATCAGTTTTACTTGTAGGCCACATACAAACCACCCTTCCGATATTGACATAAATCTCTTAAAATTCATCAAAAGATGAAATGTTTTATAAAAATTTTGTTTGTAAGTGTTGAAGGTGTACTTTTTGCATTCTTATCAAATCTAATTATAATTGGACCATTTTTACCTTAATCCCCATAGACAAATTTTGCCCGATGTTTAGTTAAATTGACAACAAAAAATGCCTTATTTCAAAATACCATTTGTAATTCGAAATTTCCATTTGTTGTTCAAAGATTGCATTTGTTATTCGAAAAATATCAATGTGATTTAAAATATATCAATTGAAATTCGAAAACGATTAATTGTAATTCGAAACAGATCAATTGTAATTCGAAAAAGATCAATTGTAATATAAATTACACCATTGCAGATGTAATTCCAAAAAGATCAATTGCAAAAAACATTTTTTGAAAAAACTGTTGAAAAAAAAATTTGTGAATAATGTTTGTTGAAAGGATTGGGATTTCTCAATAAATTCAAATTTCATCAAACTTGCGAAGCTTTTCATTACTATAATGAAATATGTCATCAAAACTTTTCATCGTGAGATCTATTATAGTTTTTAGTGCATATGTGTAGGGTGTTCAAGATTTATGCTTTTCTTACTTGTTTAAATCTTGGTTTTGTATATTTATTTAACTCAAATTTCATTGCCATATTTTTAATCTAAGTTTTAATTTACAATAGGAAAAATCTAAAACATTAGAATTTTTTACTCTTGCACTTATTTTTTTAATTTTATATTAAACAATTTTGTCATCAAGTCAAAAAATAGATGATTATTATTTTTTTTTTGTTTAAATAAGTGTGTTTTATAAAACAAAAAAATTAAACAAACATTATTATGTTTGTTTAAAGAAAACATTAATCATTCTCTATACTACACTATTCTTTAAACAAAAAACCCAAATGTTCCACTCGTTTGTCTTTATTAAATCCCCCTTTTCAGATTCTTTTTATTATACTATTTAAGAACTTTTTACAGTGGTGGGCAAAAGTGGAGGTTTAAACCATGAAAAGTGTAAAAAAGTCAAATTTTAATTCGGGTAATTCCACAATGTAAAAAATATTATTGCAAAATACTTTTTTCGAAGAATTTTGCAAAAATAATTAAAAAAGTTTAATTCGGCCTTTGCCGAATAAAGTGATACCGTCCGCTATGTATAAAGCATTAAAAAATAAATTTGTTTGAGTGAGAAAATTGGTAAAAGTTATTTTTTTTTCAAAATATATTAAAAAAAATAAAAATTAGTACAAGTAAAAAATTTTGACAGCAAATTTTTTATTGGTAAAAAAAATTTTCGCGGCATTTTTTTTTTTTAATAAATCAAAAATTTCGGCAAAAAATGTTTTTAGCTTGTGCCGTCATGCAGCCGAATAAAAAAAAATGCATTTCAAAGTTATGTGGAATTTACCAATATTTTCGATGTGTCCCTCCATTTTCGTTAATAAGTTTTAAACCAGAGATGGGTACATGAGCAGATTAGGGCGTAATCACGCGCTAGTGTAACTGAAACTCAATTTTACTCACGTGATTATGAGTGAAGTGTGTGGAAAAAAATTGCGTGAGTGCGGGAGTCGATTTTTATGTGATTTATTTGCACTTAATATTTCCTTTCCTCCAGAGAAAAGCAAAAAAATAAAAATAAAATTAAGCAAAACTTAAAATGTTGTAAGATTTTGAAAATTTGTATCTTTATTTTTTTATGTGAAGAAGTTTCGTGAGTGTAAGCGAGGATTGTGTGAGTCAAGAGCACAGCAGAAAAATCGGCTTTCAGGTTAAGAGAGTCGCAAATGCTTAAGCAACGCTCTTGGTGACACTCGACCATATAAAATACGGTGTGCTGGACGGCACTGGAACAGAAAACCGACTATATTTCACACAAGATGAACTTTGGCAGAACCTTCGAAGTCCAAATACCAACTAGGGAAGAAAACTCAGTTATAAAGATAATACGATCTCAATATTAACGGATGGATCAAAGATGAAGATTGGCACGGGTTCGGGAGTATACCCTGAATACCTCGAAATCGGCGACTCATTGAGACTTCCGGATAAGCGTAGTGTTTTTCCAGGCTGAGACACAAATGATAAAGCTGCGCAGATTATTATGACAAGGGACCTTTGTTCTTGCGCCATACACATTTTCGTGGTTAGTCTTGCATGTCTGAAGGCCTTAGAATCAAATACTGTAAAATCGGAAATCGTTGGGAATTGTAAACAATCCCTTCGTCGAATCAGTCAGCGCACATTCAAGCTTATTTAGGCCCCTGGACATAGTGGGGTTGCTGGAAACGAATTTGCTGATGAATGTGAGAGAAATGGTTTCGAATCGGTTGGGGAACAGGTGGAACCTGACACCTCGGTTTCTATAGTGGAATTGATGAGCGAAATTGAAAGGATAGCTGAGAATAAATAGGTGGATATCACTAGGTTGATATCACTGACTACGTGCGGGATATCGCGAAACCTGTGGCCAATGCCAACTCCTAAAAGGATAAAAACTCCTCTTACTTTTGGCAAACGGACGGTTAGCCTATTAGTGGGAGTACTTACAGCACACTGTTTAATTGGCCAAATGGCCGAGCGAACGGGAATTTCTGATAGGGTAAGGTTGTAAGTGGCTGCTGCCGTTTAACTTCAGCACACGTAGACTCTGAGGTCCATTATGATACCACGGGACTGTAATAGATTTCCCTACTGGTCCCTGCCGTTAAACCAATTTTAGCATCCTATGAAACTCCTAAGATATTGAATTTTGATATCTGTCATATCAGAAAGATCGTGCAGCTCCCTAGATCCCAGTGAAGGAAATCTTTGACCAGAAAGTGCAGGGCAATGGCAGATGAAGTGTTCGATAGTTTCCAACTCCTCTTCATCGATACAACTCCCGCAAAAGTCATTTGACGTCACATTAAACCGCCCTGCGTGCTTCTATATGAGACAATGACCGGTAATCGCAGCAACCACTGTCGAAATCTCTCCTCTTGGAAGCCATATCAGCTCACTTGTGCGCCTCTGATTAAGAGACGGCCAAATCTGTCGTGTTCTCTCACACGTCAATCCATTTGTCCATAGATTTAGCTTGCGAGTTTCTAGAGGCATACCAACACATTCCAATTCTGTTGGAACCTGTAAGGTAGTTCCCAGTCTAGCAAGCTCATCGGCTTTGCAATTTCCTGGAATGTCTCTGTGCCCTGGGACCAATATGAGTCGTATATCAAACTGCTTGGCCATCTCATTTAAAGACGTGCGGCAGTTAAGGGCAGATCTTGTTTTCAGAAATATAGACTCCAGGGACTTGACCGCGGCTTGACTGTCAGAATAAATGTTGACTGCGGTTGTAGACAAGACATTGCAACTCAACCAGTCAGCCAATCTGATGGGAAAGTGAAGGAGGAGGAGTCAGTGAAGCACTTGTTATGTGAATGTCCGGGTATGATGAGTAGCCTCCTTAAGCATTTGGGGCAAAGAATAAATTCTTCGGTTCTGAACACTGAAGACGCTTGTGGACTAGATTAGCAAACTGGGTCTTAAAATCTACCATATTCTCAAGACCCACGAAGAGATTTTCAATAGGTCGACGTTTACAGTGCTATTCTTCAGGGGCGTATCCAGGATTTTATTTCGGTGGGGGCCCAACATTTTTTTTTTTTTCAATATTTTTTTTACAAAAAATTTACATTAAGCCTTTTTTAAAGTGTGAATTGTATCAGATGCTGATACATTTTTACAAAGAAGATTATCAGAATCTGAAATTTTTTAAAAAGAAAAGTTTAAGATTTTATAACAATTTCCAGTTTAGACAGTTTTTGGTATAAAAAAAGTCAAAGACTCTAAATCATATTTCCAATGGAAAACGTTTCTCGGAAAGAGTCACTTTAGAAAATGATTCTGTAAACATATGTTATTCATAAAATACTTTTCCAAAAGAAAAGACTCCGGTTGTAAGACATTTTTCCATAATCTGAGATATTTTAAGTTTTTCTCAGATTCTGAAACATTCTACACAAAAAGTTTTAGATTCTGAGAAAATCTTTGCTTTTTCTATAAGAAAAATGATTCACATTCCGAGACCTTTTTACAAATAAAACAGTATAAAAAAGCCTTAGATTCTAAAACATATTTCCTAAAGAAAAACTCTCGGATTCTGAGAAAATTTTCCTATAGAAAATATCTAAGATTATTAGACATTTTTCCTATAGAAAAAGTCTCAGATTCATAGACATTTTTCCCTTTAGAAAAAATTTCTAATTTTGAGACATTTTTCCTATAGAAAATCTAAGATTCTTATGAAAAAGGTCTCAGATTCTTCGACATGTTTCTTACAGAAAAACTCTCAGATTCTTCAACATGTTCCCTATAGAAAATGTCCCAGATTCTTAGACATTTTTTCTACAGAAAATTTCATAGATTCTGAGACATTTTTCCAATAGAAAAGTCTTAGATGCTTAAACACTTTTCTATAGAACAAGTCTCAGAATCTGAGACATTTTGCCTATAGGAAATTGTCAGATTCTGAAATATTTTTCATATAGAAAACGCCCCAGATTCTGAAAATTTTTTCCATAGAAAAATACTCAGATTCTGAGACATTATTCTTATAGAAAAAGAGATTTTTACAATAGAAAAAGTCCCAGATTTTGAGCATTTTTCTATACAAAAAGTCTCAGCTTGTGTATCTGATAATTTTTTCCTTTATACAAAATCTACGATTTTGAGATAATTTTCCTTAAGAAGAATTCGTTGATTCTGAAACATTTTTCGTAAAAAAGTCTAATATTTTTCATATAGAAAAGCTTCAGATTCTAAGAATTTTTTTATAGAAAAAATCTTAGATTTTGAGACATTTTTCAGAATCAGAGACATTATTCCTATAGAAAGTTCTCAGATTCTGAGACATTTTCCCTCTAGAAAAAGTCTTAGATTCTGCGAAAAAGGCTTATATTTTAAGGCATTATTGCTATAAAAAAAGAAACATTTTTTTTAAGAAATAGTCTCGTTTTGAGAAATTTTTCTAAAAGATAAAGTCGCATTTTAAGATTTGACTACATTTTACTTACAATTAGGTCCATTTTTTGTGTACATAAAACTTCAGGTTCTAAGATATTTTTTCATTAGAATCTTAAGTTGAAAAGTTTCAAATTCTAAGAAAAAATTTTCAGATTTTGAGATTTTTTTAACAGAAAAATTTTCAGTTTCAAAACATTTTTCTTCAAAAAATTTTAGATTCTTAAATGTTTTTCTATTTTTTTTAAGAAGATTTTTAATATTGTACTTGTTATTTGATACCAAATCCTGAAATTTGAGAAATCATTTCGGGGGGGGGGGCCCGGGCCCCCGGGCCCCCCCCCCCTGTATACGCCACTGCTATTCATATTTGCTCTCATGACACCAACCTCGGTTTGGTGTGGTGTATGGTCAAAGGAATAAGAGTGCCAAGTGACATAATGAACAAAATGGTCGAGTTGAATTAAATAAACGACCGAACTAAAGGAACAAAATAATGAAATGAACAATTGAAAAGACCTAGTAGAGCTGAGATTAATGAACTAGGTCAAATTAATCATATTAATGAACTAGGTCAGTGAGCTATATATATAGTTCAGTTGAACAAGTTAGTTCATGAACGACACAGGTTGAGACTTTAGTCAAATCACACTTTAGGTGATCAAAGTTGTGATAAAGTTGACACGTGTCCTAATCTGACAAAAATAAAAGTCGTTGAAAAAATTTCCTCAGTTACTGCATTTTTGCGCTACACTGTACACAATTTGTGTGTAGTATATAGTTTGCCTCTATATTCTATAAATTCCTTATAATTCCCGTATAAACTAAAATGTTGAAATGTTTATTTTTTTTTTTTTTGCATTTTATCTTTTGCTTAGCACAATGAGAGCTCTCCATAAAGTTCTATTTTTTATATTATTATTTTTTTTTTCATACATGTTTGCGTTTTTTTTTCGCTATTTTCAAGGTTAAATTTTAGTTATGTATAGTAGAAATATAAATATACAACAAAAACAATATACTGATGATGACTTTTTTTTTTTTGGCGAGTAGTTTTTTTGGTATATTTTTTTATATATAAATTTTGTAGTTGTTGTATATATAGTTTTTTTTTGGTTTTATTGTGGTATGATGTGTGTGCAATGCGTCCGTCCGTAGGAAAAATAAAAATTTAGTTGCTATGAACAAATCATCAAGTACTAATACACTTATAATAGCTTTAAATTAAATAATAAAAAAAAAAATAGCAGAAATTGAAAGTGGATATAGAACAACAATAGAAAAAGTACAAACCAATAGGGTTTTTACTTAGAAACTATAAATAAATTTTAAAAACCAAGACCACAAAAGTAGAAAAAAATCTTAAGATATTTTTTTTTTTAAATATTTAAATATGTAAAAATATTCTTTGTTGACTAGTGTAAAGATCTACGTAATAATAGCTACAACAAGGTCAGGAAATCCCTCTTTGTAAAAAAATGTAAACAACACACACTTACTCATTCTTGTAATAGAAAAATTTCAAAAGCACACTTGTTGCACGCTAGACAAAAGTCATAAAAGCCAACAACAAACAGCAGCAATAACAAAATAGTAAAATGTAAAATAGTTAGACATCAACCAACACAACAGACCAACAAACAAACTACACATGCATACATACCCTCCATATATCTACACTATGTGTGTGTTTCCATACCCCCCTTTTAGACCCTTCTTTCACCTTTTAAACTAATACTAATAGTGACTACAAAAGTCTCTATTGTAATAAAAGCTTTACACACACTATACACAAACATTTCTCTAACATACGTAAACTATGCACCACATTGTAGTAGTTGTTGTTGTTGTTCAACTACGTATACGTGAAGCCAATGTAAAAAAAAATTGCATACATACACATTTTGCAAATTTACCATTAGGCAACTTTGGTCTAGTCGTCGTAGTGTTATTATTTATTCATCGTCGTCATCTCCTACTACTCCTCCTCTTATTACAGGCTCTCACATTACATTGAGCCCAGTCAGGCAAGCCAGCCAGCCAAACATACTCTAACATCGTGTCATACCTAACTAACCTACCATGTAGCCAGACATACTGACTGGTAGTTGGTTTTTCTGTGTACCATTCATTCATGCAATTTTCTATTGAAATGCTGATGACGACGAGAAAAACAAAACTAGAACAGACCAAAAGAGCTCAGGAATAGACGCCACAACTTGCAAATAATCTAACGTATTGTGTGAACAAAAACTATACATATAGTTGGTAACGAGGGTGCATTCAAAAGTTTTTTCGGACATCATTCCTTTTAGAAAATGGTATTGCATTTTAAGTTAACACCGAAGCTTTGGAAAGAGCTGGGGAGTAAGCTCGGGTTTCTGCTCTGGAGTTCACGACGTAACGTATTATTTTCGTTTACCTGACGATGCTAGCATCTTTAAGGTGGAGACAAGGTGATTCTGGATGTCCCAGGACTTTTTTTAGGAACAGATTCCTACTGCATTAGATTCTAGAATATATTATACGGTATTCAAATCAAAATTTTGAATGTAAAATATTTTTTCAAAAAATCTACTTGCTTATTTAACACACAATTGCTTTTGTGACAATTTCAAACAAAAATTATCGATTCTGGAATGTTTATTATTATTATTATTTGGAACCGAACATTTTGCTGTGGTATGTAGAATTCTTTTTAACTCATTTACCACATTTTCTATTAATGTTGGGTCAGTGTAAAAAAACTCTCCATGCTTGGTCGAATGGATCTTAAGTGGACATACGAATTACCCAGGACATACTCTTCTTTGGGTGTTTTGGTTGCGGCATCCATGGCAACTCCGCTCGAAGCAGTCAAAAGTAAAATCCTGGAGCACTACATTCAGATGGTAAAGAATAGTTGGCGCAATCTGGTAACTTCGAAGAATCGCGACATGAACGTTATATACTCAATAAGACCCAGCAAAAACTTCGCTTACCAAGTAATTAACTTAAGGGGTTAGCAAAAATATGAGTAACTAGTTACCTCCAAATTTCATTGTTAGTTACTTTAACACCGTGATGTCATTGGTGGTAACCACAATTTGCCTTTTTTGGCGCAATGTAATGCTAATGATAATTAGTAATATTCAAAGCCATTATCACGTAAGCGAGGCAGGAAGGGGTATCCATTACCAAGTTTTTGCTGGGGAGTTGAAGAGCTATCTTAAGTCTAGTGTCTTTGCTTAAGGACTACTAGAAGAATGAGGAGAGCTTGAGAAAACTCAGGCACTGTCGAAGTTACCATGTGTCTGAGATAAGAAAAAGAAGGATTTCAGTCTTTTATCTCATGTTCACAACCTATCCAGAATACAGAATGTAGAAGTAGGACACCATAAAAGTTATTTTAACTAAACTAGTTACCTCCGGATCTGAAGAAGAGTTTCTTAACTAATAGATCACCGGAAGATTGAGGAGAGCTCGAAATAAGTCAGGTTTAAACAATAGACACTTTGGAAGTTGTCATACATCTGAGAAGAAGGAGACAGGCTTTCATCTCATTTACAAATTTTCAACACTGGACAACCTATCTAGGATACTGGATGTCGAAGTTGGAGAACTTATAAGTTATCTTAACTAAACTGGTTGGCTCTAGATCTCAAGGTTAGTTTCTATGCTAACGAATCGCCGAAAGATTGAGACGAGATCGAGATAACTCAGATTTTTACAATAGACACTCTCGAAGTTGCCATCTGAAAAGAAGGAGACAATCGTTCATCTCATTTACAAATTTTACACACTGGACAACCTATCTAGGAAACAGGATGTTGAAGTAGAAGAACTTATAAGTTGCCTCAACAAAACTAGTTTCTGGGTCTTCAGGCTAGTTTCTTTGTTGAAAAATCGCCGAAAGATTGTGGAGAGCTCGAGATGACTCAGATTTTAACAAAAAACACTGTCGAAGTTTTCATGCATCTGAGAAGAAGGAGACAGTCTTAGATTTCACATATCATTTACAAATTTTTAACACTAAACAACACTGATCTAGGATACAGGATGTAGAAGTTGGAGAACTAATAAGTTATCATAACGAAACAAGTTAATTATATTTCTTAAGGTTAGTTTATTTGCTAACGGATCGCCGAAAGATTGAGGAGGGATCGAGATAATTCAGATTAACAATAGACACTTTTGAAGTTGCCATGCATCTGAGATGAAGAAGACAGTCTTTCATCTAGTCACTTTCGAAGTTCCCATGCATCTGAGAAAAAGGAGACAGTCTTTTTTCTCCTTTACAAATGCTCAACACTTGTCCGTGTACTGGAAAACCTATCTAGGATGCATGATAAAGGAATAGTAGATCTTTGGTTAGGTTAAGCGGTTGATATAATTTCCAAAAGACCTGTTCCTGATCCAGGAGAACTTATAAGTTGTCTTAACGCAACTTTTTGGAAATAGTACTTGGATCTAGTACCAAGTGCATGTCAAGTATCTTAACATCTGAGAAATAAGAAAGCAGAGATTTCTCTGTGTGAAATTATGAAGAAATCTGTAAATAACAATTCGGAATTCACAATTTTTTGTCAATTTTGTTGCTAACGC
Source organism: Pegoplata infirma (assembly GCA_963921195.1). NCBI lineage: Eukaryota > Metazoa > Arthropoda > Insecta > Diptera > Anthomyiidae > Pegoplata > Pegoplata infirma. The sequence goes on along the minus strand of OY992540.1, from coordinate 46,332,740 downwards.
TTTCAGACACTTAAAGCATCGCGAGACAAATGAGTTATATACCTAAGTAAAAGTGCTGATATATTTTAAGGATAGTTGCTGTGTTAACGGATTGCTGGAAGAATGAGAAGAACTTAAGAAAACTCGGACTTTAATACAATAGACACTGCCTAAGAAATTATAGTCCATCTACTCGATTACAGGAAGTGGGGATAGTTCATAAGTTATCTTAACTAAATCCTGACTAATATGTCAATAACGTATTGGAATCAGGTGAAACACTTAAAATGTTGTATTTTGTCATACAGAGAGATATTAAGATAAGAGATAATACAAAGAGATCAAACCATTTTGTCTTAATATTCCAATAAAACAGGAAAGTGCCAGACGACGGCAGCAAAAGAGTTCTAAAGCTTACATTAACTTCTCTTCCATACAGCTGCGGAAGTGCTAACAGTAATTAAACGGAACAAACACGAATAACCTCAAAGTTTTAGGTTTCTAAAGCACATCATTCGCAGCCACTTCTTTTTCCCATTATTTTCGACTTGCCAAAACTCTTAACTACGAGTTTGACACTTCCAATCTACAAATCCATTTCAAAAGCAGACTAGATCCTGGCGACACTATTTCCAACAAAAGCACTGTTGTAGATTTTGTCAACCATGTATGAAGAGGAACAATTTTTCGAACTTAAGCTTCTACTTTAGATCGCTGACTTGGATTCTTAGTTACACATGAATAAATAATTGAATAAAGTGTATAATCCGAAGTTTGAGATGTTGTAAGTCTAATGATTCCAACTTTAAAATATCTCAAAAAATCCAATGTGGGTGTTCTTGATTTCCCTTTAAATTCTAAGTATTTCAATTAACCCACGTATAAAAAAAAATAACCATTCAAACATACAAATGCACTTTACATATGTACTTTATATCAACACACACAGCAGCTGCTTAGTTTTACACAAAAATAAAAACAGACATACAACGAAACCATTCATTCACCATTTCACTATAGAATGCAACTACTACGTGTAAATGGAGAGTATGTCTGAATGTGTATACACAGCAATGAAAAGTGAAAGTTTTTTTCCCACAATTCAAACTACTACTACTACTTCTACATCTCCGCACAACTTATAAAATGCACCCACCACCACATATAGAGAAAAAAACGTAGTGTATGTATGAATAAGCTTTACTGGCCAAGGTTTTCTAACGTCTAGTAGTTATCGTCATTATCATTTTCATCATCATCATCATTGTCGTAGTTTAGTTGTTGGAGTAGTTGCAGTCTAGTCGTAGTTGTTTAGTGACGACACTGTCACTTTCACATGCAGCCTTTGGCGACTTTTGGTTTTTGTGTGGAGTAGATTCAACCGGTGCTATTTAACAAGACCCCGACGTCACGTGGCATCATGACTTTTGTATGTAGTTTTTTGTTGTTCGTTCGTTCATTCTCATCTTCCTTTCCTCTAAGTCAGGGAGAATAAAACTATATGGTTGTTGTTTTACTAACCATGGTAAAGTTTTTCCTTTTCAGTATTTTTTTTGTTACTGTAGTAGATGCAAAAACGAGGTTTATAGACAAACATTTTTCACTTTTTTTATGCTGTGATGAAAGGACATCATTGTTAGCTATCCTTGTATGTGTTGCGTCTATGCATGTGTTTTTTTTTTTTGCTATAAATTCCCTAAATGTTTCAATTGTTTAAGTTGTTTTAACTGTTAGCTTTAGGATTATGTTGATGGTGTAGAGATGATATGAGTTTAAAGGAATAAGTTGGAAATTGGTCATGTTGTAATATGACATGTATATATGTTGGAAAGTTTGGTTTTTCAGATGTCAAATAAAGTTTTTAGATTGCCTATGAATTATTAAGCGATTAAAGTTCAATGTTGGTTATGTTAATGTTTAATGTTTTATGTTATGTTAGTGTTTATATATTTTAAAATGTTTCGCGTAAATATTCACTTCTTAACGATCGACAAAATGACTTTCGAAACAATCGTTCTAATGTAATCGTTTTTTTTTAAACGTTGGAGCCAACCGCTTGACCAATTTAGTAAAGGTTCCTTTAGATATTTCCTAGGCATTTATAAAGGCAGACGAAATGGATAGGCAGATGAGATAAAAATGCGGTGACAAGGAGTCGCCAATTCATTACCGCTCAAATAAGTTTCGGTTTCATGGAGGATACTGAAAGAATTCGCAATGACTTTAAACGTGTTTAACTTGTGCCGCTAGCGGAAACAGTTTTTTAGTAACGCTATGGACCTAGAGGTCTATGTAAAGTGTCAATTGGACACCGCTAACCTAAACTACGGCATTTCATCGTTTGTGGTTCGGAACAGTCGTAACGATTTTTGCTATTGTTCCAGTATAATGACTTAAGCTCGAGCTTTCTCAGAGATTCGACTATTTGTGTTGTTTAAATGAGTTCTTAGTTAACGTTTAAGATGGGTTCTCAGTTGACTTGAACTGAATGGAATTGTTCTCCATTGTCACCTACTCTTTTCCTTGAATGATTTTTTGAAAAAAAAAAACTTGCAAATGGCAGCTGCATTTTGCATTAATATTTCTGCGTTCATAGGGCAAGTCTTCTGGTGGTTTCTACAATAACCGAGTAAAGGATATTGAATTATCAATGGATGATATAAATATTGTTCTAGTCATGGATGGAATGCAACTCTCCTATATGGTCAGATGTCTCATAGTCTAATTGGAAGTTCTTGGACTGTGTTTAAGGAAGGTTGGTATAGCTTATTAATGCCAAAATAAAGTTACATTGCTTCATTGAAACATCGATTGCATGTTATGCTCTTCTGTCGATGTCGCCATGGAAGATGAGTTAAGTGAGTTTTGTAACACTCGTTTATCTAGTTGATCATATCCGTTTGTAGACGATTGTACTGTTTGCAAAAAACTCTATCTCTGCTGTTATTTAAAATGTTCTCCCACTTCTTATATTTTATTGATCCATTTTTCGTTCTTATTCATTCTAGCGATGCCCGTTTTTTAGCATTCCTGCATTCATAGAGCGAGTCTTCTGGTGGTTTCTTCAATATCCGAGTGGAGTTAAATAAGGCCGATGTTGCAGAACTTTGTTCTGTATCAATGGATGGTGTAAGTGTTGTTCTGGTCATTGGGAATAAAGTGTGTAGAAGATTGAAATGAACGCGTTCTTAGTTAAATGAGTTTCGTAACACTCGCTTATCTAGTAGATTATATTCGTTGGCAAGAAACTCTCTGCAGAGGTCTTTCTTCTTTCTTGTTACTTAAAATGTTCTACTCTTCTTATGTATTATAGATCAATATTATTTTCCTAGACATTTATGCGATGTCCGTTGTATCTTTATAATTTTACTGACGACGATCATTCGTAATAAGCTCTCAAAAAATTGACAAAAACGTTTTCTGTGAACTTTAACCTAAATTTTCTTTAAAACCTTATGTGATCGAAACATTTGGAAACCATAATCAGCATTTAAATGTTAAACGAAAACAAGTGCCCAGAGCTCTAAAAAATGCACAAAAATACACTTTTTTGTTAAGTTTGACCTTAATTTTCTCAAAAACCTGAAAGATTTGGAAAATAGATTAGAAATCAGCATCAAAAACTATTGGTCAGGTCCCATACACCTCTAAAAACTTCACAAGAAAGCCTTTAAATCTGTTCAAAAACACGTTTTTACAAAATTTTTTCCTTAGTTTTCTCTAAAACCTGACGCGATGTAAAAACTTTTAGCATCGAAAGATTAATCGAAAACGACTGGTCAGATCATAGATGTATTCTCAAATGTCGGACAGTGTAATCTTCATCCCGCAAAAAACAAACTTTTGGCATCGAAAGTTTAATAGAAAACGAGTGGTCAGATCCAAGATGTATTCAAAAACTTCTCAAATGTCGGACAGTGTAATCTTCATTCCGCAAAATTTTTCTTTAACAACATACATAGACTATTTCGCACCATTGTCGAACTTTGACAGAACCTGCAAAGTCCAAATACCGGCCGGAGAACTCGGTTATAACAGAGAATGCGGTATGACAAGGGGCCCTCGCACCAGTAAAATTTTCGTTAATAGTCTTGCAGCTCTTAAGACCTCAGAATCAGTCACTGTAAAATCGGTAATCTTTAGGAACACAGTTAATATAATCTGTGTCTGGACATAGCGGGGTCGCTGGGAACGAATTGGCTGTTGAGTGTGCAAGAAATTGCTCTGAGTCGGTGGGGGAACGGGTGGAACCTGACATTCCGGTTGCTATAGTGGAATTGATGAACAAAATTGATGGGATATCAGAGAATAAAATAAAGGATAGGTGTACATATATCACTGACTACGTGCAGGATATCGCAAACCCTGTGGCCACTGCCAAATCCAAAGACGACAAAAAGTCTTTTTACTATTGGCAAACGGATGGTAAGCTTGTTATTGGGAGTATTGGCAGGACACTGTATAATCAGCTAAATGGCCGTGCGTATGGGAATTTTTGATAAGGACTACTGTAGAAACTGCGGCAAATAGAGGAGTCAGTGAAGCATTTGTTATGTGTGTGTCCGGGTCTGATTAGGAGTCGCCTTAAGCATTTGGGACAAAGATTTTTCGATGACCTGGATTAGTTAAACGGTGTTTCATTGATTTCCCTAGCAGAATATCTTAGGGAACTGGTGAGGTAGGGAAATGACAGTTTAGGGAATCACAATGTGCCGTTATGGACTCCGAGTAAATTTGCTTAATTGTGGACACCCCTCCAACCTAACCTATTAGAGATAAATTTGCAACTGACACTATGAAAAATTAAAAAAAAAATAACGAAATGCGTTTTAGAATTATTTCTTGTTTCTCTAGTCACAGAAATTCAATTTACATATTCTGGATTCGAGAAAAAAAAAATATAGTACAATAAACCAGAATTAACACAAAATTTTACACACTTCTACTAATAAAAATCTATTATTCTGGTATATGAAAGCTTCTACAACTTAATTGAAACCATTACAATGAAAATAGTCATACGAACGTGGAGACTATAGTATTGAGTAGAGAAATACACACACACACACCTATACAAAACTGAACGCTGTTTTGAACAAATTTTTTCAAGTTCAAGGTCTTACAAAATAACAATGTCTGCCAAACAAAACAATAGACAGACCCAGACATTCGTAGACTTTTATAATACACACGATCTCTAAATAATACAAAAACAATTTCAAACAACAAACAAAGCAAAACAGAAAACAGAAAAAGAGCTTAAATGCTATTAGACTCGACTACAAATATACAAAGATCATTTAAACAATTTTAACAATAAGTTTTCTGTTTCTGTCTGGTTAGTCAATAGTTGAAATGATTTTTCTGATAACAAAAAAAAAATCAAGATCCTTTTGATTTTTTTTGGAAAATAAAACATAAAAAACCTTTTTTTCCTAAAAGCAAATTTTACTAAAAGAAACTTTGAAAAGAAGAGAAAACAAAAATTTTTCTAAAAAGATCTCACACTAACCCAGCAAACTATACTAAGAACCCCCCAAAAACAAATTCAAACAAATCTACCAAAAAAAAAAAAAAACTCCTCTCAAATGTGCTCTAATATATTATTTTTCAAATTTCATCTCTTGATTGTGCTATTACGCTAGTTTAATTTTTGTATAACTACTACTCTCTAAATGTTTGAGTATGACCTTCACCTTAACCTAGTCATCGAGTGTCGGACTTTCGGTCATTTACCCCAGTTTCTAAATAGTGCGATAGCTTTTACCCTGCCTCTCTAATACCTTATGATACCCTCACAATAGCCTACTCTTTGCATTTACTGAACAAAATACAAGCCAATACAAAATAACTTGGGGTATTTGCCAGAGTATGCGTAAGATCTTTAATAGTCGGGTCTGTATCTAATACAATGACAAAAGAGCACCGACTACTACATCCAATCAGACAGAGACAGTGAGAGTATACGGTGAGCCAACAAGAGCTTTATATTGATTTTAATGTATTGGTATTAGATTGAGAATTAGAGAACTTTGTTTTGGTTTTACTCAGAGTTGTGTTTTTTTTTTGTGATTTCACTTTGTATTGAGATAACAATAATGCAAATACTACCTACTCGTAGTACAATACTAATGAATCGATAGATGTTATTAACCCTCTAATGCTTTAATATTTCGTAGGGCTATTAAACTTTGGATTCAGGTTAAAGACCAATCAATTGTCAATGAATTTAGCCAACAAAGGGAACTCACTCTGCGGACATAGTACTATCCTCTGAAATTTGGATATGTTATTTTGGAAAGGAGGGATCGGTTTGTATGAGGCAGAGCCTTAAAGAATAAAATACTTTTGGAATGAATTCTTAAAATATCTTTTCAATTTTCATAGTCACTGAATGGATGGATGATGTGGCCCATTTTTTGAGCTCGACGGTACTAAAAATAACACTGTAAGACAAATATAACAATTTTAGAAGTGTTTGGGGGCTCACAACTTTTTCAATTAACCTTTCATTGCTGATTCCGTATCTAGTTTCGAATTGCGTCTGAAATCCTACCACTTGTTTCGTATTAACCTTTCGATATTGATGCTTAATCTAGTTTCCTAGTTTCCTTAGTCAAGGTTCACAAAAAACGTGTTTTTGGGCAACATAATTTTTTTGTAGTTTCCAGGGTCTACTCTGATATGAATATCTAAAAAGCATTACCCCAGCGCCACCTATCGGTTCCATTCCTACATACACAATTTCCTCACGACGAAACATACATTCTGAAGTAAAATGCACTTCTGCATTTTTTCAACTTGAAAATATAATTAGAGCCCGATCTCGATCTGTACTTACAGACTAATAAAATTACTGACAAAACATGTCGCCATTAGGCACGTCTCCGAAACAGAAAATGCAAATTCCTTCATTCGTGTCTGCAATTCCAGATCATGTTGGTAACCCTTGCGAAATAATGTAAGAGACAAAAAAGCTGAGAGAAAGTATGAAGTGAGGTTGAGATTGTTAGAAATAGAAATGTAGTGTTGGAAACTGTTAAAATTTATTCTGTAGAAACTATAAATATTCACATATGTATATAAAAAACAATTTCCATTAACAAGATAAACCGACATTTAAAATCCTGGGGTGTTTAAAACCGGTTTGGGAATACCAGAATTGTCTATAATTTCTAAAAATTAAATTTTTCTTTTGGATTTTTTCAACTTGAACCCTTAAAAGAAGAATTTAATTTATGACTTGCACCTAGCTCCATCTAACGGGCCCAAACTTTATAAGCAAACTTATTTTTGTTTAGAAATTTATTTTGTGAATTTGAGACAAATCGTACCATACCTACAGCGCCGCCTATCGGAGTTAACCTTAAGAGAAACCTTTCTCCAGACTAAACTAATATTTTTTCTAAGCTTTGTGTCAAACAGTCCAGCGGTTTTCGAGTTTTACAACTACGTACCCGAACAAATAATGTATATTTTGAGGCTGGATTACTTATTGCTCCGTTAAAATATAACTCTCCGTTAAATTTAACTTTTTCATACAAATTTTGACACAGGGCTCTATTAAATCGACAGTTAGCAGCTAACTGGACATTGAATAATCCGACCTAAGATTGTTTTTAACTGAGAAATCCCTATACCAGATAGACCAATATCTTTTTAAATTTCCCTTTAGTTTTACATTTTATCCTGGAGATCAAAACAAAGCAGTTCTTCCTTAGGTTAGGTTAGAGGTAGTGAAGTCAAAGAACCCTCACATAGATTGTATGGTCCATAACAAAACCACAATAATTCCTTAGTAATGCTTAGGTTAGGTTTTAAGTGGCTGCTGACGTTTTACGTCAACACACGTAGACTCTGAGGTCCATTGTGATACCACGAGACCGTAATAGGTTTCCCTACTAGCCCCTGTCGTTAAACCAGTTTGAGGTTCTTATGAAACTTTTTAGATATTGAGTTTTGACATCCGACAAATCAGAAAGATCGTACAGCTCCCTAGATCCCAGTGAAGCAAGTATCTGACCAGAAAGTGCAGGGCAATGGCAAATAAAGTGTTCGATAGTTTCCAACTCCTCTTCATCCATGCAACTCTAGCAAAAGTCATTTGACGGCACATTTAACCGCTCTGCGTGCTTCCCTATAAGACAGTGTCCGGTAATTATAGAAACCCCCGTCAAAATCTCTCCTCTTGGAAGCGATATCAGCTCACTTGTGCGCCCCTGATTAAGAGAAGGCCAAATCAGTCGTGTTGTCTCTCACGTAAATCCATTTGCCCATCTTTGATTAGTCTCCGTCGCGGAACAAAGCCGTAGGTTTTGCTTGAAAAATTCTAGAGGCATACCAATACATTTCAATTCTGTTGGAACCTGTAAGGTAGTTCCTAGTGTTTCCAGGGACTTGACCGCGGCTTGACTGTCAGAATAGATGTTGACTGTGGTTGTAGACAAGACATTGCAGCTCAACCAGTCCGCCACTTCCTTTATTGCCAGCATCTCTGCCTGGTAAACACTACAAAGATCTGGCAATCTTCGAGCCAGGCTCAATCCAAGCTCTTCCGAATAGACTCCAAAGCCCACTTGTTCGTGCAGCTTCGGTCCATCTGTGTAAAAATTTATGCTGGATCTACTTCCCGGAATGCCCCCTATCCAGGACTCCCTTGATGGTATCATAGTGGTAAAGTGGCGCTCAAAAAGGCTCATAGATGGAGCACAGTCCACATTTTGTGATGTTGTTATCTTCATCAAGATTACGCTATGGCCGCAATCGCTGCTCCTCCATTGCAGCGTGCTATTAAGCCGAATTGCCGACGTAGCCGCATACTGCCTACCCAATTAGTGACGCTGATAGAACACGTTTGTCCTCATCGCGAATTGTATTATTTGCCTTAGGTCGACATTCGAAACCTTTTCCAAGCTCTCGAAGACATGTCTGTCCAATATGTGCAGGCGAGTTCTGGTCGAAGCAGGATATTAGCAAAGAATATGTTCGACCTTTTCCTCAGTGTTAGGTGCATCGCAACTCCTACACCTAAAAAAGTTCCATTTTCTTTCTATGATAACATATAAGGCAGTACCCGGTGATCACTCTAGTGAGTGTACGGCAGTTCCATCTGGTAAGTGAGATGACCACAATCTGTACAGAAAGAATTGAAAACGAAAGTCAATCAACAAAAACGCGGATTCAATTAATTTTTAAATTGAAACTCCTCCGATAAAGAAAATTGTTATATCAATCATCAAATTGTAAGTGATTAATTGATTTTTATTTCCTCCGATAAAGAAAATTGTTATATCAATCATCAAATTGTAAGTGATTAATTGATTTTCATTTCAATTAATCATTTTTTCGATTTTGATTAAAAATTTGATTGATTTTTTATTAAAAGTCAATTAAAATAATTATTGATTTAACAAATGAATTTCACGATTATGGAAAAATTATGAAGAAATTCATATTTTTTGCTTTCCAATATGTTGCCGACAATAAAAAAAAGTAAAACCGTAGTAAAAAGTACATTTTTGAATTAATGTATTCAAATAAATTGAAGCGAAAAAAAATCTGGTATGTTGAAAATTTCTAATTTGATAGTTAAAGAAAATAACAAAAATGTTGATCAAAACAATAATTGACTCATTTAAATTTTGTTGATCAATAGATTTAATTTAAATTTTTTAGCCAATAATTTTTTGTGTGTGATCGTATTTGATGTTAGCTCTCTCCACTTTCTGTTAGCCATTGCGGTGCTTAGATTATCACGAAGCGATCTGAAGTGCTGGATTTGTAGATCGATATGTACAAAAGTACCATTTTGTAATACCACATTGTTTCGCTCTCTCGTCCGCTCTCTCGTTTAGTTCAGTTCTTCTATAGATCTAGTGTAATTTATTCTATTAATAAACATTTAGAATGTTTTTGTTAAAAAATAAATTCTTAAATAACTGCCAAAAAGAAGCTAAATTTCCCATTTTGATGCCTCCATAATAGAAAAAATTAAATTTTGATTTTGTGTGCTGCGGTTTCTTGATGAGCAAAATAGTACTAAAAAAGTTCTAAAGTATTGACTTTTCCATCCCTTTTAAATTTTAACAACCCGATTAAAAATATGAAGGATCAGTACTGATCCGAAAAATGTATCGCTTAAATTAGATCAGTTTTAATCGGACGGATACAATTTCATCCGATAAATGGGTTTATATAATTAGATAAACCCATTTTTCGGAAGAAATTGTGTCCGTCCAATTAAAAATTATCTAATCTTAGCGATTAATTTTTCGGATCAGTTCTAATCTTTCAAATCTCGGATCAGATGTGATATATAAGAATACATATAAAAATGTTTACTCGGGAATTATCTTCCCAATCTGATGCTTTTTATAATCTAATGTACTTAAGGGATTTACTTCGGAAATTTCGAATAAGTTCTGAACCTAAATTTATATCATTTAAAGCAAAGAATACACAATTTTTTTTTTTTATTTGTAACCATGCCACCATCCCCATTTTCTGAACTGCTAATATCTAGCAAAATCTTGGCAATTTTCGCTTATAAAAACTATTGGAATTTTGTAAGTTTTTACAGATCTTCCCAGCACTGACCAACTAAAATTGATTAAGCGGGGCGATAAGGTTTAACATTTGAAATTATAGGGAATAGGTTTTTGGCGACAATCATTATAACTCTACATTTCATAGTTTCGTTTCCTTAAAAAACTATTGAAATTAGTTTTCGAGTTTAAATAGATCTTTCTAGCTGTGACCAATTGAAATAGAAGAAGCGGGACGATACGGTTAAAAAATTGAAATAATATGGAAAAGATATCTAGCAGAATCTATCATGACTCTTCGTTTTATTGTTAAGCTTTCAAAAAATACATTTCTAACCATCAAACCCCCTTATTATCCTACCCTGATCGTTAATGGTTTAAATAATTATTTTTGTTTTAAAACATTTTACAAAAAGAAGCCTCTTAACATTTTTAGCTAATATAAAATCGAACAACAACAAACAAAATACTTCGTATACATTTTGGCGTTTCAAATTTGTTCCATGAAATTGAATTCAAACCCGTTTCCGTTCATAAGGCTGGCTTTAATAATGCAAACCAAAAACTTTAAACTCAGCAAATTTTTTCGTAGCAAAAAACAAATATAAACCCTAGTGTGTGTTAAATATTAATAGAATGTATTGGTTAGATTGTTTAAAAAAAAAATAAAAAATTTCCTACCCTATTAGTGAAAAAAGGTATATTTGAGTAAGGCAAAAAAAAGTGACAAACCAGACACTTTTTTTCATGGCGATAGTCTATTGATATTCTATACACATGCTTTTTTTAGTAGGCTTGTGTTTTTATGGAAACCTTAAAAATTTGCAAGATCGCCAAAAAAAATACAGCAGAAGAAGTAGAAATAATTTGTTGTTTGTTGTTTTGGAAAGGAAATAGGTACATATTTTGAGTGCTTTTTTTGAAGTCTTTAATTAAAAATTAAGAGTGGGTTTCGGAAGGGGGAATTCGGAAGGAATTTAGGAAAAAAGTAGTTTTTAAGGAAATGTAACAAATTTATTAGAATTTCAAGTTAAAGTTTTTTATTATTTTTTATTAATTTTCCTACTTTTTTTTCTAACTTTGCTTACTGTTCATATTTCAAAGGCTGTGTATAAAGTATGTACAATCAAAATTATAATTTAGTAAAAACAAGTAAAATAGTTAAATTCGGCATTCCCGAATGTAGAGATACCCTTCACAATGATTATTGAAAAATTTGTTATTTACAAAAAATTTGTTAAAAAAATATTTTTTTTCGAAAAAAATTTCCACAAAGAATTTTTTTGTAAAATAAAAATTCAGCGAAATAATTGATAAAAAAATTAATTTAAAGAAAAAAAAATTAAAAAATACATTTGTATATTCCACGGAAATTTTTGTGTGTGTGTAAATTTTTGTTAATATTTTTAATTTTAAGTAACAAATTGAAAACCGAAAAAAAAAAATTTTCTTAAATGCGGATCCAGCTTATGGATTTGGGTGAAATTTTTGTATATCCAAAAAAATTTTTAAGATTTACTTCGTAAATTCAAACATTTGAAATTTTATTTGCAAATTTTAAGACCTGCTCTCGAAACGATCATTGATATTGTGACTTTTCAGTAATTAAAAATTTATATTATGACTTTTCAGTAATAAAAATTGGCTTGTGACAATCATAGCCATTCACAACTGTAAACAGACTTGTAAACTTTTATATGTATAAAAAATCTTATTTCTCAGAAATCTTCCGAAAAAACTTTTTAATAAAGTATGCAATTTTTATACATGTTTCTTTCACAAAACTTCTCAGATGTTGAGACATTTTTACTACAGAAAATCTCTTAGATTCTCAAATACTTTCACAGAGAAAAATAACCCATTTCTGAGATATTTGCCTTTAGAAAAATACTCAGATCGAATTTTCTATAGAAAATATTTTAGATTCAACATTTTTCGCATAGAAAATGTCTCAGATTTTTAAACTTTATTTTATGGACATTATTTCTATAAAAAATTTTCAAATTCTGATATACTTCTTTTAAAAAAAACCTCTTAAATAATTCTTATATTTTTTGTATACACAAATTTTCAGATTCTGAAAAATTTTACGGTTTTAATGCCATCTAATGTTTTCCAATGCAATTTCTTAGATTCTCAAAAAATTTTCATATAGAAAAATTATTATTGTTGGACTCAATTTTAAAAGAAAAATTTCCACATTCAGAGACACATTTCCTATAGAAAAATTCTCAGAATCTGCCAACAAAGAAATTTTCAGATTCTGAGAGATTATTCATACAAAATTGTTTTCTATAGGAAAGTTCTTAAACATTTTTCCTATAAGAAAATCATAGATTTTGATAAACTTTTCCTAAAGAAAAATTCGTAGATTCTAAAAGATTTTTCAAACAAGGAAATCTTCATATTCTTAAAAATGTTTTCATAAAAAAAGTCTAAGATTCGAAAAAATATTTCCGCGTAGAAATCTAAGATTCTTAGACGTTTTTCCTGTAGAAATGTTATCCGATTCTGAGAAATTTATTTGTAGAAAAACTCTTTTCAGATTCTTAAACATTCTCACTTGCTGATGGATTTTTTTATATAGAAAAGTTATAAGACATTTTTCCTAAATTTTGAGATAATTTTTCAATAAAAAATTCTTACATTCAGAGTCAAATACATAAGTATCAAGATATTTTCTAAAGGCAAAGTCTTGACTTCTGAGACATTTTTCTATAAAAAATATTTGAGATAATACTTCTTCCTTAGAAAATGTTAAAAAAAGTCATTCGGTTAGAAAATGTCCACGACTCTATTAGAATTTAGGTTTCTCATATGAAATTTCATAAATTCTGAAACATTTTATCCTGAGGACGCAAAATTTTTTTTAGGATTGAGGATATGTGTGCTGACTTAAATCATCAGCACACATATAACTCTCTTTAAGATTTTTTACCTTTTTTCTTTCTATCATCTTTCCTTTCCCTTCCTTTTTTCCTTTCCATTTCTTTCTTTTTTTCTCTCCTTTTTGTTTTTTTTAAATCGTTTGGGGGGGGGGGGGGGGGGGAGAAATCCCTTTCCCCCCCCCCCTGGATCCGCGCCTGGGGGAAGTACATACATTTTTGACAATAACAAACTTACAGCAAAAATGAGCAAACCTGGGCCAATCCAACGAACATTGATTTTAAGAACAGGTCTACTGCTCACATATGTCAACCAGAAGCCGATTTAAATCATTTTGTATTAAAAAAATTACTTTGAAAACAAAAATCTACCATTAAAATACCACCTGATTCTTTTAGATTTTACTCTTCTGATTTCAAAACTGCAAGCCAAATTTTTCTAGTATGTTCCGTTTTCAAGATATTCGCGTTCAAGATTTTCGCGTGAAAAAATGTTCATACGAAAATATCTCGAAAACGGAATATGCAAAAAAAATTGGAATGCAGTTTTAGAATCAGGAGATCCATTTTATAAAAAATCAAGTCCTATTTTTATATTTTTTAAATACTGTTGTAATTTTTTTGGGTGTATCTTCTAAGCTTGCCATTTGTTTTCAACTATACCGTTAATTTCTAAAAAAAAAAGCTTTCATAGTTTATTTTTTAGCGATAATAGTTTTGAGCTTTTTTTTTTTGTTGTTTTTAATACTTGTTTCTATTGCTTAGTATTTCTCTTGAGCAAATACTATTTGTAGTAGCAACATTTTGGGCATCACATCTCTTTATTTTGTTGTTTTTGTCTAGGCTAGACCCATGTAGCAATAGCTTTTTTATTTTTATGAGCAGCCAAACAACTTTTCGATTAGTTTCTCTTATAGTTTTTTCTGTGTGGTGAAAAACTATTCGTAGAGCTAGTTTGTGTTTTGACTATTTTGATGTAAGTAGAAAACAGAAAAAAAACAATAGATAATGTGCGGTTTTAGTTTTCAGTTTTCATTTAACAGTTATACTGATCGGTCGGTAATGGAGAAGAAGAAATAGAAAAACAAAAAATTTATGTGAAAAAATATAACAAAAATGGAGAATTTCAATATTTTTATTTTTTGAGGTCATTGAACTCGAGGTCGAATAAGTTGAAATAAAAAATTTTATCAAGTCAAAAAAAAATAAGAAATAAAAATATTTATAAAATTAATACATATTTGAAGTGTAAAATCCTATAAAAAATTAAGTGAAATCTATTATAAATTACATGAAAGCTAAAATATTCAGTGAAGCGTTCTGGTATTATGCAAATTATTTTGAAAAGTTAAAAGTGAATTAATTTAAACAAAGCAGATCGTTTTAAAAAGAAATTATTTGAAAAATGTGAAAAATGTTAAAAAATGGAGAATTTAAATTTTTTTTGAGGTCAATGACCGAGAACTTAAATAATTTATTAAATAAAATTTGAAATTAAAATTAAAATAAAAAGTAAAATTTAATAAAAATTACAAAAATTTGTTGATATAAAAAAAAAAAATGTGTGAAAATTTATTAAAAAAATGAAGAATTTCAATATATTTTTTTTGAGGTCACTGACCCCGAGCTCACTTAATTTGAAATTAAAATATAAAAATAAGAAAAAAATAAAAATATTAATAAAAATTTATACAATTAAAGTGTAAAAAAAACTCTATAAAAATTTAAGTGAAATCTATTAAATTACACGAAAGCTAAAGTATTCAGAGAAGCGTTCTGTCATTATGAAAATTATTTTGAAAAGTGGATTAATCAAAGCAAAGCAGATCGTTTTAAAAATAAATTATTTGAAAATTGTAAAAAAATATAAAAAAATGGAGAATTTAATTTATTATTTTGAGGTCAATGACCTCGAGCTCAAATAATTTATTAAATAAAATTTTAATTTAAAATTATAAAAAAGTAAAATTATATAAAAAATATTAAGAAATACAGAAATTTAAAAGAAATGTGAAAATATTAATAAAAAATTCAATAAATGTGTGAAAATCTATTAAAATAAATGAAGAATTTCAATATATTTTTTTTGAGGTCACTGACCTCGAGCTTTAATAATTTGAAATTCAAATAAAAAACTAATAAAAATAAAAAAGTAAAAATATTAATAAAAATTTACTCAATTTAAGTGTGAAATTCTGTAAAAAATTCTGTGAAATTTATTAAATAACACGAAAGCTAAAATATTCAGTGAAGCGTTCTGTCATTATGGAAATTGTTTTCAAAAGCCAAATGTGGATTAATTTAAACAAAGTATATCGTTTTAAAAATAAATTATTTAAAAAAATGAGAAAAAAATATTAAAAAATGGAGAATTTAATTTATTTTATTTTTTGAGGTCAATGACCTCTAGCTTAAATTAAATGAAAAAATTTTAAAAGATACAGAAATTTAAAAGAAATATGAAAATATTAATAAAAAAATCCATAAATTTGTGAAAATCTATTTAAAAAAATGAAGAATTTCAATATATTTTTTTTTTGAGGTCACTGACCTCGAGCTTTAATAATTTAAAATTCTTACAAAAAGCTAATAAAAATATAAAAGTAAAAATATTAATACAAATTTACACAATTAAAGTGTAAAATTCTGTGAAAAAATAATTAAAATCTATTAAATTACACGAAAGCTTCAGTGAAGGGTTCTGTCATTATGGAAATTGTTTTCAAAAGCCAAAAGTGGATTAATTAAAACAAAGAAGATCGTTTTAAAAGGATTTTTTTTGAAAAATGTGAAAAATATTAAAAAAATGGAGAATTTCAATTTTTTTTTGACCGAGAACTAAAAAAATTAATTTAATAAAATTTGAAATTACAATGAAAATAAAAAATAAAAAATAAAATTAAATGAAAAAAATATTAATTAATTTACACAATAAATGTGTAAAAAAAATCTATTAAAAAAAATTAAATTAATTATGACCTCGAGCTCAATTTATTTGAAAATCAAATAAAAAGCTAATAAAAATAAGAAACAAATTAAAAATATTAAAAATTTTTTATACAATTAAATGTAAAATTCTATAAAAATTTAAAAGAAATCTTTAAAATTGCACGAAAGCTACAATATTCAGTGAAGCGTTCTGTTATTATGAAAATTATTTTGAAAAGCCAAAAGTGCTTTATTCAAAGCAAAGCAGATCGTTTTAAAAAGAAATTATTTGAAAATTGTAAAAAAATATAAATATATGGAGAATTTAATTTATCTTTTTTTGAGGTCAGTGACCTCGAGCTCAAATAATTTATTAAATAAAATTTGAAATTATAATAAAATGTAGAACTAAATGAAAAAATATTAAGAAATGCAAAAATTTAAAAGAAATATGTTAATATTATTAAAAAATACACAATAAATGTGTGAAAATCTATTATAAAAATGAAGAATTTCAATAATAATTTCAAATAAAAAGCAAATGAAAATAAAAAAGTAAAAATATTAATAAAAAGTTACACAATTAAAGTGTGAAATTCTGTAATTAATTATGTGAAATCTATTAAATTACACAAAAGCTAAAATATTCAGTGAAGCGTTCTGTCATTATGAAAATTATTTTGAATAGCTAAAAGTGGATTAATCAAAACTAAGCAGATTATTTTAAAAAGAAATTATTTGAAAAAAGAAGAAATCTATTAAATTACATAAAACCTAAAATATTCAGTAAAGCGTTCTGTCATTATGAAAATTATTTTGAAAAGTCAAAAGTAGATTAATCAGAGCAAAGCAGCGTTTTAAAAAGAAATTATTTGAAAAAATGTAAAAAATTATTAAAAAAAATGGTGAATTTTTTGACCTCGAGCTCAAAAATATTATTAAATAAAATTTGAAAGTTAAAATAAAAAGTAAAATTAAATGAAAAAATAATAAGAAATACAAAAATTAAAAAGAAATATGGAAATATTAATAAAAAATCCACAATAAATGTGTGAAAATCCATTTAAAAAAGAATTCAGTGAAATCTATAAATAACATGAAATCTAAAATATTCAGTGAAGCGTTCGTAAATTTTGAAAATTGTTTTGAATACACAAAAGTTGAATAATTAAAATATAGCAGATCGTTGTAAAAAACGATTTTTTGAAAAATGTGATCAATAAAAAACAAGGTTGGCAATTGAAACGAATAACGGTATCGATATCGGTATTGGTATCGTTTTTTTATTTATTTCGGTATCAGTTACGGTATTTGAGTTGAATCGGTTACAGTATTACCGATACCGAAACGTCAATACCGGTACGTGCCGGTATTATCGAAAAAATGCTAAAAAAAATAAAAAAAAACGTATAAAAACTTAAAAAAAAATTGTAAAAACAAGTAGTAAAATGAAATTCGACTTGGAAGAATCCATCAATACCCTCCACAATACCCTTCTAAAGTGATAGTTAATTTTCTAACGTAAATAAAATTAACAATTTTGATAAGAAATATTTTATTTTGAGTAAAAACTTTTGGAAAAAAAAAAAATTGGCATCATTTTTTTTTTGAGCGAAATTTTTTTTCGAGTGTAAGTTTTTTTTGTTTTAGTGTAAAAATTTTTGTGAGTGACAAGAATACTTTGTAAAATATTTTTCTGACTTATAAATTTTTTTAAAGCTGGTTTAACGGTTTTTTCAACAAGTGAATTTAAGATGAAACCAATCTGAAATTCACGGTTTTCTTAATAATTTTTGAACCACTGGACCGATTTGGCTGAAATCCAATAAGAACCAGGCCAGGGGAACGGCAAATATATATGTCAAGCTTCAGCATCCTCAGGATTGCCTTTCGAAAGTTAGCGTGTTTTTTATCTCGAAAATTCACGAAAAACAGTTGCCGAAATTCAGTCTTTTGCTCATAATTTTTGAAGCACTGTACCGCTTTTACTGGACATTTTCCTATGTCTTTAGTACATAAATATAAGGCCGTATAGATTTTTACCTTTCTTTTTTGTTTGAGTTGAAAAGGGTCCAATAAGTTTCTATTGGGTGTCAAAATGACTCCATAAAATATATTTCCCCCTTTGTTGGTGTTATCTATTTGGAAAAATAGGTATTCCCAGTCTAGACAAGATCACATTCAAAAATATTGCAAACAATTTTTTTCGCGAATTATGGGATCTTTATGGACGATTTCTACGAGTTAAGTCACTTCAAAAAATTATACTATGGTGGAAAACCTCCTGCTAGTATTCCAAATATCTTCCCCGAAGTCCTGTAAATATCAAAAAAATCCTTGGACACCCACATCACGGATGAAATAAAAATCCCCAAAAAAACTATACTATACAAAAGGGTTCCAGAAAGTTTCTATTGTGAGTCAAAATGAATCCATAAAAATTTCGTGAAAATCAATAATTTTCTTTTGCTTTCGCATCGCGGATGAAGTATGGCTTTTTTTAAATTTTTATTTAATTCACGATGTGGGTGCCAAAAGATTTTTTTGATTTTTATGAGACTTCGGTGAGGCATTTGGAGTACGATTTTTCATTTACAAAAACCAAAAAATTTACAAACTTTCTATTATTTTTTTTTTTTTTTAAACATGGTTTTTAAGAAAAACCGTTTCAATACCGGTACGTACCGATACCGAAGGAAAAGGTTTTTGGATACCGGTATTCGATACCAAAACTGAGTTTCGGTATTGGTATTGGTACCGGTATTCAATTTAAAGGGTTTTGAAACGGATAGCGGAATAAATTTAAAATTGAAAAATTATTTTTTTGGGAAATTATTCTACAGTCAAACTCGGCTATAACGAACTCGGTTATAACGAATTCTCGGTTATAACGAACTAATTTCAAAGTCCCGACGTTATGCCAGCAATTTCCACACAAAATACTTCTTTTATAACGAACTCGGTTATAACGCATCCTCGGTTAAAACGAACTACTTTTTATGGTCCCAAGAACACAATTTCATGTATATTTACCTTTTTATAACGAACTCCCAAAATTATTTTAAAATGTGCGGCAATTATGTTTACTAAACTCACAAAAAGTTAGAAAATTTTGGTTAATAATATAATTTTGATAAAATTTATTTATATTTTTTATTCTTTCTTCTTAAAAAGTAGTTATGTAATTAAAAAAAACGTTAAATAAAATCAAATTGGAACTTTTTTTTTGGAAATAAAACTTATTGTTAGTTGATATAAAATATACCCCGCTTATAGCGAACTTCGCTTATAACGAACTATTTTTACTGGTCCCTCGGTGTTCGTTATAACCGGGTTCGACTGTATAAGAATATCATAGTTTTAATAAATATAGGAAATAATGGCCTCGAGCTAGAATAAACCAACTCAAAATACAAAAAAATAGGAAAAAGGTGAAAAAAAAATTAAATTTTTACTGAAAATTATTTTATTTAATATATTATTTTTAAACAATTTAAAAAAACAAAACCTTTAAAAAATATAAAATTCGATCTTGCCAAATATGTATGTTGCAACCCTCCAAAATGTAAAAATGAGTTTTGCAAAAAAATAAAAAAAAAATTTAAAAAAAAATTAAAAAAAAAAATTTTAAAAAAATTAAAAAAAAAATAAAAAATTAAAAAAAAAAAATTTTTAAAAAAAATAATTAAAAAAACTTAAAAAAAATTTTCGAAAAAAAAAAATTTAAAAATTTTGGTGAAAAGATGTTGTTGAAAAAAATTCTTTCAAAAACAACATTTGCAAAAAATTAAAAAAAAAAATGATAAATAAAATCAAAAGTTTTTTTGTCAATAAAAAAAATTGTGAATAAAAAAAAATCGAAAAAAAAAGTTTTTTTTATGTGTTTTATTCGATATCGCCGAATATATTAAAACCCTCCAAAACGTAAAAATGATAATTGCAAAAAAAATAAAAAAAAAAAAAAATATTGAAAAACAAATTAAAAAAAAAAATTTTGAAAAAGCTTTTGAACAAAATTGTTAAAAAATGGGTAAATAAAAAATAAATTAAAAAAAAAGTTTTTTGATTGATAAACAATTTGTGAATACAAAAATAATTGGCAAATAAGTGTTATGTGTTTTATTTGATCTTGCCGAATATATTAAAAACCTTCAAAATGTAAGAATGATTATTGCAAAAAAAATTTAAAAGAAATGTAAAAAAAAATTAAAAAATTGGTGAAAAAAAAAACTAAAAATATTTTGGTGAAAATATGTTGTTAAATTTTTTTTTTTAAAAAAATTGTTATATAAAAAAAAAATTAAAAAAAAATAAAAAAAATTTTTTTAGTTTAAAAAAATAATTTGTGGATAAAAAAAAATTTTAGCAAAAAAAAAGTTTTTCATATAAAAAAAAATGTTATTATCCTTCTTTATCAAATTCTGTTCGCTGTCTCGAGCCGAATTAAAGCAGTTTGTGTTTTAAAGTTATGTGGAATGTACCAAAACTTTCGTTTATATCTGTTTGAATCAATTGATATCAGTGAAATGCAATATTAAAGTCCTCGAACTCCGATTCACTTCGTCATATTTTGTAAACGATCATCATTTCAATAGCCATACGGACCAACCGTTACGCTACATCATTTTAAATTGATCGAGAATCTCCGACAACTTCAAAAACTTGTCTGTTTAAGTTTTCTACAACCTTTAACTCCACATCTTTTGGTAAGTTTTTAATAGCACAATTTTTATTTTAAATGCAAATAATAAATTTGTTTAATTTTTTGAAAATTTAAATAATTAAAAACATATTTCCAAGTACTAAAATAATATTTGTATGTAAAATGTATATTTAAAAAGCTGCGAAAAATATGTTATTCACCCTTATCAATTTATATAGGGTTCAATATTTGAATAAAAATTAAAAAAAGCGGTGTGCAAAAAACGTGCCTTTAAAATTTTTCAAACCCCGTTTGCTGGTCATTGACATTTTTTTTTTAAATTAGAACATGTTTTGTGACAATTATACATTTTTTACTGAAAATTTGAGTAAGAATAAATAAGATTCTATGCAATTGTAAATATGAGTATTTACAAAAATAATGTGTACGTTTTTGTGATAATTCAGCATATAAAGTGTTATTGGAAATATTACCTAAGTTTTTTTGGGTAAAAACTTATGTAATTATGCACAACACACTTGATCGGTTGTAATTAAACCAAAAATTGGCACAATTTTTAATTTTTTGCTTGTTTGTGTACATTGCAATTTAACAAAATATTTACGTAAATTGCCCTAATAAAAGCATGTTGATCAAAAATATTAGTAAAACATTTGTGGCTCAATTTAACAAAAAAAATGTAGTTTTACCAAAAAAATTTCAAAGTTAATTTTAATAAAGTTTTTTGGCATTTCGTTTTCTGTTATTTAGCGAAATGTTTTCAAATTTTTAATTTTTTTCCTAGTAATTGTAATCAATTGTTCTTGCTAGATAACAATATTTTTTTTGAGTGTATTCGTAATAATAAAACATTGTCAACGTCAATTAATAGCAATTCAAAAAAAAAATTATATTGTTTTAAAGTTTATTCACCCTTAAACAATTAGAATGTCAAATGAAAGTTGTAGAATAACACAAAATTGTGTAAATATTCAGTAATTTGAATAAAATGTGTGAATGTTTTTATGAAACACCCAAGTGAAAATATTTAATACAACTTGCCTACCTGGAACAATATAAAAAATATCTAAAGAAACTTACCACCAACATTTTCCGTTCCAAATAATCGGTTTCAGAATGCATTATGCCATACTACTTAATACTATTAAGTTAATAGATACCGCCATCTCTGTGTCACATTTTAGGCGAGATCGGCATTTCAACAGACAGATAGCGCTGCCCGAGTAAAAATTAAACTTATCCAATTATATCCGAAGAATGGTGGATACAATTATGTAAAATATTATCCAATTGCATCTTATAAGATCCAGTCGGACACAATGCGATACAAAATGATCCGAAATTTGTCTCTATATAACTGTATTAATTGGGATCAAATTGATACAATTATATATAATTAGATCTTAAAGTACAATATTATTATTTAGATAATGCCCCATTTTACCCCATATAACACCATATACACTCAAAAAAATACGTTAGTAGATTTACTAATTTTTTTTTGCTAATGCTAGTTAGCTAACTTTTAGCAAATTTTTAGTTGAGATTAGCATGTTAGCAAAAAATTCTTGTAAACTTCATTTAGCACATTAGCAATTTTAAACAAACTTTGAACTAATTTCTTTTGCTATGATTTGAAATTGACTTGACAACATTTTTACAAGATTTTTTGCTAATATTAGCAAAAATAAATGGTAATTTTTTTTTAATTTTCAAAAATCTTAAAATGGCGCTATCTCGGAAACTAAGCCAGATAGAGCAAAATGGAGGCCATTTTTGATTCTCGGGCTATCCATAGTATTGCCGGTCCTCGTCACATGTGTGGCCCTAATGGCTCCTAACTTTGGATCCAAAAAAGTTAGCATTCCCGAAAATTTTAAAATACTCATATCTCGGTAAATATTGCCGACACAACAAAAAGTCCAAAAGCATTTTTGTAGCTCTCAACACGTAGAACAAGACCGCAAAATAATCAAAAGCTCTCCGAGTAATATTTTTGAAGTTATCGAGTTTTGTAATTCTCAAAAACCCCGGTGGTCCCCTAAAATCACGTATCTCAAAAACTAAGCAAGGTAGAGCGAAACGGACACAAATTTTAAATCAAAAACTATGACGATTTTTAAGGAACCCAACTAGGTCTAGGCCCACCAGGGCCTGGACCTATCGAGTCCGAACCCAATGGGGTCCTCAAATGTGTATGACTAAGTAAAAATAAAAAAAATTTCAGTTAACTAATTTTTGGCAAAACATTTTTGCTAACTTTACCAAAAAAATTGTGGGTTCAAAACCAGCAAATTTTCTTGTAGGTTTACAAGCTTTTTTTGCTAGCATTACAGTTTTTTTTTTTTTGAGAGTATAGTATATATTATTATGTAATACTTGATATAAAATGTTCATTATATATGGTGTTATGTGGAGCCATATACACTCAAAATAATACATTAGTAGATTTACTAATTTTTTTTTTTTGCTAATGCTGGTTAGTTAACTTTAAGCAAATTTTTAGTTGAGATTAGCATGTTAGCAAAAATATCTTGTAAACTTCATTTAGCGCATTAGCAATTTCTAACAAAATTTGAACTTATTTTTTTTTTGCTAAATTTAAAATTGAGTTGACCAAATTTTTACAAGCTTTTTTGCTAATATTAGCAAAAATAAATGGTAAATTTTTTTTTATTTTCAGAAAACTTAAAATGGCGCTATCTCGGAAACTAAGCCAGATAGAGCAAAATGGAGGCCATTTTTGATTCTCGGGCTATCCATAGTATCGCAGGTCCTCGTCACATGTGTGGACCCTAATGGGTCCTAACTTTGGATCCAAAAAAGTTAGCATTCCTGAAAATTTTAAATGCTCATATCTCGGTAAATATTGCCGACACAACAAAAAGTCCAAAAACATTTTTGTAGCTCTCAACACGTAGAACAAGACCGCAAAATAATCAAAAGCTCTCCGAGTAATATTTTTGAAGTTATCGAGTTTTGTAATTCTCAAAACCACTAAAATCACGTATCTCAAAAACTAAGAAAGGTAGAGCGAAACGGACACAAATTTTGGATCAAAAACTAGGTCTAGGCCCATCGGGGTCGTGACCTATCGGGTCCGAACCCAATGGGGTCCTCAAATGTGTATGACTAACCCAGCAAAACTTAGATTACCAAATAAGGTATAAAATAAGGTATAAGATCTCTTATTTTATACATTGCAGCATTGATGATTTTAACAGGGGATGAGACTCAAAGTAATGTATACGAGTAAGGTATATAATATGGCATACCAGAACGTAATATATAAGGTGTTACGAGTAGTGAAAAAGTAATTTTGTATTAAATTTACTCACGTGATTGTAAGTGAGTGTAAGTAGAAAAAATATGCTCGTGAGTGAGTGTGTGTCATTATAAAATTCCTGTCGTGGGCAGAGCCCCCCGTTTCCCGGGTAGACGAGTACCCGAGCTACCCGGGAAGCTCAACTACCCGGGATTGCTACCCGGGTAGTTGAGCTACCCGGGTAGTTGAAATAAAAATTTTTTACGTTTAAAACCGTGTAAAATCTAAACTATTATTAGAAAGTATAGCAAAGTTATATAAATTTTAATGGAGAGATTGCAAGGAATAACCTCAAAAAATTTGATGCAAATCTAACGACAACTGTGGCTTCGGCATACAACTACCCGTCTCGGCTCGTCCACTTTCCATACAAATATGTGAAAAACTGTACAATTTTCAAGTTTGACATCATTTTATGAAAATTTTTTAAAAACGACTTGTTAAAAAAATTACATGGCTGGAATAGGCTTATAATTGTTAATTCTTGTTTAAAATTTCAAAAGAATCCGATGGAAATTGTGGCCTTGCCAAACTACTACCCGTCCCGGCTCGTCCACTTTCCATACAAATGTGTAAAAAAGTGTACAACTTTCAAGTTTGAAGTCATTTTATGAAAATATTTTCAAAGAGACTTGTTAAAAAAAATACATGGCTGGAATCGGCATATAATTGTGATTACTTGTTTAAAATTTCAAAAGAATCCGATGAAAATTGTTGGCTGGCCAAACTACCACCCGACTACCCGTCACGGCTAGTCCACTAAAAAAAAAAAAATGAAAAAAATCCAAAAAAAAAAAAAAAAATTTTTTTACTAATTATAATTGACTATATTCAAGGACACCAAATTTCAAATTTTAGTACAATCCGATGAATTTTGTGGCATTGGCGAACTACTACCCGTCCCAGCTCGCCCAATCACCATACAAATGTGTGAAAAAGCGAAAAATTTTCAAGTTTGAAGTCATTTTATGAAAAAAATTTCAGAGAGACTTGTTGAAAAAATTACATGGCTGGAATCGGCATATAATTGTGATTACTTGTTTAAAATTTCAAAAGAATTCGATGAAAATTGTGGCCTGGCCAAACTACTACCCGACTACCCGTCTCGGCTAGTCCACTTAAAAAAAAATGTAAAAAATAAAAAAAAAATATATATTTTTTTTATTTACTAATTAGAATTGGCTATATTCAAGGACACCAAATTTCAAATTTTAGTGCAGTCCGATGAATTTTGTGGCATTGGCGAACTACTACCCGTCCTAGCTCGTCCAATTTCCATACAAATGTATGAAAAAGTGTACAATTTTCAACTTTGAAGTCATTTTATGAAAAAATTTTCAAAGAGGCTTGTTGAAAAAATTACATGGCTGGAATCGGCATATAATTGTGATTACTTGTTTAAAATTTCAAAAGAATCCGATGAAAATTGTGGCCTGGCCACACTACTACCCGTCCCGGCTCGTCCACATTCCATACAAATGTGTGAAAAAATGTACAATTTTCAAGTTTGAAGTCATTTTATGAAAATTTTTTAAAAAAGACTTGTTAAAAAAATTACATGGCTGGAATCGGCTTATAATTGTTATTACTTGTGTAAAATTTCATAAGAATCCGATGAAAATTGTGGCCTGGCCATACTACTACCCGTCCCGGCTCGTCCACTTTTCATACAAATGTGTGAAAAAGTGTACAATTTTCAAGTTTGAAGTCATTTTAAGAAAAATTTTTAAAAAAGACTTGTTAAAAAAATTACATGGCTGGAATCGGCTTATTATTTTTATTACTTGTGTAAAATTTCATAAGAATCCGATGAAAATTGTGGCCTGGCCACACTACTACCCGTCCCGGCTCGTCCACTTTCCATTCAAATGTGTGAAATAGTGTACAATTTTCAAGTTTGAAGTCATTTTATGAAACATTTTTAAAAAATACTTTTTAAAAAAATTACATGGCTGGAATCGGCTTATAATTGTTATTACTTGTTTAAAATTTCATAAGAATCCGATGAAAATTGTAGCCTGACCATACTACTACCCGTCCCGGCTCGTCCACTTTCCATACAAATGTGTGAAAAAGTGTACAATTTTCAAGTTTGAAGTCATTTTATGAAAATATTTTCAAAGAGACTTGTTAAAAAAATACATGGCTGGAATCGGCTTATAATTGTTTTTACTTGTTAAAAATTTCAAAAGAATCCGATGAAAATTGTAGCCTTGACAAACTACTACCCGTCCCGGCTCGGCCACTTTCCATACAAATGTGTGAAAAAGTGTAAAATTTTCCAGTTTGAAGTCATTTTATGTAAAAATTTTCAAAAAGGCCTGTTAAAAAAAATACATGGCTGGAATCGGCTTATTATTGTTATTACTTGTGTAAAATTTCAAAAGAATCCGATGAAAATTGTGGCCTGGCCATACTACTACCCGTCCCGGCTCGTCCACTTTCCATACAAATGTGTAAAAAGTGTACAATTTTCAAGTTTGAAGTCATTTTATTGGAAAATTTTTAAAGAGACTTGTTAAAAAAATACATGGGTGGAATCGTCTTATTATTGTTATTACTTGTTTAAAATTTCAAAAGAATCCGATTAAAATTTTGGCCTGGCCATACTACTACCCGTCCCGGCTCGTCCACTTTCCATACAAATGTGTGAAAAAGTGTACAATTTTCAAGTTTGAAGTCATTTTAAGAAAAATTTTTAAAAAAGACTTGTTAAAAAAATTACATGGCTGGAATCGGCTTATTATTGTTATTACGTGTGTAAAATTTCATAAGAATCCAATGAAAATTGTGGCCTGGCTATACTACTACCCGTCCCGGCTCGTCCACTTTCCATACAAATGTGTGAAATAGTGTACAATTTTCAAGTTTGAAGTCATTTTAAGAAACATTTTTAAAAAAGACTTGTTAAAAAAATTACATGGCTGGAATCAGCTTATAATTGTTATTACTTGTGTAAAATTTCATAAGAATCCGATGAAAATTGTGGCCTGGCCATACTACTACCCGTCCCGGCTCGTCCACTTTTCATACAAATGTGTGAAAACGTGTACAATTTTCAAGTTTGAAGTCATTTTAAGAAAAATTTTTAAAAAAGACTTGTTAAAAAAATTACATGGCTGGAATCGGCTTATAAATGTTATTACTTATGTAAAATTTCATAAGAATCCGATGAAAATTGTGGCCTGGCCATACTACTACCCGTCCCGGCTCGTCCACTTTCCATACAAATGTGTGAAAAAGTATACAATTTTCAAGTTTGAAGTCATTTTATGGAAAAATTTTCAAAGAGACTTGTTAAAAAAAATACATGGCTGGAATCGGATTACTACTGTTATTACTTGTTTAAAATTTCAAAAGAATCCGATGAAAATTGTTGCCTGGCCAAACTACTACCCGACTACCCGTCACGGCGAGTCCACTTAAAAAAAAAAATGAAAAAAATCCAAAAAAAAAATATTTTTTTTTACTACCCGAGTAAAAAAGTTTTGATATACTCATATATAGTTTTATAAACATCATATATTATTATATAGAATTTGATGCGAAAAATGAGTCGATAAAACCATATAAAATTCTATCAATGTTGATTAAATTTTAATAAAATTCGATATAATTTTATGCGAAAATTGGCCCACTATTTTTTATATAAATTTAGAAAAATTAGCGAATAGATATTATTATATATAATTATATAAAATAACATAAAATTATATCAAATTATATAAAAATATATAAAATTACATAAAATTATATCAAGTTATATATAATTATATCAAAATATATATAAATACATATAATTTTATGTAATTCTATATAATTATATAAATTTTTATATAATCTGATATAATTTTATATAATTATATATGATTAAACAATTTTGTTGTTTTTATATCAAATATAGGGGGCCAATTTTCGCATAAAATTATATCAAATTTTATTAAAATTTAATCAACATTGATAGAATTTTATATGGTTTTATCGACTCATTTTTCGCATCAAATTCCATATAATTATATATGGTGTTTATAAAATTATATATGACTTTATCAAAACTTTTTTACTTGGGTAATTATAATTGACTATAAAAAAAAAAATCGACTTTTTCTCACAATTGTGTGGAACGTGGACGAGCTGAGACGGGTAGTAGTTTGGCCAGGCCACAATTTTCATCGGATTCTTTTGAAATTTTGAACAAGTAATCACAATTATATGCCGATTCCAGCCATGTAATTTTTTCAACAAGCCTCTTTGAAAATTTTTTCATAAAATGACTTCAAAGTTGAAAATTGTACACTTTTTCATACATTTGTATGGAAATTGGACGAGCTAGGACGGGTAGTAGTTCGCCAATGCCACAAAATTCATCGGACTGCACTAAAATTTGAAATTTGGTGTCCTTGAATATAGTCAATTCTAATTAGTAAATAAAAAAAAATATTTTTTTTTTTTTTGATTTTTTACATTTTTTTTTAAGTGGACTTGCCGAGACGGGTAGTCGGGTAGTAGTTTGGCCAGGCCACAATTTTCATCGGATTCTTTTGAAATTTTAAACAAGTAATCACAATTATATGCCGATTCCAGCCATGTATTTTTTTTAACAAGTCTCTTTGAAAATATTTTCATAAAATGACTTCAAACTTGAAAATTGTACACTTTTTTACACATTTGTATGGAAAGTGGACGAGCCGGGACGGGTAGTAGTTTGGCAAGGCCACAATTTTCATCGGATTCTTTTGAAATTTTAAACAAGAATTAACAATTATAAGCCGATCCCAGCCATGTAATTTTTTTAACAAGTCGTTTTTAAAAAATTTTCATAAAATGATGTCAAACTTGAAAATGGTTCAGTTTTTCACATATCTGTATGGAAAGTGGACGAGCCGAGACGGGTAGTTGTATGCCGAAGTCACAGTTGTCGTTAGATTTGCATAAAATTTTTTGAGGTTATTCCTTGCAATCTTTCCATTAAAATTTATATAACTTTGCTATACTTTCTAATAATAGTTTAGATTTTACACGGTTTTAAAAGTAAAAAAAGCTCATTTCAACTACCCGGGTAGCTCAACTACCCGGGTAGTAATCCCGGGTAGTTGAGCTTCCCGGGTAGGCGAGTTCCCGGGTACTCGAGCTTCCCGGTTCTGACCGCAGGCTCTGGTCGTGGGCCCATCTCTAGTTTAAACTTATGCATTTTTTTATAAAATATTTATTTTTTTTGTTACTGTAATGCATTATGCATCCAATTATAAATAATGCATTATTTCAAATTTTAAAATAATGCATAATGTAACCAAATATAAGTCATCCATGATTTAATGTTTAGAAATAATAAATATGAAATACATTTTTTCCAATAATCATGCATTACGTAACAAATTATTAGTAAAGCATTATTTTTCACTTTAAAATAATGCGTTGTGGAACAAATGTTTGGTAAGACATCCTAAAATAATGCTACAAATAAGGTATATACATTACCTAGTAATGTGTTATATAATCACTACCCATTACCAAAGTTTTGCTGGGAAGTAAAAATAAAAAAAAATTCAGTTAACTAATTTTTGGCAAAACATTTTTGCTAACTTTACCAAAAAAATTGTGGGTTCAAAATCAGCAAAGTTTCTTGTAGGTTTACAAGCTTTTTTTGCTAACATTACAGTTTTTTTTGAGTGTATAACCATATGCGATCATATATAAAAGTATCAAATTATATTTAATTATTATATAATTATTAATTTGATCCCAAATAATACAATTTGATAGAGACAATTTTCGGATAATTTCTTATCGAATTTCATCTGATTGGATATAATAAGATACAATTGGATAATATTTCACATAAAATTGTCTCCATTTCTGAATTGTATCCATTTCTGGGATACAATTGGATTAGTTTAATTTTTACTAGGGTAGATCGATTGAAAATCAGTATACGGGGTCCCAGACCGATTTTCATGCGAACTTATTTACAAAAAAAACCTAGCAGTTGGTCAAAATTTTGAAATTAATTTTTATTATACCCTTCAACTCGTCCTAGGATGCCACTACCGATGGCAAATAAAAGAGAAGGATATCGGCTCTCACAAAAAATTATTGGCTAAAAATTTTCAATTAAATCTATTGGTTAAAAAAAATTTAAATGAGTCAATCAATGTTATGATTATAATTTTTGTTATTGTCTTTAAGTGTCGAATTACAAATTTTTAACATACCAAAAATGTTTAGATATATTCTTATATATCACATCTTATTTGAGATTTGAATGATCAGTACTGATCCAAGTAAGATCAATTCTGATTCGAGATTTGAAAGATCAGTACTGATCCTTCACATTTTTACTTGGGTTATTTATTCAAAAATATACAAAATAATCGGATTTTATCTTTTTTAATTGTTGGAAACACATTGGAAAGCAAAAAATATGAATTTTTTCATAATTTTTGTTGTTGTAAGCTCATTCGCTAATCAATCATCATTTTGATTGAATATAAAAAAAAATTTATCAAATTTGTGATCAAAATCGAAAAAATGTTTAATTAAAAAAATATTTTATTAATATCCTTCAATTTGATGATTGGTATAACAATTTTCTTTATTGAAGGAGTTTCAATCAAAAACTTATTGAAATTCGTTTCAAATTTTTTCTGTGCTGATGATAAAATTTTGAAAGGACATTATTGGACATCCTTTTTCCTGATATGACAAAATAAAAAAATGGGAATATTAGCGAAGATTCTTCTCTTTCAACTGAAGTTAATAGTGACATTATCAAACAAGTACTGAAGTATTTAAAAAATATTTTACAAAAATGTAATCCTTTAAAACTTTGAAGTCCTGAAAACTTTGAAGTCCTTTTAAAAGGAAACAGGATCACAAAACAAAAAACTGTAAATGCAGTTTTACTCCATTTGATCTCTACATTCGGATGTATATCATCCGGTTCATGTTTTATAATGGCTGACGGACTGTATAATTAAAAATGATTGAGACATCGTGGAGGGTATTAACACACAAAAAAAAAAAAATTCAATGAACGACTTTCATAGTATTTATGAACAAATTCATACAATTAACAAATGAACAAATTCATACAATTAACTTTTTCATAATACTTATAAACTTTTCATAGTATTTATGAATTAATCATAATATGTGAAATTTAAAAACTTTTTAACATTTTTCATAAATAGTATAAAAAAGTTTATAAATATTATGAAAAAGTTAATAAATTGTATGAATTTGTTCATAAATACTATAAAAGTCGTTCATTGGACATTTTTTTTGTGTGAATGGACTCGGGAAAGTCGACTTTTTTTTTACTTGTTTAAATTACCTTTTTTGGATTTTATTATCATTGGTTATGGAATTCATTCACTTACCTAAAAATAAAAAAAATAAAAGACATAATTATAATAAATAAAATTCTGAAATTTCTAAAACAAAAGGTTATGAAATTATTTAAATTAAAAATATACAATTTAATAACTTATAGATTTTATATATAAAACTCGTAAAATTATTTTGAAATATTATTAAAATATTATTTAAAATCAATTTACACAAGAAATATTAGAAAACTTGTTTTTAATATTTAAAATTAATTTTTGGAATTTTTAAAATTTAAAAAATATTTTTAAATAATTGTTTTTTTTCTCAAGTGTTTTTTTAATTATTCTTCTAAAAATAACGTTTTTTAACGCCTCTATCTCAAAAAAAAAAAAAAAAGTTATTCTCCTCTAAAGTCATATTTGTATTGAAATTTTGTGGGGTTATTCACGATCATTTGGTGGTTCATTGAACTTTCTCCGTATGTCTCCGCATTATTTCGCAATGATAAGTTTCATTTTGTACGTAAGCTCTCTGTTTTTTGTTACTCATATGAAAAAAAAACAGCAAATTTTTTTCATTTATAACAAAAAAAAAAAAACTCTAGAATATAATTTGAACATATTTTTTTTTTTTTCATACACATACGCTAAACTTGGATGGCTGTACTCCTCAAATAAAAACCCCTCCCTACACACTGTTGTTCCTCCTTATTCCCTACAAATCATAAAATGTTTATGGTTCTTTATCGGCCGTCCGCGTCTACATTGTACGTAAATATTCAAACGCAAATACAATGTTATTTTTTTATTCATTACTTCCTTCCGTGCGTTACCCCATCAAAAAAAAAATATATTTAAAAAAAAATACATTATTTTGTCAATACCAAAAGTTAACAAAATGTTATCTTGCATTTAATTTGTATGCTCGCTCATATCATTTTCAAATATTTAGCTAAGCATTTTTAGTTCCAAAAACCAAATTTGAAAAAAAAAAATGCGTTCGTTACCCTACCTTGAATAGGTTCATAACATTATAAGTACACTCAAAAAATAAATTAGATAAAAATAGCTTTTTCAAGTTTTGGAAAAAAAAATCAAATCATTAAAACCAGTTTGCTTATATTTTTTCGGAAAATCTATTAAAACCGACCTGCTGTAGTTTCCAAAAAAAAACTAATTAATTCTCATTTTGAATTAATATTTTTTTTTTCTGAGTGTACGCTTTAGTATTAGTTTGTTTTTTATTTGTATGTAAAATGCATTTTATTTATTTAATTTTTTTTATTTGTAGAATTTCAAAACTTGTGCTGTTTTTTTTTTTTTTTTAATTTTTGTTGGTTTGTTGTCATTTAAATATGTTTTGTGTTGGTTGTTTTTTCAACTAATAAACGCAAGTTTAAAATTTTGTCAACGTCGTCTACTTTTGAATTATTTATTAATACACCCATTTTTTTCGTCTTCTCCAAAAATGGTTATACAAAAATAACAATTTGATTTTTTTTAAAATTATTTGAAGCCCACTGTGCTCTCACAGTGGGAAAATGTATCATCATAAAATGATCCTTTTTCTGTACAAAAATACTATTGCTTTCGACATTCTCCTTTTGAATTCAAATGCCTTAAGCAAAACACTTATGGCGTTTTCTTTTCTGGAAAAAAATGTCACACTTTCTGCACTTTCTGCACGTTTTTTCTTCAATTACTCTTTTCGTTCAGTAATGAACAGTAAGTATAGACATTTTTGGTACCAAAAGAAAGGTATTATCAAGGCCTTTCTAATGCTATATCAAGTATTTTAAAATAATACTCAGTTTTTGAGCTGATTCTTAAAATGTAAATATTTATGGTTTTTTGATATTTTGTAGAAAAAAATATGCGTATTTCAAACTTTTTAGGTTTTGTAAAAATTGTGCCAAATTTGGGCAATGGCATTTCATTGCTTTTTATTTATAACTCAAAAAATCGTTAACACGAAAATCCTAGCTGATCCCGTTTTCGAGTTATTGCTAAATAATTACACTGTTCGACAACAAAAACTTGAAATATAAAACGTGATATATCCAATTTATTTCTCGCTCTCCTGATTCTAAATCTGTCATCCAAATTTTGTCTTACACGTACCGTTTTTGAGATATTCGCTGTTAAATAGTAAAAAAACAATAATTTAGCTCTTTTGGGGGTCCACTGTTACATATTCTTACGTTGCTTCCAAAAAGTAGGACTTGATTTCATATAAATTGAACCTCCTGATTTTAAAACTGCAATCCAAATTTTTCTAGCATGTTCCGTTTTCGACATATTCGCGTTCGATATTTTCGCGTAAAAAAAATTTCAAACGCGATTTTTTCGAAAACGGAACTTGTTAGAAAAATTTGGATTGCTGTTTTCGAATCAGGAGGTCAATTTTATATGAAATCAAGTCCTATTTTACTCGAAAACAGGATAAGCTAGGATTTTCGTGTTAACGATTTTTGAAGTTCTAATACACCTCTTTTCAAAAATTTTAGGTTGTGTTAAAATGGTGACAAAGTCGGCTAAAGGCTGTTTTCTAGTTATTGCAAAATAATTACATTGTTCGACAATCAAAAACCTACAAGTGAAATATCTAACAAATTGTCATAGATTTTGCTCTTCTGAATCCAATTTTTTTCTAGCACTTATCGTGCTAAAAATATGACTTGATTTCATATAAAATGAACCTCCTGATTCCAAAACTGCAATCCAATTTTTTCTAGCATGTTCCATTTTTGAGACATTTGTCTTTAAACATTTTTTCAGTTTTGAAATCAGGTGGTCTAATTTTTTGAAACCAACTTTACAGTGGACCTTCAAAAGTGCGAAATTATTGTTTTTTTTTTTGACTTTTTAACAGCCAATATCTCAAAAACGGTACGTGTTAGAAAAAATTGGATTGCAGATTTGGATTCAGGAGATCAAAATCTATACGAATCAGTTGGATAATATCTCAAAAACGGTACATGCTAGGAAAAATTGGGTTGCAGATTTGGATTCAGGAGATCAGAGAAACAGTTGGATATTTCACTGGGAGATTTTTGTTGTGGAACAGTGTAATTATTAAGCAATAACTCAAAAATAGGATCAATAAGGATTTCCGTGTTAACGATTCTTAAAGTTGCAAATAATGAGGAATAATGTCCTTCCCCGATTTTGTCAAAATTTTTACAAAACCTAAACTTTTTTTGAAGAGGGGTTTGCTAAAGAAAGAGAAATGAAATGCATTTACCCGATTTTGTCATCAAAACGGCCATTTTTTTGACCTCAATTTTTTCAAAAACCTGATTCACATCAGTTTGAAACCCAGATTTGTGATCACATAAAACAATTACAATTATCTGTATAAGGTCGGGTCCCAGTCGCAATAAGTTTCTTTCAAAATGTTCAGTAGTGTAATTTGTTGAAAGTATAACACCGTCCGACAAAAATAAAAAAGTCGTTGAAGACGAAGTGGATAATATACGTTTGAAACTAGAGACTAAATGTAGTAAAACTGCATTTACAGTTTTTCATTTCGTGATCCTGTTTCCTTTTAAAAGGACTTCAAAGTTTTAGAGGATTAAATTTTATAAAATATTTTTTTAATATTTTTGCTTGTCCTAGGATACCACTATTGATAGCAAATGAAAAAAGGGGGATCTCCCCTAATTTTCCTATTTTATTATTTTTACCTGCCAGTAACAAGGAGATAAATTACGTCCATTAAAAAATGTGTCCTTCAATATCATTAAAAATGTTCAACAAAATATTTTGATAAAGGTTTCAAATAACTTTATTCACATCCTTTTATCCTGATATGGCAAAATATAAAAATGAAAAAATTAGGGGAGATCCTCTTCTTTCATCTGCCGTTACTAGTGTCATCCTAGACCAATTACAAATACTTCAAAAATATTTTTCAAAATGTATACTTTAAAACTTTGAAGTCCCTTTAAATGGAAGCAGGATCACGAAATGAAAAACTGTAAATGTAGTTTTACTCTCGGCTATTGGCTGTCGGACGGTGTAATAAAATCCTTACAAGTAAATAAAGTTTGTATCAAGTAGTTAGGTGTGGAACTGGAGGATCCAGGTTCAAATCTAGTTGGAAATAAAAACGGCATAAAGTTATTTCTTAATATAATAAAATAATTTATAAAGAAAAATGCAGGACACCAAAAACTAAAGGAAATGATTTTCGTATGACTTATATCAGACATTGTTTCAAAAACGACTTAAGGGAAATGTCACAGCCCCCAGACAACTGGTGATTATGATTAGGGACATTTTAAAAAATCATATGAAACTGTCCTTAATTTGGTATATAGAGATGTTTTGGTGACGTCAGGTGTGACCCCGACATGTCAGCGGGCCGTCACCTAGGATGGACGTTGTAAACTGGGTAAATCAGAGTAACCATTTTATTTTCATTAAAATAAATGAATGTTGCACTTAAATCAACTTTACCCGAAGCCATACTATTTCCAGAAGAATTTCCGCTGTAAAAGCTATTGTTTCCGAATAACAATAAGAGTCTTCGAATATTCAAATTGCAAGTAGAATCTTTAAATAACAAATGGAACCTTCGAATTGCAAGTAGAATCTTCGAATTACAAAAGATATTCTTCTACACCATTTAGTTGATATTTTTTGAATTACAATTAGAATCTTCAAAATATAATTGGGAATCTTTAACTACAAATAAAATATTCAAATTCGAAGTAGAATTTTTGAATAACAAATGGAATCTTCGAACTAAAAGTAGAATCATAGACTAACAAGTGAAATCTTCGAACTTCTCAAAGAATCTTCGAATTACAAGTAAAATCTTCAAATAACAATTAATCTTTGTCAAATTACACCTATAAATGTTGTAGAATCAAGGGATTCTGAAATTAATTTTAGTACTCCAAATGTGAAACATGTTCTGTAGAATTGCTCTCCACCGATTTCAAAAAATATTCCTATATTTGTAATGCCCGACTTTGAACCTGATACGTTTAAGGTCTGTCTAGTATACGATAAATCGTAATTGAATTATGTATTTGAATGACGATATAAATAAAGGTTAATATAATTAACACACAAATAAATAAAAACTTGTAGTGAATACAAATTATTTTTTTGATAAGGTAAACAAAAATATGACTATGAATATTTGTTGATTTGATAATGACAAAATCTTGAAAAATCTAGTAAAAATAAAACCGGTTGTTCTATTTTTGAAATAAGTTTGATTAAGGCAAGACGTAGACAGGAGGCTTATAAGTTTTAAAGAAATGTTAAACTATTAATTTTTTATATATGTACTTTTAATACAAATATGTATGTACTATAGCGGTTTATACACAGTAACCAAAAACAATATATTTTTGTATGCCTTCTTTTTTAAGAATTTTACTCTCATTTTTGAATGAATATCATATAAAAAATAAAATTTGTTCAATTTTAATCTCTAGAAATTATATTTGTATTTGACAAAGTACATTATGAGTATTCATTATTTACTTGAGAATTTGTGTGTTTGTTTTATTCCTTCTACTACTTGTACTCTCCCATATAAAATTATATTTTACTATATAAATACGTGCTTATAGTCGTATGTAGTATTTTTTTTTACTCTCCATCAAAAAAGAGGGGGAAGTGTATTAACTTTATCATTGCATACGTAACACTGTGAGAGATTGATCAAATTTAAGCTGATTTATAATATTTGTTCGTCCGTATGTCTGTTAAAATCAAGATAGTGTCTTAACAAAATGAGTTAGAAGCCTGTAATTTAACAAAAACATGTCTTTTATTCCTAGTCAGGTTAAGTTTGAAGTCCAACAAAATCGGTCCAGAGGAAAAAAAATTATCTTTGTAAACGTTTCATTAACTTAAGAAATGTTACATAATTTAGGAAGTTTTAGTTTATCTTTTTGAGTAACAATAAAAATATTTGCTGCTACATAATTTTTAGATGTACTTTGTAAAAATCAGTTGAAATTCGGAGATTCCGCTTGAAACTCGAAGATTGTAATCGAAACTCAAAAATTCAATTTGGAATAAGAAAAAGATCATTACAATTTTCTTTGAAAAGGGTTGTTGCGGAACTTTATGTGAATACGTCACCGGGGCCGAAACTCGAAGATTGTAATCGAAATTTGAAAATTCAATTTGGAATAAGAGGAAGATCAGTACAATTTCCTTTTAAAAGGGTTCTTGCGCATCTTAATGTGAATAAGTCACCGGGGCCTGGATGGTATACCAGCAGTTGCCAATATGCAGCCACTCCCTGAAAAGGGTGCGGCTAATGACCATGATAATTACCGCCCTATCGCAATATGCTCAGCGCTCTCGACGTGATGGAGAGTATGGTAAATTGCCATATTTTTAGGTATTTGGAGGCTAACTTACTTTTAAACGATCGACAGTAGGATTTTCGAAGAACTCGTTTCACTGGGGATCTGCTTGGGTTCCTTTCGAAACGTTGGAGTCGTGAAAGTAAGTTAAAGTAAGGGTGTTGCTCTCGATAATTCCTAGACGTGTGCTTTTGTATGGCACGGTGCGCTCATATCTTAGCTTAATGTCTTTGGTTTCGGTAATGACTGCTCTCGATTTATTTCGAGCTTCCTCAGCGATCGTTCTAGACGTGTTGTTATAGATGGGTTCTCATCTGTTTCGGGTTTTACCCCCAGTTTCTCTATGACGAACAAATGACGAACGTTATATAGAAACTGTGGGGGGGGGTTAATAGGGGGTACCGCAAGGTTCTATTCTTTCTCCTACCCTTTTTCTTATTTTTCTTAACGACCTTTTAAGTCAAACTTCCAATTCTATCTACTCTTTTGCAGATGACAGCTGCATTTGTCATTCATTTTCCTTTGATCATAGGCTAAGCCTTGTTGCGGTTGAGGGCAAAAGGCATATTACACTACTTAGCATCTAAAATGCGACTGGGACGCGAATTTATACATTTGGATACAACAGTTTTGCTTGTCAAAAATCCGGTCTCAAAACGTTTCCATCTCATCAGGTTTTTGAGAAAATTTAGTTCAAAGTTAAAAAAAATCGCGATTTTTGGAAAATTTCAAAAATACCCAAAACGGAGAACTTTTTGAACTTTGGCCTCAATTTTCTTAAAAGCCTGATGTGAAAGAAAAGGTTTAGAGAGCAGTTTCGTGATCACTATAACAATTGCAATTCACAGTGTAAGGATTCTAAATGTTCAGTAGTGTGTTATGAATGACAATCAAGACCTGTTGAAAATCTCTGAATGGGGTCTTGCGAATAAGGTCAAGTTTAATGCACGCAAGACTCAATGTTGTATGTTGATCCACAGGAATATGGAACCAACAGCCCCATCTATACATATGGGTGGTATAAGTATCGAGGAATCGGACACTCTTGATATTCTGGGCATAAAAGTGTATAAAGAAACATTCAAGTGTCTCGTATTTTTAAACTGGTGAAAGAAATACTTCACTTCATCCGTTATCCTCACTAAAACTCACATATATGGGCAGGGGCTTCAAAGTCTATTTTGGAGCTCTTGGACTGTGTGCAAAGGAGGGCGTTGATGATTATCAATGGCAATAGGGTATCCAACTCTATTGATTCATTGGACAATCGTCGAAATGTGCGTTGTGTGACTCTGTTCGATATATCCATGAAAAGGGTTCTGCTGAGAAAAGTGAACTTATCCCTAGAGTCCGAGTTTTGTTCGCAACACTCGGTTGTCTAGTATTCTACATGCGTTTGTTTTCAATTGTCCTGTTGATCGCACAGCGCATTACAGAGAAAGTTAGTTTATCAGTCAAGCTAACCGTATGTAAAATAATCTCCCCACAGAGGTCTTCCCAGTTTCTTTCAATGAAGATAAATTTAACTAAAAAAGCCACACACACTTTTCCCTCTTTCCTCCTTCTCATAACCTATTTTCCTGATATCAACATAATGCATTGCTTTTTGTTCTTGGACAAAAATGATCTCCGGATTTTAACGTCTTACCTAACTGGACATTGTAACTTATGCTACACCCTTAGAAAAAGAAATCTATCTGACATGGACACGTGCAGAGGAGGAGGCAGCAGAACATATTCTTTATACATGTCCAATACTGACTGGTAGAAGGCTTCGACATCTGGGGGGGACACTTGTTATCTTCAACTGACGTACGGAACTCCCTACCAAATAAGATTCTAGGCTTTATTAAGAGCCTGAATATTTCAGGCTGCACAAAAGATCATTCTGGCCGCAGTGCATAGGGCCTCTTTAATCTAATCTAATTATAAGGGGCTTCCCCTGAATGTTGGTTCAACGTACAAAAAAATTGAGTCTTTGAAAGTCATATAGAATCTTTGAATTTTAAATGGAATCTTCAACATTTCAAAATATTGTTTGAACTACATTTGAAAATATTTCAAAAGCTGGGGTATCAAATTAGTTGGCGCCAATTTAAAAAATTCAAATAAATGATAACGAAATTTTGGTGGATGAAGTAGGGCATATAAAATTCGGCTCAACCGACTGAAACACTCTTACTTATTGTTGTTTTATTTTGTTATATTTGTAT
Source organism: Pegoplata infirma (assembly GCA_963921195.1). Taxonomy (NCBI): domain Eukaryota; kingdom Metazoa; phylum Arthropoda; class Insecta; order Diptera; family Anthomyiidae; genus Pegoplata; species Pegoplata infirma. The sequence goes on along the minus strand of OY992540.1, from coordinate 46,292,537 downwards.
TTTTTTCTATACTTTATTAAGTATTATTAGCTGTTTTTGCGTTTGTTTGGTTTGTTTTTTTTTTTTTCACTCACATTGCACACCAAAAAGGTTAAGAAACTTATTGGGTTTAATAACATTTTACAAGGTTATTAGATAAACAAAAACAAAACAAATTTAGCATTTATAATATAAATAAATATAATCATACTACAGACACTTGTGACTGAATGTGTGATGATGTGACTGACTCTGTAGACTGCAGCTCCTAATATTCCCCGAGTGCTCTAACTGTGTTGTACTTTAATGACTCTGCCTTGCAATTGCATTAAGCAACAATTGTCACAAAATAAACAATTGATCGTTAAAAATATAAGCGTTTAGTATATTATTTTTTTTAAATATATATTTTTGTTGTTGTTTTATTAATTGATCATGATGTTAATGATCTTCAATACAGTATGAGGTGGTTGGCATTGCAATTTCAATGCAATTTTTTTTCGAAAAATATATAAAAAATCGGTTCATAGGAAGTTTTCGTTTTTCAATTTGCATATTGTTGATATTTTTAAGGTTATATTGAATTATAAATTATTTTATTACGTAAATGATGTAAGGTTATCATAATATTTGAAGTTATGAACAAAAAAACCCAAAATAAATTTGTATGAGAGCTCTGGGAACAAAGTTTATAAGAAATTGAAATTACCAATCTACGAGTAGAATTTAAAATTAATGCACAAAAGGTTACAGTCGATCGAGGTTGATCATGTGCTTCCCTTTAGCAAATCATTACGTGTTGTCATATTAGTTTTCATAGCCTTTCTCAGAGATGTTATGAATCTGGGATTCCTAAAGCAACGGATTTTCCCCCATTTCTTTTATAATCTTTACAAATTAAATTCCGTGTCAGACAATTCATTTGCAGATGAAAGCAACAAATTTTCCGTAATTTTTCTTTGGTAACATGCCAATTCTCGTGGACATTAAAAGAATAAGCGAAATAGAGTAAATGTTACAAACAAGACCTTCTTCCAAGACCCATTGCTTTAGACTATCATCTGCTTATATGGGTGTTGTCAATATCAAGGACGTTCGATGAAGCAATCCCGTTTATCGAGTATCAAAGGAAATGTCTCTGTTTCTTAGAACAGTGCAAAAATAATTTTTGCCAGACCAAATGTTGTAAGTTGTCATCTGATATATTGGTGTTGTCAATATCAAGGAAACGCATACTCTTGATGTACCGTGAGCATGATGTTGGAATAATATCGTTTTTCGAGTTGCGAATGAATTTTTCAAGTGTGTTTGTTTTTTAAAACAGTCCAAATATTTTATCCGGTCGAAAAAGTTCCCATACAAGGCTTATCAATGACAGTAGGGTATCAAAATCTATGGATTTATTAGAGATCCGTTAGAATGTGGGTTCTGTAACACTGTTCTATCGATATTATCATGAGTAGTGATCTGATAAGATAATTAAAATTAAACCCATAGTTGTAATCCAAAATTTCGTTTCGTTTGTGATCGATCACATAGTGGACCACAAACTTTTTCTGTAGCCGGACTTTTTATATGTTTGTGCAATTAACTTTCATTAAATAAATTTCTTTCCTGTCACTTACAACAAAACAAATTTGAGCCAAATGTCAGTAGACATATGTAACTCCCTCTCTCCTCCTTTCCTTAACGTAGTTTTCTCTTTCCAGTTTGGAATTTCCTTGAATGTTGGTCTATTTATAGATTTTATGATGTTCTGATGAGATGAGTGAATTTATTATGGAAAGAATAAATTGTCCTCAGTAGTAGTAAGTATCTATACCGGCAGAAAAAGCACTATATATTTTCGGGAATCCATATTTCTGAAAAGATCCACTGTAAATTGTCAAAAGTTTTTAAACTAAGCCATTTATTTAAGGTTATTGCAAAGCTCCCACTGATTTTGAGAGAAAAAGTTCTGGAGACATGTGTTATAACAAGCACTAGAAAAGTACTTTTTTTGTAAAAAGTTCTTTATTGCCAAAAGTACTTTATTGTAAAAAGTACTAAAAAGGTACTTTTTGTAAATATTAGTAAATTACCTCTTTTTTGTATAAAGTACTAAAAAAGCAACGAAGTAGAGAAAAAAAAAACAATTACTGTGTTGACATAGTGGAGCCAATTAGGCGAATTCACTCGGAGGCCATAAGACCCATTGTGATTCTCTTAAAGTTGTTTTTCTACTCCCCTCTAATATACAAAATTCTACCTCTCAAACCACCCCGATTCTCGAAGATATTCTGCTAGAGATGTCAATGGGACACTGTTTAGGCAATCCAGGCCATCAAAAAATCGTTGCCCAAATACTTAAGAAGACGTTTCATCAGACCCGGATATTCACACAATAAGTGCTTCACTGACTCCTCCACTTCCCCACATTTTCTGCGAAAGTCCCTATGAGAAATTCCTATACGAACGGCCATTTGGCCGATTATACAGTGTCCTGTCAGTACTCCTACTAATAGGCTAACCGCCCGTTTGCCAAAGGTAAGAAGACTTTGTGTCCTCTTGGTTCGCGATGTGTGGATCCATTCTATCTTTAAAATCGTTCATATTTCTTTTATCCCGTTTCCAAAAGAAGCATCAGGGTAAAATTTTAAATTGATGGGCAGTGTTGCTTCTTTTTCAAAAAAATAAAAAAGTACTTTTTGTAAATGTACCAAAAAAAGTATTTTTTTTTTTGTTAATTTACTAAAAAATGTACTTTTTTTTGAAATTTAACTAAAAAAAGTTCTTAAAAAGAAAAAAAAAAACAAAAAAAATTTTTGTAAAAAGTACTAAAATATAAAATTTTTGTAAAAACTTTCTGTAAAAAGTACTAATATAGTGCTTTTTCTAAAAAATGCTAAAAAAGTACTTTTTTGTGAAAAGTGCCAAAATTGTCCTTTTATTGGTACTTTTTATTCTTTTTGGTACATTTTATGAAAAAAAAAATATATTCGTACTTTTGATAAAGAAGCCTTTTTTTGGTACTTTTTATAAAAAGGTACCCAAACACTCCTTTTTTAGGAGATTTGAAAAATTTCTGGAAAATTAAATACTATTAAAAAGAACAACAAGGATATATGTATGTAAAAAGTACTTAAAAAACTTTTAGAAATAGTATCAAAACAATACTTTTTTCGTTAAAAGTAGTTACTTAAACAGTATTTTTTTGGTAAAGATTACTTAAATAATAGTTTTTTCGTAAAAAGTTCTAAAAAAGTATTTTATTTTAAAAAATGGTACCAAAAAAGTATTTTTTCTAATGCCAAAATAGTAAATTTTTCAAAAACAGAACTTTCTTATAAAAGTACCGAAACAATTAAAAAAAAGTACCAAAACAGTACTTTTTCTAAAAAAACACCAAAATAGTACTTTTATAAAAAGTATCAAAATATATATATTTTTAAAAAAGTACCAAAATAGAACTTTTTTAAAAAAGTACCAAAATAGTACTTTTTTAAAAAAATACCAAAATAGTATTTTTTGTTGTGAAAAGTACAAAAAAGTACATTTTTTAAATAATACTATTTTGCTACTTTTTATAAAGAAGTAATTTTTTCTAAGAATTTTAGAAAAATTCTGGAAAATTCAGAAAAATTAAAGTATTGGTTACTTTCTGTAAAAAGTATTAATATAGTGGTTTTTCCAAATACTGCTAAAAAGTATTTGTTTCTGAAAACTACCAAAATTGTCCTTTTTTGGTACTTTTTATTATTTTGGTACTTAAAGAAGTTTTTTTTTGGTTCTTTTTATAAAAAGATACCAAAAAAACTTCTTTTTTAGAAGATTTGAAAAATTTAGAAAATTAAATGCTACAAAAACGAACAACAAGGTACTGTTTGTAAAAAGTACTTAAAAAACTATATAAAAAAAGTACCAAAATAATACTTTTTTGTATCAGTACTTAAATAGTATTTTTTTGGTAAAGAGTACTTAAATGATAGTGTTTTTTTCGTAAAAAGTACTAAAAAAGATTTTATTTAAAAAAATGGTACGAAAAGTATTTTTTTTTAAAGCCCAAATAGTTCTTTTTTCAAAAACAGAACTTTCTTATAAAAGTATCGAAACAGTAACTTTAAAAAAAAGTACCAAAATAGTACTTTTTTTTAAAAAGCACCAAAATAGTACTTTTATAAAAAGTATCAGAATATATATTTTTTAAAAAAAGTACCAAAATAGAACTTTTTTAAAAAAGTGCCAAAATAGTACTTTTTTTAAAAAATACCAAAATAGTATTTTTTGTTGTGAAAAGCACAAAAAATTAAATTTTTTAAATAATACTATTTTGTTACTTTTCATAAAGAAGTAATTTTTTCTAAGAATTTTAGAAAAAATCTGGAAAATTCAGAAAAATAAAAGTATTGGTTACTTTCTGTAAAAAGTATTATAATAGTGTTTTTTCCAAATAACGCTAAAAAGTACTTTTTTGTGAAAACTACAAAAATTGTCCTTTTTTGATACTTTTTATTATTTTGGCACTTAAAGATATGTTGGTACTTTTTATAAAAAAACTTCTTTTTTAGAAGATTTGAAAAATTTCTGGATAATTTAGAAAATTAAATACTATTAAATGGAATAGAACAACAAGGTTAATAGTACTTAAATAATAGTTTTTTCGTTAAAAGTACTAAAAAAGTATTTTATTTTGAAAAATTGTATCAAAAAAGTATTTTTTTCTAAAGCCAAAATAGTAATTTTTTCTAAAACAGAACTTTCTTATAAAAGTACTTTATAAAAAAGTACCAAAATAGTACTTTTTAAAAAAAGTTCCGAAATAGTACTTTTTAAAAAAAGTACCAAAATAGTACTTTTTAAAAAAAGTACCAAAATAGAACTTTTTAAAAAAAGTACCAAAATAGTACTTTTTAAAAAAAAGTACCAAAATAGTACTTTTTATAAAAAGTACCAAAATAGTACTTTTTTTTTAAATACCAAAATATTACTTTTTTTGTGAAAAGTACATAAAAGTACTTTTTTAAAAAGTACTATTTTGGTACAGAAGTAATTTTTTCGAATTTTAGAAAAATTGTGGAAATTTCAGAAAAATTAAAACTGATTTCATCCCGAATTATTGACAAATGATATGCAAGCATCATTCGATTTGTAAGTCTTACATTTTAATGAAACATTATTTTTCAAGACATTCTCCCGACTAAAAAAAAATATTACGGCACCATATCATTTCATCCCAAAAATGGAGGATCCAAAAATATATGATTATATCTTATTAGATTAATTTTTTTATAATTAGATATTATTAGACCCCAAAAATGGAACGGTAAATATTATCTTATTTGATATTATAAAAAACTAGATCTAATATGATATAATAGTATATAATTAAATCCTTTTAGATATAATATGATCTTTAATATCAAATCAGATGAAATTTACCGTTCCATTTTTGGGATCTAAATATGTCTAATAATATCAAAATTTAACTTATAAGATATAATCATATATTTTTGGATCCTCCATTTTTGGGATCAAATGATGGATCTATTTATATATAATTATATTAAAAACTAGATGATTATATCAAAACTTTTTTACTCGGGCTATTTCAATTATCATATTAGCATTGATCTTTCATGAGATTAATATGGATCATTCACTGGATTCAATTTGATCACTGATCTTTCATGAGATTTAAATGAATGTAACAAACACCTGTATGAATAGATGTACGAACGCAAGTGATGGTGTACAAATAAAATCTTTTGTAGAATGAGAGACTTATAAAATATTTTAAAACTCTTTTGCATGTGGAATGTAAAAAAACGGAGAGCAGTAATAAACCTGGTTCCAGGCCATATTATGTAACTTAAGCACATAATGAGAATAAAAGCAAAGGAAGAATAATACTTCAGCCGAACGGAGAGGAGAGCTTTAATTTCTGTGAGTCGACTCTGCAATGAATTCTACAAGAACTAATTGCACAGTCTAAAGGTAGGAACAGAACAAGCCCGGCACGAATTTTTCCATACGATTTGACAGTTAAAAACCGTGACCGGCACGGCAAAAAATTAAAACTTATTTTATTTGATCTCCGGATTCTCTCAATCTCCCTCCCTCTCACACTCCAGGGTTGCCGCATTTTCACAACAATTTTTAATTTTTTCATTCACAATGGTGTAACAAACGTACAGTAGTGCCAACTTAATCACATTGACTATGTGATAAGCGATTTTTTTCCGTAAAATTACTCTAATTTTTTTAAAAGTTGGCACCACTGAACAAACAAATGACATTTTTTGCCGTCGCCGTCCCCCGTCATTGTTTTGGGCCTATATTCTCCGGCAACGGCAACCGTCCCCCGTGCCGTGCTTGTTCTGTTTCTACCTTAAGACGAGTTTACACGTGAAAATTTTCAGAATCTAGATATTCTTAGAGATCTCCCGAGAGAGCTTCCAAATGAGACACAGAAGTTCAATATGTATTCCAGAACAATTAGGGAAGACAACTTAAAGCAGAAGAGGATCGTCTAAATTGAATGCAGAATTTCGATACATATAACAGAAAAATTGGAAGGAGAAAGCTTTGAGAGAACAATATTTTAACAGTAATCATAAAAGAGACATTTTATATAATCTAAAATGGCCCTTCTTTTTTAGGGAATACTGACGTCCTAATAACCTAACAACTGAAAACTTCTTGCAATTAAAACTGATTCTTTTGAATGACTTCAAAGATCATTGAAAACACTTCTCCATTTTCATATGACTTCAAAAATTATTCAATGAATGAATTAAACCAATTCCGTTATCATGGTCAAGTTTAAATATATAATTATTATGTAAATTGAGTATATATCAAAATAGATATGTATGTATGAAAGTAGGAGCTATCATATACCCGTACCTACTTTAAAATTATTGTAATGTTGTTGATATTTTTACTAAAATGTCTGTCATTATTTAATCATTAACAAATTAACACCAACATAAATGTTTAGAGTAGTAAATAAATACCACAAACACAGAGTTATATGGCAAAAAAAAAAGAAAAAAGAGGTAATATTTCACATACGTACTATGTAGAATAATACAACAAAAATACGAGACTCATGACCAACTGACTGACTGACATAAAATGCCTAGTGGAAAACAGAGAATTATAATATGGAAAAGAAGAAGCAAAAAAAAAAATGCAAGTTGCCACTATTTCTGTTAAGGCGCCTTTGAATTCACTGCAAAATCCAAAACCAACAAAAGCAAATTTATAAAAATTGCAACGGAAAATCCACTTTAACTTTACTTTTATTATAATCATCATCATCATCACCATCATTATCAACTTCATCAATGTATTTGTCTAGCTTAATATTACTGCTGCTGCTGTTGTTGTTCATGTTTTTCAACATTTTTTCTTGTTCTTCTTCTAGGGAATAATACAAAAGTGGAGCATGCATGATGCATATTTTGTTGTGTTCTGTTTCTTTTTTTTTTTTGCTGCATTTTCTACTCTACCGATGCACAACGATAGGCAACCATCATCATCATCATCTATCCCATACATCCCAAATAAAACAAACCAATCCAACCTACATTGAAACAAAACCAAACAAGAAACAGATTAATAGCAGCAACTGCAGCAACAGAAACGACAACAATAACAGAAAATATGGGTTGGGAATTATCTCTACTTATTCGTAGATATTTTAAAATATAAATTCTTGTATGTGTGTGCACATTGAAAAATTTTCCACAATTTCATGGGTAGACGACGAGAAATAACAAAATCAGACAAAGCTTTTGCGTTATACTCTACTCCTAAAACTCAAAACACAAAAATTGTTAAGTATGTCCGTCCATCCATCCAGCCAGTCAACCATTCGGTAAGTCTGTCGGTCGGTCTGTCTGTTTACTTATGTGTATGGCCATCAACTAGTTGTATGCACTTATTAACCCATTGAAGGAGAACTTTAAATTAACCAAAACGAACAAATAAATGTAACCCAACTTAAACCGGTTTTTGAACCGGTTTAAGCATTTACTAGTTCTAAAGCAGGTTCTTATCGAACCGGGATGAGAACTTATTGTGGTTTGTTGAATTAAATTCAGAATAAAGTCAAAACGAAACATAATGTTATCGAAATTATTTTGAAATCAGTTTTCAGCCAACCTATTCTAGAGTAGGCTTTTTTGAATTACTTTTGAAAGTGTCTTTAGTCTTAGTAAACATCTATATCGATGGTAAGGCCGTATACGAACCCATGGAATCTATATTCCTGACACTAAGATCCACCTAAAAGTTTTTAAACGTTTTAAATTAAGAAGGAATTTAAAATTTTTGTCAAATGTATGAATCCTATTCTAGGGTCCTGCTAAGCTTTTTCTCAATGAAAAAGCTTGGATTGGACATAATCCCCATAACGGAAATGGGGGTTATCTCCGTGGGGATAATGTCATGTCACCCTGTTTTTTATCACAAACTTATCTTTTGGAGACAGCATTATTAACTACTTAGGCTGGATTACTCAATGCTCCGTTATAAAATAACTCTCCGTTAAATTAAATTTTTTCATACAAATTTTGACATAAGGCTCCGTTAAATCGGCAGTTAGCAGCTAACTTTTCATTGAGTAATCCGCCCTTAGTCTGGTAAATAATATATACAAAACCAGTATGGGTAAAAAGAACGTAGAGACTACCGAACTCTCTCTGTCATAGTTCTTCAAAGATGATCGTCTTAGACCAAAGAAAATGTCAACGAAATAGGAGACTTTCGAACACTTCTCCTGTCAGTGTTCTTCGAAGATAATTTTCAGTGTGTTAACATATACCACTGTGTATTAAGAAAAAGTAGAGACTTCCGAATACTATCTAACTTACAAAAGACGATCGACTTAGATCTAAGTATTAATCGACTTAGATCTATTAAACGCAGTATGTATGAAGAGAACGTAGAGTTTTATACGTCAATCGAAGAAAATAAATGTCCAACTGTATATTGAAGTTTTTACCCAGTTTGTCTTGGGAATGTGCAAAGAATTTGATATGTTTTTCGTCTTAAACGATTTGACTTCTGTAGATTTCCAGTTTAAATTAACAGTTAAAATTATTAGATTTTTTCCAGTTAAATCAAGATCTTATTTCCAATTCAATTGATGTAAAAACATAGTTATAATTTTGTTTAAACTTGAAGAAACAAGTCTCTTGATTACGGCCCCACGGTGGGAGCCAAATAATTGATTTGATTCTTTTGATTTTTCCAATAAAATCAAGATTTTATTCCCAATTCAATGTGTTGTTTCTTGAAGCAGAAGTTTTTGATTAAAAATCATAGTTATAAGTTTTTTTAAAACTTAAAGAAATAAGTTTTTTGATTACGGCCCCACGATGGGAGCCAAACAATTTATTGGATTTTTTTAACCAGATTTTTGAACTGAAATCAAGATTTTATTCCCAATTCAATGTGTTGTTTCTTGAAAAACAAGTTTTTAATGGAAAAACATAATCATAATTTTTTTAAAACTTATAGAACAAGTTTTCTGATTAGGCCCCACGGTGGGAGCCAAAAAAATTATTGAATTCCTTTAACTAGATTTTTCCACTGAAATCAAAATTTTATTCCCAATTCAAGGTGTAATTTCTCAAACAAGAAGTTTTGGATAAAAACACATAGTTATGATTATTTTTTTTAATTCAAAAAACAAGTCTTTTGATTAGGGCTCCACGGTAGGAGCCGAAACCCTGATTAAACTCTTTTAACCAGATTTTCCCACTGAAATCAAGATTTTATTCCTAATTCAATGTGCCGTCTTTTAAACAAGAAGTTTTTGGTAACAAAACATAGTTATAATTTTTTTAAAACTCAAAGAAACAAATCTTTTGATTATGGCCCCACGGTGGGAGCCAAAAAAAATATTGGATTCTTTTAACCAGACTTTTCCACTGAAATCAAGATTTATTCCTAATTCAAGATGTTATTTCTTGAACCAGAAGTTTTTGATAAAAAATATAGTTATAATTTTTTTAAAACTCAAATAAACAAGTTTCTTGATGACGGCCCCAAGGTGGGGGCAAAATAATTGATTTGATTCTTTTAACCAGATTTTGAACTGAAATTAAGATTTTATTTCCAATTCAATGTGTTATTTCTTAAACAAGAAGAATATATATTATTAAGAATTACCATATAATTACAAATCATATACTTTTTTATCTAACCGAGAAATGGTAACAATGACCTTCGTATCGTTGTAGCGAAACAGACCAAGGCCTCTAGCTTATAGGCTAACACTCTACCAACTAGTTTACTGGGGCGCCTAGTTTTTGATAAAAATGATCTTTTGAAAACTCAAAGAAACAACTCTTTTGATTACGGCCCCACGTTGGGAGCAAACATTGATTGGCCTCCTTTAAAATCACATAAAGTATACTATATGAATCATGAATAAAGTTCTAAGTATACATAAAGAAAAGGCTATAGAACACATCATGGCCTCAATAAACGTTCATTTTTGTTTGGAATGACCATATTTTCGGTAACCTATCCTATCTGAATGGCTGTGCGTGTGGAAATCTCTGACAGGGATTTTGGTAGGAGTTGTAGAGAATTGGAGAAGGTGGTGCAGCACTTATTATGTGAAAGGCCTCAAGCATTTGGGAAAAGATTTATCGATGACCTAGAATACCCAACGATATCTTGTTGACTTCTCTAGATAGATATCTCAGGGAATCGGGGTGTTTTTAAAAGTAAAAATTAAAAATAATCAAAGGCATCACAATGGACCTTATGGCCTCTGAGTGAATTCTCTAAAATGGTGGCCACCCATTCAATATTATATAATCCAGAATACTAAAAGCAACTGGTACTTTTTTTGTTCTCCTAATACCTTAATGGGTTAAATGTGCATATTGTGCAGTTAGTATAATGTGCATTGAATGATTTTGCAGCAAAGTTAACTTAGTGTGTTAGTATAAATGATTTGTGTTAGAGTATGTGTTTAGTATGTGACGGTGATAAACTGCACAAGTGTGCATGTATGCATAGACGACGACTTCAATAAAGTTGATGGTGACGACGACGATGATGATACAAGGAGGTTGTGTTTTACAATTTTTTTATTATTTTGTTTTGTGAACCTAACTACTAGTAATAATGCAGTTGGCCTTGGTTTCAGTTTCCGAGAATAACTTGCTTCATCAATTTGCTTTTTTTTTCTGTGTGCATGTGTGTTTGTATAGATGTATTAATGTAGAAATACATAGATGTATGCAATTTATATGCAGTTTTTAGTATAAAGCATCCTATTTTTCTGTTTGCATTTCGGCTGCATATGTGTTGCATATTCATTTTTTTTTGCAGTTTTTTTGCGTGTTGCTGCTTTTGTTGCTTCTATGTGTCTACACTTTAAAAATACTACAACACACAATACGGCCTTGAATGGCATCAATATAACGTTTTCTACTTTATACCATATTTATTTATTTGTTATTATTGTTGTTCAGTATATTTATTTTACTTTATTTTTTTGCTCTGTTACATCTATTTACAAGGAAAAAAAAGTGAAATACAAAAAGATGTTTACTTCTCTATACAATAAAAACTTTTAGTTTACTTTATACTATTTATATAGTTAGTCAGTATAAATTGTTCATTTACTACAAAAGTGGCATATCTTAAAAGCCTGAGTTTTCAGAAAACGTTTTGAAAGTTCTGAATTGAAAATGTTTTTCCAATAAAAATTACTGTAATATATAAAATGTAATAATGGCATATTCTCTTCTCAAGCAGTGAGTTTAAAAGATATTAATCCGAATTTTTAACACAATATATTGCATGTTATAACAAATAGTTCTGCATCTTTAACTTAAAAAATTACATTTTTTGAGTTATGTCGTTTTTGTAGTAAATAAGCAATAAAAATGCATATTTGCTTATCTGCATGTACTACATTATTGTTGTTGAAGTTTTCTGCGATTATAATTCTCTCACACAAATTTAATCTAAGTTATTGTAATATCACCACATACATACAACTTTATTTATTCATTAAGTATTAATATTATTAATTAGAGATCAAGGCTAACGGATGATGAGTTTAAATGAAATTGCAATTAACTATTTAAAAGTAATGGAGCAAACAAACAGCTGATAATAGACCCCAGTTTTTATTATGATGGGAATAATTTAGTTTTAATTTTAATTAGAAATTTTTAAAGAACCCTTTGCTACACAGTTCAACAAAATGGATTTTTTTGCGAGATTTTCTTATGAAGTGAAAGTAAATAATACTTAAAAAGGCCATAAAGGACTTTCTGTCTATGATAACTTCAAAAAATCTGAAACTAGTTTCAGCATAAACTTACTCGCATTACCCAAAATCAATGCACAGATTCAAAACCGATGAATAATGTTGTAGTTGTGCCCCCCCCCCCCCCCCCTTTTCAAATTCCTGGATACATCGCTGTTTGAACCAACAGAAGTTCAAATTTTAAAACAAATTTTGTTTACCGAAACCGAAAGCTTCGGTTGTTGTTATTAAACTATGCAGTTGGCTCCAAATTCGGCTGGCACAACTAAACTGTTCTCTTTGTGTAGTGTTCGATAATCTCCACCTTTTCTTCATCTTAGAACTTATGCGGAAGACATTAACAGAATAAGTCGGCAAACTTTAGTTTAAGTAATAGTGGCTCAAAAGCTCTAAAGTCGGTTGTGAAAACAGGAGTCCAAAATGTAATACTGCTGTATCAACAGAAGCTTTCAATCCAGCTCTATTAGTATTACGTTTTGATATCCAAAAGATCGGAGAAATCATGCAACTGCGTAAATCCTCTTAGCTTGCATTATTTATGGCGTAGATAGTGCTTAATAATCTCTTCTTCTCGTCCATAAAACTTCTGCAAAAGTCATAAGCAGAGACTGTTGAAATCTCCTCCTCTGTATTGTATATCTGTCTAGAATTTGCAGGACAAGGACGGAGATGGTGCTTGAAGATTTCCATGTTTCCCCGTTCATGGAACTTCGCCAGAAGTTATTAGCAGATCTCCTCTAAGGGAAGTAAAAGCTACGTATCTGAGAGCTTTCGATTTAGACCAAGCCAGAACTTTGTCAGGACTATCAATATATCTCCTATAACAGTCTATCTTTTTTTATCTTCCTAGTGCAACAAAGTTAAAGTCCAGATACGTAGAAACTATATCATCGACCATACAGGGATTGCTCCAGTGCACTGGCCATACCTTTTCGGAAGTACTCTGCAGATAAAGGTGGTTGGAGTTTTTTGGAGAATTGTTCCCATGGTTTTGATTTCCGCTTGGCAGTCTGAAAGCTCTTTTATTGCCAACACCTCTGCCTAGTACACAATGTAGTAGTCCAGAGATCTTTCAATCCGTCAATTTGGAAATTGATTAAGGGCCTTCTGCCTGGAATCTTTAGTACGTTTTCTAGCTCTCGAGTAATGAAATCGACCACCAAAGAAATGAAACGTCTTTTATTTGAGACCAACCCGTTGCGCCACAAAGTTGAAGTCTGTTCCGCAGAAAGCAGCTTATCCGCCATACAAATTTCGGGATTGTTCCTATGTCCGGGACAATTTTTTTTAAAAATGAAGTGCAGTTAAAGGCAACGGATTTTTTTTGAAATATTGTTTCCCATGGTTCTGATTTTCGCATAGCAGTCTGCAAGCTCCTGTATTGCCAACACCTCTACCTAGTATTCACTGTAGTGGGTCGGAAATCTTTCGATCCGTCCATATGGACATTGATTAAGCGTCTTTTTTACGGAATCTCTAGTACATTCCTCTAGTTCTCTAGCAATGCAATCGAGCACCAAAGGGTATAAAAAATATTTAAGTAGGCTTTTAGTTTGAGAGAGATCGGGTTGTCTTGTAAAAATGGCGAAAATGTAAAAAAAATCGCTGAAACTACTTTAAATTTTATGACGATAACGAGAGACTTCCCTTGTAAGTCATTCAAAGTTTCTTCGCAATCAGCACTTCTTCGCAATCTAACCACTAGAGATTTAAAAAAGGCCATATCTGCATTATAAAGCTATCGGTCAGTCCATTAGCTCATCTTTGATTAGCATTATCAGCAATATAAAGTTGCGAGGATATAAGTTATTATATACGTACCAATCATACGAGTTCTGTAGAAACCTGTTCTGTAGGAAGTTTTAAATCTTGCAATTCTATACAGTTTCCTATGCCTTAGGACTTAAATGAATCGATAGTTGTTCCGACCATCCAAATTAAGGACGTGCGCCTGTTAAAGGCAACTCTCGTTTTCAAGAACATTGATTCCAAGGATTTGTCCGCGACTGACTTTCGGAGTACATGATTAAAGGTTGTTAATAAGATATTTTGTTTCAATCTGTCACTTTTTTGTATTCCCAGCACAGATCCTTGACAAAAACCTTAAAGATCTGGTTAATCTTTGAATCCGGCTTAGTACAAGGTCATTGATTATATTTTATACAACCTTGAAAATGGTTATGTAGAGTCTACAACTAGGAACCCTTTCGTTTCCCAACTTCCTGTTCGATATTCATTATCATGACAGTTTTCAGATCCTACTACGACAACAGTTTCAGCCTTTCCATTGTAAACACCACATGGAATAATACGAATTCTATTGTTCACCTAACTCCTAAATGGTTAAACCTATTAAGGAACTTTGAAGAATTCGGTTTGAGGTTGTCGTAAAAGCAACCGATGCCAATAAACTAGAACAGGTTCTTTAAGAGTCCCATAGAATGGACTAATTTTAAAACTGTTCCTGTTTCTCAGTGATATGACACATTTAATTTTTAAGGGCTTAATTCTAAAACGCGTTCTGTGGAAATGATGTTTAAAGAGCATGATCCAGAATGCATTTAGAACTAGTTCCATACAAATTTCCTTGAAAGTTTTGTAAGTTCTATGTGATTGTGCACTATAGCTTGCATAATAAGTAGCCATGAGTATGTGAACCTTCACTATGATATAGGAAGAGTTTTATTACAATTCAATTACAAAGTTTTTTGTAAGTTAAGAAGGTCCTAGCAATTCTTTTACATTTTTTTAAATATCTCTGTAACTAGTTTTTGAACGGCTTCTTCTTCTGCTTCTCATAACTCTTTTTGAGTGATCTTGTTTTTTTAAAAGTTTTTTGTTCTGTTTTCATTCAATATCTTCCCAAAAACTTCCCTAGAAACTAAAGCTAACTTACTTACGTCATTCTATCATATACTGTATTAGTATGAAAAAAAAAAGTTTAGAGGAAAGTATCACATTATCAATGAAACCTTATATGCTTTTATTTTCTACCAAACACACATGTGGGATTATTGTTTATTTTTTTTCTACTACTAAAACTACTACTATTGTATGCAAAAAAAAAGTGAAACTACTAAATTATTTTATATATATATTTTTTTTTGTCAGCCACTTTATATTCCCCTATTATTAAAGGAAGATTTTTTTTCATTTAACCCTTTATAAAAAAAAAATAAAAAAATATAAAAAAACACTATATATTTGTTGTTGTTTGCAAATAAAGATTATCAAGAAACCTTGAAAATATGAACATACTATACTGTAACACAATGCAATTCTAGTCAGGTTTCTTCTATCAAAAACACAAAAAAAAATATATGGTATAAAGAAATACAGTAAAACTTGAATAATATGAACGACAAGAAATCAAGCAAACTTAATTATGAAAACAAAAAGTATTTGGTTTTTAGAAGTCGCATGGAAAAAAAATCATTTGATCCGACTTTAATTTATGTATAAATGATGTTTTTTGTCTGAATGATACCAATACGTTGCGATCAGGAAATTTATCCGTATGACCTATAATTCGTTTTAACCGAGTTTTACTGTATTGGAAAAATGTAATGTAAATAAAAAAAAACTTAATTTACTAATACATAGACAATAATAAAGTGTAGAAGATCTTTTGTAAATGTATAAGTATTATACAGCTAATAGAAGAGTTTTGTAGAATTTCGCAGACGTTTATAGACCAGCAAACAATTCAGAAAGGATTTCTGTTTATAAGATTTACAAGCGATGCGTAATAAAATATCCTCGGTTTTAAGGGAAATACTAAAAACTACCTTAGAGTTTCCTTCTGAACCGTGTTGATAGACCTGTTAAATTTCAGTTTAATGAGATTATAGATATGAGGAAAATAGGTTATGAGAAGGAGGAAAGAAGGGGTAGTGTTTGTGTATATTTGACTTGAATTTATCTACATTGAAAGTAACTGGGAAGACCTCTGCAAGGAGATTATTCCACATACGGTTAGTTCGACTGATAAACGAACCTTCTCTGTAATCCGCTGTGCGATCAACTGAACAATCGACAACAAACGGATGCAATCTACTAGACAACCGAGTGTTGCGAACAAAAACTCGGCCTCTAGGTATAAGTTCACCTATCTCAGCAGCACACTTTCCATTGTAATATCGATAGAACAGAGTCACACAACCCACATTCCGACGATGCTCCAATGAGTCAATAGAGTTGGATACCCTATTGCCATTGATAAGCATTCTCGGTTAGGTTAAAATTATTTAAAAATGAGTTGTAAATAAAAATTGGAAAAATAAATAAAAACTGATCATTGGATCAAATTATTAATAAGCATCAACGCCTTCCTTTGCACACGGTTCAAGAGCTCTAAAATAGACTTTAAAGTCCCTGCCCATATATGGGAGTTGTATTCCATCTTTGGCCGGATGTAGGTCGTATAAATAGTAAGGAGATCGGGTGAGGTGAAGTATTTCTTACAACGGCTTAAAAAACCGAGACACTTGAATGCTTCTTTCGACACTTGAAAGACGTGCTTATTCCAACGGACGTCACAATGAATTTTCATGCCCAGAACATCAAGAGTGTCAGATTCCTCGATACCAATACCACCCATATGTACAGATGACGCTGTTGGTTCCATATTCCTGTGGGTCAACAAACATCATTGGGTCTTGCGTGCATTAAACTTGACCCTACTACCAAGACCCCACTTAGAGATTGTCAACAGGTCTTGATTAATCTGTCTTTTGCCCTCAACCTCAATAAGGCTTGGCTTACGATCAAAGAAAATTGAATGACAAATGTTGCTCTCTCTGCAAAAGAGTAGATAAGATTTGAAGTTTGGCTAAGAAGGTCGTTAAGAAAAATAAGTAATAGGGTCCCAGCAGAAATTTTGCTGAACGTTCAGCAGCTTTTGGAAGGGGAACTTGAGTAAAGGAGCGCATCCAATTGCGCTGAATTCATGCATGATTCTCTAAGGCGATGTCCCACTTTAGAGCGCTAGTTGGATACACAGAAACAGCGCTCTTTAGATGCACTGAAATCACGTGTCTTTAGAGCGCTGATTTAAGCAGAATAAAGATGCTGTAAATTCATGTATCTTTTTAGCGCTGATTTAAGCAGATTAAAGATGCAGTGAATTCATGTATCTTTGTAGAGCTGATTTAAGCAGAATAAAGATGCTGTAAATTCATGTATGAAATGGTGTAGAAATAGTGTTTACAATAGGGTGGAGAAAATATAGTTTTTTTTTGAATTTCGAAAACGTCGGGGTCGGGAAAGTTGCCTTTTAGGGTCGATATTAACCAACAAAGTGGCTTTGGGTTCCTTTTTTGACTTAAAAATCGGAAAGTCCCGAACAAAGTGGAAAAATAATGAATGTAGGATTTGTTGGAAATTTTATTGCGAGAAGATCAGATAAACAGAACTTAAGATATAAGAAAAAAAGTCAAAATACCTCGAAAAAACGCTAAAAAATTCATTAAACAAAAACGTATTCGCGAAATGTTCTTTTAATGAAATTTTTGAGTTTAGCGGTCCAAAATACATATAAAAAAATATTTGCGGTTACTGCGCAGAAATTGTTTTTCATTTGTAAACAAGAGTTATTAACAAAAATCAATAAGTCGTTTTAGGAAACCACGTTTATAATTAAACCGCTTATCACCCCAATTTGCGATTTGCATATGTTGTTAAGTATATTTAGGGCTATAAGTTAAGAATTTTAATTTAGTTAAATTTAGTTAATTTAGTTAAATAAAAATTAGTTAAATTAGTTAAAGAATTTTATTTAAACAAAAATTTTATTTCAAATACCTTATGAATTTTAAATAAAATTCGATTTTTTTCCTTGTCTGTTCAAAGTTGAAATCAAATAACTAAAATTTAAAAAAATATAACAAAAAAATTCATTCGTTTTACTTTACAAAACTTTATTTATGTGAAACAAAATGAAAAAAAACAAGTAAGAGTGTTAAATTCGGCTGTGCCGAATCTTTTATACCCTCCAACATGCAAATAAATAAAAAAAAAATGCAGGGGCGTCTTCTTTTTTTTTGGGGGGGGGGGGGGGGTCGGTAGTGGTAATTGGGGGGCACAATTCCTCTCGAATAAGTGTTAGAAAAAAATAATTCTTATGCTTTTTGCACTAAAGAAATACAAATTTATCATTATAAGTATAAAAAAAAAAAAAATTTATTCCACGCCCAAAAAAGGGGTCGGACCGTAAAACGATATTTTCTAATTCTGTGATTCTTGAACTTCTTGTAGCATAAAAATGTTGGATTTGTTAAACAAAAACACAAAAAATCATGTAAAAATATGATATTTTTCAGAGGTTGGTTTAGTTCTTCAAGGGGGAACTTTTTCCCCCTGGTCCGATTTTGCCCATCTCCGAACTTAACCAGCCTATGAACATAAGACATATATGTGCCAAATTTCAGGAGTCTATCACTTTTATTTTGGACTGTATCGTGTCTTCCACAGACGGACGGACAGACGGACGGACAGACAGACGGACATCGCTAGAATGTCTTAGAATCGATCACTGATCAATAATATATATACTTTATGGGGTCCTAGACCGATATTTCGATGCGTTACACACGGAATGACAAAGTGAGTATACCCCCATACTGTAGTTGGATGGTATAAAAAATCGGAAGTGAACATCAAAAAAATATCGGAAATTTTCATTTTCACATTTTTTATGGGATTTTTTTTGGGAACAGCGGTCAAAGATGCTATAATTGAAGCGCTCTTTGCAGCGCTGATTAATGCGCAATAATGATGCAGTCAAATCATGTGTCTTTGTCTAAAACTCATGTTTTTTTATTCAAAAAGTGTTAAAAATATTAAAAAGGAAAGCAAGTGTGAAATTTTATCAAAAAATAATTACACATTATAAGTTTTATATAAAAAATCTTAAAAAAAAATTAAAATTTTTTCCCCTTCCTTTTACTGCATCCCTAAGAGCGCTCTTTGGATGCGCTACGGCAATGGTTCCCAACCTTTGATTCTCGCCCCACTGGGGGGCAATTTGAATGCTTCAGGGGGGCAACGAGCAAATTGTTAAGATTTTTTCTTGTTAAAAAACTAAAAAAATATTTATTTTAGTTAAATTATTTAGTTGGTTGTTGAAAACTTTTGCTAAAAACTTTGTTTAAAAGATGATTTTAACAAAAACTTTGCTTAACTACAAGTAAATTTTAAGTTTTAAAACAAATTTGAAAAATTTACACATCTTTCTTGAGTGTAGGGGGGACATTTTGGTTTTTTTAACTTAAAAGTGGGACATGGCCCAAAAAAGGTTGGGAACCATTGCGCTACGGTATGCTATAAACAGATGCTGTGTCGCCAAAATCTCGATTTATTTCTGCTGGGGTAGGTGAACGAACAGAACCTCGTGGTATCCCTGATTAGAGCTGAAACTCATTTTATGAGAACCCAACTATAACAACACGTATAGAATGATCTCTTGGATCTCAGATCGGGTTACAAGTTTGGAAGTTTGACTAACAAAATAATTAAGGAAAATAAGAGGTAGACAAAGAGAAAGTATAGAATGTTAAGGTTATCCAAAACTTAGCTGAAACTATCTTGACAACACTTACTCTTCGATCTCTAAGTAGGGTGTCTGAGTTAGGTTGCTTCAGGTTCGTTACGAATTGACATCAATGGCTGTACTCGTAATTTCCTTCAAAGTCTCGAAACGTGAACTCTCTATTCTTGATAGTTGTTTTGCAGCTCGTGTCCGTAATAAGATCTCTGAGAAAATATATCAAAATCGGTAGATATTTTCACCGACAGAGAAATATCTATAGTTTCCTCTTTACTCTCACCAAACTAGTATATTAAGGTTGAAGTTTGGTTGTAAAGACCTTTATGACGTTGAAACTTAGGAGGACTATATATGAATGCTTGGTAAAGTTTTTCATTAAGGAACACGAAATCGAAATGTGTAGGGTTGATTAATCGAATAACATGAGTTCCATTTATATCTTAAATTTGACAAGGGAACAGCCCTCAGGCTAGTGAGAGTACTTACAGGACATTATAAAATATACCGAATGGTCGAATGCACGAGTGTCCCGTGACCAGACTTCTGTAGGCGCTGTATGGATGTGGAGTAGTTTATGAAGTTGGTCAAGTGGGAGGAGACAGTGCTGTGGTGATATGATGTTAAAACGGACGCTTACAAGAACTCTATATGAACGCTTGGTTAAGTTTTTCATTAAAGACCACAAAATGTGTAGGGTTTCTCAACCGAATAGCATGAGTTCTGTTAGAACCTTTTATCGAAATTATAGAATGTTTAAGATGAACATGTTTAGACTTAATAAATGGCAAGTTGAACACCACTTACTTTTTGTTTAACATCCTATGGCAATTGCCTAATCCAAAGAGATCTAAGACGCATCTTGGAGTTGGTAAGAGAACAGCCAGAAACTAGTAAGAGCACTAGAAGGACATTACGAAGTATACCGAATGGTCGAATGCACGAGTGTCCCGTGAAAAGACTTGTGTAGAAGATGTATGTATGTGGAGACTCATCACATAGACCGGATAGTACATAGCGAAATGGGGAGTAGTAGGTGGAGGTGGAGGAGATAGTGGTGGTATGATGTCGGAACGGGCTCTTACGAGAACTCTATATGAATGCTTGGCTAAATTTTTCATTAAAGACCACGAAATCGAAATGTGTAGGGTTTCTCAACCGAATAGCATGAGTTCTGTTCATGGATTTGGCAAGGGAACAGCCAGAAGGCTTGCAGTACTTACAGGCAACCATGCAATAGGACGTATGGACGAATGAAAAAGTGTACCATCACCAGACTTCTGAAGGAACTGTATGGATGTGGAGTAGGAGTAGTAGGAGATATAGGAGTAGGTCAAGTGGCAGTAGGTGAAGAAGGAAGAGGCAGTGCTGCCTCTTCGTTGACAATATATCAGGGCTAAAGGTACAATGCCTTCTATTTTTTGATGGTCTGGACTACGTTGTGGACGTTCCACAGGTTCCCACTCCGAATATACTCCCGAAGCGATACCACAAAACTTCTTCTGCTTATCGACGTTAACTAAATACATTGATTTAAGACTTTCAGGTCTATACTGATAATATCCTTCAAAGTCTCGAAATGTAAATTTCCCATTCTTGGTAGTTGTTTAGTGGAACAGCTAGCAGACTAGAAGTACTTACAAGCTACCATGCAATAGGACGTATGATCCAATGCATGAGTGTATAATGACCACACTTCTGTAGGAGCTGTATGGATGTGAAATGGGAGTAGTAGAGGAAGTAGGAGTACGTGGAGTGAAGTGGTTGTAGGAGGAGTTGGAGGAGAAAGTACTGCCTCTTCTGTTGGGACAAAGATTTTTTGATAGTCTGAGCTGCATTGTGGATGTTTCACTAGATGGTCTAGCGGCCTTAGTTAGAGAATCCGCGTGGTTGGGAGACTATTTTCGTATATTCCATTTTGCAAACCCAAGGGTATCAAAATTGAGCATATGACTTTCTTGAGCTCACTCTTTCTTTTCTTAATTCTGCCATTGAACTTAAGACTTGACTCAACTCATGTTTAACTCACGAGACCTTTAGAGCTTTTTGATCGCTTTTAAATTAATATATGTAATTGTTTGCTGGGTTAGTTAGCTGATATTGATATGTAGTTTTGTAGAATAGAAGTCTTTATTGGTTGCTTGTCTGTGTCTGGTCTTTCTTTTTTTTTGTGCGTTTTTTCCATTGTTTTTGCTGTTTCACTTTGTCTTTGTTTATTGGATGAAGTTGGAGGAGCCCTTGTAGAATCTAGTATTATTTAAGTTGTTGGTGTTGTTTAAGTTTACGATTCTTCTTCGTCTAGAAATTAAACAATCGTCGTGTTTTCTACGTATGTCTGATAGTTTTGTTGCTGTTGTTGTTTTTGTCCGTTTAAAAGTCGTCTGTCCCTCTATACTTATAGAATCTTTATAACATGTTTATATGCATGTTGTTGTGTAAAAAGAGGAATGTAGAAAAATGTGTTAGTGGAGTATTATGTGCATTACGTCACCTTATTACTAGCAGAAGATGATGCCGGTTTTATGTCTTGGTTTCAATTTTTATTTTTTTATTTTTTTTTTGTAGTTTTCTCGGTCTGGGTTACAATTTATATTAACAGGAAGACACAGGGCTCCCTCTGGTGCTTACAGATAAAGCTTTTTTCATATTGAATAAGGGATAGACATTTGGAATAGTCAATTGGTTGAAGTGACAGAATGTAGTATTGGGTTAGTCAGTCAGACTGACTGATGAACAAATAATTGTTTGTTGTTGTTTTTTTGCCATGACAGTCTTTATGTCTCTCCAAATTTTTTTTTTTAGGAATAATTGTTGTTGCTTTTATATGGTTGAGTGCGTATGTTGTAGTCTGGATTTGTTGTTGGTGTTGTTGCTATTATTGTCGTATCATAGAGAATTGGCGGATATGCTTGTTGATTTGTTTTGATGACTAAAAAAAAAAAACGAACAAACCAACAGAGATGCATTCACAAATTGCACACACACACACATACATATACTTACACCCATACACACACTTACACTATTTAAACAATTTTACTTATACATTGACTTACTCAACTTGATTTACAATATTTAGGGATAGTTATGCTTTTATAATGTATGACCATGAATTGTACATATATTTGTTTCTTTTCATTTGCTTTCTGTAATTTCTGTGAGTGTGTGTGTTCAATTTTTAAGAGCAATAAATATTTTTGAGGGTGTTGGTACTATGGGCCAGCGAGGGAAGAACGGCATTTAAACTAGTAATATCCGACTATAATACACTTTTGATTGTGGTTTATTTGCATTGTGTTTATAAAAGTTATTCATAGTATTTAATTGTTTGTCATTTAAAAAAAAAAATCTGTTTGTGGTATTGCTAATGAAAACTATTCCTATTCTTGATTGTATAA
Source organism: Pegoplata infirma (assembly GCA_963921195.1). NCBI lineage: Eukaryota > Metazoa > Arthropoda > Insecta > Diptera > Anthomyiidae > Pegoplata > Pegoplata infirma. Next base: position 46,269,331 of record OY992540.1, on the reverse strand, counting down.
ACTTAAATAAAAAACCAGCAAACAAAAATGAAAGCGAAAGTGACTTAAATATAAACTAGAGAATATTTAGAACTGTTGTGGTTATAAAGAAAATAAACTTAATATACTTTCGATTTTATAAAAAAAATGTATTTCTAATTTTACTCCTACAAAGACCACAATAAAACTGCTGGAAAATTTGTTGCTATGTTTGCCAGATTCGTGAGACATTAAATTTATAAATAATAGTGTTCTGAAAGTGCCCCATAGTATTAGAAAAACGTTTGGACATATCGCTCATTTACTTGTATAGTGTCATAACTCAAAATATTGGATTTTGCAGAAAACCTGCTTAAGGTTTATAATTGAAAACTGGTTTTACATTGGCAAAAGGTCGTTAAAATGAAATTGTTATAATGGCGTGTTCTCTTCCCAAACGGTGAGTTTTAAAAATATTACTACGAATTTTTGACACAATGTAAAGCATGATGTAACGAATAATTTTGTATCGTTAACTCAAAATCACGTTTTTTGAGTTATTACACTATACAAGTAAATGAGTGATATGCAGTGAGCTTATTGGGCATGTTGGGTCCAGAGTCCGAACTTAAGCTCGAAAATACTTTAGCTATAACCGGTATGAATTTCGCTGCAATCGGTTTCGTACCTACTTACTGAATAGCTTAATTATTAAAAATAATCCACTGTGCACCGTTGCGTATGATTGTTATTTAAAGGCAATTACAAAATAAAACATACGCCCTATACAGTTTTCAAGCAATTATTATTAATAATTATAATAAAAGATGACCAAATTCAAATGAGTGTAGAAAAAGAATCTTGCGCTGAACTAACAGAAAGCCTTGAGGGTTTTGTTATGGAATATGTTAACTTTCATTTGCTTTTGGTTTCATCCGATTTTGGTTGTTGCACTGTGAAATTGGTACACACTACAATAAGTTTTAAAAATGCCCGGTATTTAGAATTTTAAAAATTGAAACTAGGAATTTTCGAAGGTATTAGGTATTTTCAAAACTCTGGTATTTCCGAGGCTTTTTCGAAAATTTTTTTGTCCACATATGAAAAAAAACGAAATTTATTTAGCGTTTTGAAAGAGATAAGGGTTTCAATGTGACAACACTAAAAAAGTTCAGGGTACCGAGTAAACAATTTTTCAATGTTACAAATTAGCTATTTGGAATCAAAACCAACCTACCACCCCTCCCCCATATTTTATAGGTAAATATTTTCAATGTTACTAAATTGCTGTTTGGAATCAACCCCCACCCCACAACTGATTACCAGGATTTAGAAAACTGGAAATAAGCTACTCAGAGCATTTATTTTTCGAAATTCGGGCATTTTCGATGGGTTTTTGGAAACATTCTTAAAAAAAAATAACCCAGTTGGCAACGTCCTCGAGCCATCCTCAGTGACGGAGCGGTGACATGTCAGAGTCACTGCTGATATCCACAAGACATCTCTATGTACTGGGTTGAGTACAGTTTCATACAAATTTTTAAAATGTCCTCACTCAAAGTCAGCAGTGGTCAGGGCTGACCTTCTGGGGGCATGTCACCTAAGACTTCTTTGAGGAAATGTCTGTCGTAGGTCATGCGAAAATACAAAAATTTTTAGTTTTTACTTTTATCCATTTTCCTTTATAAATTATCTTTCTCATATTTAGAAAAAACTTTTCGCCTTTTTTAGCCCCAACTGGATTTGAACCTGGAACCTCCAGTTTATTAGTCCCACACCAAACTACTTGTTCCAAACTTTATTTTGAAAATTGTTTGTTTATTTATTACTTTTATTAGATTTTGATTCCATGTTAAATAAATCGATAATATTGCCACCTTTTTCTTGGAAATTGAAGAGTTGTCCAGATTTAAAATTCTAATTTAATATACTGCTATTCTGAAGACATTTCCTTTTAGACGTCTTAGAGGAATTGTCCACACTCTTTAAGCAAACATTCAGTGCTGACAATGTTAGCACATGTCATAAAGGATTACTTATGATTTGTCAGAACCTGAAGACATTTCCTCAAGGAATCACTGTAGAAATTTCCTCAGTGACACATTTTCCAACTGGTTATTACATTCGAATTTTAAAAGATTTGAAAGATGCGTGAGTATGGAAACACATACAAAATCCCGGGGGGGCTACCAAGATACGAAAAAAAATGTAAACATTTTATAGTTTATCAAGTTTAATGTTATAAATCTTGGAATTTTTGGAGTACAAATCCCAGGTTTTCAAAATCCCGGTATATTCGTTATTGGGATTTGCTATTTGAAATCTCTAAAAAATATGTTTTTTGTGGCTGTGCAACCCTCTCTATTTAATGTTATTTGGTGAAAAATAATTTGCCTGATTTTTTCAGATTATTAAAAATTTTTTAGAGGTATGTATTTCGAGCAACATTTTGAATAATGCATTTGGGATGCTTGAAACTCATCTACATTTTTTTTAAAATTCTGAAAAATTCAGACAAAGTTTAAAAAAAAGTTCCATAAAATCACGGGGAGGGGGTGAGTCTGCAAAAAAAAAATGTATTTTTCGTTCCCCCCACATGCAATACGGATGCAAAATGATCGGATCGTGAGTGACTTTTCAAGCCCACACGCTCAATAAATAAAAAATTTTATCACGCACGAACAATTTTTTTGGCTCATGCACGCTTACGTGAGTAGAAACAATTTTAATTACGCTCACGTTATTATCACGTTCACAATGCTCACAAATTGAAAAATTTATATTAATTTGTTAATGTTTTTAGGGTAACGCATGGAACTGTGGGTCTAGCTTTAAAAATAAAATTTAATGTTTTAAAGACTTTTTCAGTTTTTTTGCTTTTATCTCCGGTATTATGCAAAGAAACCTAGTCATATTATATGCCAAATGAAATTTTTGGAAAACCTAACTTCGTGTGCAAAAAAAGTCTCAACCCAGCAAAACTTTGGTAATGGGTAGTGATTATATAACACATTACCAGGTTATGCATATAACTTATTTGTAGCATTATTTTATGATGTCTTACCAAACATTTGTTCCACAACGTATTATTTTCAAGTGAAAAATAATGCATTACTTATAATTTGCTACGTAATGCATGATTATTGGAAAAAATGTATTTCATATTTGTTATTTCTAGACATTAAATCATGGATGACTTATATTTGGTTACATTATGTATTATTTGAAAGTTTGAAATAATGTATTATTTATAATTGGATGCATAATGCATTACAATAACATAAAAAATAATTATTTTATAAAAAAATGCATAAGTTTAAACTAGAGATGGGCTCACGACAGGAAATTTCTAACGACACACACTCACGAGCATATTTTATCTACTTACAGTCACTTACAATCACGTGAGTAAATTTAATACAAAATTGCTTTTTCACTACTCGTAACACCTTATATGTACATTCATTTCTCGTAACCTATAAAATATCATATATTTTACATCTTACTCGTATTCTTCGTTCTAAATTTATGACTTATTTTATACCTTACTGGTATTCTTTGTGATAATGTGGATGCAATACTTTGAGTCTCATCGCCTGTTAAAATCATCAATGCTGCAATGTATACAATAAGAGATCCTATACCTTATTTTATACCTTATTTGGTAATGTAAGTTTTGCTGGGAAATACCAATATTTTAGGACATTTTTGTTAATAAGTCGTAAAAAATCAACTTTTTTTGCCACATTGTTAGCTTCACGAAATAGGTATTTTAAATACCTTTAATCTGCTACCAAATATGTCTATATTAAATACATACAAATCGACCCCCTTAAAAATGAGTTGGGGCTGCTAAAAAAAATTTCGTTCTGAACAACTATCCAAATTTCATGAAGATCGAAGGGTGACACCAGGAGACCACTGTTGCCAGATTTGACGATTTCTCTGCATTTTGACGATTTTTACTCCTCAAAATAGCAAAATGACGATTTGACGATTTTTGCCCCAAAAATGACGATTTTTAAAAATAAAAAAACCTGACAATTTTGTCTACTTTTTAACAAATTTTTAATAGAAATTTAGTATTCAATGAATATTTTTTTGCTTTTTGTTAGGTAAAAAAATATATCCACCAATATTTTTGTACAAAAATGGACAAAAGAAGCAAGTGAGAGTGTTACATTTTCTTTTTCCCTCCAAAATGTAAAATAATTATAGGGAGTTTTTTGGCGGAGGACCTTTTGTTCTTTGATTTTGTATGATATTTACGCAATTTTATCATAATTATTTTTTTATAGAAGTGCCCACAAAAAGGGGTGGACAGAAAAAAAAAATCATTTTCCAATTAACTTGACCCAACTGCATAATCTTTTCTTTCATAAAAATATTTCATATGCTTAAAAATATTACAAAAAATATAGAAAAAATTTTCAGCGGTAGGTTTTGTTTTACAAGGGGGGGCTTTGTTCTACCTGGTCTGATTTTGCCGATTTTCGAACTGAATCATCCAATGGCCATAAAATATATTTGTGCCAAACTGCATGGAAAAAGCTCTTTTGAAATTGGACTGCATCATGTCTTCAACAGACATCGGTTGAATGTCTTAGAATTACTCTTTATTCAAGGATAAATGCATCTTTTTTATTTTGACGATTTTTTTGACGATTTTTGGAAATGGGATGACGATTTTGACGATTTCTTTTATAAAAATCGTACATTTTTGACGATTTTGTACCCAACAATTCTGGCAACCCTGCAGGAGACTTCCCTTGTTAGTGTGCTTTTGAACAGACTATATTAAATTTTGTTGTGTATGTGTATAGTTTCTGATATTCTATAAATCTTTGCATACATTTGATGTACTAAGGTCTTATTTTCCGAAAATTAGTCAAAAATATATTTTTGTTTTTTTCATGATGATGATCGTAATAAAGAGTACACAAATGTGACCTTGAGCTAGAATAATATTTTTTAAATTGAAATTAACAGGCCGAATAAAAACAATTTTTTTTAATATAAAAATAAAAACAAAATTTAAAATTCAAAAATTCAAAAATTTTTTATAAAAAAAAACTTGATTTACAAGTTTATTAGAACAAAAATTTTAGAACACGGTTGAACTCCTGATTTAAACAATATTTGCCAAACAATCTCCTAACATAAACAAGAGAAAATACCCTGTATAAGAGAAATCGTGTAAATTGATTGATTTGCGAGCGAATCTTTATTAGTTTGAACTTACCATTAATAAAAAGTTGTAACAATTAACAAAAAAGCATGAATCCTGAGGTAAAAAATTAACATAAAGCTTAGCATATCCTGAGTTATTTACAATAACATATTACTTTTTTTTTATATATTTAAATCCAATAAATTTATTTTTTGTAAAATTTTGTCATATTATTTTTGTAAAAAAAAAAATTGCACGAATTTAAAACATTTCAAATATTATTTTTTTTTTGAAAGAAATTAACCCCACATTTATATACAATTTTTTTTTTTTTTAGAAAAGGGTTTTTGTTTAAATATCCATTTTAAATTTTTTTTACATTGACCGTCACATTTTTCTCTGTAATCGTTTTTGTTAACTAACATACATTTTATGTAGCACAGTGTAATTTTTTTATTTGTGTAACAATATTTTGTTTATAGAGAGAGAGTGATATTCCGCTTAGTGCGTGCGTTCTCGTTTGCAACTTTACGAAGTCTAAAATAACGATATTATATAAAACAAGAATCTACTTGTCCGTCAACATACAATATACATTCCGTAAGTTATTTAAACATTGAATACAGTGTAATATACATCCATACATGTAGTATATGTATAAAGAAAAAAAAAAAATTGCGAATCAGAGGAGTAAGATGATGCAGGAAAAATAATAAGGGAATCAAGTAAAATATACAAACAACAACAACACCAACTAAAAAGTGCAGACGATAAAATGTAAAAACTAAACACGATCAAACCAGCAATACCAACAACACCAACAACATCTTCAACGAACAAACACAAAAGAGCTAGAATTTGCTATATGCATTTTCGTTAAAGGGCATAAATGAAGAAGCAAATGTGGTAAAAGATATAAAACATAAAAACTCATATGTCCTTCTGTTTGTTTTATAGGAATAACAGCAGAAAAAGCTCTCAGTTTTATGTATTCACCACACTTTAATTAATTTGCTACCCAAAAATTTAGGATCTCGATTTAATTGAGTTTGAGTGAATTGAAAATTTAAAAGAGAAATAAAAACAACTTTTTTTTTTGAAAGGGGAAAGTTTTTATCGAAATTATTTGAAAAAAAAAATGAAATTTTATTAAAACTTGTTTTGAAATAGAAATTTGAGCAAAAATGCACTTTATCTGAATCTTCAATAATTTCATTCTGCATTCAATTTGCAAATTCAATAATTTCTAAAATATCTTTGCATATTAAAGAATTTTGAAAATGGCATCGGTTCCTTTATGCATATTTTTGCTGTTAATGCATATTTTAGCATATTTTGCTATTAATGCATATTTTTGGGTTATATTTCGTATAAAATTTTAGTTTAAGCTAATTTTCTCCATTTTATATGAAGTTTTTGGCCCCAAAATTTTTTTTTCAAGATCAGTTTTGAAAAGAGAATATTTTTGAGACCCTTGGGATGTCCAGACTTTTAAGTTGGTAATATGCTGTTGGTCCATATTGGTCAAGTTGATGCAGTTAATGATAACTAGGGATGAGATTTTTATGCACTAAAAAATCTAAAATATGCACTAAGAAATATGCACTAAAAAACTAAAAATATACACTAAAAAATAAAATGGGTACAATAAAAATCTTGTTTTCATACGAAAAACTTCTTAAAAAGCAAAAACTAACACCGGGTTTTATTGGTTACATTTAAAACTTTATGTACGCAATTTTTTTTTTTTAATTAAGACAATCTATACAAAAATTAAAAAGAAATAAATTTTTAAAACTTTAAACCAGTTTTTGAAAAAATTAATTTCAATTTGTGTTTTAGCTAATTTATACTAAAATATGCAAAAATATGCACTTAAAAGTTGGAAATGTGCACAAAATATGCACTTAAAACCAAAATATGCAAAAATATGCATTTGCATCAAAATATGCAAAAATATGCAAAAACAAATCGATGCCATTTTAACGTAAATTTCTTGATTCAGAAAAATAATTAGTCGATATCGTTTTTAGACTACTAATACACCCAGAAAAGTTTTACAGTAACTTTTTTACGGTTATTCAAAAAGTTTTTAGTTAAAGTTGTTTTAAACGTTTTATCGTTTGTTTTTCAAAGAAAATAAAATATTGAATGATTTATACAGTTGTTAAAACAATAAACTACAAAAGTTACGGAAAAATATTTTTATCAGTTAAATTATTTGTGACTGATTATACCGTATAATTTTACAGAAGAACGGTTTTTGTAGTTTGTTATTCAAAAAATTTAATTTTTACTCCACAAAATGAAAAATTGTAAAAAGTTAAAATAACTGAAATATCGTTTGTTTTTACGGAATGTCTAGTCATTTATTAACGTTTAAAAATAACTGAAAAAGTCTGTTGTTTCAAATGAAATATAAGTAGTCCGTTTTTTAAAAGGAAAAACGATTGTTTTAAACGTTTTTTCAGTTGAATTTACTTACAAAATATTTTTAGTGTATGTAATGATTTGAAATTTTTGCAAAAACTTTGAAAAAAAAAAATTGAGTCCCGGAAACAAAAATTTTTTCGTATTTTTTTTGCGTTTTGGAGTAAAATTTTTTATTAAAAATGTTTTAAAATTTAAGCCCCGAAAAACATTTTAAAAATCTCTAAGAAATTTCAATAAAAATTATTAAAAAAAATGTTTACGAGTTTTTTTGCTTTTACGAATTATTTAATTATAGTCCCCTTACAGGTCTTTCACAGTGCACCCTCCAATTGTCCTGAAACTTGAATATGGGAATAAGGGGCAAAAATAAGTTACAAGTTTTTTTTTAAGCTGCCCAATCTCAAATTTAAAAAAGGGTTGCCACGTTATGAAAAATTAGGGCTTTCGGGAAAATCCGTATAAAAGCCGAACTAGCAGGAATTTCGCCAAACGATAAAATACGGGTCAGCTTAATTTTGATAGAGATTATAATTTATGATTTTGGAGGTCGTAGGTATATACATCTATATATAAACTACCCCGACGATTATACATTTTTGACAATATCAAACTTAATGAAGCCGAATTTGGACACGATCGATACACCATTGGATAGGCCTTCAAAAAACCTTTCGACCTGCATAAAATGTTTATATAGTTTATTTTCAAGAAATGGGAAAAATCCTCAATAAACGAAAAAAATATCGTTTTCCCCCTCCCAAAAACAGGTAACTCTTATTTTGCTCCCCTCTTCCTATATGCAAGTTTCAGGACAATTGGTGGGTGCCCTGAGAAAGACCTTCCTTGTTAGTCTTTTTCCTACCGAGAAAAAACTTGGTAATGACACATCATTACCATTCGAATTACTTAGTAATGACAGAAAATTACCTTTAGCATTATTTTGAAATGTAAAATAAGGACTTATTAATAATGACTTACATAAGTCATTATAATAAAATAAAAAAAATTCAGAACTAGATTTTCACTTTTTGACTCACTGCACATTATTTTGAATAAAAATAAAATAAAATTAAATATTTTTTATTTTTTTTAATTTTTTTTGAAATAATTTTTTCATTACCTATAAGTATATATGGGGCATTCCATGTCAAATCGGACAATTTGAAAAAAAAAATTTTTAGATTTTCCTAATTTGCTAACAGTTTTTAGTACCCTTCGAAAACTCCTTCGTGGTAAATTTTTTCAGATTTTTTTGATGACCCGTTCAAAAGATATCGAATTTTTAAAAATTGGTAGTTTGTTCCTTTACTCAAACTTCTTTTAATCATAACTTCTTCAATAATGGTCCAAATTTCAAATTTTTTTTCTTCAAAATTTTTGTTTTTTGACGTACTTTTAAAAAAAAAAATCCCAAAAAATTCTTAAAAGCGCTCGAGTATGCGATTTTTAAGTTTTAAAATTTAAATCTCATTTTTGAAAATGTTTGTACTCTTTGATTTTTTTGAAATTTTTTCTACAAATTTTTTGCCCAGGAGGATCGTGGGATAACGATTATTAATATTTTTTTAAATTTTTTGAAAAAACTTCATTGTAATTTTCCAATCTTAAAATCATTTCTACTGCTCCAATGGTGCGTCATAGAGGGGTCTTTTATAAGACCGACCCCCATTAATTTTTACGTGTTTACATTTCTTTGGAACAAACTAATACCCTATCTCCAATTTCTAAAGGGGCTCCCACACAAAACGACATATTTTAAAATTTGTTCCAACCGCTCTAACTGCCCTAATAGTGCCCGTAGAGCAACATAATGTATGACCGACCCACAATATTTTTTTAGTCCAAACATTTTCTCTGAACACACATACCCTCTATCTTTAACTGTTAAGGCGGTCCCCATACAATTTTTTTTATTTTTTTTAAATTTGTTTTATTTAATCAGCTTCTACCGGTCCAATGGTGCGTCCGAGAGGGGTCATTAGTGAGACCGACCCCCATTTATTTTTACCCTACAACATTTTTTCAAAATATACCTACGCCCTATCTCAACTCCCTAAGTAGGCTAATATTATTCAAAACCAGTAAAAATTACTAATTTTAGTACACTCAAAAAATTATGTAGGTAAATTCCAGTGAATATTCACTTTTATTTATTTTATTTAAAAACCATTCCACTGTTTTTTCATTTAAAATAAAAACACATTACAGTTATTTTTAAATGTTAATTTAATGACTAACCAAAACATTAAAAAACTAGTGAATATTCAGTTATTTTTTATTGAAAAACAGTAAAACTATAGAAGAAATTTTTTACTGCCGAAATTGAATGTAACAGAAAATTCAGTTTTAAGACAGGTAATTATTTTTTTTAAACTACAGAAACAGTAGAAAACAAGAAATCCATAATAAAATTAATGATTTTTCTTTTAAAATAACTTTACTGATTAATTTTTAAAACAACCTACAAACAGTTAATGACATAATTTTCTTAGTGTACTTTGAAGATACTAAAAAACTACCGTACTACTGGTAATTAGTAACTTATTAGTAGATTTTGGTACCAAATCACTTACTAATATTTTTACTGCAGAAATATTTTGAGTGTAAAATAGCTATACTAATGAAAATTGACATGAATATGTCTCATGATCATAGGCCGGTTAAGTTTGGAAATGGGCAAAATCGGATCAGAGAAAAAAAAAGTTCTCCTGAAAGAATTAAACCAACCTCGAAAAAACGCCCTATTTAACAGTTTTTTTTTGCAATTTTGGGTAACAAATTAAAACTTTTTATGTTAGAAGAAGTTCAAAGTCCTGCATTTAGACCCAGCGGGTAAAGTTTGGTTTTTTTTTCGGCCCGTCGCTTTTTGTGGGCGTGGATTTAAAAAAATCATTAAAATAATAAGAAAATAGTATTACTTAAGTTCATAAAGCATAATAAATAAATAAGTAACCATTTACTGCGATGGGGAAGGCATCCCCCACAAAGCCCGCCTACAAAAAAAGCCACTGGATTTTTTTTATATTTCTTAACATGTTGGTGGGTGTATCAAGAATTCGGCACAGCAGAATTAAACACTCTGACTTGTTTCTATTGACGTTTTCGCAAACACGCGAATTGATCTAGAAAACTTGGACACGTGTTTTTTTTTTGCCCTACTTTAAGAATTTATCGGTCTGGTCCATGTGTACAAAACTATTTCGCACGGTGAATTATACCGATAAAGTTTTAATTGGGACAAAAACCATGCGCAGGCATTATAAATGGCTCGAGTTAATTTAATAAAATGTTGACAAATTAGGACCATATGTCAAATAGCGCCAAAAATTATTACCACCCTTCACATCCCATTTTCACCTTCTAAACATTAGACTGGGCAGCTAAAAATATATATATCTCTACACAGAAAAAAAAAAATTTGTCAATACAATTAATTTCATTGTTAATACAATTAAACATTTAATTGAAACTGAGCCTACATTGGATTTTGTCAATACAACAATGGCATTTGTAACTTTTGAAAAAAAAAATCAACATCGTTCATTGTTACATTAACAATGAAATTAATTGAAAAATTTGTAAAATCTAAAAATAGAATAAAAAATAATCTGAAATCTAAAAATAGAATAAAAAATAATCTAAAAATAGAAAAAAAAAATAAAATAAAAAAAAAAAAAAAAAATGTCTACCGCCATCTGGCATCGAACCAGCAACCTTCGTGCTACGCGTCTAGCACACTACCACTGTGCTATCCTTATTAAAGGTGTCCTAACGACTAAGGTAATTTTTCAAAATCACTTTTTAATACGTGGTAGGGTCCTAAATGGTAGTTTTGTATCTAAAAATGAGTGAGCCAAAATTTGGAGACAATCGGATAAAAATAACTCGTGCCGAAAATGATTTGAAGTTTTGGGACACTCTTATCTGATGAAAAAACACGTTTTTTCTAGTTTTTTGAAAAATATTGGTATATGCTGTTTTTTGTTAATTTTTTTGTTAAGTAATATGAAAATGGTAATAAATTACCTTTCCAAAAAGCTTAAAGAAATTCAAATCGGATGAAAAATAAGCATTTTACGCATACATGCCCCAGACCATTGCATGGTTTTTAAAGCCAAAATTTGAAAATTTTCAAAATTTTTAGGCAAAAAAATAAAAAAAAATAAATTTTACTTTATAATTATATTAAATACATGTTATAGATAAAAACTAACAGATATGGTAGTCTAACTTTTTTTTCATTTGGCGTGGGTAGTGATATAATTTCCGCGGATTCCAAAGAAAATTAGTTTTTCTAAAATAATTTAGCAAATATGGAAAACAATTTTCTGTATTGTATTATACGAAGTGAAATACATAAATTCTGTAAATTTTTTGAGAATTCGGGCATCTTTAACCCCTTTTCGTCGAGGTGAAATGCCAAATTTGAGACGTTATACATTTCTATAATACAAAATATCTGCATATATCCGATTTCTCAAAAGTTACAGAATTTACGTTTTACACTTCGATCCGCACAATAGAGCACAAATTTTCAAAAATTTGCTTAATTATTGTAGAAAAACGCATTTTATTTGGAATCCGCGGAAATTTTATCACTACCCGCGCCAAATAAAAAAAAAGCTTGACTACCATATCTGCTATTTTTAATCTTAAACATGTTTTCAATTTGATCATAAAGTAAAATTAAATTTTTACTATTTTTTTGCCTAAAAATTTTGAAAATTTTGAAATTCTGGCTCTAAAAACCATACAATGGTCTGGGGCATGTATTCGTAAAATGCTTATTTTTTATCCGATTTTAATTTTATTAGTCGTTTTGAAAAGGTAATTTAGTACCATTTTCATATTATTTCACAAAAAATTTAACAAAAAATATCAAATACCAATGTTTTTCCAAAAACTAGAAAAACGAGTTTTTCGTTCTCATAAGAATGTCCCAAAACTTCAATCCATTTTCGGCACGAGTTATTTTTAGCCGATTGTCCCCAAATTTTGGCTCACTCATTTTTAAATACTAAAGAACAATATAGGACCCTACCAGGTATAAAAAGGTGATTTTCGTTTTTAAGGACACCTCTAATCCTTATACATATTTGTATTTGACTAAACGTCATTTAAAACAGTCTACAATTAGAATGATAAAAAAAACTAAAATTGGAAATTAAAAAAAAAAAAAAAGTTCCGCCAACTGGCGGCGAACCCGCAACCTTCATGATTCGAAGCTAGCACACTACCACCGTGCTATTCCTCATGTATAATTAAAGTTGACTAAATGCGTACATAAGGTGTCTGTGATTTCAATATGCACTTTTTGCGTTTTTAAAAATAAATAATAATCTCAAATAAAAAAAAAACAAAAATAAAAAACTGTTTCGCCAACTGGCAGCGAACCCGAAACCTTCATGATTCGAGTTTAGCACACTACCACCGTGCTATCGTCGCATATATTTGTGCTTGATTAAATGTGTTTATAAATTGTTTGTGTTAGTAATGTGAATTTTGTGGAATCTTTAACAATGATTTTAATTCATGCGTTTAATTGGAAATAAAGCCGGATTTTTGTCACATTAACAATACACATTGTTGATACAATTAAAAACGTTGTTGAACTAGTATTTCGTTGGTAACAATTTGTTTTGTTACTCTTGATTTTACGATATTTTTTTCTGTGTATTTTTGAGTTCTCTACAACATACGTAAATTTCAGGACAATATCTCAGTATCCATTAAAACCCCTCTTTTGTAAGGCGGTGTTAACCTTCCCCTCGTGAGAGGTGTTTTCAAATTCATATGTTACACCATCCAACAGCCAATATTAAATATGAGCCGGATGATATTCGTCTTAATGTAGGGATCAAATTGAGTAAAACTGCTTTTTCAGTTATTCACACAAAAAATTATTGGCTAAAAAATTTCAATTAAATCTATTGATCAACAAAATTCAAATGAGTCAATTAGTGTTTTGATCTACATTTTTGTTATTTTCTTTAACTCTCAAATTACAAATTTTCAACATACCAGATTTTTTTTCGCTTCAATTTATTTGAATACATTAATTCAAAAACATACTTTATACTCGGGTTTTACTTTTTTTACTGTCGGCAACATATTGGAAAGCAAAAAATATGAATTTCTTTATAATTTTTCCATAAGCTTAAAATTCATTTGTTAAATCAATCATTATTTTAATTGACTTTAAATAAAAAATTGATTAAATATTTGATCAAAATCAAAAAATGATTAATTGAAATAAAAATCAATTAATCACCTACAATTTGATGATTGATAATTTCAATTAAAACATTTATTGAATCCGCGTTTTTGTTGATTGACTTTCGTTTTCAATTCTTTCTGTTCATTTCGTAATTCTGTTTCCTTTAAAAAGGACTTAAAAATTTAGGAGTATTACATTTTGGTAAAATAGTTTGTAAATATTTTTACTTGTCTTATAATGTCACTTTTGATGGCAAATTAAAGAGGAGAATCTTTGCTAGTTCTTCCATTTTTTAAGTTTGCCATATCAGGAAATAGGATGTTTTTTCAAAACTTTATCAAAAAATATTGTTAAAAAAGTTTTAAATGATATTGAAGGATAAAGTTTTAAAGGACATTATTTGCCCCCTTTTTCATTTGACACTATTTGACAAGTAAAAATTAAAAAAAAAAAATGTAAAAACATTAATTCCTTTAAAACTTTAAAGGCCTTTTGAAGGGAAACAGGAAATGAAAAACTGTAAATGCAGTTTTTCATTTACAGTTTTATCCAGTCCGTTTATCCAGTTCGTGTTAAACGATTTTTTTCTTTTTATCGGATGGTGTTATGATTGTTACGCACAATTACTAAAATTTTATCATTATTTATATTATTTTTAAGAACCACGCCTACAACAAGGGGCGTTCCGAAAAATGGCATTTCGTTATCCCTTTTGTCCAAGTTTTGAACTATGAATTTTTTTGGGATGCAAATGTTTCATATGTTTTACAAACAAATTTGTAAGAATTTTTTGTTTTTCATTGTCTGGCTTAGCTTTTTTTTTTTTTGGGGGGGGGGGGGGGGGGGGTGTTACCACATATGATTGTATTTTTTTTAACAGTAAACCGTGCACTTTTGTTGTTTTTTATTAAAACTAAATTTTTAGTTGTTTCAACTGACATTTTCCTACACAATGTTTTAAGTGTCACTTCTTTATAACGTAAAGTTTGTTGATTTAAGTTCACTAATTTTTTGCAAAATTTTAGTAGAAAAAAACTTACTTGTTTGTTTTTGCTGTAATTTACGGAAATTTTAAATGTTTTAACTGCATTTTGTTTTTGTTTTATTTTTTTGTTAAAATATTTTATAAGTTTTTATTTTAAAAACTTTTCTAAAGTTATACTTTAGAAAAAATATGTAAATAAACAGTAAATTTCTGTTAAATTTTAGTAGTTTTTATTTTTCTTTACAGACTTTTTTGTATTTTGATTTTTATTAGTTTCTGTAACACACTATTTTGGAATTATTTTTTGAAATTTTATTTCAAAATTGTTTTTTTTAAGTTTCAAAAATTTTCAATATTTTTGAATTTGTTTTTTTTTTTGGAAATTTTTTTTTTCAAAAATTTGTTTTAAAAAAATTTTTTTTTTCAAATTTTTTTTTTTCTATTTTATTTTTTTAGAAAAAAATATCCATTAGATTCAGTTTTGAGGTAGTTTTCTGGTATTAATCCAATAAATTTGTATTGTAGTTGTTTTTTAATAGATGTATTTTGGTTGTTGTTGTTTGTTTTTTTGAACCTTTACTGATCGAATTAAAAAATTCAACTGAATTGAAAAATGTGCAGTATATGAATGTCCAATTGAATCAGAGAAAATACCCTGTGTGGTATTTTTGTGTGTTGTATTATTATATCTCTCTTTTTACGAGACTTTTGTGCTGTATATTATTTAGCTTTTTGGTTATTTTTTTTTTATATTTTTTTTTGCTGAAATATATTTTTTACTTAACATACATTTTTTATTTTTAAAGTCGTTGCAGCCGAAGCAGAAAGCGTCATTATTACTATCATACCGTAATAATATTGTAGTAGACCGTCAACGTTAACAGCGACAAATTTATACGATACATACGAACGAATGACTGACTGACTGGCTACGTAGAAACGTTAGCGGTAGCGCTTTAAAACTGCATGTTGTTGATATGGAGTCACCGACTTGAATTGCTTACACTTACAGTGAGTGTTAAAAGTATTTATACAGGGATTTAGGTAATGGAATTATTTAAAGAACATTAATATCAAGGAGAGGAATTTCCTGCAAATGCAGGTTTTTTCCTTTTAATCTTTGGCAGGCTCGGATCTAAATTTTGGATTCGAGGAAAATAACTTTTTTTATTAAAAAAATTTTTTACAGAGGAGCCCATTCCGGACGAATTTACATCATATCCATATCGACCAATTTTTGTTAATAGCCCAATTCTGAGACACTTTTCTGATAGAAATATATTGAAAATAGTTGAAGATTTAAAATTTATAATTTTCCGTTTCAAACAATCGGTTCCAGAACCCATTATATTGTCCTGCAATCGATTATTCTTAACATTCCAGAATTAATGATTTTTGTTTGAAATTGTCCCAAAAGCAATCGTTTTTTATAACAAGTACACAGAAAGAAATAAAAAAAAAATTTGAGTAAATTTTTAATACTATTGAGTAAAAAATTACTCAATTTTCCACCAGTAAACGATTTAATAGTATTGAGTAAATTTTTAATAAAAATTTATTAAATGTTTGCCAAAAAAATTTGAGTAAGTTTTTAATTGACACTATTAAGTGCAGGAACAGAACAAGAAGCACCACCTTTTAAAAACAGAACAAGTTTTATTTCACATCGGCGCCAACCACCGGTTTAATCTGCCAAACCGTATGGAAAAAGTCGTGCCGGGCTTATTCTGTTTCTACTCTAAAAAAAACAAAGTTTAAAAAAATTTCATATTTTTTTTCAAAGAAAAAAAACATGTTTTTTCAAACTTTACCAAATATATTTCTGTCTTAAAGACATAAAAAATTTTTATAAATATGATTACAAACTTTCATGTATATATACAAAAAACTATAAACTAAACGAGAATTAAAAAAACTAAGAAAATTCCAAAAAAAATTAAAAAAGCTATTAAATTCTTATTAAATTATTTACTCAATTTGTTTTTAAATTTTTGAGTAAATTTTTAATTGCGTCAATTAAAAAATTACTCAAAACTTTTTTTAAATTTAAACAAGTGATTACTCAAATTGTTTTTCCCCATATTTTTTTCTGTGTAGTTTGAAAAATTATTTTACATTGAAAATTTTGTTCTGATTACCGTAATAAATATATTCTCGAATTTATTGCAATAGGAAAATGTGTAAAAAGATTTTCTTGGGCTCTCCAATTTAGAGAACTTTTTCACAAACAAAACTCCTCAGATGCTGTGGATTTTCGTATTAAAAAATGATCAGAGTTTTAAAATGTTTTTCTTATAAAAAATTCTTATATGCTATTTACATATACCCCGAAATCCATATAAATTTGGATTTCAAATCCAATTAAAATCTATACCGTTTACATATGCTTTTTTGACATTTAGCGGGATTTTGTTTGTACTAACTCTGTATTTTCTTTTGATTTGTGTACAGGGTTGTTAGTGGGAAAATTATTAAATAAAATTAACAATGCTTTTTCTTTGCCGGAGCCAATATTTTCAATCCCACTAGTATATGTTGGGACCACAATATTAAAAAATGTGTTTTTATGTAGAGCTGCTTCTTTAAATGCAAGAAAATTAACATTTTTGCCAAGTTTGGGGCCGCCACCATCGAATGTTTTTCTTTGTTAGGAAGACCAAATTGGTCAACTAAATTGTGCGTTTACCATTTGCAATGGTAAATTTTAAATGAAACATTGTTAAACATTGTTTTTATTAATCTTTTAATAGTTTTAAAAAAATAAATTTTAATTGTATTTTTACTTTATAAAAAACAACAACAGCTGATAAAAAATCGTGTGCAGCGTTGTAAAAAAAGCATTAGGGATGATTATTTTGGGAAAACCCATAGTTGTACAATTAAGTAGTAGAAATTTTTTAGGATTTTAAATTGCGATTTTACGATTTTCCCAAAATCCAAGTTTTTTTTTGTATGGGATTTGACATTTGAAATCCAAAAAAGTAATTGGATTTACTTGGATTTTCATTGAAATCCCATTTTTTTTGGATTTCGAGGCATATGTAAATGGCCTATTATACACATTTCTTTATAAAATTTTAAACTTTAAAAGATTTTTCATTTAAAAAAATTCTCAGGTTTCTATACAATTTGATATGGAAAATTCTAAGACATAATTTTGCAAAAAATTTTACGGATTCTGAGAAGTCACATTTTCTATAAAACAATTCTCAGATTATAAAAAAGAATGTTTAACTGAAAAAAGATTCAGATTGTAAAATATATTCCATACAAAAAAATATTCTGATTATAATATGTTTTTCTCCACAAAAAAAAAAACCTTAAACAGCGTCCATGTAAAAAAATCTCATATTTAAAAAATGTTCCTACAGATATATTCTCATATTCTGAAAGATTTTTCGTAGAGCAAAATTTTCTAATTATGTTACATTTTTCTAAATAAAAATTCACAGATTCATAAACATTTTTCCAAAACCTAATTTCAAGATTCAAAGATATGTATATTTCCTATAGAAAAACTGTCAGATTCTGAGAAATTTTTTCTGTTGAAAAATTTTTAGAATTTGAGATTCGGAAAGAAATTGTCTACCTTTTTTATACCCTCCACTTAGTGATAGAGGGTATGGGGCATGTCACAGACTCAATTCCGTTCGGATTTGAAAAAAGTGGCTTACTCGTAAAACTCAAAACGAATATTATTTTTTCGGAATGAAATCACTTTCAAAAATCAAAGTGGAATTGAATTGCATAAAAGTGGTTTCATTCCGAAAAAAAGTATTCGCTTTGCGTTTTATGAGTAAACCACTTTTTTCAAATCCGAACGGAATTGAGTCTGTGACATGCCCCTATATATAAGTTTGTCATTCCGTTTGTAACTCATCGGTCTGGGACCCCATAAAGTATATATATTCATGATGCCCGATCGATTTTAAGATATTCTAGCGATGTCCGTCTGTCCGTCTGTCTGTGGAAAATGATATCACGGACAAAATATTGCACAGAGATGACTGAAACTTAACATATTTATTGGAAGTTCTACCGAAAAGTTTGGTATTTCATTTGAGCGATATCGGTTCAGTGGTTCAAAAGTTATGAACGAAAATGTAAGCACACCTCAAAAATTTCAGTGCATTCAACATAACCTAAAAATACAAAATGCTTTAATTCGGCTTCTGGTTGACATATGTAAACCTAATTGAACACAATTTTTTGACAAAAAAAGAAAAAAATCGCGTTTTTTTTTTTACCAAAATTTTTTTTCGCGGAAATTTTTTTTCAAATTTTTTTTTTTTCAAAAGTAATTTCCTTTTAAATAAAGTTTTTTGCAATAATCTTTTTGAAATTGTTGAGGGTATCACTACATTCGGCAAGGCCGAATTTAGCTTTTTTACTTGTTTTATCTAAAACATTTTCCATAATGAGTGTTTTTTTACATCTAATGGAGATTATGTCCGTTCCATGTGGTGACAACAACCGAAATTTTTCCCCCATTCATATTATGGGGCAAAGTTTAATGTATGGAGTTTAAAATCCATAAGTTCGGCCGAAGGCCGTTTACTTAGAAAAACTTTTAAAACAAAAAACAATATTCATATTAGAGATGGGCATATGAGCAGATTCGATCGTGATTCACGTGAATCACGCGTGACTGTGACTGAATTGAATTTTACTCAAGTGATTGTGAGTGAGTGTGAGTGGAGAAAAAAATTGCGTGAGTGAGTGTGCGTGAGTAAGATTTTTGCGTGAGTGAGTCGATGGTCCCCACCACCGTTAATAGGAATTATGACAGATTTTTTTGTGCTATAATTCCCTTAGCGGAAATGTCCGTGGGGATTATGTCTGGATCAACTCCTGGTCTTGGGAAGCCATAAAACAAATATCTTTGCAAATCAATGAATTGCTTGCATCCTTAGTATCCAGATTTTTTTTTACATTTACCTGAGCTATGTGAAGAAAACACAGTGCCAGAATGATCCAATTCCGGCCAAAAGTCTTTGCAGTGTTGGATCCGGCTAAAAATGTATTTCTAAAAAATTTCTGGGTCTGATTTAAAATTTAAATAAAAACAAAAAAAAAACAAGTGAGAGTGTTAAATTCGGATGTGTCGAATCTTGTATACCCTCCAACATGCAAAAAAAAAAAAAAAAAATGCAGGGGCGTTTTACTTTTTTCTGGGGGGGGGGGGGGTCGCTTGTAGTTATTGAGGGGGGGGGGCAAATTTTCCCTCGAATTTGTGTTTAAAAATTAATTCTTATGCTTTTTGCACTAAAGAAATACAAGATTATCATTATTTAAAAAAAAATGTTTTATTCCACGCCCATAAAAGGGGGGCGGACAGAAAAAACAAAATTTTCTAATTCTCAGGGTTCAAATTCAGGACTTTGAACTTCTTGTAGCATAAAAA
This sequence comes from Pegoplata infirma, assembly GCA_963921195.1. Taxonomy (NCBI): domain Eukaryota; kingdom Metazoa; phylum Arthropoda; class Insecta; order Diptera; family Anthomyiidae; genus Pegoplata; species Pegoplata infirma. The sequence continues at coordinate 46,249,164 of OY992540.1, read as the reverse complement.
TGTTGCATTTGTTAAACAAAAAGACAAAAAATCATGTAAAAAAATTATATTTTTCAGAGGTTGGTTTAGTTCCTCAAGGGGGAACTTTTTTCCCCCTGGTCCAATTTTGCCCATTTCCGAACTTAACCTGCCTAGGACCATAAGACATATTCGTGCCAAACTTGAGGAGTCTAGCTGTTTTATTTTGGACTGTATCGTGTTAACTACAGACGGATGTACAGACGGACAGACGGACGGACGACGGACGGACATCGCTAGAATGTCTTAGAATCGATCACTGATCAATAATATACATACTTTATGGGATCCCCGATCGATATTTCGATGCGTTACACACGGAATGACAAAGTGAGTATACCCCCATACTGTAGTTGGAGGGTATAAAAAAAAATTGTCAGGGCCGTTTCTTTTTTTTTGGGTGGGGTTGATGGGGTCAGTGGGGACGTTGAGAGCACCTTCCTATCACGATAAAAAATCTTACTGCCAAAGAAATTTTCCACAAATCTAAGAATCGTATCTTTATTTTAAAGACATATTTCTTAAAAAACAATTTAGTTCAAGTTTAGTTAAAATTTACTAAAAAAAACATCATCGTATTTCTCTTCTTTGAATTGAGGAAGTGTAATTCTTAGAATTTAGTTAATGACTTCTGAGAATTTAGTAAATAACTTCTTAGAATTTAGTTAAAAATTCAAAATGGCGATATCTCGAAAACTAAGCGAGATAGAGCGAAACGGATGAAATTTTCAAAAGAAAGACTACAAAGACAAAAAATATGGAATAGCCTAGTTCTGCATATCTGTCGGGGTCTCAAGACCCTAATTTTAGATCTAAAATTTGAAATTCCCGAGATTTTATATATACACATATCTCGGTAAATACTGCCAACACGAGAAAACGTCCAACGGCATTTTTGTAGCTCTTGACTCATAGAACACTTCCGCAAAATACCCAAAATCCCTCCGATTAATAGTTTTTGAGTTATCCGGTTTTTAAGATTCTCAAGACCCTATCAGGCCCCTTATTACCGTATCTCAAAAACTAAGCAAGTTAGAGCGAAACGGACACAAGTTTTGGTTCAAAATATATGGGGACCCTTAAAGGACACAACGGGGTCTCGAGTTAAATGGGGTCCGAACCCATGGGTCCAGGGTCAAGACCCAATCTATTTCTAAAATGTGAAGTATAATTTTTCCCATTTTCTAGTTAAAATTGGGTTAAAATTAAATAACTTTGTTTTCCTTATTTTTGGGAAAATTATGAACTAAAACCAAGAAAAAAAATCTTTGGAGCCAAATCAATTCCTCTTTTTCTCAAAATTGAGTTAATTTTCCCAGATTTTAGTTCACTTTTTTTTTGAGTATGAATTTTGAAATACGAAGTGGCGGACTAAATATGCTTCTTAAAGTCTAAAGAAAGGTCCATTTCAAGTCAAAAGTCAGAGGATTTCAGGGTCGCTGATTTCAAAATCTAACTAAAAACTAAAAAAATCAAAATGGCGGATCCAATGTGGCAAATAAATTTTTTAATGCCTTAACCCGACTTAACTTAAATTTTGTTTTTAGTTGTCTTGGAGTTTTTGTGTTAGAATTGTTACTCTAACCTCCCTATTCTAGAAAAAATGGTCATTATAACAGTTTTTTAAAGGACTGTGCAATGGTCCTGTGCAATGCATTGCAATGGTTGAGATTAAGTAAATAATAAATGTGCTAGGAGGGTCGAACTCGATAATGAAATTATTTATAAAAATTTTTTAAAAAATATTTTTCTTAGTTTTTGTTTTTTAAAATCATGTTCATATTCAGTTACCAAATAAATTTGATTGGAGTTCAAAAAATACGGAATTCTTTATGAGCATTTACAAAGGACTTTTGGCCGGAAATCGATCTGTCTGTGCAATGGTCCAGATTAAGTAAATAATAAATGTGCTAGGAGGATCGATCTCGATAATGAAATTATTTGTAGATTTTTTTTTTTAAATATTTCGAAGTTCATGTTTTTCAAAATCATGTTTATATTATGGATTTCTCCAAGTGTATTGGAATATGAAAGTGCCAAATATACAAAATTGTGATTTTGAAAAAAATTAGTTTCGATCCTCGTAGCACATTTATTATTAACTCAATCTGGATGTTATCAAGCTTAAATTCAAGCTAGGTAATTTACCTACACATCTCTTTAAAAAAATACTCGTTTTATATATACTAAAGTTTGATATTATAAATGTTGTCTGCAACGCATTGCATCTTCTATAGCCCTGTATTAGTTCTTTTGACACACACTGTACTTTAATATGTCCCGTAGTAAGAGTCTATTGTATTGCATGGCAGCGTGTATGCTTTTTGAATTTTTGGGATTTGTAACGTTAACGTATGTACTTACGTCTCTTGTTAAATGAGTAGCTACGCTGCCTGTTAGGTTTAGGTTGCTAGCTAACTGTCTGTCTGTCGGCTGCCTTGGTTTTTTTTAGCAGAGTTCCATAATTATTATATGGGCCTTATTGTCATTTTCATTTCGCATACATTGCCAAAAAAATAAAAATTGAAGTGTATAAAAAAATACTGAAATTTTTACTGAGTTTTTTTTTTGTATAAAAACACTCAATTTTTAGAAGTCTGTTGTTTTTTGTGAAATTTGTTGCATATTCTTACTCATTTTGATTATTATACTAAAAAACAGGGAAATGTTATAATTTTTTGCTGCTTTTGTTGTTGGTTTGCTTCTTTATTGTTTTAAATTTAAAAACAACTCAAGTTTTAGTTGTCGTTTATTATTATTAAAACTCTTTTCTGCTTTAAAAAAAACCCTACTAAAATAAACTCCATTCTCAAACCACGCACTACTAATCGGGGGAATAAGACTTTGACTCACTTTTTTATAAATTTTCTCCTCTACTTCTCCTTTCTTAAAATATCAGATGAGTTTTTATTTTTATTTTTGTAAGGTTGTTATATTTTTTTTTTGTTTTATAAATGTTAATGATCTTGTTTTATACAATTCTAAAGTTTTTACTAAAGCACGAGTAAAATTTTCTCCTTGTTTTTTTTCCTAAGCTTCAGAGAGAAAATTATATAATTTTAATAAGAAACTTTCTCTTTCTTTATAGTGGGGGAAACAAAGTGTTGTATGCAGTTTAGAAGAGTTTTTTTTTTAAATATGATCATTAAACTCGAGGCAAAAAAATTATTTGTGAAAAGAGGTCATTGTATGATCTGTATTTGTAAATATACACATTTAGTAATTAAAAAATGTATTATAAAAATAAACCTAAAAAATGGCGTTGAAAATTGATGAAACATTAATTTGCGGTTAATTTTTTTTTTGTTACAAAGAAAACTTGATATTTTTATAGATGATGTTAGAGTTTGGAATGTTGAGATAAATAGAAATTCGAATTTCTTTAATACTCTCAGAGGTCTGGGATTCCAGAACTACGATTACTTACATTGTTACTCACACAACAAATTATTGGCTAAATATATTTATATTTTGAGAAGTTTTTATCTAGCTCGAGGCTACTATTTCCTTTACTAATTAAAACTATGAATTTCACATAGAATAATTTTCAAGAAAAAAATTTTTCTGTTTTAAATTTACTTATGTTGGTCATTTTTGCAAGGACTTGCAAGGGAAGCTGCCCTAGTTTCACCCGCCGATCTTTATGGAATTGGTTTTATTTTGCAAAGCAGGAAAAATAAAAGGGCACTTATTGCTTTGAGCGGCCCAAATTTAAAATTAGTGGGTACAAATGACGGGGGAAGAAACGGCAATTTTACAGCTTTTTTCTGCTATCTTTCTGCTATCTACTAAAGAACATGTCCAAACATGCACAACTTTCGTCATATTGAGTAAAATACTAAAATTTTTGGAAATTTTTCTTAATAAGTCGAAAAATATTTTAAAAGGTCCAATAGTTTTTAGGCTAAAATTAAAGCTTTATAAATTACCAACATACCATTTTTTTTTAATAATACTCGTTAGATAATAATAACGTTTAGTATTATTAACTTTGTCTTTAACAAATTGTATCTACTATAAAAAAGGTTCCAATGTTTATTTTTACTCGGGATAGTATATTTAAGTTATATTAAAAATATATTACTTTCAAATAGAGATTTGTAATAAAGTGCGTTTCGTCCAGAGATGCCAACTATTTGAGAGCAAAACGCGCACAAAATTTTTATAAACGGGTAAAAAGCCACTAGACTATTTTTTTTTTAAATAAATAAAAAAAAATAATATTCTTATTTAAACAAAATTTTTGATAATTTTCTTGGGTTTTTTGAGCAACCGATATAAATCGTTGTACAATTTTACATGGTCTGCATTTTCAGCTTCAAAAGCCAAATTTGGTCTTTGAACGTCACCCAGAACAGAATTCAAATATTAAACCAAAATACAAAAAAAAAAAAACAAGTGAGACTGTTAAATTCGGCCGTGCCGAATCTTTTATATTATGGTGGGAGACAAACTTTCTGAATCCAACTATAGGACTTTGAACTTCTTCTGACATAAAAATGTTTCGTTTGCTAAGCAAAAGTACAAAAAATCTATAAAAAAATGGTGTTTTTTCAGAGGTTGGTTTAGTTCTTAAAGGGGGGACTTTTTCCCCCGCAGTACGATTTTGCCTATCTTCGAACTTAACCAGCCTATGACCATAAGACATATTCGTGCCAAACTTAAGGAGACTAGCTCTTTTATGTTGGACTGTATCGTGTCCTCCACAGACGGACGGACAGACGGACGGACAGACGGACGGACGGACGGACAGACGGACATCGCTAGAATGTCTTAGAATCGATCACTGATCAATAATATATATACATTATTGGGTCCCCGACCGATATTTCGATGCGTTACACACGGAATGACAAAGTGAGTATACCCCCATACTGTGGTTGGAGGGTATAAAAACCTACAAAGAATGGCGTTTATTTAGAGGTTGGTTTTGTTCTTCAAGGGAAAACATTTTTCCCTTTGTCCGATTTTACCCTTTTTTCCGAACTTAATACGACCAATAATATATTCGTTCAATATTTCAGGCGTCTAGCACTAATATTGCTTTCCACAGCCAGACAGACGGACTTTAAAAAAATGTCTTTGAATCGATCATAAATCAATAAAATATATACTTTGTTGGGTCGCCGACTAATATTTCGATGCGTTACACTCGAAATAACAAACTAACAAGGGAAGTCTCCCTGGTGTCACCCTCCGATCTTCATGAAATTTGGATATGTTGTTAAGAACGAAAATTAATTCGACATGCATTTTTTTTTTAGCGGCCCAAACTCATTTTTAGGGGGGTTGATTTGTATGGGGGGAAATTGACCTTTTTCAGTTTTTTAAGAATTACGCCTATTTAAACAAAATTAATATAAGCATGTATGGTATCAGATTAAAGGTATTAGAAATACCTATCTCGTGGTGCTATTAACGGGCCAAAGAAGTTAATATTTTTCGACTTATTACTAAAAAGGTCCTAAAATTTTGGTATTTTTCTCAATATGACGAAAAGTTGTGCATGTTTGGACACATTCTTAGCACACGTAGATAGGTTTTCCAAAGACCTTTCATTTGGTATGTAACATGACTAGGTTTTTTTGCATAATATAGGAGATTAACGAAAAAAACTGAAAAATGGCCTTGTCTTCCCCCCTCCTTTCTAACCCCTATATGAATTTGGGCCGCTAAAAAAATGCCATGTTCCTTTATTTTTTCTGCTCTACAAAATAAAACCAATTCCATAAAGATCCGCGGGTGACACTAGGGAGACTTCCCTTGTAAGTATTCCGCCATACTTTGTTTGGAGGCTGTACTAATTAATTTTAAAAAGCACTAAAAGCACCAACTGAAAATTTCAAAAGCACCAAGTTAGTGGGTTTTTTTTTAATTTGGCACTAGGTCAAAAATTTTCGCGTTTTGACACATCAAAAAGCACTAGATCTAGCGCGAAAAGCACTAAGTTGGCATCCCTGGTTTCGTCAATTAAAAAAAATAAAAAAATGGTAAATTTTTTGTTACTACTTTTGGGAGAATGTTCCATTCTTAATACTTCACTTTATATCAGGGATGATAAAAGCCATTTTCGAGATTGTGCTGACTTGTCTTAAAAATTGTACTTTTTCGACCCTCATTGTACTAAAAAATCGAAATCGAAAAAAAAAACGAAAATCACCCCTTTCTAATAAACCAGCTGTGTTTTCTTCAGACAGACGGACGGACGGACGGACATTAATAGATTGACTTACAATCGATCGATTTATGGAGTTCTATGCCTATGTTCTGTCTTTCACAGCTTTTCATCTCACATGAAAATTTCCGAATCACATGAAATCAAGTTAAGTGTTTTGTTGATCACGTGTTCATTCGAAGTTGAAATCGAATAACTAAAATTTAAAAAATTATAAGGAAAAAAGTGCACTCGTTTTACTTTCACCAAATTTTATTTATGTTAAACAAAACGAAAAAAAAAAAAAACAAGTAAGAGTGTTAAATTCGAATGTTTTATAGCCTCCAACATGCAAAAAAATTAAAAAAAAATTTCAGGGGCGTTTTATATTTTTTTGGGGGGGAGGGGTCGGTAGTGGTAATGGAGAAGGGGCAAATTTCCTCTCGAATATGTGTTTTAAAATTCATTCTTATGCTTTTTGTACTAAAGAAATAAAAGTTTATCATAATTAAAAAGATTTTTTTTATTCCTAGCCCATAAAAAACGACATTTTCTAATTCTCAGGGTCTAAATGCAGGACTGTGAACTTCTTGTAGCCTGAAAATGTTGCATTTGTTAAACGAAAACACAAAAAATCATGTAAAAAATTATATTTTTCAGAGGTTGGTTTAGTTCTACAAGGGGGAACTTTTTTTCCCCTTGCCCGATTTTGCTCATTTACGAACTTAACCTGCCTAGGAAAATAAGACATATTCGTGCTAAGTCTTGGGAATGACAAAGTGAGTATACCCCCATACTGTAGTTGGAGGGTATAAAAATCGGATGTGAAATCTAGAACACCAAAAAAATTCGAAAATTTTCATTTTCACATTTTTTATATGAATTACTTTTTTTGGAACAGCGGCCCTAGATCTATATTTCGAGGTATTACAAACGGAATGACAAACTTTTATGTCTAAGTGGAGAGTATAAAAAGCTACTGTGTTTTTTAAGCTGATCCAAATATCATAATATTTGGAGAAAAAATGTGCAAAAGTCGGCAAAACGACTATAAATCGACAAATATGTCAGCCCTGCCGGGAATTCCCGTACACAAGTAAGGTGTCATACAATTACGTTTCCTTAGTTTCTAGTTTCACACATGAGAGCATTTTTTTTAAAATATTAAATAATCCCGGCATTCCCCGGAAAAGAGTTTTTTTAATTTCCGTTTCCCGGGAAATAAAAAACTACGGGAATTCCCAAACACTACCCTATACATAACAAATTAAGGTCGAAATAAAAATTGCGATTGCAAATAAAAATTTGTAATATGTTAAACAAACACGAAGGGAATCAAGAAAATGTTTAAAATGTACTAAATCAGTCATTGGAGTACTGGCGTACTAAAAAAAGTACAATTGTACTGAATTTATCATCCCTGCTTTATATAAGGGCCTTAGTAAGTCATAATTGAAAGTTATAAGCTTGCAAAAAGACCACTTTTTCGTATATTTAAGAGCGATTGTCACAAAATCGTGACGTGATGAAAAAAATTTGGAGACCAAATTTGGATTTAGAGGATCAGAATTTTAAGATCAGTGGTCAGATTTCAAACCGGAAAAAGCTTGTTGAGTGGTGTAGTTCACTTGCTGGCGAATGAAAAAAAAAAATTCAGTTCATAAAAATTAATTTTTTCATATTTTTTTTGTTTTTCATATTGATCAAATTTTTTTTTAAATTTTTTTTAAAATTTAGTTTTTTTTATCAAAGAAATTTTTTTCATTCAATTTTTTTCATTAAATTTTTTTTTTTAATTTTTTTGATTAAATTCTTTTTTCAATAATATTTTTTAGCAAAAGTACGTTTAATAAGAATCTATGGGCAAACACCAAAGTTATAAAGAATTTTATGAAACTACGCATAAAATTTTCCGTCTATTAATTTTTCTTTCTTAGGAAGGTTTTCTTTGGGATCTACACTGATTTTCTTAAAATGTGCCCACTAAATTTAAGAATAAGTAAATATTATGATTAAAATCTTGTTTTAACTAAATTTAAGCTGAATATGACGTTGTCCATTTATCTATATGATGATATTTTCATCAGAATTAAATCTGTAATACCTTACATATAAATAAACCAGTTTTAAATGATGTCCTCCCTAGTAAAAAAAGAAAAAAAGTTCATGACTAATTATATCCCAAATATGGCGGACACAATCACTTTAATAATTATCTACGGGTATATTTTATGATCTAGCGGGATAACCCTATATATAATGAGATACGTGAATTGGGTCTATATAATTATATCAGTTGTAGAAAACTGATACGATTAAATATAATTTAAAACCATTATAACTGATCACATATTGCTCCTTATAACGTCATATAAGTTGGATAACATTATATATAATCATATGCACTTTATATAATGTTATATAAAATAATATGTTCTTTATGTAGAGCAATATCTAACCATATATATTTATGTCTTATAGTCTCAATTTATTTTATATTGTATCAGTCGGGATCAAACTGATAAAACCAGATAGACCCATTTTACGTATCATATTATAAATAAGACTATCTGTTCAGATCTTGTAGGATAACCGAAGATAATATTTGAAACAATTGTGTCCACCATATTTGGGATCTAATTTGTCACGGCTATATATAACTCTTTTTTACTCGGGCTTGTATAAAAATATTACACAAAACAATGAAATATTCAATATCATTACTACACAAAGAAAAGTTTTACAGTAACTTTTTTACGGTTATTCAAACAGTTTTTAGTTAAAGTTGTTTTAAACGTTTTATCGTTTGTTTTTCAAAGAAAAAAAAATATTGAATGATTTATACAGTTGTTAAAACAATAAACTACAAAAGTTACGGAAAAATATTTTTATCAGTTAAATTATTTGTGACTGATTATACCGTATAATTTTACAGAATAACGGTTTTGTTAGTTTGTTATTCAAAAAATTGAATTTTTACTTCACAAAATGAAAAATTGTAAACAGTTAAAATAACTGAAATATCGTTTGTTTTTACGGAATGTCAAGTCATTTATTAACGTTTAAAAATAACTGAAAAAGTCTGTTGTTTCAAATGAAATATAAGTAGTCCGTTTTTTAAATGGAAAACGATTGTTTTAAACGTTTTTTCAGTTGAATTTACTTACAAAATATTTTTAGTGTAATACCAATAGTAAGACATCATTTTTTGTATATACAAAAATTTGAAATAAGAAAGAAATAAAACATTTATATTTTTGGCAGCGATCATTGACTTCTAGTGGATTCACCCGCTCTTAATTTTTTTTAGACAAAATTACTCAATCAACAATTAATTGTTAGTAGTATTTAAAATGTTTTTCCATGCAATTTTTTGAACTCGTACCAATTTGGTGTATTTTTTTAAAAGTTTATTTGTTTATTAAAACAGCTAAATTTATTGTTGCTGATTTTTTTTTGATAAATTTTAAAGTAAATATGTAAAAAAGGCACTAGGCTCTTTTTATTTATCGTTGCTCCCCGTCTGCCATACTTTATGACTACTGTTGCTACCTAGCACCTACGCCCAAAAAAACAGGTGTAATTATGAAATTATCATTAATGCAATGAACATTTTCATGATTGGTAGAAAATGATTCATTATTCTATGAAACAAAAAATATTGAAATCAATTCGAACGAATAGTGCATTGATTATAATAAATAATTCTTTCAGTCTAAAATTTGCAAAAAAAAAATTGGAACACAGGTTTTTTTAATCTTAATAAATCTTAATGCTAAAGTTAGCAAAATTAATAACCATAATTTTTTTTAGCAGAAAAATCTGTTATTGCAACAAAATATTATATAAAAATATAACACAATTTTAGTAATAAATGGTTAAAATCAGAAAATTGATTTTCAAATATAGTAAATTCCAGTTCAAAATCGTCATTTTTTTATTTCAGTACTTTTGTAAATGACTTATATAATTTTGTTTTGAAAACTCCACATTCAAAAATTAAAATTTTGTTGAAGTTAGCAAAAATAGTTATAATGAAATTAAATTATTTTTTTCGAGTGTATGCCACTGCCCGCCTTTGTATTTTACAAATGTATTGTATATTTCAGTTTTACACCCAAGGTTTTCTAGTATGCGTTGTTTTTTATTTTGTTTATTGAAAATATTAAGATTTTTTTTAATACAGTTTTATTTACACAAATGCATTTTTTTTGTTAATTTTTTTTATTATTCTTTTTACATTCAAATATATTGAAGATGTCAAAAAAAAAATTTCACATCTTGTTTTTTTTTATTATTTTTTTAATTTTGTTTTATACGTCTGTTGATTAAGAAATAGGAAGAGAATGTTAATTTACAAAGTACTTACACGTATACGAAAAATAAATATTTTTAATTCATTTTTTACTTATGTATTAATTTTATGGGAATTTACATACGCTTTAAAATTGTGTTGATTAAAAATGTTTAAAGAAAAATTATTTTTGTTAATATTTTTTTAGGTTAATATTCAAGATAAATTTTCTTAGAAATAAGAATTGTTTACCTGAAATTAAACTTGATTTTAAGATGCAACACAAATTATATCAAATCACCCCAAAAATGTGTAATGAAAATGTTAACATTTTTCGTAATACTTTTGAAATATGCATAACCAAAATTTTTGAATCTTTTTTTTTTACCATTTATCTAGCAAATTTTATCTTAACGAAATTTTGTACGAAAATATATTTTTTAAAAGCATTTTAGAAACGATCCAGTTCACTGATGCCTTAATGCACTAATCAGCGGTTGCAAAATTACATTACCAGTATGTACTTGGTCTTTGGTAAGTTAAAACTGAATGTAATCAAACCATTTTTGGACTTATTGTTAGTCCTCTCTTCATATAAAAATTCCGACTGGTATTCACTTAAATTGGACTTTTAGCACGTAAATTTGGTTTAAAAAACAGACAATTTTTAATCGAATTTATCAGCAAAATCTTGATATATTACTTTTTTATAAAAACAACATTTGTTTAATGAACAAATTTTATAATTGACCACTTTTGTGGGTTATTTCAGAAATAATATCATAAAATGAAAGACGTTCATTAACACTTAATTTTAAAAGTTATATATTATTGTTATATAAATAAGTCGTAACTTAATTTTGGGATACAATTTCCTGCTCATAGTTTTAGAAAATTCCGTAATACATAAAAGAAATTCCTATCGCCATAGAAATTTTCCTTTAATATATGAAAAAAATCTTTATTTTAAAGAAATATTTCTTAAAACTACTTTAAAAAGGTAATTTTTGCTACAAATTAGTCATATTTTTCTTCTTAGAACTAATGAGTTTTTTCCCTCAGTTTTAGTATTTTTTTTAACTTAAGGAAAAATGTTTTTTAAAAAAACTTTAAAAGCCAATATCTCGACAACTTTCCCGAAGATTTACAAATATTCATATCTCAGTAAATATTAGCGACACAGCAAAAAGTAGTCTTAGAATTAAGAAAGTTTTTCCACAGTTTTAGTAATCTTGATATAATTTGAAATATTTTTTCAAAAAAACTTAAAATGGCGATATCTTGAAAACTAATTCAGATAGAGCAGAATGAAGGAATTTTTTGTTTAATGTCCAACCCGTGGCACTCCGGTCCTCTTCACATCTGTGGACCCCAATGGTTACTAATTTTGAATGTGGCATTCCCAAAAATTTTAAAATGCTCAAATCTTGGTCAAATTTACAGACACAGCAAAAATTCTTCTTAGAATTAAGGAAGTTTTCCGAAGTTTTAGTAAATTTTTCATAACTTGTGGAAAAATGTTTTTTTTAAAAAATTTCAAATGGCATTATCTCGAAAAAATAGAGGACATTTTTTGTTTTTTAAATAACCATGCTGGCTATCTTCTTATTATGGGATCCTCGTTGGAGGATAAAAAATCTCATATCGTTTAAAAAAAATCTGTCAAAAAAGCCTTTGTGCAAAGTTTTGCTTGCGAATACAGTGCGAAAAAATGGCCCAATTTTTTTCAGGTTTCCCTAAATTCTTATAAATTTTGTTTAAGAATATACTGCGAGAAAAGATTGCTTCATTTTACTTAGTACCATTGTAATTTTTTTTATTCATTTCGATGGTAGAGAGTTAAATTGAAAATCACAATTTTTGTGAGAAATTTCTTCACTTTATTAAGCACCATATAAAAAATTTCGATGGTAGGAAGTTAAATTGAAAACCTTTTTGAGACTTTAAGCATTTTTGTAAAGTTTTTTTTTGAAAATACACTGCGACAAAAAATAACTTAACTTTAGTTAAGGTTTCCCACAATTCAAGAAAATAATGTTTAAGAACACACTGTGAAAAAAATGCTTCACTTCACTTACAATTAGTACCATATTATAAAAAATTTGAAAAAAAAATTTTGAAACTTTAAGCATTTTTGCAAAGTTTTGGTTCGAATACACTGCAACAAAATGGGTATAAGTTTTTTTAGTTTTCCAAAATTCTTTAAAATTTTGTTTTTAAATACACTTCGAAACAAAATTTATTCACTTCATTGATTAACATATTGAAAAATTCGAATAATTTCGAAGGTAGGGAGTTAAATTAAAAATCTTCATTGAGACTTAAAGCATTTTCGCACAGTTTTGTTTAAAAATACACTGCATTAAAAAATGGCACAAAGTTTTTGAATTTTTCAAAATTAACGAAAATTTCGTGAAAAAATTTCTTCACTTCATTAAGTACCATATTAAAAAATTATGGTTATTTTGATTGTTGGGAATTAAATTAAATTTCTTTTTTTAAAACTATAATCATTTTTGTGTAAGAATACACTGCGAAAAAAAATTGCTCAACTTTTTTTGGGCGGTACTTATATTCATCAAAATTTTGTTTTAGAATGCACTGCAAGAAAAATATAGCTCAACTTTTTTTCCTTACATTTAACTAAATTTTGTTTTATGAATACACTGAGAGAAAAAATAAATTTTATTCATTAGTACCATATAAAAAAATTCGAATAATTTTGACGGTAACTCTTTACATGGGAAAATCTTCAATAAGACTAAAAGCATTTTTCTATAATACTTTTTTTTAAAGGATACAATTAGAGAAAAAAAACTTAACTTTTTTAAGGGTTTTCCAAAGTTTTGTTTCAGAATACACTGCGCGAAAAAAGTGCTTTGCCAAAACTTTGTTTAAGAGAAAAAATGTCTTCACTTCATTTAAAAATTGCTTCACTTCATTTAATATCATATTAAACAAATCTGAAACTTTTGACGGCAGAGAGTTAAATGGAAAAGCTTCATTGAGATTAAAAACATTTTTGAAGTTTTTTTTTGAATGCCAAAAAAATTTTTTTTTTGTGGTTTTCCAAATTATTAATTTACTATTACTTTAGAAAAAATTTTGTTAAAGAATACACTGCGAGAAAAAAATTATTTACTTCATTTATCATATTAAGCAAATCTGAAAAGTTTGACGGTAGGGAGTTAAAAAGCTTCTTTGAGATTATAAACATTTTTGCAAAGTTTTATTAAGAAATACACTGCGCGGAAAAGTGGGTTTACTTTTTTAATTTTCAAAAGTTTGGTTTAAAAATACACTGGGAGAAAAACTTTCTTTACTTTATTTAGCATATTAAAAATTCGAATAATTTTGACAATAGGGAGGGAGTTTAATTAAAAACTTTATAAACATTTTTAAACAAATTTAAAAAAAAAAATTTTTTAGAACTCAACAAAATTTTGTTTTTTTAGGAATACACAGCGAGAAAAATTATCTTAGCTTTTGTGGGGTTTTCTAAAGTTTTGTTTCAGAATACACAGTAAAAAATAATAGCTTTACTATTGATTCATCAAAATTTTTTTTAAAAATACACTGGAGAGAAAATTGATTCACTTCATTTAATATCATATTAAACAAAGCTAAAATTTTTGACGGTAGGGAGTTAAATGAAAAAACTTCAAAGGACTATAAGAATTTTTGAAGTTATTTTTGAATGCGAGAAAAAAACCTTCGTTTTGGTGGTTTTTCAAAATTTTGTTTCTGAATACACTGCGAGAAAAAATTTATTTACATCATTTATTAAGGAAAACACTGCGCGGAAAAGTGGGTTTACTTTTTTAAAGTTTGGGTTAAGAATATACTTCGAGAAAAACTTGCTGCACTTTGTTTTGTATTACATTAAAAAATTCGAATAATTTTGATAATAAGGAGGGAGTGTAATTGAAAACCTTATAACACTGCAAGAAACATTTTACAAAATTTTTTTTTGTGTTTCTCAAAATTCAACCAAATTGTGTTTTTTAGGGATACACAGCGAGAAAAGTATTTTAGCTTTTTGGGGGTTTCTAAAGTTTTGTTTCAGAATACACAGCGAGAAAAAATTGCTTTACTATTGATTCACTAAAATTTTATTTAACAATACACTGCGAGAAAAAGTTTCTATACTTTATTTAGTATCATATTACACATAAACAAATTTTTGACGGTAGGGTGTTACATGAAAAAGCTTCAAAAGGACTATAAGAATTTTTGAAGTTTTTTTTTTTGAATGCGAGAAAAGTACTTTGTTTTTGTGGTTTTTCAAAGTTATTTCAGAATACACTGCGAGAAAAAGTCCATCAAAGGACTATAAGAATTTTTTAAGTTTTTTTTTGAATGCAAGAAAAAAAATTGTTTTGGTTGTTTTTCAAAATTTTGTTTCTGAATACACTGCGAGAATTTATTTACATCATTTAGTATTATATTAAACAAATCTGACAATTTTGATGGTAGCGAGTTAAGTGGTAAAGCTTTATTGAGATTATAAGCATATTGGAAAAGTTTTAGTAAAGAATACACTGCGCGGAAAAGTGGGTTTACGTTTTTAATTTTTTAAAGTTTGGTTTAAGAATACGCTTCGAGAAAAACTTGCTGCACTTTGTTTAGTATCAATTAAAAAATTCGAATAATTTTGACAATAGGAAGGGAGTTTAATTGAAAATCTTATAAAAACTAAAAATTTAAAAAAAAATTTCTGCTTCTTAAAATTTAACAAAATTTCGATTTTAAAGGGATACACAGCGAAAAAAATTAACATAACTTTTTTGGGGGTTTCTTAAGTTTTTTTTTCAAAATACACAGCGAGAAAAAATTGCTTCACTATTGATTCATCAAAATGTTGTTTAAAAATACACTGCGAGAAAAAATGTATTTACTTTATCTAGTATCATATTACACATATAAAAAATTTTTGATGGTAGGGAGTTAAATGAAAAAGCTTTAAAAGGACTGTAAGAATTTTTGAAGGTTTTTTTTATGAATGCGAGAAAAATACCATGTTTTGTGGTTTTTCAAAGTTATTTCCGAATACACTGCGAGAAAAAATTGCTTTACTACAGCTTCACCAAAAATTTTGTTTAAGAATACACTGCGAGAAAAAATTGCTGCACTTCATTTAATATCATATTAAACAAATCTGAAAATTTTGACGGTAGGGAGTTAATAAAAAAGTTTCAATAAGTGAAGTAATTTAGGAAAGGACTGCGCGGAAAAGTGGGTTTACATTTTTAAAGTTTTGTTTAAGAATACACTGCTAGAAAAACTTGCTAATAATGAATAATAAAACCTTATAAAAAATACACTGCCAAAAAAAACTTTCAAATATTTATTTGTGTTTCTCAAAACTCTACAAAATTTTATTTTTTTTACTTTTTGGGGGGTTTTCCAAAATTTTGTTTAAGAATACACTGCGAGAAAAAAATTGCTTTACTATTGCTTCACCAAAATTTTGTTTAAAAATGCACTGTGAGAAAAAATTTCTTTATACTATTTAGTATCATATTACACATATTTAACATTTTTACGGTAGGGAGTTAAATGAAATATCTTCAAAGGACTATAAGAATTTTTTAAGTTTTTTTAGAATGAGAGAAAAAAATAACTTTTTTTGGTGGTTTTTCAAAGTTGGTTCAGAATACACTGCGAGAAAAAATTGCTTTGCTATTACTTCACCAAAAATTTTGTTTAAGAATACACTGCGAAAAAAAATTATTTACTTTTTTTAGTATCATATTACACAAATTAAACAATTTTAACGGCAGGGAGTTTAATGAAAAAGCTTCAAAAGGACTATACGAATTTTTGAAGTTGTTTTATGAATGCGAGAAAAAATTGCTTTTTTTTGGAAACCAAAATTTGGTTTTTGAATATACTGCGAGAAAAAATTTCTTTACTATTGTTTCACCACAATTTTGTTTAAGAATACACTGCGAGAAAAAATTGCATCACTTCATTTAGTATCAAATTAAAAAAATCTGAAAAAATTTAATGGTAGGAAGTTAAATGGAAAATCTTCATTAAGATTATCAGCATTTTGGCAAAGTTTTATTTAGGAATACACTGCGCGGAAAATTGGGTTTACATTTTTAATTTCCCAAAGTTTGGTTAAAAAAACACTGCGAGAAAAAATTGCTGCACTTTATTAAGTATCATATTTAAAACTTAGAACATTTTTGACAGTAGGTAGAGAAAGTTTATAGGGACTACACAGCGAGTAAAATTTTCGTATTTCTCAAAATTCAACAAAATTTTGTTTAAAACTACACTGCGAGAAAAACTTCATTTAGTAACTTACCTCAAAATAAACATACATATGTTTCAAATTTAAAACGAATGTCCTTTTTTTGAAGAAATGATGAATGAATACTGAGGGATTTGAAGTATTTTTTCGATTTTATGACAAGTTTTCTGTTTGTTATGAATTAAAGAATTTTTTAAAAATTTTCGTTCGTTTGTTATTTTTGCTTTCAGATCAAATTAATAATTTTAACTTAGAATAAAAAATAAAACAAAATATTGCACTTTTGTTAAAATTTGGTTTTTGTTTTAATTTGTATAATTTTTCATAATATTTTTTTTTTTTTTAATTATTAATTTTTAAAATTTTTTTAATTTGTTACAATTTTCTAAGTTTTAAAATTTTTTGTTTTGTTTGATTTGTAAATTTATTTAAACTTTTTTTTTTTTTGTTTTGTCCGTGAGACACGCGCGCAATTAACCAGCAACAAACAGCAACTAATGTTGTCTAGATAGCAAAAAAACCATATAGAATTTTTGTTTGTGTTTATAAAAACAGCAGCAGGACACGGTTGTAAGGACTAAACTAAACTTGTGACTTGTGAGTGACTAAACAACATTTAACAACACAACTACACATAACACACAAAAAATATCATCATGTTGTAATCATGAGAAAAAGTTATCACACACAGAAAAAATAGAAAAAAACGAAACGGTAGCTTAAGTTATAATTTTTTGGTAGCAGAGTGTCTTTTTTCTGTATTATTGCTATTACAACAGGATAGGAGAATAAACTAAAATCATGTTTTTCTTTTGAGGAAAAAGGACTCTCTTTTAACTAGGTGGATTTTCTTGTTGTTTTTTTTTTTTCTAAGTTCTTAAAGCTTTGAATACTAAACACGAAAAATGATCATAACATCTTTAGAATTTTGTGGGGTTTTTTGTTAGGTAGTTAAGAGAGAGAGGAGTTAGAATTTTGTTAAATAATTTTAGTTTTAACTTTGGTTAATAGTTGAGTTAACACTTTTCTTTCTTTTTTAAGTTTTTACTAGGGTTTATGTTCACTCTTTCACACTTTTTCCACTTTTTTTTAGTTCCTCTTAGTTTTTTTTTTTTTTTTTTTTTTTAGAATCAAATTTTAAATTGTTAGTTTTCAGGATTTATCGTTAAGTTTAACCGTTAATATCTCTATTTATAGTTTTGTATGTTTTAGTTTTTGTTTAGATTTTAGACGCGTTTTTTTGTTTGTTTATTTCGTTACAACTTTCTACGGCGGCAACTGAAAGTGTTTTGCGCTAATCATGATTGTTGTACATTGTTTTTGCTGTTAATTTTTAAAAAAAATCCTCATTTTTTTCTATTACACGCTGCCGTCGTTTCGCAGCTTCAAAATCGCTGTCGCGAAATTTTCAACAAACCATTAAAAAAAAGTAATGCTTCACCAAAACTACCAACTAACCAAACAATTTCAAACAACCCAACCAACCCATCCACCCACTCACCCATTTAACTATCCAACCAGCCTCCCTTAAACTCTCTTTTTTTATGTGTAATTCCCAACTTAAATAAAACAAAAATACTCTCCTCTTGTTGTTGTAGCCCATCAACAACAAAAAAAATTTTAAAAAAATTCATAAAAAAAGGGAAAAAGAGGATGCGAGTTTGAAATAAAAAAAAGCTGCGATAAAATAAAAAAATCCTTCTGTCTATTTTAAAAAAGCAGAAAAATATTACAACAACTATAAGGATAAAATCATACAACAGTCCCATAGCAACCCCCAAAATATTTGCTAGAAAACAACATCCCCTTCGTGTGAGGATTTTTTTATTATTTTTATTTCCCAACAAGGCGAAAAAAAAGCTCGCTCTCCTCATTCCTTGTAATCAGAAACACACACACACATAGAAATTATAAATAAAAAGGGGAAATTCTCTTTTTTTTAAAAAAAAGGACGATGTTGTTGTTAAGGACGATGATGATGATTTTGCCTTATTTTTAATGTAAAGGTATGAGTTTTATAGAGAGTGTAAGGTGGTAAATTGGGTAATTGTTGTTAGTGTATGGTGCGGCGAAAAAGACAAGTATAAAATAAAAATAACCAACCGAAAAAAGGATAATAATTCTCCCTAGATTTTTTTTTGTTGTTAATATTTTATATCTGTTGTTTTTTTTTTTTTTAAAATAAAGCGCTTTTTTAATTTTAATTTTATTTTTATGTTTTGTTGTTATTACTGTTTTTTTTTTAAATAGATTGTTGTGAAAGAGAGTGATATGATGATAATTTTTTTTCTACTCTCTTGCTGTTGCTCTTCTTTTTCTATATCCTTACACATTTGTGTGTGTAGCACTAAATGTTATAAACTGTAATTGTGTGTGTGTGTTAAATAGTAAATGTTCGCACATATGCAAATATAATAACAATAACAACAACAAAAAATTAATTTACAAAAAAAAAAAATATTACACAAAAATTTTTAAACAGGATATTAAAAAAATTACGAAAGAGACATTACACACACATACATAACAGCTAGAAAACAAATTTCTTTAAACACACTCACCCATACCTACGTGCCTACGTATACACATACACTAACAACATTTTAAAAATTTTCAAATCCCGTTAAAATATTACTAGAACTGACTGTCAGTTTGGTTTTATGACAAAATTTTGTTAATTTTTTTTTAGAATTTTCCAAAATTTGCTAATTTTGAAGCAACTCCTAGAAAAAAAACTAAAAAACCAAGATGGCCAAATTGTCGTTTGCTTTGCTCACATAATAAATGCAGTTGCCACAAATTATTCCAACCTCATTTTGAAGTTGTAGTAAATTAAATGGTCATGTGGTCATAACAGTCTTATTGTCATTATTGTCTGAAACCTGAAATCCATTGTGACAATTGCAATGTGT
Source organism: Pegoplata infirma (assembly GCA_963921195.1). NCBI lineage: Eukaryota > Metazoa > Arthropoda > Insecta > Diptera > Anthomyiidae > Pegoplata > Pegoplata infirma. The sequence continues at coordinate 46,229,524 of OY992540.1, read as the reverse complement.
TTGTGACAGCCAAACAACCTATTGTGATTACTTTAAAAATTAGATAGTATTATTACGTCAACAAAGTTTAAAAATAATCTCCACAAAAAATTGTTGGTTAAAAAATTTCAATTAAATCTATTAATCAACTAAATTTAAATGAGTCAATTATTGTTTTGATCAACATTTTTGTTATTTTCTTTAAATATCAAATTACAAACTTACTTTCAACGGCTGTAGGCAAAATCGCCCAAAAAAGAAAATGAAATTTCGCCTAAAAAATTTTTCATACAAATTTGGGCCAAATTTCATATGAAAAGTTTCCCAACATTTTTGGGCACATTTTCATAGTTTTTGTGCAAAATTTCAAAATAAAAAATTGGGTAATTTTTCATTACTTAAAATTGTCCAAAAATAAAATATGAAAAATTGCCCACTTTTATTATACCCTACACCACTCTGTGGTACAGGGTATAATGAGTTTGTGCTGATGTTTGTAACTACCCGAAATATTGGTCCTAGACCTACCTTTAAGTATATCGATCGACTCAGAATTACTTTTTGAGTCGATTTAGCGATGTCCGTCCATCCGTCCGTCTGTCCATCTATCGGTTTAAGCATGACACAGGTCGCAATTTTTCATCAATTGACTTGAAATTTGAAACTTAAGCATATTTTGGTCCAAGGACGACGAAGCCTATTGAAATTGGAGAAAATCGGTCCATGTTAAGACCTAGCCCCCATACAAACGCCCCCTTTGGATTCGGCTTAAATGACTCTCATAACCGTATTAAAATAGATATCGCGTTTAAATTCAGCAGGTAATCAAATTTTATATGCACAAATCACCATTCCAAATTTCAAAGGAATCTGGTCAGTCTTTTTGGTAGTCCCCATACAAACCACCTTCCCGATATTCACATAATTCCCTCAAAATTCATAAAAATGGAAATATTTGATAAAAATTTTATTTTTAGTGTTAAACGTGTACTTCAGTAACCAAATCAAATCGGAATATAATTGGACCATTTTTGGACTTAGTCCCCCATATAAAAATTTCGACCGATATTCAGTTAAATTGGTTTATTGACAAAAAATAAACCAATTCCACTAAAATTTGATCTGTGTGTATTTTCTGCACTAAATAAAGATCTAACAAAAGACAGATACAATCGGTCCATGTTTGGACTTGGGACCCATTTTCCGGAAAACACTGGTGTAGGGCTTCATATGGTCGGTCTTGACCGACTATAACTTTCTTACTTGTTTTTATTTTGGTTTAATTTTTGTCAAAATCATAAAATGTCTCTACTGAAATAAGTCGCAATGAAACAGTCACTAGAAAAATTATATAACCTGAAAAATAAGTTTTTCAATTTTGTTTTAGAAACAAGACAGCGAACGCGGTACTTTTGCAAGCTCTGCTGGGAATCGAAACAACAACCCCTGCACTTTTTTCCAGATTATCACGCATCATGTAAATCTATCGCAGCCCAGTAGAAAATCAAAAAAAAAAAAATAATAATTAACTAAAAAACTGCATGGAGATGCGATAAAAGCCCCGCAGACGAAAAATTTTAACAACAAAGTTTAACAAAAAATCGCGTGATACAATTCATTCTTTAAATCAATCATCATTTTGATTGAAATTAAATAAAAAATTGACCAAATTTGTGATCAAATTCGAAAAAGTGTTTGATTCAAAAAAGAAAAATTTGTTAATTGGTATAACAATTTCCTTCATCGGGGGAGTTTTAATTGTTGTTGATTGAAATTCGTTTTCAATTCTTTTTGTGAAAACACCAGTAACATAACAAGAGCGTAATTGACACAGAATAAATACTTTTTTAACACGTACACTCATAGAAATCCTACAGTAGATAGATAGATAGATAGATAGATAAGTGTTCTTTATTTCAATTTTAAGTTTACAAAAATTACTTAATGCTACTTATAAATATATGAAATTTTTGAACATACGACGTTGACTAAAAAAAGTCGTCTGTCGGAGGTTTAGTTTGAAGATTCGGTTCTATTTTTATTTCTAATACGTATAAAAAAAAATATTTAATCAATCAATACATTATATAAGTTATTATAAATTTATAATTTAAACAACCAAGTAGTGCATTGTACTGGATTTTAATTATATTCATTTAAGATTAAGGATCTGTAACGAAGGGCAATTTTAATATAATTTACTAAATTATCCCAGTTCTCATCATTTACGCCATTTAATGCGTTAATAACTTCATTTTCATCTAAACTTGCTTTTCCAAAAAAGATTTGTCTATAGTTTCTAAAAATTGGACATTTTCCTAAAAAATGTTGAATATTTTCAATTTCATGCATATTACATATAGAACATTCTCTTTGGTTATATGAGTTTGAACCATTTAATTGAACCATACCGCTCCGGGCTTTAAATATCCACATTATTTTTGATCGGCTATATTGTTCTTTAAAATATTGTGATTCACTGTTGTGATCTAACCACTTATAAATTCTAGTTTCACTTGTCATTGCACATCTCCACATTTTATGGTAGTTGTGTATTTTAAGTTGCTCTATTAAACTTATGAACTTGTCTTGCCAGTTCGTTTTATTTAAGTTAAACGTATTCCATTCGAGCCCATAGTTTGTACCCAGCTCATTTATACTTTTTGCCCAAAAAATATTCTTGGATAATATTTTGTGAGACAACTTATGAGGTAAACGATTTTCATTGAATTCAAAGAATGTTTTCATGATATAACCTATGTGAAGTTGCAATGTGTACAAGTGCCCATTTTCCATTCCCGTTTCCATCATTAAAGCATAAGTGGGAGTGTTGTCCGGTAGTCTCAGTATTCTTTTTATAAAGTACAACTGAAGTTTGTCAACAGCGTCGAACATTTCAAAGCCCCAAATTTGTGCTGCGTAGCTTTGAATCGCTCTGCATACAGCCTGAAATAGCTTCCATTTTGTCGATAGTAATATATCGTTTTTATTAAAAAATGAATTCCATGTTGACATGATACTGCTTTTTGCAGAAACGTTTCTTTTTTCTAAATGCTTCTTGAAACTACACATCGGAGTAAAAACCACTCCCAAATAGCAATATTCGGATACGATGTTTATTTCAGTACCTCTAAGTTTCCATTTTTCTTTTTTTGATAACTTGCCACCACGCCTAAAAACCATAATGGCAGATTTGTTTAAATTTATTTCCAAATTCCAATTATCACAGTAACTCTCTAATTTGTATATCATATTCTGAAGAGTTGCCACATCATCAGATATAATTACGATATCATCCGCATACAACAATACACGAATATTTAGTTCGTCTATATACAGGCCGCCTTGTAAATAATTATGCAAATCATTTAAATATAGTGCAAATAGAAGTGGCGATAGTAAACACCCTTGTTTAACACCTGAGAAAGTAGAAAACTCTTCTGATAACGATTCTCCATTCCACACCATTGATTTCGTATTTTCATACATTCTCTCGATAAAATTTACCATTTTTGAAGATATACCCAACGTGTACAGCTTGTAAATAAGCAGGTTTCTTGGTACCTTGTCAAACGCTGCCTTGAAGTCAACGAAGAACGCGTAAACTTTCCTTTTTTCCTCGAACTTAATACGTATGATTGATGTTAAATTATAGATGTTATCTGCTGCTGAATATTTCTTCCTAAAGCCGGCTTGGTATTCGTTGAGAATATTATTTGTTTCTATCCAGTTTGATAGACGAGAATTAATCATACCCATCATGATTTTTGTAACACAATTCATGAACGAGATTCCTCTGTAGTTAGCAGGTTCATCTTTGTCTCCTTTTTTGAAGATTGGCAAAATAATACTTGTTTCAAATGTTTTCTCAACCCTTCCAGAATTATACAACCTGTTATACACATTGGCTAATTCTTGTATAAAATGATGATTCGAGTGCTTGTAAAACTCATACGGGATACCATCTAAACCTGGTGCTTTATTAGCTTTAGTTTTATTTAGCATAGAAAATATTTCTTGTACTGTGAATGGTTTATCCAGTTCATTTATTTTTACTAACGGAGCTGCATAGGAAATAGCTTTAACAAGCTGTTCCGGATTTAACAGTTTTTGAAAATAATTTTTAAAGACGCTTGGCGATAAATTTGAAAAGGAAAGTGTTTGAACATTCTTGATTTCTTTAGCTACTTTCCAAAACTCTTTGCTGTCACTTATTTGGTTGATCTTTTGTTCTAATTGTACGTAATAGCATTGTTTACTTTTCTCACACACTAATTTGTACTTTCGGTTTGCTTCCAAATATTTTGCCTTGTGAGATGGCTTTTCTGTTCTATTATATTTTCGGAGCCAGTGAAACGATTTAGTTCTTGCCGTAATGCAATTTTTATCAAACCATTTACATTTTGGGGATATTATTTTTTGTTTCTTGTGGGCTTGATCTATTGATACATTTATTACCTTAGTGAGATCATCTAGGCTTAGTTCTGACTTTTCGTTTTTGATTTCCGTTAATTTGTTTTCTATCCTTAGTTGGTACTGTTCTTTTTTATTATCTTTCCAGACGAGTTTTGGTAAAAGCTTCTGTTTTTTATTTAAATTTTCGTTTAATGGTATTTTTAAAGACAACACTATCGGCATATGGTCTGACCATAATTGCTTTTCTACAGAAAAGTCTTGCAAATAACATAAAAACTCCTGTGATAACGCACAGATATCGTTTACGGAAACACCAACATCACTAATGTATGTCAAGTCACCATCTGGATCACCATTTGATAGCCCATTTAAAACTATTAATCCATTGTTGTTACAGAACTCAATGAAATTTTTTCCATTTGCGTTTTCAGTATTGTCTTTAGAATTTCTGTGGTCTCTCAATATACATTGTGATTTATAAATTTCCTCAATATCTTGTTCTATTTTTCCTATTCTGATATTTAAGTCACCTATCACCAATGGAGTTATTTCATCGTTTTCAATAAAAAAGTTTTTCACGATTTCAAATTCATTTTTCCAGTTACTTCCTCTGATATATAAAGGTATTATAGACAAAAATTTATTATTAACTTTGATTTCTATTGAATCCACTCCATGTTCTCTTTTAAAGCAGTGTTTTACGCCACTATTTTCCAAATCTTTTTTTACTCCATATAAACATCCTCCACTAGCTCTTCCATATGTGCTGCTACGAACAGCTGACTTCCAGTAGATACTAAATCCGCTTAAGTATTTTTCATAATTCATAAATTTGCCTTCTTCAACATGAGTTTCCAATAGCAGGAAAATATCAAAACTTTTTATGTACTCAAAAAATTTTTGGAAAAACAATTTGCTACTTAAACCATTTATATTATAGGATACTATATTTATTTCTTTTAAATTGTATGCATTTCTATTGCCCTTTATTACGTTAACATCCTTACCTCGACAGACTGCTATTTGCTATTTAGTATTAACTTTTGATAAAATTCTATTATAATCTAAATCTATCGTTACATTTTTATAAATATCATTTAAAATTTCATTAGCGTTTTGTTTTCCACATCTTAAAGTATTATTCTTATCAAAAGATAGCCATTTGTCTACCACTTTAATTTTATCATTGATAACACTTACTCTTTGAGAATCATCAATGTTTATAAGTTCCTTCTTTAACTCTATTAAAACTTTTTTATGTTGTTGCTTTCTAATACTCAAATCTTTTTCCATGTAGATAGACGTCCCCTTTAGCATCTTACTTCTTTTTAACAATTTCTCTACAGTCTCGGCAGACTCCATTTCCGCTAATATAGTTACATTTCCTTCATAACTTGCTAGTTTTCTGGTTGATTTTACAATACACGGTTTCCTTAGCTTTAAGTTTTCCTTACAGATTGTTCTTACTATTTCGGTGCATGATGATTTTTGGTTTTTAATGCCTCGGAAAACTATATTTTTCTTCTTCATTTGTTCTTCTATGAGCTCTAATCTTCTGTTGTCTGATTTTACTTGTGACTGCAAACTTAAAATCTCTTCTCTCAAAGCTTTGTTTTCTTCTTTTAGGTCATCAACTTCTCTTTGTACGATAGCCATTTGCGTCTTTATTCCTTCAATGTCTTCCTTCGTTGGCAAGTTTGCCATTTTTTCTTCTAAAAGAGCTGCTATCATCACCTTAAGCTGAATCATGAGATCGCTAGCTGTCATATCACCGACATTTTGATTTGGTTGCTGCATTTTAATTTTTATTTTTTTTTTTGACTTCCAAACCACTGTGTACGTTTTAAACCAAGCGTTGAGTAGTTGTACCTTCTTTTCCACAAACCGGATGTTAAAGATTCGGTTCCTAATTCACAATAGTCACTTAGCAAAGACACCAACCTTTATTGAACATTGCCACCCTGTGATCTATTCACAATAGATTTCTAGATCCGTTCACGAACCAATCAGTTTACCAGAAATTTGATTAACATAAAAGCTTTATATCTTTATATTTATATATTTGTAAACGGTTAACACTCCAGCTGATTTGTTAAAACATGTTTGATGATGGTATACACTTTGTTGATTGTTTTAGTTGATTTTTGTATAATTTTGCATATATTTTCTTTTGCAAATGCAGGTTTTTGGTGGAATATCCTTTCACTTCACTAAGTTTTTTACTTTTATTAGTTTTATTTACGTATTTCCGGAAAATGTTTTATTAAAACTGCGCTTTTTACAATATTTATCGTTAATTTTAATTCACTGTGCCTAAAAACACGTCCGTTCTCTTTCACAGTCAAACTCAAACTCAAACAGTATTCCTTACTAAAAAGTTGGTAGTTATTACTAATTGTTAGTATTAAAGGGCCCTACAACGCGTTAGTCAATTTTTACTAACGCAGTTATAAAAAAACGGTAAACAAATTTAAAAGCGAAAACCTATCCAAAATCGATTTTGACAAATTTTTTAATAAAGAAAATTGTCTCAAAAAAATATAATTATTGAGCTTGATGGCTATTTCGGAAATTTAAGACAATATACATTTATTTTTTTTTTCAATGGAAATTTGCTATGTGCGTTTGAAAAAAAAAAAATATTCAAAAATGTAAATTTTACCATTTCAGGTGTCAAAAATAAGTTTCCAAATTTTTAAAAATTACTAACAAAAATTATTAAAAAATCGGTAAAAAATCAGTATTCAGTAAAGTTCAAAGTATTCTAATTTCAAAAAAATAACTAAATTTATACTGTAAAACTAAATTTATACTGTAAATTACTAAAAAAGTAGTATAGTTAAAGTTATAACACTTTAACTGTATTTTTTACTGTAGGATTATTTTGAGTGTAGCCCTTAAACACTCAAAAACAGCAAGTGTGAACCGCACATAAGACTCGAGTAAGCGATGACCATCAACCTGTCTGTATCTTGCTCAAAGAAGAAAGCCGATTTAAATTCGAAAAAACGGCCAATGTTTCGAACTAGTTCCCATACAAATGTCCCCTTAAAACCGTTATGATGAGTTTTCGCAATTTGGATAATACTTTTATTTTTCCATTGGACTAGCATTTTTCAGGCCGAAATAAATGCCATAAGCAAGACAGCTTTACAGTTCGGTGATAAGACAAGTAAAGAATTAAACTTTTTATGTTGACAGCCAAGCTGTTCTAAAAGCTCTTAAAAACTTTTGTATCAAGTCAAAAGTAGTTTCCGAATGCTTCGAGAATTTGATCACGTGTACTGATCAAAAAACGTTGTACTGATTAGTACTGATTTTTTGAAATATGTACTGATTGCACTGATTTTTGAATATTTCAACATAAAAAATATTTTCATTCGAAAATTCTATATAAAAACTTGAATTTCCATATAACAAGTCGTCAGAGTAGTTTTTTATAACAAAAGTCTGACAATGAGATAATTTAAATTAATTCTAAGGAGGTTCCTTAACGCAAAAATGGAGGAGGTTCCTTAACGCAAAAATGTATCTGATCATGAGATTATTTTGATCTTAATAAATTTATATAAAAAGGCGCAAAGAATCTTTGAGGTTTTCTATAAAGAAAATTTAACGGGAAAATTAATTTTCTATATTTTAAGAAAGATAACGTAATTGCACGAATTCAAATGAATCTGAGATCTTCGATGAGGTACTGACATCAGAATTTATTGGAAACAGCACTCGGAACATCAGGGATATTTAAAAAAAAACATGGAAGAGTTATCAAAACTTAAGCGAAAAAGTACTCTGAAGGATTTTCTTATTTTCTTAAAACCTGTGGGTTTTTGTTATATTAATGCACTGAATTAAGATGTTTGAGGTCAACTACATTTTATGCAAAATAACGACAACAGTTCATGGTTGTTTTTCAACAGTTGTTTTTACTGAAATGCTAATAGAGTTTGTTAGTTTAACCATCATGTTTTGAGTGTTTAAAAAACCCATCAGTGTTTTCCCATAGTAAAGAGTTTTCTAAGATTTATTTTTAGAAAAAAAAAAATCATAGAAACTTGGGCCATAATGGCATAGTTAACAAAATTTGAAAACTAAACTTGCACATATGCCTTCTTGAAGTCCAGTCAACGATATACATTATTGATCAGTGATCAATTCTAAGACATTCTTGAGATATCGGTCCTTATATCCGTCTTTAAAAGACAGGACTACCCTGCTGAAGTTTGTCATGAATGCGTCTAATGGTCAAAGTCTGCTTAAGTTCGGAGATGGGCAAAATCGGAGCATAGGAAAAATATCCACCTTGAAGAATAAAAACAACCTAAGAACTTTTTTTTTACATAATTTTTTACATATTAGTTCAACAAATGAAATATTTTTAGGAAGTTGAAATTCGTTTTTCTTTCACCCCGCCCCTTTTGTAGGCGTGGTTATAGAAAATAATTGAAAGGGTAAGCTGAACAACGCCACAACTCCTCGACGCGCTTTCCCCTTTTCGGGGGATTATAGAATGAATTTTTTCGGCTTTTTGATCCCAAGTCCAAACAAGGACCGATTGGGTCTTTTTTCAAATAGTAAACATGTGTAGAAAACACACACAAATCAAATTTGAGTGAAGACTATTTTTGTTGCGAATAAACAGCATTATGTGAATATCGGGCGAAGTTTTCATATGGGGCCTAAGTCCAAAAATGATGTGATTACAATCAGATTTGATTGGGTTATTAATTTACACTTTAAACACACACAAACAAAATTTTAATAAAATATTTTAAATTTTCATGAAATTTTAGAGATTTATGTGAATATTGGGAGGGTGGACCGATTTCTTCCAATTTCAATAGCGTCCGTACTTGGGTTTAAAGAAGCTTAAGTTTCAAATTTAAGACAAATCATTAAAATTTGTGACCAGAATTGTGCGCACAATGTTTACATAGACGGACGGACAGACGGACAGACGGACATAGCTAAATCGAGACAAAAAGTGATTCTGAGTCGATCGGTATACTTAAAGGTGGGTCTAGGACCAATATTTCGGGTTGTTACAAACATCAGCACTAACTCATTATACCCTGTACCACAGAGTGGTACGAATAGACCACTTGTATAATTTTACAAATGACGATAAAAACGCAGGAAACGGTTTAAAACTTATACTTTTGTGAACTTTTTTGCATTAATGGATTAGTGCATTATGCAAAAATATTGGAAAAAATATTAGTTTTTAGCCGTTTCCTGCGTTTTTATCGCCATATGTAAAATAATACAAATGGTCTATTCGTCCTTATTCGCATGAACTGTTCAATTGTATTACTCTATCGAAAAAAAAAACATAATAAATTAATTTGTTAACATTTATTACGAGCGGATAGGTGTTGTGTTTTTTTTTATTCATATAAAATTAAAAAAAAAAAACAACATGTTGTAACATTCTTAAAACATTTTGTGAAATAAATGTATTTAGCTCTTTTTCACACTAAGCTAACGAAGTTTTGCAAAAATGTTTTAAATTGATGTTTAGTACAAGAAAGTATTAACGTATGTAAACCCTCAGAAAAATTGACGACTTTAAGATAATTTATTTTTTCATATTATACGACAAGTGTGCCGAAAAATTTACCGGTAAATACACTTAAAGAAATTAAGATAAAGAATCATACAATTTTGGCCAATGCATATATTTTTTCATACTGATGGCCAATATTAAAAATTAAAGTTTATTTATTTCAGTGTAACTTTGAATTCATACCTTTGTTTGTCCACTCACAAAATTATTGAATATCTATAAAACTAGTTAAATAAGAAAGTCTTTGCATCTTTAATTTTATCTTTTCAATCTTTAACGTCTCACATAATTTTGAAAAGTTTATTAAAAATTATTAAATTTTAAACAAAATTTTTAAACAAATTTTAACTTTTTATTATTAACTTTCACATTTTTAAAAAAAATTAAAATATTTTTAAATTTATAAAAATTTTCACCAACTTTTTTCTAAACACCAACTTTATTTTTAGTTATCCCATCCTTAAAGTCCCATTTTTAAAAATTATTTTAATTTCTCGCCTTACTCTTCCTTCACATTTTTCTTATTTTTTTCTTCTTTTGTACAACTTCTTTTTAGTCCTTTTTATTTTCTTTTTAAATACGAACAATAGCCGGCGACGTCCAAACAGTTACTAACTGTTATAAGATTATTTTGGCGATTTTCCTTTTTTATTTTTTTTGTTAATGTTAATGTGGCCTTCACACACACATCAGCACAGCATCTCAACTAAATGTTCGACCCAACTGTTCTCCCTGCTTTGCTTTATTTTCAAGTTAACTTTGGGGAGGCCAAGAAAGCTGGGAGGTGTAGTGTTGCTATATTTTGGCCACCTAATATCAAATTCTTTAGAGAGGGTCCTTTTTGTTAATGCCAAAGTTAACGTTTACTTCTATTACTTTACTAAAACTATACAAAATAAACCAACTATGAAAGAAATAATAGTATAGAAAATATTTTTTTTTAGTTAGGGGAAGTTGCCGGTTAATGAAATATTAATTTTGATAAAATATTTCAGATAAATAGACAAAGCTAACAAAAAAAAAAAATTTAAAGTTATTTTGTGTATGCCGCCTATGTGCGAAGTAATTGATGTTTCGAAGCATTTTTTTTTTCACCGGTGAACAACTTACAGGCCTTTTAGGAAAAAACTTTAGTTATTTAAATGGAATTCCAAAAAAAAATCATAACACCAAAGAAATTTTTACTAAATGTATAAAAAAATCTTTATTTTTAATATATGAAAGTCTTACTGCAAAAACTTGATAAGCAACATTTTATTTTTTTTAGGTTTTTTTCTTCTTTTATTGATGTTCCATTGACAGATTTATGACAGAAGTCTTGCTTAAACCCTTTGTACAAGTATCTTGAGTAAAAAAGTTCTTCAAAAGATCTATTTTCTACATTATTTTAAAAGATTTAAGGCAAAAACCACCATAAAATGAAATGCCTATCGAGTTTTTACAATAAGCACTTCATATATTTTTTTAAACAAAGTTTAGTTAAAAAATTCAGTTTGACGGCATAATTTACTACAAATTAGTACATAATGTTTATCTTTTTAGATTTGGGGAAGTTTTTAGCTACTGTTGTAGTCTCTGGACCGATGGTTCCAGACTAGAGATGGGCGCGTGAGTCTCTTTTGATTCACACTTACGACAAGAATTTTCCAATCACGTGCACAAACTCACGAGCATATTTTTTTCTACTTACACTCACTCACTCACGATGAGTAAATTTAGGAAAGCTCACACTTATGTGCACCCACACAAGTTTTACTCATACTCAAGAAACACTTATTTATACAAAAAAAATAAAAAATTAAATTTTTAAAAATATAGCAAACTTTTTTTTTTTGCTTTTTTCGATACGAAATTCAAAGTTTAGTCAAATTTTATATATTTTTTTTTGCTTTTTTCAGGACTAAAAAATATGTGAAGAGAAATTAAATCAGGTAAGTTTAAAAATCTTATTCACGCACACTCACACACAATCACGTGAGTAAAATTGAGTTTCAGTCAGAAATCACGTGAATCACGCACTAATCTCATGTACACTCAAAAGAAAAACTCTGTCAAAAAATCTGTAAAACGACTTTCAATTTGAATTAGCAATCTTTTAGCAGATTGTTCTGCTGAGAAGGATATTTTTAGTAAAATCTCTGTCATTTAGTTTAAGAAAATAACAGACATTTTACTATGTTTATACTGATTTTGTTTGCTGAATTTCATTATTTTTTCAAGAAATTTTTTTATATAAAAAAAAAAGCAGAACAGATTGTCAGCAGATTGTTCTGCTGAAATCAGCAGATTGTTCTGCTGAAATCAGCAGATTATTCTGCTGAAATCAGCAGATTTTTTCTGCTAAAATCAGCTGATTTTTCTGCTAAAATCAGCAGATATTTCTGCTGATTTCAGCAGATCAATCTGCTGATTTCAGCAGAGCAATCTGCTGACAATCTGTTCTGCTTTTTTTTTTTATATAAAAAAATTTCTTAACAAAATAATGAAATTCAGCAAACAAAATCAGTATAAACATAGTAAAATGTCACACATGTTTAATAACTAAAACGCCAGATAAAAGTATAAGCTTCCGTAGCGTAGTGGTTAAGAAGTGTGCTTTCAAATCGGAAGGTGGCGAGTTCGATGCTGGCTGGCGCCGTATGTTTTTTTTTTTTTTTTATTGTTATATTTATTCACCTCTTATGACAGATATTTAGCAAACCGTGTCTGCTAAAATCAGCAGATTTCTCATATGGCTCAAAATGGGTGTATTTTCAGCAGATTTTTCTGCTGATTGGACAGAGAATTTATTTTGAGTGTACCCATCTCTAGTCCAGACAGGTTTTAATCTAAAATATGGGGGCCAGTATCTCATACATACATATTATCGATCCATTATCGATTTTATCGATGTCCGTCTTTTTATACCCTACACCACTATGTGGTATAGGGTATAATGAGTGTGTGCTTATGTTTGTAATTATCCGAAATATTGGTCCTACACCCACTTCAAGTATACCGATCGACTCAAATTCCAGAGACGATTTAGCGATGTCGGACGCAGTCGTCTGTCCATCCAAACGTTGTAAGCGGGACGCAATTATCAAGCGATTTGTATTAAATTTAAAATTTAAGCTTTCTTAGGCCCAAGGACGAAGTCTATTAAAATATCAAACGTCCCTTTATAATTTGGCTCAATTGACTCTAATAACCGTATTATAATAGGTATCCTTTCGAAACTTGGCAGGTAAACATATTTTGTGTTCACAAATCATCATTCTAAATTTAAAAGAAATCGGGCCAATTCTTCTTGTAGTCCCCATACCGCTATTCACATAAATCTCTCAAAATTCATGAAAATAGAAAATATTTCATCAAAATATTGTTTGTAGATGTTAAACGTGTTCTTTGGTGGCATATTTGGATAATTTTTGAACTTAGACCCATATAAAAATTTCTCCCGATATTTAGTAAAATCGGTCTGTTGGCAACACAAATAAGCCAATTTCACTCAAAGTTTGTTTGTGTGTGTTTTCTAGACTAATTTAAGATCTAACGAAAGATAAATACAATCGGTATATGTTTGGACTTAGGTTGTATATGGGAGCATCTTTTTACGAAATTATTTAAGGCTCAATCTTTGAGTACATAATGTGGGAACCTTAAACAATTAACTGACCAAAAATTTGTCCAAAAAGCTTTCATTTGCAAAAGTTATCTTAACAAAAACTTTAATTACACTGTGCTCGAATTTAACACTTTTTTTTATTAAGCTGGGCACCCTACTGGTGCCCATTTCGCGAAAACCTCAAAAAATTAAGAAATTCGCGAATTTAAGGACTTTAAATGAAAAGCTTTATATTAAATTTGCATAAGAAATATTGCACCAAGTCCATGCCATAAAATTTAAAAATCATTAACTTTTCAAATTTTTTAGTTAAAAAACTGGCTCGAAATCAGCAAATCTTTAACGACATGTTGCAAAAAAACTGTACCATACATCAAAGAACGGAGTACGCCATTCGAATTAGCATATCCGAAATATATGGAAATGATGGTCGTAACTCTTGTTTATTCTTTATGTTCCGCAGTGTAATTTTTTGAGGAAAATGGATAAATGTAAAAACTAAACGAACTACGAAATTTGTTTGTATTTTCTAAAGTCCTATGTCAGACATTTCCCTAAAGAGGTCTTAGGTGACATGTCCCCAGAAAGCCAGCATGCCCTGACTACTGCTGACTTTTAGCGAAGAAATTTTGAAATTTTATATGAAACTGTTCTTTACTTAATACATTGAGATGTCTTGTGGATGTCAGCAGTGACTCTTACATGTCACCGCGCTGTCATGTCACCGCGCCATTATCTGATGATTTCAGCAGACGCGGTTTGCTAAAAATCTGTCTTGATTTTCTAGGTAAAATCAGCAAAGAAATCTGTCGAGGCAGCAGAAAGAACTGCTGATCACAAATAAATACAATAAAATTTTCTTAATTATTTGTTCAATTTCTGCTTAATTTTTAATAAAAAATAAAATTTGTTTTATTCGACCTTTAAAATATTATATTTTAAGGATGTTTATTCTGGCTCAAGGTCATTATTTTCTTGAAAATTATGCTATAAGAATATAATGGTTTTAATTGGTAAAGAAAATAATGACCTCGAGCCAGAATAAACATCCTCAAAATAAAAACTTAATTATTTGTTTTTAAAGTGTTGATTTTTTTAAGTTAAACTAAATGTTTCTGTAAAATTAACAAAACACTATGCGTTTTTTGTTAATTTTAATATTTTTTTTAATTTAGTATTTTAAATTTCACAAAAATAAAAAAAAAAAACAAGTAAGAAAATTATAGTCGGTCAAGACCGACCATATAATAAGCTACACCAGAGTTTCCCGGAAAATGGGTCCCAAGTTCAAACATGGACTGATTAGATCTATATTTTGTCAAATCTTTAATAAGTGTAAAAAGCACTCACAAATCAAATTTGACAATTAACCGCTTCAACTGAATATCGGGCGAAATTTTCACATGGGACTTAAGGCCAAAAATGGTCCGATGATAATCAGATTTGATAAGGTTATTAAAGTACGCGTTTAACATACGCAAACAGAATTTTAATTAAATATTTTCTATTTTCATGAAATTTGAGAGATTTATGTGAAAATCGGGAAGGTGGTTTGTATGGGGGCTACAAGAAGAACTGTTCCGATTTTTTTAAAATTCGGAATGGTGATTTTTATGGATGAAACATGATTACCTGCCAATTTTCGAAAAGATACCTATTAAAATGCTTATAAGAGTCATTTGAGCCAAAACTAAAGAGGACCTTTGTATGGGGGCTAGGTCTAAATATGGACCGGTTTTTTCCAATTTCAATAGGCTTCGTCCTTGGGCCAAATGAGGCTTAAGTTTTAAATTTCAAGTCAATTGATTACAAATTGCGACCTGTATCGTGTTTACACCGTTTTCATGGACAGACAGACAGACGGACGGACGGACGGACATCGCTAAATCGACTCAAAAAGTAATTCTAAGTCGATCGGTATACTTAAAAGTGGGTCTAGGACCAATATTTCGGGTAGTTACAAACATCAGCACAAACTCATTATACCCTGTACCACAGTATGGTGTAGGATATAAATACATCTTAAAAAACTTTGAACATGTTTCCAAACAAACAATCTCCCAAAAATCTGCACAAAAATATTTTGAAATTCAGCAAACTAAATCAGTAAAATTACCATAAAAATTTCTGTTATTTTCTAAACTGAATGACAGAGAATTTACTTAAAATATCTATTTCAGCAGAAAAATCTACTAAAAGTTTGCTAATTCAAATTGAAAGTCATTTTACAGTGTTTTTGACAGAGATTTTCGTTTGAGTGTATGTTTTAGATTATTCGTTAAAGAATTTTATTCGTTACCGTAGTTGCCGTCTTTCACTATGATACCTAAAACCATGCATTTTTCTATGGGAACTTGAAGTAGTAACACAGTGATACAAAATCGAACTTTCCGAATCGGAAACCAAAAAACAAATGAAAGTTCACATTTTCCATAAAAAAACACTCAAGGTTTTTTTTTGTTTAGTGCTAGATTTCTTTTTACACGCATTTGAAGTTGGTGATTTTAAAACATTTAAAGTTTTTGTATGCTAAATATTCGTACTTTAGGGGTCCATTGTGGTGCCCTTCCAAACATAAGCTTCAAATTCCTTTAGCTATAAACGGTATGAATTTCGCTGCAATCGGTTCAGTACTTACTGAATGAATCATTAATAAATAAACCACTGTGCACCTTTGCGTATGATTGTTATTTAAAGACAATTACAGAATTAAGTATACGCCTCTTATACAGTTTTGAAGTAATTATAATTACATATATGAGGCATTCCACACCAAATGTCCAGCGAAAAAAAAACACGTGTTCCATAAACTTCTGAATAGCTTGTATGGATAGACCTATATGGAACTTAGAAAATTGCGTTTTCGGTTTTTCAATTTTTCAAAAACTGGGCTTTGTGACGAGTTGCCTTGATTAAATATTTATCACATTAAAACGGAATGCACCACAATCTTAAAAATTTATATTCTTATATAGTTTCGTATGGGCTATCGAATAATTTTTTTTTCCTTGAAAATTTTCAGAACCCGTTCTAAAATTTTTCCATTTTTTAAAAAAGTCAATATATCAAAAATCCGGCAACTTTTTTTTCTTTTTTTTAATTTTTTTTTTTAAGTTTAGATGTTTGTCCATCCACACAAAAAAATCAGAAATGTATTTTTCGTTTTTTCGAGAAAATCGCATTTGAATTTTAAATTTCATAACAATTTTGTAATTTGCTTGTATTTTCTTGTTTTAAAGTTGCGAATGAGTAATATTAATTGCATGAATATTACTCATTCGACACGTTAAAACAAGAAAATACAAGCAAATTACAAAATTGTTATGAAATTTAAAATTCAAATGCGATTTTCTCGAAAAAAAAACGAAAAATACATTTCTGATTTTTTTTGTATGGATGGACAAACATCTAAACTTTAAAAAAAAAATTTAAAAAAAAGAAAAAAAAAGTGGCCGGATTTTTGATAAATTGACTTTTTTAACAAATGGAAAATTTCAGAACGGGTTCTGAAAATTTTCTAAAGAAAAAAATTTTATTCGATAGCCCATACAAAACTATATAAGAATGTAAATTTTTAAGATTGTGGTGCATTCCGTTTTAATGTGATAAATATTTAATCAAGGCAACTCGCCACAAATTTTACCATTTTTCCAATATTTGACCACGCCTCCTGAGCCTAGTTTTTGAAAATTTGAAAAACTAAAAACTCAATTTTCTTAGTTTCATATAGGGCTATCCAAACAACCTATTCAGAAATTTACACATGGACACATGTTTTTCTGTAGCGGGACATTTGGTGTGGAATGCCTCATATGTATTTATAATAATATTTCACCATTTTCAAATGCGTGTAAAAAAGTCTAGCACTAAACTAAAAAAAGCCTTGAGGGTTTTATTATGGAAATTTCAACTTTCGTTTGCTTTTGGTTTTATTCCATTCCGATTTTGGTTGTTAGTTAAACTGTGAAACTATTTGATTCCGTTAATATTTGAAATTCCTCATTCTCCCCTACAGATTTCCCTAAAAATCCTATTGTCCACTTGAAGGTACACCTCCCACATAGATATATATAAAAAACAAGTAAGAAAGTTATAGTCGGTCAAGACCGACCATATGATACCCTACACCAGTGTTTTCCGGAAAATGGGTCCCAAGTCCAAACATGGACCGATTGTATCTGTCTTTTGTTAGATCTTTATTTAGTGTAGAAAACACACACAGATCAATTTTAAGTAGAATTGGTTAATTTTTTTTTGTCAATAGAACAATTTAACTGAATATCGATCGAAATTTTTATATAAGGGACTAAGTCCAAAAATGGTCCAATTATATTCCGATTTGATAAGGTTGCTAAAGTACACGTTTAGCACCTAAAAATAATTTTTTTATCAAATATTTCCATTTTTATGAATTTTGAGGGAATTATGTGAATATCGGGAAGGTGGTTTGTATGGGGACTACCAGAAGGACTGACCCGATTCCTTTGAAATTCGGAATGGTGATTTTTGCATACAAAATTTGATTACTTGCTGAATTTCAAAGCGATATATATTATAATACGGTTATTAGAGTCATTAAAGCCGAATCCAAAGGGGGCGTTTGTATGGGGGCTAGGTCTTAACATGGACCGATTTTCTCCAATTTCAATAGGCTTCGTCCTTGGGCCAAAAGATGCTTACGTTTCAAATTTCAGGTCAATTGATGGAAAATTGCGACCTGTATCGTGCTTAAACCGATAGATGGACAGACGGACGGACGGACGGACGGACAGACGGACGGACGGACGGACATCGCTAAATCGACTCAAAAAGTTATTCTGAGTCGATCGGTATACTTGAAGGTAGGTCTAGGACCAATATTTCGGGTAGTTACAAACATCAGCACAAACTCAATATACCCTGTACCACAGAGTGGTGTAGGGTATAAAAAATTATCCAAAATCCAACACAAGCAACAGCGTGTCAATACAATAACAACGACAACAAAACGAAGTAATAATAGCAACAAAAACAATACCAAGATTTTTTTTTTATTTTTTTTAAAGAAAATAATAGAGAAAAATAAAATCAACAGTGTGTATAGTCCTGTAAGTAGACAGCGACGACCATTAGATAGACAAACGACTACAGACATTACTAAACGCGCTGCAAAGCCAAAAATATAAAAACGAAAAAAAAAAAAAATCAGCTTCACGCAATCTTTATTTTCAACGCCATCAAAACCATTGCAATCACCATTATCGTCGCCATAATCATCAAGAAAACAACCCACCAGTAGAGTCAAAAAAGCACAAGTAAAAAGTAACAAAAACAAAAAACAACAACAAAATGAGTCAAGTAAATGAAATAAATGGAGAATAAGAAAAATACAGGACCAAGCAAAAGGAGACCAAGCAAAAGAAAATATTCACAGCATCTGTAAGGACGAAAAACAAAAAAAAAAAAAATGACAAAAAATATTTGTGTGTATTTGCACAACGTGGCCGCGTGTATTTTTCCTTCTTTGCATTTTTATTTTTTTTTCCTTTTGTTGGAGTAATTTTCCCAACAGTTTGGCACAATTTTCTTTTTCTTCTTTGACTACTACCGCTACTGACTGTATCCACTCTGTCTAAGATACCGGCAAAAAAACATGGAAAATATCAACGACGACTCTATTTGTTATACTCTTATCCTGTTAAGAGAAGTTGAAAAAAAAACAATGCTCCACTGAATTACGAAAATAAAAAATCAAGCTAAAGAAAAAATTTACTCTCAATCTATATTGGTTTCTGTGAAAATGGCACTGGCACTGTGAATGTACAACAAGTCCTTTTTGGCAAATATGAAAGAAAAATACTAAAAAAAAACACAGAAATTTTTGTTGAAACCTTGAAAACGTATAAGAAGAGGAAAATTCACTCAACAGAAACATAGAAAACAAGTAGATAAGTAAAATGTGAAGAAAAATTGTACAAATAATGTCTTTCAACGTGTTTGCTAGAAGGACCTTTTCAGACATTCAACATATATAACAGAACAAAAACATACCACCGGTGAAAATCTTTTACTCTTGGACGACATATAATATACAGAGCTTCAAAAGAGTTTCTAACGGTAATAGTTTCTTTAAATTTCCTATTAAATCTTAAAAGAATTTTATTACTGGAATAAAGTACATACTGCCTTATAACTAATTTGAGTATTCATTGTTCTTATCCAAATAAAAACAAATAGTTGTAATATTTCAGTATCGAGAAATCGGTCACTTTAGACATGAACATTATATTGATGTCCGTTTGTTTGTAGATATTTGATTTAAATTTATCAATATTGAATGAAACAGGGAAGTCCTCTGCGGGAAGATTGTTCCACATACGGCTAGTTCGAATGATAAACTAACTTTCACTGAAATGCGCTGATCGCGAACAATCGTTGAACAATCGACAATAAACGGATGTGATCTACTAGACAACCGAGTGTTGCGAACAAAAACTCGGGATCTAGGGATAAGTTTGCTTATCTCAGCCGAACAGTTTTAATGTAAAATTAATAGAACAGAGTCACACAACCCACATTCGGACGATGCTCCAATGAGTCAAAAGAGTTTGATACCCTACTGTCATTGATTAGCATACAAGCCTTACTTTGCACACTGTCCAAGAGCTCCAAAATATATGGGAGTTGCATTTCATCTTCGGTTGGATGTAGGTGGCATAAATAGTAAGGGGATCAGATGAGGTGAAATTCTTCTTACACCAGTTTAAAAAAATCGAGACACTTGAATGCATATTTTGACACTTGAATAAATAACGTGCTTATTCCAACGGACATCACACTGAATTTTTATGTCCAGAACATTAAAAGTGTCAGATTCCTGGATACTTATACCACCCAAATGTAGAGATGACGCTGTTCATAATCCTCTCGGTTGTGTTAAAATGGTGACAAAAACGGGTAATGTCATTTCACTCCTCTTTATTTCGAATTTTAAAACCGTTAACACAAAAATCCTAGCTGATCCTGTTTTCGAGTTATTGCTAAAAAAACTTGCACAGTTGGACAACAAAACCCTCCCAGTGAAATATCCAACTGATTGTTACAGATTTTGTTCTCCTGAATTTTTGATATTCTATAATTTGGGATATTCCCTCCAATATTTTGAGATATTCCCTATATTTTGAAATATTCCCTGTTAAAAAGTAAAAAAAAACAATAATTTCTCACTTTTGGGGTACACCGTTATGTTGCCTCCAACAAATAAGACTTGATTTCATATAAATTGGAGGTCCAATTCAAAAAACTGCAATCTAAATGTTTCTAGCTTGTTCAGTTTTCGAGATATTCGCATTCGAGATTTTCGTCTAGACAAATTTTCTAACGCAAAAATCTCGAAAGCGGAACATGCTTGAAAAATTTAGATTGCAGATTTGAAATCAGAAGATTAATTTTATATGAAGTCAAGTCCAATTTTTAAAAAAATCTGTAAGGTAAGAAAAATAAGAAAAAGGGGGAGAAATAACAGAACTTTGTGGTACCCCTGATTAAAGCTTAAACTCATTTACTGAGAACCCATCTATAACAAAACGTCTAGAACGATCTCTGAGGAAACTCGAAATAAATCGAGAGAAGTGATACCAATTGCATTGAATGAAATCGCATCGTGCCACACATAATTAAATGTCTTGGAAATATCCATAGCAACCACCTTACTCTCACCAATGGTGGATCGAACGACTCCAACATTCTAAAAGGAACGCCAACAGATATCTAGTAGAACGGGTTCTCCGAAAACCATACTTTCGATCGTTTAAAAATAAGTTAGACTCCAGATACCTATCAATATGTCAATTTACATGCTCATCATCACGAGAGCGCTGAGCATATTGCGATTGGGCAGAAATTATCAGGGTTTTTAGCCACACCCTATTTAGGGAATTCACCTTTCAAAGTGATGGAAAGACTCCCGTACGGTACGACGAAATGAAAAGATTAGACATTGGACGTGCTAAAGTCGAAGCTCACTTTTTCAACAGCAGTGCTGGTATACGCACCGACCCTGGTGACTTCTTTTCAATAAGATCCGCAAGAACCCTCTAAACTGCACAAGTTCCAAAAATATATTGGGCATAGTATGGTTTACCTTTTCGAATTTGGGAAGTGGTTGTTGCTGTCCGGAAAGAATTTCTAAGACCCAGCCGATAGGTTAGCTTTATCAACCGGTTCTGTGAACACTTTATAAGAGTCGGGATAGAAGAACTAGCATTTTTCCCGGCACTTTTACTTACCCGAAAAACTGAAAGAATTTTAGCACGAAGTGGCTGTTCGTGAAGAATCTTTTCGCGATTAAGTACTCTTGCACACTCGCAACTCGCAGTTTAGCGTAGCAGATCAGTATTTACGTTTTTGTCGTCAAGTCTAGTTAACAAGTCTGGTTAACATTTATCTCTTGGTTTAGCCGAAATGAGCTTTGATGGAATGAATGACGTCATTCCAAGTCCTATAATATTTTCTAACATTTTCGCCGCGGCACATACGTTACTTTCGAGGCAACAAAGTCTCCAATTACAATGCCGGAAAAAGTCATTGTGCTCTGCCCAACGAGCCTTCGGAGTAGGAGAAGGATTAGAAAATGGTGCAGTGATCCGATTTAAATTTATTGACTTATTGTGTGGTTTGTAACGTCAGTTATATTAACCTCGGAAAGTGGTTTGCGGTAAAGAAAGCTCGTATATTTCTGCGTTACACTAGACGATTTGGTGATTAGTGTGTCTTTTCATAAGAAGGGCAAATTAGAGGAGACTATTATTGTATTTGCCTATTATCCCGACGACTCTATTTATAATTAGAGTCATACGATACGCAGAGGCCAATAGTTTGGAACTGATTATAGGATGTGATAACAATTTTCGTCTAAGGTAGCATAGCAGTCCAAATTGTTGGACTTTGGGCTTAGTGATTCAAAATGTTGGAGATTCACCAACTTTTGTTACTAAACGAACAGGTCTTAATTCATCCAACGGTAAGGTGAGTTCGATAATAAAGGAATGGTGTGTTTATGATGTGGTATCCATGTCGGAACATAGCTACATAGAGTTTAGGCTTAGAATTGACAAAATAACAGTTCCTCTAGGTCGAAACCTTCGCAGAGCGGATTGGGTAAGATTTGAGGAAATGCTATATCAGAGATTGCATCGTATTCCAATACCTGGTAGCATAGAGTCGGTTGAAGTGCAATCTGAGAAATTAGGTAAAACTCTTACTGACTTCTATGAGACTGTATGTCCGTTAAGGAAGAACAGATGAAGTTATTTAGTCCCTTGGTGGAATGAAGAACTTGGAAAGTTTAGCAACATTTCTAGGAAGCTATTTAATACAGCATTAACATCTTTGACTTGAACAATTACCGTCTCATACAAAAGGACTATAAGAAAAAAGTTCGGCAAGCCAAACTTAAGAATTATAGAACATTTTATGAGAGGCTAAAGGGCACGAAGGATACATTCAAACTCCGCAACTGAAAGTCATTGGTACACAAAAGTCATGGTTGAGGTAAACAGAGGCTGCCCAAATATGTCTCTTCTACACTAATGTGGTGTTTTGTGGTCGACTCACTTCTGATGGAAATACAGGCTCTAGGTGTTCACGTACAGGCTTATGCGGACGACGTTTGTGCATTAGTTTCTGGAAGGTCTTTTGCAATGGTTTGCAATAAAATGCAGACTGTTAAAGACTTGATAGAAAACTGGTGCAACCGGCATAGCTTGACCGTGAATTCAGCTAAGACAGCACTCGTGTAATTTAGGCGAAGGACCAAACACAAAGCTCTTAAGCTTCCTACGCTGAAGGGTGTTACTCTTCAACTGTACACAGATGTAAAGTATTTAGGGGACACTCTGGAAAGTAAACTTATGTGGACAAAACATGTTGAACTATAGGTACCTCAGGCGTACCGTATTTTCTGGATGTACCCTGGTCTGGTGGCCGAAAACGGTAGTAAAATCTACTTCGGCTATGCTGGGCGAACTTCAAAGACACATAAAATCTCTGTGCAGGCTCTGTAAAAATGTATTATGGCATGGAGACTACAATGCAGGACACGATCAACTGTTAAATGGGCTTTTGGAACTTTGTCTGATGTTTGCCATGCCCTTAGATAGTATGACGTCTTGCATAGAGTTTGGTAGGAAGTTCAGTGTAAACTTTTCGAGAAGGCAGTCTTCACTTCTCTGAAAGTTTACACTGCGAAAGTTTACACAGTACCTCTGTTCGTTCTGGATCTGCTTGGTATTTGGATAACGAAACTAAATACTCTCATTTTATGGGCAAAATGGCAATATTCTTACAGACTGAAGTGCTTGCTATTTTTAACTTGGATTATTGAAAATAAATGGAGTGATAGAAAAATCGGCATTTGTATTGACAGTCAAGCTGCGTTTAACATCTAAAATTGTTCAAGAGTGTAGGCGTATACTCAATTAGGTCTCATGTGGTGACATCTATCTCTTGTGGGTTCTGGGTCGTAGGGAAAGACGGGAAAATTAAATCACCGATTCTTTTGCAAATATTAGCTCCGATACAATTCCTCACAATCCACAGCTTTAAATTGGTATATGCTTGATGTAGATGATGCCATGGATCAACTCACACATGAAATCAGTTTTCATGAACAGATGATCAAATGAGTAGAATACAAGAATACTAAATGTTTCGTAATAAGATCAGACCAGAAAGGAGAAGTATATTTTAACAGTCTAAGTAGAAGAGACTGTCATAGACTTACTGGCCTAATTACGAGATACAATGCCTGTGATCGTCATATGACGAGCTTAGGGTTCTTATCAAACCCCATGTGAGCAGTTTGTCTTGAGGATGAGAATAATGTCACTAAGTAATTCAAATCAATCACATTTTACTTTTTTTTTTTTGGGTACGGTACAATGAATTTTTTTAAGTCTGAGTGACATGAACTTGCTTATTAATTTTTAAGGCATGTACAACCCATCCTCAACTCAACACAACATGTTCTTTTGACAGATTATTTAATACTAGTTCTGTGACATATTCTTAAAAGTAAATCTATCATTGTATGTAAAACTTGAATTGCAGTCCGAGATCAAATTCAGAACCGGTTTCAGAACCTAAATAGATATAAAAGGGCAATGATTTTGATTTTGCAGTCCGAGATCAAATTCAGAACCGGTTTCAGAACCTAAATAGATATAAAAGGGCAATGATTTTGGAATGACTCTTTACTGCTTTAGTTAAAAAAGTTTTTTTTTTAAAGAAAATATTCTTTAAACGTCTGACTCTACTGACATCACACACGTAGTCGTCTAACAATAGTTTTTGTTGTTGTCCTTTCTTAACTTTTACTGTTGAATTTAGTTTTGTTCTTGTTGTTGATGTTGTAGTGGAAGTAGGTATTTTTCTTGAATTTTTCTTTACCATCACCGTAACACACATCACGTCACGAAGGTCATTTGTCCGGCTAGCAAAAACCGACAGACAGAAAAAAACACAAAATAAGAAATGTGAACATTATCATTATGGTCATCATCATCATCATCAGTATTATTATCATTGTTACTGTTACTGCCATCATTATCATCATCATTGTCATCTTCAATGGATAATTCTGGATGTGGTCTACATTATAATATGTGGTACTTGCTGTAATGTGTGGTTAATGTGTTGTAGTTGGTTTTCTTATACATAATATAAAAATATCCATAATCAAGAAATAGCTCAGTATAATAACTTTGTTATTACGTACATAAAACCTAGAAATTTGAATTGGGAATTCCATAAAGAATTCTTAATCATTGATAGAATTTATGACGATCTGGAGGTGTCTGTGTGCTTAAAATACGATAGAGATTAAATGAGCTTAAGATCTAATAAGTTCGCTAAACGGGCAATATCGATCCAGAGAGGATAAAGTTTCCCTCGTAAAACTGACAACTCTGAAAAATAAATTTCTAAACAAATGAACGAACTTAAAATCTAAAGGAGTTCATAATGTTGAAATGTATAAGAACATGCCATTTTGTCAATATTCGCCCCTTTTGTGGGCGTATCATTTAAATTTCACGCGAAATTTCATATTTTTACATTTACAATGTTCGTACGCATTCATTTTTAAAATCTTATAACTCACGATCTTTTTTGTTTTACACTAATATGATGAAGTGTGTTTTAGATTCGGTTTTACCGAATGTATTTTCTTACTTGTTTTTCCACTTGTCTGGCAAATGTGTTACAAAACTTGAAAAAATAAATATGTATGTATGTACTTGTAATGTCATTATGATTATGGCTATTTTATACAATGGATGATGTGATTTAGAAAGATGTGTGGGTGGATTAAAGGTTAAAAAAGAATTGATTTTTAAATTTTCTTTAGTAGTTTAGAAAAGATGGTCAATATAAAGTTATTTCTTAAACTGACCGACATTTTATGTCGTTTACAAATGATTGTATTTTGTTTTGATTTTTGAGTTTCTTTTGACCTCTGTGTTTTAGCAACCCCTTCTTGTAACTGGTTTGTTTCACTGTTTTTTAAAGTGTGTGACCCTGTTAGTTTAACGTATTGAACTTTGAACTAATGATAACTACAAAGTCAGTATGTATTTTATTATCATATGGGACACCTCAGCTCATTATTTTTTTTTATACACATGAATGAAATGCACCCTGAAAAGCGTATGAACGTTTCATAAACATTAAACGGGTTTTTTTAATGTAATCAAAACGTTTCTTAAATGAACACTATGGGACTGGAATTTCTATTTTTAGAGAACAATATGTTCTCATATTAAAGAAAAAGTTTCATCGCTAGCTGGCATCAATTTTATCAAAGATTTCCATCAAAAATATTCATTATTTTCCGGAAGCAGAGCGTATCAAGGATTTGTTTACGCATGGGGCCCAAATTTTTCCAATAATTTTGTGACATTTTTCCTATTGAAAAAGTATTAGATTCTAACACATTATTTCTATAGAAAATGTCTCAGATTTTTTCAATAGAAAACGCATCAGATTCTAAGACATTTTTTCTATAGAAAAAGTCTCAGCTTCTGAGACAGTTTTCTATAGAAAAAGTCTCAGATTCTGAGACAGTTTTTCTATAGAAAAAGTCTCAGATTCTGAGACAGTTTTTCTATAGAAAAAGTCTCAGATTCTGAGACAGTTTTTCTATAGAAAAAGTCTCAGATTCTGAGACAGTTTTTCAATAGAAAAAGTCTCAGATTCTGAGACAGTTTTTCTATAGAAAAAGTCTCAGATTCTGAGACAGTTTTTCTATAGAAAAAGTGATTCTGAGACAGTTTTTCTATAGAAAAAGTCTCAGATTCTGAGACAGTTTTTCTATAGAAAAAGTCTCAGATTCTGAGACAGTTTTTCTATAGAAAAAGTCTCAGATTCTGAGACAGTTTTTCTATAGAAAAAGTCTCAGATTCTGAGACAGTTTTTCTATAGAAAAAGTCTCAGATTCTAAGACAGTTTTTCTATAGAAAAAGTCTCAGATTCTGAGACAGTTTTTCTATAGAAAAAGTCTCAGATTCTGAGACAGTTTTTCTATAGAAAAAGTCTCAGATTCTGAGACAGTTTTTCTATAGAAAAAGTCTCAGATTCTGAGACAGTTTTTCTATAGAAAAAGTCTCAGATTCTGAGACAGTTTTTCTATAGAAAAAGTCTCAGATTCTGAGACAGTTTTTCTATAGAAAAAGTCTCAGATTCTGAGACAGTTTTTCTATAGAAAAAGTCTCAGATTCTGAGACAGTTTTTCTATAGAAAAAGTCTCAGATTCTGAGACAGTTTTTCTATAGAAAAAGTCTCAGATTCTGAGACAGTTTTTCTATAGAAAAAGTCTCAGATTCTGAGACAGTTTTTCTATAGAAAAAGTCTCAGATTCTGAGACAGTTTTTCTATAGAAAAAGTCTCAGATTCTGAGACAGTTTTTCTATAGAAAAAGTCTCAGATTCTGAGACAGTTTTTCTATAGAAAAAGTCTCAGATTCTGAGACAGTTTTTCTATAGAAAAAGTCTCAGATTCTGAGACAGTTTTTCTATAGAAAAAGTCTCAGATTCTGAGACAGTTTTTCTATAGAAAAAGTCTCAGATTCTGAGACAGTTTTTCTATAGAAAAAGTCTCAGATTCTGAGACAGTTTTTCTATAGAAAAAGTCTCAGATTCTGAGACAGTTTTTCTATTGAAAAAGTCTCAGATTCTGAGACAGTTTTTCTATAGAAAAAGTCTCAGATTCTGAGACAGTTTTTCTATAGAAAAAGTCTCAGATTCTGAGACAGTTTTTCTATAGAAAAAGTCTCAGATTCTGAGACATTTTTTCTATAGAAAAAGTCTCAGATTCTGAGACATTTTTTCTATAGAAAAAGTCTTAGATTCTGAGACATTTTTTCTATAGAAAAAGTCTTAGATTCTGAGACATTTTTTCTATAGAAAAAGTCTCAGATTCTGAGACATTTTTTCTATAGAAAAAGTCTCAGATTCTGAGACATTTTTTCTATAGAAAAAGTCTCAGATTCTGAGACATTTTTTCTATAGAAAAAGTCTCAGATTCTGAGACATTTTTTCTATAGAAAAAGTCTCAGATTCTGAGACATTTTTTCTATAGAAAAAGTCTCAGATTCTGAGACATTTTTTCTATAGAAAAAGTCTCAGATTCTGAGACATTTTTTCTATAGAAAAAGTCTCAGATTCTGAGACATTTTTTCTATAGAAAAAGTCTCAGATTCTGAGACATTTTTTCTATAGAAAAGTCTCAGATTCTGAGACATTTTTTCTATAGAAAAAGTCTCAGATTCTGAGAGATTTTTTTTTTTCAGATTCTGAGACATTTTTTCTATAAAAAAGGTCTCAGATTCTGAGACATTTTTTCTATAAAAAAAGTCTCAGATTCTGAGACATTTTTTCTATAGAAAAAGTCTCAGATTCTGAGACATTTTTTCTATAGAAAAAGTCTCAGATTCTGAGACATTTTTTCTATAGAAAAAGTCTCAGATTCTGAGACATTTTTTCTATTGAAAAAGTCTTAGATTCTGAGACATTTTTTCTATAGAAAACGCCGCAGATTCTGAGACATTTTTTCTATAGAAAAAGTCTCAGATTCCAGTACTTGGAAGCAATGTTTTTGAAAACCAGATCTGCCCTTAATTGCCGCACTTCCTTAAATGAGATGTCCAAGCAGTTTGAGATACGACTCATATGGGTCCCAGAGAACAGAGGCATTTCTAAGAATTTCAAAGCCGATGGACTTGCAAGACTGGGAACTACCTTACAAGTTCCAACAGAATTGGAGTTTGAAGGTATACCTCTAGAAACTTCCAAGCTAAACATACAGGATTTTTTCGACGACGAAGACTAATAATAGATGGGCACATGTTTGGCCTTTTCTTAAATAAAAGCGCACAAGTGAACTGATATTGCTTCCACGAAAAAGATGTCGATGGTGGTTGCTGGAATTACCGGACATTGTCTTATAGGAAAGCACGCTGAGCAGTTAAATGTGCCGTCAAATGACTTTGCCGGAGTTGCATAGATAAGGCGGAGTTGGAAACTACAGAACACTGTATCTGCCATTGCACGGCACTTTCTGGTCAGAGACTTTATATACTGGTATTTAGGAACCTGCCTGACCTTTCTGATGTATCGGATGTTCAAATTTAATTTCTTAGGAGTTTCATAAGGAGCTCAAATTGGTTTAAAGGAAAGGACTAGTATAGGAGCCCCATTACCGTCCCTTGGTTTCACAATCGGCCTCAGAGTCTATGTGTGCTGACATAAAGCATCAGCAGCCAATTACAATCCACTTACATTGTTTAAGTAAGTTAAACTTAAATAAAAACACAAAAAAAAACCTATAAGAGGCTGTCTGAGGCTGCAGTAGGTTTTCAAGGGGGTACTTTTTCCCTATGAAACGATTTTGATCGTCTACGGACTTAACCAACATATTAGTATAAGACACATTTTCATTGGACCGAATCGTATTAGCTACAGACAGTCGGAAGGTGAGACGCTTGTTATTATAGATTCCCCTTTTTCCTCCATTAAATGCGTACTAGAACTGGTTAAAAAAGTTCACTAATTTCTAATTGAAAAATATCACATTACTGAAAATAAAAATCTAAAACATTAAAACTAAGTGTGTATGTGTTTATAAATGCAAGGACTCTAATTGAATTATATAGGTGATGATGGTTATGTAGTATACCCAGAATCAGCCTAGCGAATTTTACCCAACTCTACAAAAAGGCGAAAAAACAGACAATTACAAAAACTTTGTAATATTTGTTTTTACTAACTTTTTACTTACACATGCATAGACAGAGATGCTTATGAACACATACTAAATTTTTATCGTATATGTAATTCTAATTCACTTTCGCCATTTGCGTTTATATGTGTGTGAAGGTAGAAAAAGAAAAGTTTTTTTTAACTGATGCTCTAGGGGGAAGATGGGGGGAGAACAGCGATAAGGTTTAAAAACTTTTTATTTTTTTAAGAGTAAATATCAAGGTTGGGTAACGGTGACGAAGTGGCTCAAGAAATTTTTGATGGTGACTTTTTTGTAGACCTTTTTTGTTCACAACCTCCAAAGTGGTAGCGGATAGTTAAGCTGATGATGTTATCTTCTAAACTTCCCATAAGGGAGTAGACAGGAACGAGAAATCTTGCAAATCTAGGTGCAGGTGAGGTAGGAGATTGTGTTCATATTGAACACCCGATTCAGTACTACAGAACACCCGATTCAGTACTACAGAGAGAGTTAAGTACAAGCAGAATTTCAGAATAATCTGGCCACGTGATGAACCGAATATTGATTAACCAGTTGAGCATATACTGTACAAATGCCCCGCATTGTCCAGACATCGCGAGCAAATATTAGGCATAGTAAAACTCGAGAATCTAAAAGAAATCGCAGTTATGGACCTTATGTCAGTTAAACTGTTTGCAACACGCTTCTTATCCTCGTCTGAGGATACATGTGCTGTAGCTGCAGACTAGTTGGTCTACCCGAGAAGTTAAAAATGTTGAGCTCAACCATCCCTTACCTAACCTAACCCCCTTAACGGTATTGTGATTTTTATTGATAACGGTTAATTGAAAATTAAGTTTTGAATCGATAATGTTACCAAATATGAATCGTTCTTATGCAGTAACGTTATATTAGCGGTAATGGCAACCAACCTTGGTTAATAGGGTTCTTGTAATGTCATACTCATACGCGTTTACTTAAAATTTATTTTTTTTTGCGTTAGTTAAATTTTTTGAAACATGGAAATTAAAATTACAACAACGAAAAAAAAAATAAAATAAAATGTTTCTAACACCGCCCACTAATGCTAAAATACATAAACTCTCATTTGAAATTTTTAACAATTACAAACACACACATACATCATAAATATACAAATTATATCAACATATATGTATATGAATAGAAATGTGTGTGTGTTGTAATTTCTTTGTTTGTAGTAACCTAAACTCGGCAATATTTTGTAATGGGATAACCATTTTTGAAGAAGAATCTTTCAGAATCGGAAACTTTTTTTAGAATGGAAGAGTTTTTGCAATAAATATACCAATTTTTTTCTATATAATAAGTTGTGAATTTACTAGAAAATTACATAATTTCAAACCTCCATTATTTTTGGTAAGGCTAATGAAAAAATTTGCTAAAAATTTGTAAACAAAAAAAATATTAACGGAACTTTTACCCCTTGGTCGGATTGTGCCCATTTATAAACATATTCGTGCTGCATCGTGTCCTTCACAGTTCTCCTTGACTGTATCATATCCTTCACAGTTATCCTCGACGGCATCGTCATACACAGAAAATAAAATCATCAAATTTAAATCAACAAACATCAATTGTAAATCAACCAATCATGATATCAACCAAACATTTAGTAAAAACGGACGCCTGTTAGTGCATAATACTTTAATTATGTTTTAAAATTCTTTTATCATGTCAATAAGTAGTGTTTGTGTTTGTTAAATTTCTTTGTTGAAAAAAAATTCATTTGTCAGATCAACAATTGTGTTTTTAAACATGTCTGTTCGTTTACCTTACTACCATCTACTCATTTTTTCTACTTTTACTACAGCTGGAAAATTTCAGTACAAAAAGTAAACAAAAATTTCCAGTTGTAGTAAAAATAGTAAGAAATTTAAGTAAACAAACATACATAAAATTACGATTTTTACTTTTGTTAAATCAACAAATTGTGTTTGTTGAATTTCTTTGTTAAAAAAACAAAATTCGTTTTTCAACAATCAAAATTTACAAACGTTTGTTGATATTACAAATTTCCGTATAGGCTCACTTTCAGTGAAAAAAGTAATTGAAGGGCTTATTACAAAAACTTGATACTACATTTCGATTCAAAGGTAAAGGGATAAAAAAGTGTACTTTTGGTACTTTTTATATTTCCTAGAAACTTTGAATTTAGAATGTAGGATGCCTCGGCGGAAAAATCGTTATAAAAAAATATTTTCTGAAAATTCCTATTGCAAGGAAGGTTTAGTTTGGCTTATATTAAATATGTGACACTTCACAAAAAAAAAAAAAAAAAAAATCCGAAAAAGATACTTTAAGGAATTGCGATTTTAATGGAGTACAAATTTGTACTTTGGTACTTTTTCTAATTCAAAAAACTTGAAACTTTAAATGAATGCTCAGTCAAAAAAAAAAAAAAAAACATTGCTCTGACGAAAGAACTTTTTAAAAAGTTTAAAATTGTACTTTGGTAATTTTTCGATCGCCTTAAAAAACTTAATTTTTGGAATGTAGGATCCTCCATTAAAACAAAACATTCTTAAACAAGTGAGTGTGTTAATCTTTTGTAAAGGGTTTGCAGAATCTCAGACCCAAAGATCTCAGAATCTGACACCTCTTCTGTAGGAAAACTGTCTCCGAATCAGAGACTTTTTTATAGTAAAAAGGTCACCGATCCTGAGACTTTTTCTACAGGAAAAAGTTTTTGGAATCTGAGACTTTTTGTATAGGAAAAAGGTCTCAGAATCCCAGACATTTTTAATAGAAAAAATATCTTAGAGTCTGAGACTTTTTATAGGAAAAAGGTTTCAGAATCTGAGACGTTTTCTATAGGAAAACGATCTCAAAACTTGAGACTTTTTCTATAGGAAAAAGATCTCAAAACTTGAGAGTTTTTCTAAAGGAAAAATTTCACAGAATCTGAGACGTTTTCTATTTGATTCTGAGACCTTTTCTAGGAAAACTGTCTCATAATCTAAATCTTTGTCTATAAAAAAATGTACCATTACTTGAGACTTTCTCTATACGAAATAAGTCTCAGAGACTAAGACTTTTTCCTACAGAAAAAAAGTCTCCAAATCTGAGACTTTTTCTATAGAAACAAGGTCTCCGAGCCTGAGAATTTTTCAAAAGGAAAAAGTTTTTTGAATCTGAGACTTTTTCTATAGGAAAAAGGCCTCAGAATCCCAGGCATTTTCAATAAGAAAAAGGTTTCAGATTCTGAGACTTTTCCTGTAGGAAAAAGATTGCAGAATCTTAGACTTTGTATAGGAAAAAGGTCTAAGAATCTGAGACTTTCTATATGAAAAAGATCTCAAAAACTAAGAACTTTTCTATAGGAAAATTGTCTCAGAATCTGAAACGTTTTCTGTAGTAAAAATGTCTCCGAATCTAAATCTTTGTCTATAGAAAAATGTACCAGAGCCTGAGACTTTCTCTATACGGAATAAGTCTCAGATTGTTAGACTTTTTCCTACAGAAAGAAAAAAGTTCTCAGAATCTAAAACTTTTTCTATTGGAGAAATGTCTGAGACTTTTAAAATTTAAAATATTTTTTCAAAAAAATACTTGCTCTTTAAAACGATTGCTTTTCGGACAATTTCTAACAAAAATGATTGTTAAGTAGAATAAATTCCAGGATAATATAGTGGGAACCGATTGTTTGAAACGGAAAATTTTGACATTTCTCAGATTCTGATTTTTGATAAAAAAATGCTTTTTCTATTTCTATTTTTTATGTCTTGGAAACATAGATGTTTTCTGTAGGAAAAATATCTCTGAATCTGAAACTTTTTCTAAAGGAAAAATGTGTCAAAATCTGAGACCTTTTTCTATACGAAATTTGTCTTAGAGTCTAAGATCTGTACGAAAATTGTTTCAGAACCTGAGACCTTTAATGTAGGAAAATGAGTTTGGGAAAAATTCGTAGATGTAGACTTTCTCTATATGCAAAATGTGTAAAATTTACCCTTGTGCTAAACTCTTCCGGAGAAAAAAACATTTGGAAAATGTACTTTTTGGAAATTCCGATTGTAAGGGGGGCAAAGAGAGGTAAGATATTGAACTTTGGTACTTTTTTCTTTCTCTAGAAATAATTGTCATACACTGAAAAAAAAGACATAACTAAATTTAAGGAAAAAATGTCTTTGAAAATTTATCATGAATTTTCCTC
The DNA here is from genome assembly GCA_963921195.1 of Pegoplata infirma. Classification (NCBI taxonomy): domain Eukaryota; kingdom Metazoa; phylum Arthropoda; class Insecta; order Diptera; family Anthomyiidae; genus Pegoplata; species Pegoplata infirma. Next base: position 46,195,507 of record OY992540.1, on the reverse strand, counting down.
AAATTTAGTTAAATTTAACTTAAAAATGAGAAATTTTCTTAACTATGAGGAAAAAATTTTAGTTCATTTACTTATAGTTAGTTCATAGTTTTCTTTAAATGGATTTTTTAAATATTAGGAAAAAAATTCTTATTGCCAAAGAAATTTTCCACAAATCTAAGAATCGTATCTTTATATTTAAGACATATTTCTTAAAAAACAATTTAGTTCAAGTTTAGTTAAAATTTACTAAAAAAAACATCATCGTATTTCTCTTCTTTGAATTGAGGAAGTGTACTTCTTAGAATTTAGTTAATGACTTCTGAGAATTTAGTAAATAACTTCTTAGAATTTAGTTAAAAATTCAAAATGGCGATATCTCGAAAACTAAGCGAGATAGAGCGAAACGGATGAAATTTTCAAAAGAAAGACTACAAAGAAAAATATGGAATAGCCTAGCTCTGCATATCTGTCGGGGTCTCAAGACCCTAATTTTAGATCTAAAATTTGAAATTCCCGAGATTTTATATATACACATATCTCGGTAAATACTGCCAACACGAGAAAACGTCCAACGGCATTTTTGTAGCTCTTGACTCGTAGAACACTTCCGCAAAATACCCGAAAGCCCTCCGATTAATAGTTTTTGAGTTATCCGGTTTTTAAGATTCTAAAGACCCTATCAGGCCCCTTATTACCGTATCTCAAAAACTAAGCTAGTTAGAGCGAAACGGACACAAGTTTTGGTTCAAAATCTATAGGGACCCTTAAAGGACCCAACGGGGTCTCGAGTTGAATGGGGTCCGAACCCATGGGTCCAGGGTCTCGACCCAATCTATTTCTAAAATGTGAAGTATATTTTTTCCCATTTTCTAGTTAAAATTGGCTTAAAATTAAATAACTTTGTTTTCCTTATTTTTGGGAAAATTATGAACTAAAACCAAGAAAAAAAAATCTTTGGAGCCAAATCATTCCCTCTTTTTCTCAAAATTGAGTTAATTTTCCCAGATTTTAGTTCACTTTTTTTTTGAGTGTAGAGACTTGAAATATAAGACGTTGCAGCAAAAAAAATATCGGAAAGAGTACTGTAAAGGAATTCCTATTGTAATGGGGTTAAAAGAGCAAAAAATTATACTTTGGTACTTTTTGTATCTTTGGACATAATGGTTCTAGAAAATTGAAATTCAAAATATAGGATCATTCAGCAAAAAAAAAAATATTCTGACAAAAGTACTTTTTAGAAAGTTTCGATTTAAAAATGGTAAAAAATGTACTTTGGTATTTTTTTGATCTCCTGAAATAATTGTCGTAAGAACTTAATTGTTAGAAAGTAGGGTCCTACATCGAAACAAAACATTCTGAAAATAGTATTTTAGGAATTTTTGATAATAATAAAGTAATAGATTGTAAAAAAAGTGCGAATTAAAATTTGGTACCTTTTTATAACTATTGAACTAAGGACTCCAAAATTCAAAAATATGACATTTCGGATCATTCTTCTTGTCCAAGAGAGGGACATATACAAACATTTATTAGTTTAATTATTTAAATAATGCTGGTTTTTGTAAGTTCTGTTTCTAAGGATGTAAAAAGGTTTAAAAACTTTTGGTACTTTTTATATTTCCTGAAATATTGATCCTAAAAACTTTAAATTTGTAATAAAAGATCCTCGGGCGGAAAAGAAATTACGGAAAAGGTACTTTTTGAAAATTCAGATTGTAAGGGGCAAAAAGGGGTAAAATAGTGTTCCTTGGTACTATTTTTACTCAAGATTAGCATTGTGAAGGTAATTCATGTATTCGGTAAAATCGAATTTAACTTTTTTATTTGTTTTTTTTTTCTAATTTTTTATTTTTTAAAAGTGCAATTAATTTAATATCACTGACTATAAACATCGTTTTTGGGTAGAGGAAAAAAAAGCAAAAAAAGTATATTTGCGTATGACAAAAGTAACAACAACAACACCAACAATATCATAAAATTTTTAACTAATTTTCTACACAACCGTTTTTTATTTTTATTTGAAACTTACCGAATGAAAAAAAATTCCAACTTTGAAATGTGTGCTACTCGTACTTCTAAATTTTTCCTTTTTTTCCCAGTTCTTCTTCTATGTAGTAGTTAGGATGTGGCGGCGGCTGCTTATATGTTGGGGGGATCCCACACTTACACACACTCGCACAACACAAAAAAATGAGTCCTTTCAAAATTCTATGTTGTTTTTTTTTTTGTTAATGTCGCTTTTTTATTTTAGATGTTAGTATTTTATACACGATGAACAGCAGCAGCAGTAGTAGTAGTGGTAGACAGGGTATATATGTATGTGTGTCTATATAAATATGATGCCAAAAAAAAAGTTGTAGTTCGCTATTCAGTATTTAGTCTGTAAAAAAACGCAGAAAAAAAAGAGTAATGAATTCGACAATGTTATTTTAAATCAGAAGTTTGGGGGGAAATGTTTGTACATCGTTAGACCTCACATAAATACATACAAACATATGTAGTAGTGGTAGTAAGTAGTAGTACTACTATACTATTATAGTATAATGTTAGAATTTATATATGTTTGACTTAGGGGGTTTAGGAAGGAGTGGGGGGGGGGAGATTTCATTTGGCGGTATAAGCGGGAGTTTATTGTTATTTCATGTCATGTTTTTATTTGGATTTAGAAGTTTTGTTTGGATCCCTTTTTATATATTTTTTTGCTTTTTTGGTTCTTATTTTTAGCTGTAATTTACTTTTTTTTCATCATTTAGTTTTTTTTAACGTTTTTCTGCCAAAGGGTAAATTTTGTTCAAATTCTAAAAAAAAGTGATGTAACAAATTAAAATTGTTGTCTAAAAAATGAGAAATTTTTAATTTATTTTATCTTCCTTTATTTTATTTTTTAATGATAGTATTAACAGAATGTTAACTTTCTTTTTTTAACAAACAAAAAAAAATTTTGTTAAAAAAAAAAAAAAAAAATTTGGCGGGAAAAATTAGTTTGTTCGGAAAATTTGGGGATTAGTCTTGTTACCATTTGAACAGTGGACTGAATTTTTCTGTGGTTGGTGCTGGGGGATACCTTCCCCAACGCAATAAATGTTTACTGAATTATTTATTATGCTTTTTAAACATTAGTTATACCATTTTCTCATAATTTTTATGTTTTTTTTTTAATCCACGCCCCCAAAGGGGGCTGGGACAAAAAAAAAACAATATTTTGTTCTAAGTGTATGACTTTTAACTCCTTCTGACATAAAATAGTTTCATTTATTTAACAAAAATGGAAAAAAGCTGTAAAAATGGCATTTTTGTTGTTCTTTAATGAGGAACTTTTTTGCCCCTTATCCGAATTTACCCATTTCTGAACTTGACTGGCCTATGACCATGAGACACATTCGTGACAATTTTCAGGAGTCTAGCTCTTTTATTTTGGACTGAATCGTGTTTTATACAGACGGAAGGACATTCATAGAATGACTTATAATCGATCATACACTGAAAAAAAGACATAACTAAAATTAAGGAAAAAATGTCTTTGAAAATTTATCATAAATTTTCCTAAAATTTAGTTAAATTTAACTAAAAAATTAGAAATTTTCTTAACTATGAGGAAAACAGTTTAGTTCATTTACTTATAATTAGTTCATAGTTTTCTTTAAATGGAATTTTTAAATATTAGGAAAAAAATTGTTACTGCCAAAGAAATTTTCCACAAATCTAAGAAACGTATCTTTATTTTTAAGAAATATTTCTTAAAAAACAATTTAGTTCAAATTTAGTTAAAATTTACTAAAAAAAACATCATCGTTTTTCTCTTCTTTGAATGGAGGAAGTGTACTTCTTAGAATTTAGTTAATAACTTCTGAGAATTTAGTAAATACTTCTTAAAATTTAGTTAAAAATTCAAAATGGCGATATCTCGAAGACTAAGCGAGATAGAGCGAAACGGATTAAATTTTCAAAAGAAAGACTACAAAGAAAAATATGGAATAGCCTAGCTCTGCATATCTGTCGGGGTCTCAAGGCCCTAATTTTAGATCTAGAATTTGAAATTCCCGAGATTTTATATATGCACATATCTCGGTAAATACTGCCAACACGAGAAAAAGTCCAACGGCATTTTTGTAGCTCTAGACTAGTAAAAATACCCGAAAGCCCTCCGAATAATAGTTTTCGAGTTATCCAGTTTTTAAGATTCTCAAGACCCTTAATACCGTATCTCAAAAACTAAGCAAGGTAGAGCGAAACGGAAACAATTTTTGGGTCAAAATCTATGGGGACCCTTTAAATACCCCACGAGTTAACAGGGGCTGGACCCATGGGTCCGAACCCATGGGTCCAGGGTCTAGACCCAATCTAGTTCTAAAATATGAATGTACTTAAGTGAAATAAAATTTTTTCCATTTTCTAGTTAATATTGGCTTAAAATTAAATAACTTTGTTTTCCTTATTTTTGGGAAAATTATGAACTAAAACCAAGAAAAAAAATCTTTGGAGCCAAATCATTCCCTCTTTTTCTCACAATTTTGTTAATTTTCCCAGATTTTAGTTCACTTTTTTTTGAGTGTAGATCAATTATATATATTCTTTATGTGGTCCCCGACCGATATTTCTATGCGTTACAAACAGAATGACAAAGTGAGTATAAAAAAAATTTTAGAATCGTAGTCCCTCGATTTTACTGGGCAAATAATCGATAAAAGTTTTCTGCGAAAATTTTCAAAAAAATCAAATAATACAAACATTTTCAAAAATGAGATTTAAATTTTGAAGCTTAAATGTGCGATTCGCTATCTCGTTCGCAGTGAGTGACTTCAAATTTGTACGTAAAACAAAAACAAAAAAAATCACATTTGTTTTTGTTTTACGTACGAAATTTCTAGTCACTCACTTTGTACGACATACTAAATCGGGGCATAAAAATTGCTTATTCGAATATGTACTTTTAAGAATTTTTTTGTTTTTTTCTGAAATTTTGATTAGAGGCAATATAGGGTGAGTTATAACGGTAGGAACAAATTTTTCAAAAATGTTTTGTATATGTTTGACTTATTACACTCCTAATACTGCATACGCTAAAATTACACTGAAAAAAAAGACATGAATAAAATTAAGGAAAATTTCTTTGAAAATTTATCATGAATTTTCCTAAAATTTAACTAAAAAATTAGAAATTTTCTTAATTACGAGAAAAAAAAGTTTAGTTAATTTACTTATAATTAGTTCATAGTTTTCTTTAAATGGAATTTTTTAATATTAGGAAAAAAATTCTTACTGCCAAAGAAATTTTCCACAAATCTAAGAAACGTATCTTTATTTTTAAGACATTTTTCTTAAAAAACAATTTAGTTCAAGTTTAGTTAAAATTAACTAAAAAAAACATCATCGAATTTCTCTTCTTTGAATTGAGGAAGTGTATTTCTTAGAATTTGGTTAATAACTTCTGAGAACTTAGTAAATAACTTCTTAGAATTTAGATAAAAATTCATAATGGCGATATCTCGAAAACTAAGCGAGATAGAGCGAAACGGATGAAATTTTCAAAAGAAAGACTACAAAAATATGGAATTACCTAGCTCTGCATATCTGTCGGGGTCTCAAGACCCTAGTTTTAGATCTAAAATTTGAAATTCCAGAGATTTTATATATGCACATATCTCGGTAAATACTGCTAACACGAGAAAAGGTCCGACGGCATTTTTGTAGCTCTTGACTCGTAGAACACTTCCGTAAAATACCCGAAAGATCTCCGATTAATAGTTTTTGAGTTATCCAGTTTTTAAGATTCTCAAGACCCTATAAGACCCCATATTACCGTATCTCAATAACTAAGCAAGTTAGAGCGAAACGGACACAAATTTTGGGTCAAAATCTATGGGGACCCTTAAAATACCCCACGAGTTAACAGGGGCTGGACCCATGGGTCCGAACCCATGGGTCCAGGGTCTAGACCCAATCTAGTTCTAAAATGTGAATGTACTTAAGTGAAATAAAATTTTTCCCATTTTCTAGTTAATATTGGCTTAAAATTAAATAACTTTGTTTTCCTTATTTTTGGGAAAATTATGAACTAAAACCAAGAAAAAAAATCTTTGGAGCCAAATCATTCCCTCTTTTTCTCAAAATTTAGTTAATTTTCCCAGATTATAGTACACTTTTTTTTTGAGTGTAGATCAATTATATATCGTCCATTCCATGAGTCATCCCGGGTGAAAATGACCATGTATGTTCATACATGTTCATACATGCTCATACATGATTCCATGTATGATAGTATATGAACAATGTATGGAAATGTATGTCATATATGGGAACATATATGAACATACACAAGTAATGTAATATTCCATATATGTAAATGTATGCAACTATGTGTGGAAAGGTATAATTCATACTCCTTCATATATGCTATGCATCTGCAAAGCATACATGTCTTAAAAATTTTTTTTTTTAAGGTTTGGTTCGGCAGAACTTTGCAAAATTGGACGAAGTTCATGTATGGGTTCAGTCTAAAAAAGTCGTTCGGTTGGACAATTATGATCATACATCATCAAGATTGGTTATAATTTTTGTATTCTATAGGCGAATATGAACGGCACTAACGTAAACAACCAAATTTAGAAGAAAATTCGAACACTCTGACGGTATTACTGTCAGAGCTGCGAAGGATTTCATCCCTTAATAAGATTTTGTGTTCTGAATTAAACTTTAATGATTGCATTTCCCAATCACAATTTATCGAATGAATTTACACCCTAAAAAAATGAGTCCGGCTTTCTACTATAAATTGGGTAAATTTCAACAAATTCTAAAAATATACTACTATAAATTGAGTAAATTTCCCAAATTTACCCAATTTATAGTAGGAAACTGAAATCATTTTAATTAGTGTGTACATTTGATTTTAAAATATAGAATGAATTCGGTTTCTTTTTCATTTGACTTTGAAATTGAATGCGTAAGTTTTTAAAAATTCGATTTTTAAAAGTCTCATGAATAATAAATAAATGAAATAAAGAATGCATTCAGTTTTTAAAATTCTCATACACAATAATTCTATTTAATGTCAAAAATCGAATTCATTCCAAGAAATATTGATATTTAAAGATAATTGTATTCAGTGACTATAAAAATCGAATGTATTTTATTTGTGAATTCATTCGAAAAGTGGTTAATTCTTCAAAGCTTTGATTATCCTAAAGTATCATAAAGTCCAAAGTATATTTTTTAAATATTCGTTAGTTTTTATTAAAAAATCAGTGTCATAAATTAGTACAAATTATTTTTATTTGAAAAAATTTCAATTAATAGACGTTTTATGGAAAAAAATACAAAAAAAAAATTTACATACAAATTCATGTATGACAATGTATGATCATTAATGTACATGTACCCTCAAATTACGGATATGCACATGTATGGACATCCATATATGCGTCATATATGAACATACATGGTGATTTTCACCCGGGATTTTAAAAAATCTGACCGAGGGTCTTCCGATTTTTGTTATTTTTTTCATACAGATACTCTATGGAGCCAATTTCAAATTTCATCCATCAGATCAAAAATATTCGAAAAACTCGCGATTTTATTCACGATTTTCGTTTTTAAAAAAGTCAAAAAAATGCAAAATCTGTTCAACTTTGAGCAGCTGTATTTTCTAAACTACTTATCGCATTTTAACAATCCATAGCGCATACGAATGTTATTTAAGTCTATTTAGAAATCTTATAGACTGAAAAAATATCGGTGGTTCAAAAGTGCATTTTATATGCAAATGCAGTTTTGAAGTGCATTTTGCGAAACTTTTACCCCTTTTAATTTTTTTTTAATTAGCATATTTGTAAAATTTAGGATTTTTGCTACAAAAAAATGTTTTCATTACAATGGACCGAGAATGTGTGATATTTTTAATATTTTTTTTAAAAAAATACTTCCTTAAGTTTCCCTTATAAAAAATTTTATATTTTAAATTATACCAAAATCACGTAAAAAGACATGTTTTTAAACCATTATATTTTCAAAAGTACTAATCGTATCTCATTGTTTTTATGCACATTAGAAAGGTATTTTTGTCTATTTTTGCATTTAATGACCGCAAATATGTTGGAGTTTCAGAATTGCATATTAAATGCAAATGTAGTTTTGAAGTGCATTTTTCAAAACTTTTACCCCTTTGAATTTTTTTTTAGTTATCATATTCGAAAAGTTCACAATTTTTACTACAAAATAATGTCCTCCTTATAATGGACCCACTGTGTGTGATATTTTTTTAGATTTTTTTAAAAAATCATGTTATTTCAGATTTTTTGGTTTTATTTAAAATATTGAAATTGTTTTAAGGAAATTTAAAAAAAAAAAAAATTAAAATATCACACACGGTGGGTCCATTATTAGCAGGACATTATTTTGTAGTAAAAATTGTAAACTTTTCGAATATGATAACTAAAAAAAAATTCAAAGGGGTAAAAGTTTTGAAAAATGCACTTCAAAACTGCATTTGCATTTAATATGCAATTCTGAAACACCAACATATTTGCGGTCATTAAATGCAAAAAATAGACAAAAATACCTTTCTAATGTGCATAAAAACAATGAGATACGATTAGTACTTTTGAAAATATAACGGTTTAAAAACATGTCTTTTTACATGAATTTGGTATAATTTAAAATATAAAATTTTTTATAAGGGAAACTTAAGGAAGTATTTTTTTAAAAAAAAATATTAAAAATATTACACATTCTCGGTCCATTGTAATGAAAACATTTTTTTGTAGCAAAAATCCTAAATTTTACAAATATGCTAATTAAAAAAAAATTAAAAGGGGTAAAAGTTTCGCAAAATGCACTTCAAAACTGCATTTGCATATAAAATGCACTTTTGAACCACCGATATTTTTTCAGTCTATAAGATTTCTAAATAGACTTACATACCAATCGTATGCGCTATGGATTGTTAAAATGCGATAAGTAGTTTTGAAAATACAGCTGCTCAAAGTTACACAGATTTTGCATTTTTTTTACTTTTTTAAAAAAGAAAATCGTGAATAAAATCGCGAGTTTTTCGAATATTTTCGATCTGATTGATGAAATTTGAAATTGGCTCCATAGAGTATCTGTATGAAAAAAATAACAAAAATCGGAAGACCCTCGATCAAAAAATGCCTAAAATTACCAAATGTCTGGTGGAATGGACGATATATTCTTTATGTGGTCCCCGACCGATATTTCTATGCGTTACAAACAGAATGACAAAGTGAGTATAAAAAAAAATTTAGAATCGTAGGCCCTCGATTTTACTGGGCAAATAATTTGAAGAATCGATAAAAGTTTTCTGCGAAAATTTTGAAAAAAATCAAATAATTCAAACATTTTCAAAAATGAGATTTAAATTTTGAAGTTTAAATGTGCGATTCGCTATCTCGTTCGCAGTGAGTGACTTCAAATTTGTACGTAAAACAAAAACAATAAATCAAATTTGTTTTTTTACGTACGAAATTTCATTCACTTTGTACGACATTCTGAATCGGGGCATACAAATCACATATTCGAATATGTACTTTTAAGAATTTTTTAGGTTTTTTTTTTGAAATCTTGATTAGAGGCAATATAGGGTGAGTTATAACGGTAGGAACAAATTTTTTAAAAAATTTTTGTATGGGAGCCCCCTTAGGATGTAGAGATAGATGTTGGGTTTGTTCAAGAAAAATGTTGGGGGCAGAAAATTAATGAAGGTCGGTCTCACATAGCACCAATCCAGGGGCGTTTCTAGGGCAGTTCTGGAGCAGTTCTGGAAATTTTTGAGGATTTTTACTTCCCTGTGTAAAAATTGATTAGATATGATGTGATCCGTTCAGATATGATTATGTCAAATATATCTGATCAGATTTATTATATGCGATATTTGATCATTTTCCGAGATCTGTTCAAATACATCTGCTGATCAAATCCACTTTGATCTCGAAATTGGGGACAAATCTCGGGTATAATAGATCTGATCAGATACAATTGATATAATTAGATCTAAATAGATCAGTTTGATCTAATCAATTTTTACAACTTTGACCCCGACTTTGACCCCGATTAGGGGCTATACGACCCCCCACCTACCCTATTGTTGGCATTTTTTTGAACCTATCAAAATTAGGGGTTTTAGCGGATCAAAATCTCGTGCACTATTACACTCCTAATACTGCATACGCTAAAATTACACTGAAAAAAAAGACAAAAATAAAATTAAGGAAAAAATTTCTTTGAAAATTTATCATGAATTTTCCTAAAATTTAACTAAAAAATTAGAAATTTTCTTAATTACGAGAAAAAAAAGTTTAGTTCATTTACTTATAATTAGTTCATAGTTTTCTTTAAATGGAATTTTTTAATATTAGGAAAAAAATTCTTACAGCCAAAGAAATTTTCCACAAATCTAAGAAACGTATCTTTATTTTTAAGACATTTTTCTTAAATATCAATTTAGTTCAAGTTTAGTTAAAATTTACTAAAAAAAACATCATCGAATTTCTCTTCTTTGAATTTAGGAAGTGTATTTCTTAGAATTTGGTTAATAACTTCTGAGAATTTAGTTAATAACTTCTTAGAATTTAGTTAAAAATTCAAAATGGCGATATCTCGAAAACTAAGCGAGATAGAGCGAAACGGATGAAATTTTCAAAAGAAAGACTACAAAAAAAAATATGGAATTGCCTAGCTCTGCATAACTGTCGGGGTCTCAAGACCCTAATTTTAGATCTAAAATTTTATATTCCCGAGATTTTATATATGCACATATCTCGGTAAATACTGCCAACACGAGAAAAGGTCCGACGGCATTTTTGTAGCTCTTGACTCGTAGAACACTTCCGTAAAATACCCGAAAGCCCTCCGATTAATAGTTTTTGAGTTATCCATTTTTTAAGGTTCTCAAGACCCTATCAGACCCCATATTACCGTATCTCAATAACTAGGGATGCCAAACGGGAAATCCCGAATCCCGAAATCCCGGGATTTTTCGGGATTGACAAATCCCGAATCCCGGGATTTATTTTTTTCAATCCCGGGATTTTTCGGGATTTTCCCGGATTGACAAATCCCGAAAAATCCCGGGATTTCGGGATTTTTTGTCAAATTTTGTAATCGAAATTGACTATTTCTTCAGCGTTTGTTTTCCGGTGGTGACAATATGGGTATCGTTTTAAAGCCGTTTGAAATATCTTTCAAATGATGCAAATTGGGCTTAATTTCTATTACTCTTTTGGAGTACAATTTAATTTTTAGGACGTATTGCTTAATATACAGAAGGGTCGAGCAAATTTTCGTTTTTTAGAATTTAAAAATCGTCGGAGTCAGGGTTCCTTTTTTGACTTGAAAATCGGAAAAATCCGAACAAATTTAAACAATTTTTTACTTCGTTTGAAACTTTCAGACTTTCATGATTAAATAGAACCCTACAGGTCCAATAATTTGTTGTATAAATATTGACCCTAAAGGGCAGCCCCGCCGATTTTGAAATTTGAACAAAGGAAAATTTGCTTCACCCTAATATTCAGTTAGCTGCATAGATATGCATATGCCAATATTTTTAAGAAACAGTTAAATATTTGCCGAAAGTTAAATTTATAAGGGAGCACTAAGTAATCCATCTTTAAAGTTTCTTTTTAACAGATTTTGTTCGTAAATGAGTAAATTGGATGAGGGGAAATTTCCCCCTTGAAGAACCTAACCAGAAAATTGAATTTTTCTCGTCCCGTTGTATCGGCGGAGGACATTGAGGGACACCTTCCCCTTGCGAGAAATTTATTAATACAATTGTATCATTATTTAAACAAATATTTTATATCCACTTCTAAAAAAAGAGACCGACCGAAAAAAAAATAATTTTTTGATCTTTTGAATTCGACTGCATCGCGTCTTTCACAGACGGACATCGCTTGAATCTATTCAAATCGGTCATAGCTGTTCCTAAATTTTCGGTTTTTCTGTGCTAAATATGTAAAACTTTTCGATAATTATTCAATGGTTATGAATTAATTGAATATTTATTTATAAAAAAAATTATTAAAAATATAACGTAAAAAAGCTTAATTTTAATAAATCCCGAAATCCCGAAAAATCCCGGGATCCCGAAAAATTCCGAAATCCCGAAAAATCCCGGGATCCCGGGAGTAGGATTTTAAAATCCCGAATCCCGGGATTTGGAAATGTCAATCCCGTTTGGCATCCCTATTAATAACTAAGCAAGTAAGAGCGAAACGGACACAAATTTTGGGTGACTAAGTCAAAAAATGGTCCAATTATATTCCAATTTGATTTGGTTAATAAAGTACACGTTTAACACCTAAAAATAAAATTTTTATCAAATTTTTCCATGTTTAGGAATTTTGAGGGAATTATGTGAATATCGGGAGGGTGGTTTGTATGGGGACTAACAGAAGGACTGACCCGATTCCTTTGAAATTTGGAATGATGATTTGTGCATACAAAATTTGATTACCTGTAAGCCTAATCCAAAGAGGGCGTTTGTATGGGGGCTGGTTCTGAACATGGACCGATTTTTTCAATTTCAATAGGCTTCGTCCTTGGACCAAAAGATGCTTAAGTTTCAAATTTCAAGTCAATTGGTTGAAAATTGCGACTTGTATCGTGCTTGAACTGATAGATGGAGACGGACGGACGGACAGACAGACGGACGAACGGACATCGCTAAATCGACTAAAAAAGTGATTCTGAGTCGATCGGTATGCTTGAAGGTAGGTCTAGGACCAATATTTCGGGTAGTTACAAACATCAGCACAAACTCATTATACCCTGTACCACAGAGTGGTGTAGGGTATAAAAATTTCAAAGTGGAATGCCCAATATATATATATAATATTGATCAGTGATCGATTCTAATACATTCTAGCGATATCCGTCTGTCTGTTGAAGTACCGAACACGGCCAAAATTATTAAACAGATATGACTGAAACTTAACATATTTACTTGTTGTTTTCCCAAGAAGTTTGGTATTTCATTTCAGCAATATCGGTTTAGCGGCTTAAAAGTTATAAGCGAAAATATAAGGGCACCTCGAAAATTTTGGTACATTTTACATAACCTAAAAATACAAAATGTTTTAATTCGGCTGCTGGTTGACATATGCGAACAAAATTGGATTCCGAATGGTAGTTAAACAAGAATAAACATATCTAAAAAAAAAAAAAATCGCGGAATTTTTTTAACCAAAAATTTTTTATTATTTTTTAAAAAAGTTTAGTCTTGTTTGAATACCACATTCACATATGTCAACCAGTAGCCGAATTAAAGCATTTTGTTTTTTAAGGTTATGTGGATTTTTTTTAATTGTTTTACAATAAATTAGAAATCACATTATGACATTTGTGAAACAATCCAATTTTAAAATAATTTTATCATTCAAATTCTGTCTGGTTTATAACTAAAAACAAATATTAAGTTCCCCGATGAGCACTTCAAAACGATTACAAACAGAATTCTTTTAATACACCTCATTTCCCGTCTCCTGGTGGGAAAGTTTTAAAAAAACTGTTGTATTTTTTATTTCTATTTTAAGTGTTAAAAAATTAATGACTACTGCATTATGACCATTTGACATTTCAACAAAATGTAAAAATGTAATATTATGGTAGTGATGTGTTTTGTTTTAAGTTCTGTGATATTTTTTTTATTTTTTGCCAATTCTCATACAACATTTAACTATTTTTCAAATAATATAATATTGGCATTTAGGCATCTGTTATATCAATTAAAATTTTACAATTTTTCTGCATTGCAAATATTTTTTTTTTTATATATTTTTAATGATTTTTGTTTTTTTTCTTTTTTTCAGGTTTATTTTAATATGTAAGTTATTTTTTTTTAATTTTTTTTTGTATATTTTCTACTGCATAAAACATTTATTTGTATTTGCTTTTTATAATGTGTCTAATGAAGGCACAAACACTCGCACATAGTACATATTGGACGGACGGACGGACGGACAACAAAATTATTTTATAATCATGAAAAGGGTTAGTAGTTTTGTTTTGTCTGATATACAAAACAAAATTAAAAACAAGGGGGAAAATATTTTTTTCTTTTTTTTTTAATAAAAAAAAAAATTAACTCATTTTTTTTTTTTAAAAAAAAGAGTGAAAAAATTATAAAAAAATTAACAACGTTAGGCGTGGTATATTATTTTTATGTGTGACTTTCATTATTTTAATATTGTATAGTACATGCATACACGGATAGATAGATATGTTATGTTAGAGCTATAAAAATTTCATACCAACACACAGATACATTTACATTTACACAATACACTAATATTTTTATACAAACATAGACAGTCAAATACTATTTTATACAGAGATGAACATTTTACATGTTAAATGTATGAATGTTTTACTAACTGTCAAACTCGGTTTAGACGAACTCTGAGGTACCGGCCAATACAATTTTTAAAACTTAAAGAAAAGTGTTTCATCATATAAATGAAGCAATTAAAAAAAATTACTACAATTTTAAAAAAGATTTAAAAATAACTGAATTTTCATTTAGTTTGGTGGAGTCTATATTAATTAATTCTGAGAAATAATAATTTTTAGTTTAAACTCAATGAAAAATCTTTATCATATTGATGAAAAGTTACATCAATATGATAAATGTTGCATTAATTTTCTTCTAATGTAACATGTCACAAATAGAAGCGTGTCATTATTAACAAGAATTTATTTTTAATAAGAAAAAAAATATTAAATTTTATTTTGTTTTTTTATTTTATTAATTTTTCTTTCTTTATTTTTTTATTATTTTTTTTAATTCTTTCTTGTTATTTTCTAGTTTTTTAAAATTTACTTTTTTTTATCATATCCCTTTCAAGATTCGTACACCGGACCTCTCGTTTGTTAGTTAAAAAATGCATTTTTAACATGATAATGTTTTTAGGCTGGTGTCAAATTTAAAAAAAATGCAGGACGCCACCTCAGTTTGACTATATAAGCTAACAATTAACGAAAAAAAAAAAAAAAATTAACGAAAAAGAAAACAAGAATTACTATTTTCATTTTCTTAAAACCAAAAACATTACTAACTTGGGTTAGTAACTTGGATAATAATTCACCTCGTGGTGAATAAAACCGTTTTTCACCAGCTGGTGAATAAAAAGTAACATATTTATTTTTTAACAAAAAAAAATTTTTTTTTTTCATCAATTTTTTTTTTCATCAATTTTTTTTTTCCATCAAATTTTTTTTTTCCATTAAATTTTTCTTTCATCATTTTTTTTTATCAAATTTTTTTCATCAATTTTTATTTCATCAATTTTTTTATCAAATTTTTAATTATCAATTTTTTTCTAATCAAGTTTTTTTTTCATCAAATTTTTTTTTTGTCAAAATTTTTTTCAAATTCTGATTAATTTTTATTAATAAATAAAAATTGTTTTATTCGACCTTTAAAATATTATATTTTGTGAGGATGTTTATTCTGGCTCGAGGTCATTATTTTCTTTACTAATTAAAACCATGATATTCTCAAAGCATAATTTTCAAAAAAATAATTTTTTTGTTTTAAATTTATTTATGTTGGTCATTTTTGCAAGACTTAATCGACACGTGTTTCGGAATTTGTCAAGATTCCATTGTCAAGATTATTTAGCAAAAATAGAAACGATTTACTACAAAGTAGCAAACGAGTCTAATGACAAATCGTTTGTGCACAAACTAAAGTTTTAATACATATTCGCCTCTATTCACAATGAGAATTAGAAAGACGAAGAAATTGTACCATACTAATAAGGCAACGATTGTCAATAACCAACAAAAATATTTAAAACAATTTTACATACGATAGTCCATTGGACTACAACAATATGATATTTGTGTTGTTGTTGTAAGAAATACTCCATATTAGGGTTATTCATCACATGTCGTGCCAATTTTTTTTTAATTTTTATTAAAAAATAAAAATTGTTTTATTCGACCTTTAAAATATTATATTTTGAGGATGTTTATTCTGGCTCGAGGTCATTATTTTCTAATTAAAACCATGATATTCTCATAGCATCCTCATAGCATCCTCAAAATATAATATTTTAAAGGTCGAATAAAACAATTTTTATTTTTTAATAAAAATTAATCAGAATTTGTAATATAATTATTTTTCAACAAAAAAATTTTTTTTTTCATCAATTTTTTTTCCATCAAATTTTTTTTTCAATTAATTTTTTTTTCATCATTTATTTTTTATCAAATTTTTTCATAAATTTTTTTTCATCAATTTTTTTTTCATCAAATTTTTTTTTTCGTCAAAATTTTTTTTTTCATAAATTTTTTTTATAATATTTTTATTCATCAATTTTTTTTATCAAATTTTTATTATCAATTTTTTTCTCATAAATTTTTTTTCATCACGCTTTTTTTATCATTTTTTTATAATTTTTTTTATCAAATTTTTTCATAAATTTTTTTTTTTACAAATTTTGTTTTTTCATCAATTTTTTTTTCATCAATTTTTTTTCATCAATTTTTTTTTCATCAATTTTTTTTTCATAAATTTTTTTTTTATCAAATTTTTTTTTTCATAATTTTTTTTTATCATATTTTTTTATCATTTTTTTATCAAATTTTTTATTATCAATTTTTTTCTCACCAAAAAAAAAAATTTTTTTCATCAATTTTTTTTTACATCAAATTAGGGTTATTCATCACATGTCGTGCCAATTTTTTTTTTAATTTTTATTAAAAAATAAAAATTGTTTTATTCGACCTTTAAAATATTATATTTTGAGGATGTTTATTCTGGCTCGAGGTCATTATTTTCTAATTAAAACCATGATATTCTCATAGCATCCTCATAGCATCCTCAAAATATAATATTTTAAAGGTCGAATAAAACAATTTTTATTTTTTAATAAAAATTAATCAGAATTTGTAATATAATTATTTTTCAACAAAAAAATTTTTTTTTTCATCAATTTTTTTTCCATCAAATTTTTTTTTCAATTAATTTTTTTTTTCATCATTTATTTTTTATCAAATTTTTTCATAAATTTTTTTTCATCAAAATTTTTTTTTTTTCATCAATTTTTTTTTCATCAAATTTTTTTTTTCGTCAAAATTTTTTTTTTCATAAATTTTTTTTATAATATTTTTATTCATCAATTTTTTTTATCAAATTTTTATTATCAATTTTTTTCTCATAAATTTTTTTTCATCACGCTTTTTTTATCATTTTTTTATAATTTTTTTTATCAAATTTTTTCATAAATTTTTTTTTTTACAAATTTTGTTTTTTCATCAATTTTTTTTTCATCAATTTTTTTTTCATAAATTTTTTTTTCATAAATTTTTTTTTTTATCAAATTTTTTTTTTCATAATTTTTTTTTATCATATTTTTTTATCAAATTTTTTATTATCAATTTTTTTCTCACCAAAAAAAAAATTTTTTTTCATCAATTTTTTTTTACATCAAAAAATTTTTCTGTTCTTAAAAAAAAATCATCAAAAACTTTTTTCATCAAAATTTTTTTTCACCAAAAATTTTGGGTTTATTAAATTTTTATACCCTCCAACTACAGTATGGGGGTATACTCACTTTGTCATTCCGTGTGTAACGCATCGAAATATCGATCGGGGACCCCATAAAGTATATATTATTAATCATATATATTATTTATCAGTGATCGATTCTAAGACATTCTAGCGATGCCCGTCGGTCCGTCCGTCTGTCCGTCCGTCCGTCTGTAGTTAACACGATTCAGTCCAGTTTGGCACGAATGTGTCTTATGGTCCTAGGCAGGTTAAGTTCGGAAATAGGCAAAATCGGACCAGGGGGAAAAAAGTTCCCCCTTGAAGAACTAAACCAATTACTGAAAATATCAGTTTTTTACATGATTTTTTATGTTTTTGTTTAACAAATGCAACATTTTTATGCTACAAGAAGTTCAAAGTCCTGCATTTGGACCATAAAAATTAGAAAATGTAGTTTTTTCGGTCCGCCCCTTTTATGGGCGTAGAATAAAAATAATTTAAATTATGATAAACTTGCATTTCTTTAGTGCAAAAAGCATAAAAATGAAACACACATTTGAGAGGAAATTTGCCCCCCTCCAATCACCGCGACCCCCCCCCCCAACCCAAAAAAAAAAAAAAAACAAAGCGCCCCTCCATTTTTTTTTTATTTTTTTGCATGTTGGAGGGTATAAAAGATTCGGCACAGCCGAATTTAACACTCTTACTTGTTTTAACATAATTTTGTTTTTCGTGAAAAAAAATCATTTTTTTTACCAAAACTACTTTTTCACCAAGTCTAAGCTTTTTGCATACAAATTTTCCATTTGTTTATCAAATGTACATAAAACAAGTGAGAGTGTTATATTCTTTGGTGCCGAATCTTTTATACTCTCCAAAATGTAAAAACACTTTTTTGCAGTTATTTTAGCACTCACTTACGAAATGTACAGCTCTTTTGGTTTTTTAATGGGATCCTCGACTGATATTTCAATTCGTTTGCATGGAATAGCAAAGTAATATAAAATTATTTTTTCAAAAAAAACTTTGCTTTGGAAAGTACACTAAAATCTTCCGCAAAACATTATCATGATTTAATGTTTTGGGCAAGAGTAGTGATACCCTCCACAATTTCAAAAAGATTATTGCAAAAAACTTTATTTAAAAGAAAATTACTTTTAAAATAAATTTCCGCGAAAAAAAAAAATTGGTAAAAAAAATCCGCGATTTTTTTCTTTTTTTGTCAAAAAATATGTTCGTACTTGTTTAAATACCATTTGGTGTTCAATAATGTTCACATATGTCAACCAGCAGCCGAATTACAGCATTTTTTATTTTTAGGTTATGTTGAATGTACTAAAATTTTTGATGTGTTCTTACATTTTCGTTCATAACTTTTGAAAATTAAAAAAAAAATTTTATTGAAATATAAAAACATGTTTGTGACTTTGGCAAGATTGGTAGAGTGTCTGGCCAGAATGTAGTTGATTGCGGGATCGATTCACAAAATTTTATTAAACATTTTTAAAAAAATATTTCAATAGAAAATTGTAAAAAATTACCTACGAAATCATTAATTTTTAATGTTTTCGTACGTTATTTTTTTGGAATTTGTTGGTAAAAATAACAGAACTATCATTAATTTTTAATGTTTTCGTAGTATATTTTTTTCGATTTTTTTGTTAAAAAAAAATTAAAGTGACGTTAGTTTTTAATGTTTAATGTTATTTATATTACAAAATTTTGTCAACAGTAACAAATAAATCTTGATGTTTTTTAAAACAAATGAATAACACTGCAAGTAAAATTTAAACTTTTGAAATGACACACAAAAACGCCGAGACACCCCAACTGATTTTTGGGTCATAGAATCCAGTGGTATACTCCGTTTTAAAAAGTTAGCTCAAAATAACGAGATATTTCGATTTTAAATTTGCAAATTTAAGAGTAAAAATTGAATAAATACAAAAAAAATTATAAAAATCATCAAAATAGGAGCAAGTATTGCTGGATGTCCGATTGAAAATGGACGTCCATAATTTCCTAGATATAAATTTTGATAAATAACAAGTTTTTAACAATTTTTTTAAGTTTTTTTATTCAAATAAAATGAAAAATCGCCTTAAATCTACTACAAATTTAAAATCGAAATATCTCGGGATTTTGAGCTAACTTTTCAAAACGGGGTACACCACTGGATTCTACGACCCAAAATTAGGTTGACGTGTCTCGGCGTTTTGGTGTGTCATTTTCACCTACTTACAGTGTAATTACTGGAATGGTTTTCAATTGTTTATTCACTGGTTTTAAGTGTGTTTTTCATTTGTTTTTGCCTTTAAAATATTTTGAGTGTAGTCGCAAAAAAAAAAAACTTGTCAAATTACTAGAAAAAGTCTCGTAATCCTATTTTACCAATATTTGAAAGTTTTCCTTGCTTTTTGACAAACATTTTTTTTTGTAATTTTACAAGTTTTCAAGTTTTTTTTTACAAAAAACAAAACTCGAGATTTCCTTGTGGGTTTTATTGTGCCAACAAACTTGTTAATTTACAATTTTATTGGTAAAAGTCTTGTAAAATTACGAAAAACCTCAAAATTTTTGTTAGGAATTCCCGAAAAAAGAAGGTAGCAAAAAACCTAGTAAAGTCGTGAAACCTCCTTGTAAGTTTTATCGCGTCAAAAAAAATTGTAAATTTACGATTTTATTGGTAAAAGGCTTGTAAAATTACAGAATTATTGGTAAAAAGCTTATGAAATTACAAGGAATTGTTGTCAAATAGGAGATAGCAAAAAAAAAAAAGTTACAAACTTTTCTTGTAGTTTTATAAGGTTTTTTTTTCATGCAACATTGTTTTTGTGGGATTTCTTTTTAATTTTTATACACTCCACTTAGTGATAGAGGGTATATATAAGTTTGTCATTCCGTTTGTAACTCATCGAAATATCTGTCTGGGACCCCATAAAGTATATATATTCATGATCCCCGACCGATTTTAAGACATTCTAGCGATGTCCGTTTGTCCGTCTGTCCGTCTGTCCGTCTGTCTGTGGAAATGTTGATTACGACCAAAATACACGGATATGACTGAAACTTAACATATTTATCGGAAGTTCTCCTGAGAAGTTTGGTATTGCATTTGAGCAATATCGGTTCAGCGGCTCAAAAGTTATGAACGAAAATGTAAGGACACCACAAAAATTTTAGTACATTCAACATAACCTTAAAATACAAAATGCTTTAATTCGGCTGCTGGTTGACATATGTGAACATAATTGAACACCAAATGGTATTTAAACAAGTACGAACATATTTTTGACAAAAAAAGAAATAAATCGCTGATTTTTTTTTTACCAAAATTTTTTTTTCGCGGAAATATTTTTTTTATTTTTTTTTTAAGTAATTTCCTTTTAAAAAAAGTTTTTTGAATAATCTTTTTGAAATTGTGGAGGGTATCACTACATTCGGCAATGCCGAATTTTACTTTTTTACTTGTTTTTTCTCAAAAGTAATTTCTTTTTTGAATTGTGGAGTTATTAATAATCTGAATTTGACTTAAAATAAAAAAATAAAATCATGAAAAATAGTGTACCTAATCATCTTAGCCGAATTTCACTGTAGTAGAATTTTTTAATTGCATACATTTTTTTACATTTATTTCATTTTGGGGGTTTTTATTTTTTTTTTTGTTTTTGGCGCTGAAGGTTAAAACCATAAGCCTCCTGTCTAATGTGCCACTGTTGTTGTTACTGTTTGGCTTTTTGTAAATTTTTTTCGTTTTTTTGCAACATTTAACTCGCACTTTTATATTAAAGTCAAAATGATTTGATATTGTAAATTAAGTCTAACGGATTCGAAATTTTTGTTCCAAAAAAAAAAAATTTCGCAAAAAAATTTTTGGTGAAAAAAAATTCGTGAATAGGATGTTTTAAAAAAATGTTGAGGGGTAAAAAGAAATTGGGGTGGGTCTCACTAGTGACCCCTCTCGGTCGCACCATTGGACCAGTAGAAGCTGATTAAATAAAACAAATTTACAAAAAATAAACAAAAAATTATGGAGACCGCCATGGACGTATACAGGGGGTGGGCACAGGGGGCACGTGCCCCCCCCTTTTCAATTACTTTTCCAGTACTTCTAGTTAAAACTAAATATAAATAGGCGATGGCAAACAATTTTGGGAAATTTCAAATTCCTGGATACATCGCTGGAGACCGCCTTAATAGTTAAAGATAGAAGGTAGGTGTGTTCAGAGAAAATTTTTGGACTAAAAAAATATTGTGGGTCGGTCATATATTTGATTGCTCTAAGGGCACTCTTAGGGCAGTTAGAGCTGCCCTTAGAAATTGGAGATAGGGTATTAGTTTGCTCCGAAGAAATGTTTAGACATAAAAATTAATGGGGTCGGTCTTGGAAATGACCCCTCTATGACATATCATTGGAGCAGTATAAATGATTTTATGATTGGAAAATTACAATAAAATTTTTTCAAAAAATTTAAAAAAATTGTAATAATTGTTATCCCACGATCCTACTGGGAAAAAAAATTGTAGAATCGATAGAAGTTTTACACAAAAAAATTACAAGAAAATTGAAAAATACAAACATTTTCAAAAATGAGATTTAAATTTTAAAAATGAAAAATCGCATACTAGAGCGCTTTTAAGAATTTTTTGAAAGCAATAGAAATAATACAGTGCAACAACCAAAATCGGAATGGGATAAAAACAAATAAAAAAAAAAATGGAGTTTTCCATTACAAAATCCTCAGGGGTTTTTTAGTTTAGTGCTAAATTTTTTTACGCGCATTTGAAGTTGGTAAACTTTTATTATAACTATAATTACTTGAAAACTGTATAAGAGGCGTATACTTAATGTTCTGCACAATGTTCTAATTGCATTTTGGTTTATTTTTAATAATTAGGCCATTTAATGAGTATAGTACCGATTGCAGCTATATACTAGTATATAGTATATACTATACAAAAGCTATAAATGCTTAATAATCACCATCTTCAAATGCGTGTAAAGAAAAATCTAGCGCTAAACTAAAAAGAGCCTTGAGTGCTTTGCTATGAACAATTGTCCACTTTCATTTCCTTTTCATCCCATTCCGAGTCGGGGAGATCGATTTTGTATCACCGTGTAATTAAATATTTTTTATGATGTAGCAATCATGCTTTGATTGTATCAATCATATGATGATTCTCATCAAACATTAAATTATAAATTTTGGCTATAGTATGATAACTTGGTTAAAATATAAATGCTACAATCATAAAAAAAATTTAAATTTCCATTCTAAAATCTTAAAAAAATTTACTATTTTTTAAACTTTTGATTTAAAAACCTCAAACGCTTAGACATGATTTATTGAAATCCTCTTCCTTCTTCCCATGTATTCAAAAAATATTTTCTTAATTGAAAATCACTCTTGTGTATATGAATCATATTATCTACATACACTATTTCCTATTCTAATACATGTAGTATGTAGCATAATCAGTTGGTACAATGTATTGTATTTTTAAAATATTTCCCCTTTTGGTTTTTTTTTTTATCCTTAAGTACTTTACACCAGACATGTGCACGGATGGTGTTAAAATGCGCTTAGAGACATTCTAAAAAATTTAGAATGTGGACAATATTCTATTCTTATCGTTCAAAGCGAATGAGTTTTTCATTCTATGCTCACAGTGCAAAAGAAAGCTACACACACTAGTGTAACGACATTCGTAACACGAATGAACCAAATAGGGAGTACATAGACAGCCAATAATTTGAAAATACTATACTCTGAAGCGTGTGAATAGAATGATTTATATAAAAAAAAAAAAAAATATTGTTTGGCTATTTGGGGGAATTCTTTTATAAAAAAAAAATATATGTATGCTAATTAAAATAAACATTTTGTTATGTAGAATAAATGAAGAGGTAAATAAAAAATAATTATGGGGAAAATTAATTTATAAATAAGAGTGGATAAAAAAATTTTTATACATAAAAATAAATATTAGGGTGGATTGAAAAATTCTTTTTCTATTTCGAAAAATAATGTTCAATGTGGTAAAAAAATTGTTTTGCTTTATGGCAGAAAATGTTAATACCTATAATGACGAAATATGTAGTGTGACCAAATACAATTTTTTTTTCACAAAATTTTCAACTATTCTGCTAATACCGAAGACGATTTTTTTTTAATTCGATTTTTTGTGAAACCAAACAAATTTATGTAGCAAAAGTTTGTCTATTTTTTTGTATGTGCATTAGGGTGGAGCAAATTTTTCTTTTTTCGAATTTCGAAAACGTCGGTGAAAAAAAAATATTTTTTTTTTGTTCAAAATATTAAGGCTGAATAAAATATTATGCACCCTCAACCGTAAACTAGCGTAGAGAGATTTCCGTTATATGAGAACAAATGAGTGCAATTATTCTTCTTTCAGACCGTGATTTTCTATTTGGTTTTGATCACTATACTACGTAAGGGGACAGTTACGGGTAGTAGACTGGCATTTTTTCTCAACTTTCGATTTTCCCAAGTGTCCGGGCAAATTTTTATTGTCCAAGGTCTAAAACTTATGTTGTACAAATTTGAGGTCAATCGGATTAAATTAACCCGTGGCGCACGGCGGTCAAAGTTTTGGATTTTTGAAAAATTTTAAAAAAATAAATAAAAAATTTAAATTTCTTTCGACACATCATATTTGTTAATTTTGATGCGGTGAGCACGACTATCCAAAAAAAATTAAAATCGGTCGAACGGTTTTCGGTTTTTTTGGTGGAAATTTTTCAAAAATCCAAAACTTTGACCGAAGGGCGCCACGGGATAAAATGATCGGATTTGGCTCAAATTAGATTTAAATGAAAGATTGTCTTAAGCTCTATGAAATGGCCGAGGAAAAAAAAAATTTTCATGTTTTTTAAAAAATTTCTTGAATGTAGGATAAAACCGCCATTTTTTTCAAATTTCAAATGGCGATATCTCGAAAACCGTTCGACTGATTTTAATTTTTTTTTTGATATTCGTGCTCACCGCATCAAAATTAACAAATATGATGTGTCGAAAAAAATTTACATTTTTTATTTATTTTTTTTTAATTTTTCAAAAATCCAAAACTTTAACTGCCGGGCGCCACGGGTTAATTTAATCCGATTGACCTCAAATTTGTACAACATCCGTTTAAGTCCTAGTAGAATAAAAAAATGACCGGACTTTGAAAATTGGAGAACAATTTTTTTGGCCATACAGAAAAATGTCAGTCTAACGGGTAGCTAACCCAGCCTTTAGTTTATATTCGGACATTACTGAAATGTGTTTTTATGATAAACTTTTTTTTTCTGTAAAGAAATTTAAAAAAAAATTTCTTTAAAAACAACTTATTTTTTTTTTTAATTAATTTCAAATTGCATTAAAGGCCAAATTAAATAAAACGACAAATAAAAATATACATCTTCTCAAAACTGAGCCAAAATGACGTTATATTTTCAGCAAAAAACGAATTAAAAATATTTTTTGCAAAACAAGAAATAATGTGCTCGATTCTGAAATACGATTTCACATTCACCAAATTTTTAAAAATTTGATATTCTTTCGAATTTAAGGATTTTAAAATTTTTTTCTTGTAAAAATTAAAGATATAGTTAATAGCCTTGTTTTTTGCAGACCGGATTAAGATTAGGATTAACTTTATTTTATTAAAAAATGGGTCAAATCAGGTCCAGATTTTTTTTGTAATTTTTTTTCTGAAATTATACGCAATTAGTAAATATAAACAGGAATACAAATTAAGCTTTGACCAAAATGTTAAGAATGAAAAATAAATAAGTTAAATCCTAGGATTAACTCAGATTTATTTATACCATTTTACATTTTAAGCAACGCTTAATTTTTTTCCTGTTTATATTTATTAATTGTATATAGATTCAGAAAAAAAAATTTAAAAAAATATGTCTGAACTTGATTTGACCCATTTTTTAACTAAATGGAGTTAATCTTAATACGGTCTGCAAAAAACAAGCCTAATATCTTAAGAACAAGTTTAAAAATCTAAAATTCGAAAGAATATCAAATTTTTAAAAATTAGGTGAATGGTGAAATCGTATTCCAGAATCGAGCACAATAAAATATTTTTTTGCAAAACAAGAAAAAAAATTTACAGACAAAAACAAATTTTTACGGACAAAAAAAATTGTTTACCATAAAAACACTTTTTAAGTAATGTCCGAATATTAAATAATTTAAGAAAAAAAAATATTTTTTTTACTTTGTTAGGAACTTTCCGATTTTGAAGCCAAGGCCATTGTATCAAAGGATCAATATTTTAATGTGTTAATATCAACCCTAAAAGGCAACTTTACCGACCCAACGTTTTCGAAATAGATCTAATTAGCTCCACCCTAATGTGAACATTTTCCCCTACGGTACTATTTAATCTTTTTTATATTTCTCTTCACCCTAACATATTTGTAATTTAAAAAAATTTAAAGCGGTACTTCTTGTTGTTGGGAATAATGTTGTTTCTCTTACTTTTAGCTAAAAATAAAAAAACACAATGTTTATGATTTGTTTCAATGACACCGTAAGATTGTGCGTGTGCGTGTACGAGCAAGTGTAAAATGACGAACAGAAAACTAACTGCATAATTTGCATATTTTTTTATACATACATCCTAATACATTTTTTCACAAAGCAAATTTTTTTTTTCATCAAAACGTTTTTTTTTACTACCCCCATATTTTTAATAAGTTTTCCAACAATTTTTTTTAATATTTTTTTACAAAAACATTCTAAGCGATCAGTGTATGTTAAAAATATTCTAGAACACGGTGTAATTTTTATAATCTCTACTATGTTTGTTATTCTAAAAACGAACGTTTGTTTCATTCTAATCGTTCAAACACGACATTTGTCGTGTTCGTTTAAACAAGCACAGCAAATTTTTTAATTTGTTGTTTAGCATCATAGTAAACATTCTCATTCGCAAGCACTGTACTCTAAAAGTAGTGTACTCTGAAGCGAATGATTTGGTGTAAGCGAAGAAGGGAATACATTTGATCTCATGTCTGCTTTACACGCAATTCTAACAAAATAAAAAAAAATAATGTCTCCTTTGGTTTTTGTTTCATATTTTTTTTTTTCGCCAAAATAATAAAAAACATAAAAAATTCCAACATTATTTTGCAACGTTGACTGAGGCGATAAAAAAACTTTAAATGCTGTATATTGGGTTCAGCTAGCGAAGACGACGTCAACGCTACATCTTCCTTAAACCACCCATTTAAAGACCTGTGACACTCTGTACTTCTACTACTATTTTTATTTTATTATTACTACTCGTACTATTTATGCCCTGGAACATGATGAAAAATAAGAAGTTTTCTTGTAATCATACCATAAAATACAAATTTTTATATTTTTCATTATATTTTTTTTTCTTTTTTTGAAATCATCTCATCTAATGTTTTTCTTTTTATACAGCTCATCTCTTTCTAACTCGGCGGGAGCTTTATGAATTTTTTTTGGGAAAATTGCGAGAAAAAATTAAGAAATTTGGGAATGAGCGGGAAGTTTTCTATACAATTGGGCCACTGATTACTATTTTTATTGCTGCGATTTTTTTTTTGTTAGAGAAAAAAAAAATCTCTTAAGTTTTTCTTCTTTGTAAGTATCTAAAAAAATTAATAATGTCACAGTGGGCCGGGAATTTTATTTAGTTGGGGCATATAGATTAAAAACAAGTTAAATAGTTAAATTCGGCCTTGCGACGTACCTTGATAATAACCAGGGAAACCAAAAATATGCAGTATCATGTTTTTTCCTGTGCATTTTATTGATAAATGGGTAAGGTATTTATCCGTTTCAGAAGTTTTTAAGAAATCTGGCATCGATTTGTTAGAGCATATTTTGGCATATTTTAGCCTTAAGAGCATATTTTAGCATATTTTAGGTTTAAGAGCATATTTTAGCATGAGAGCATATTTTCAATTTTTAGAGCATTTTTCCACTTTTTAGAGCATTTTTTTACATTTTTAGAGCATATTTTTTCAATTTTTAGAGCATTATTTTCCAATTTATTTATGACAACATTTTTTTTTGGCCTGTTCTTGCTTCATATCGGTATATGAAACCATGTTTTCTTTAGATTCAGCAACTTGGTAGAAAATATTAAGGCAAATATTTTTGTATAACATATTTAACCCTCTAACTACCGCACATAACGGTATTTGGAGGGTCTATTCTCTAACAAATTGTAAAAAAACACCGCAAAAATGGGGACATAATTTTTTTAAGAGCATATTTTTATTGTTTTTAGAGCATATTTTCCGTTTTTAAGGGCATTTTTTAAGCGCATAAAACGTGTTTTTTAGAGCATATTTTTGGTTTCCCTGATAATAACAATATAAATTTTATAGCAATAGTTCCCAACCCTTGATTCTCGCCCCACTGGGGGGCAATTTGAATGCTTCAGAGGGGCAACGAGCCAATTTTAAAGATTTTTTTTGTTAAACGAACTAAAAAACATAATTTTAGTTAAATTATTAAGTTTTTAAAAAAAAGAAATTTGATTACAAAAAATTTGATAAAAAATTGTTAAAAAAAATAACTGTGACATAACTTTGATAATTTTTTTGGAAAAATTTTGTTTTTGGCGAAAAAAAATTTGGTAAAAAAAATTTTGTCGAAAAAAACGTTTGTCTTGTATTATTTTATATCAAAGCACGAAAAAGTATTTGTGTTACATATACAGTTAAACCCGGTTATAACGAACTCCGAGGGACCAGTCAAAATAATTCGTTATAAGGGAAGTTCGCATAAGCGAGGTAAATTTTTATACCCTCCACTTAGTGATAGAGGGTATATATAAGTTTGTCATTCCGTTTGTAACTCATCGAAATATCGATCTGGGACCCCATAAAGATCGATTTTAAGACATTCTAGCGATGTCCGTCTGTCCGTCTGTCTGTCTGTCTGTCTGTCTGTGGAAAATGCTGTCACGGACAAAATATTGCACAGAGATGGCTGAAACTTAACATATTTATTGGAAGTTCTCCCGAGAAGTTTGGTATTGCATTTGAGCGATATCGGTTAAGCGGTTCAAAAGTTATGAACGAAAATGTAAGCACACCTCAAAAATTTCAGTACATTCAACATAACCTAAAAATACAAAATGCTTTAATTCGGCTTCTGGTTGACATATGCGAACATAATTGAACACCAAATGGTATTTAAACAAGTACTAACATATTTTTTGACAAAGAAAGAAAAAAAAATCGCGGATTTTTTTATACCAAAATTTTTTTCGCGGAAAGTAATTTCCTTTTAAATAATGTTTTTTGCAATAATCTTTTTGGAATTGTGGAGGGTATCACTACATTCGGCAAGACCGAAGTTAACTTTTTTACTTGTTCTTTATCAAACTAGTTTTATTTCCAAAAAATATATCCAACTTTGTTTTATTTGATGTTTTTCCGTAATAAAAGTATTTATTGAGAAGAAAACATTAAAAAATAGAAATAAATTCTATAAAAGTTAAAATATAAACCAAAAATTTCCAACCTTGCGTGGGTTTGATAACCATGATTGCCGCACATTAAAAAATATTTACGGGAGTTCGTTATAAAAAGGTAAATACACATAAATTTGTATTCGTGGGACCATAATAAACAGTTCGTTTTAATAGAGAATTATATAAAAGAACTAGCTGAAGCGCCCGGCGTTGCCCAGGTTGACTTAGACATGAACATCTAAATAGCGTCTCCTCGGCGACATCTATAGGTTCCATTTGTACATACTAATTCTCTCATGACGAATCATTCTGAAGTGCGGTAAAGTTTCACTGAAATGCAGAATTTTGTTTACTTCACCCCAGCGCCATCTACCGGCTCCAAATTTATCAGCAAACTTATTTTGGATTTATAAATACATATATCTTGAGAATTTTAGCCAAATTGTACCTTAAATACAAAAAATGACGACATGGCAGCGCCATCAGATCCAAATTGGATCAGGAAGCTTATTTTTGTTTTAAAAATATATTTTGTGAATTTCAGCCAAATCGTACCATAAATACCGAAAATTCTAGTACTGCGACAACAGCGCCACCTAACGCGATTAAACTAAAGAAAAACCTGGATCCAGACCAAATTAATATATTGTCCAATTTTGGTGTCAATCGGTCCAGCGGTTCTTAAGTTTTATCAACACGTACCCGCACAAACGTCTTTATAACCATGAATTCGTTATAACCGAGTTCTTTATAAGAGAGTTTGACTGTATTTTGAAATTCGACTTCTAAGAAGTAAGTAATTTGTATACAGCTATAAAAAATAAATATCGAGGGCCTTTATTCAAAACCCTCTATCTTCCATTTTCACGACACTGACTTTTTGATGGCAAAATATTCACACCCTCATCTATGGTGTAAAATTCAGAACAAAAATATTTTTTTGCATACCCGAGTAAAAAAAAATTGTATGGTAAAACATGTTATCTTATAAAATTATATATAATTTATTGGATCTGATTTTGCTAAATTTCATCCGAAAATTGGCCGCGCCAAAGTTATCTCATAACATCTTATAATATATGAAGTTACAGTTTAATATTTGATTGTATGTGATTTCATCCGGAAATTGGCCGCGCCAAAGTTATCCCAAATTATCTATTATCATGATTTTGTATTAAATATGATATAATATGATGTAATTTCATCCGGAAATTGGCCGCGCCAAAGTTATCTTAAAATATCCAATATCATGATTTTATATTAAATTGGATATTATATAATGTAATTTCATCCGAAATTTGGCCGCGCCAAAGTTATCTTATAATATCTGATATCTTGATTTTATAAAAAAAATATTGGATACATTTTTATCCAAAAAATGTTTCTGTTTTTAGATTTATTTTTAGATATAATAATGTCAAACTGAAAATAAATAAAAAAAAAAAAAAAACTTCGAACGGACGGGGATTAGAACCACAAGTCTTCCGTTTTGTAATCGCAATCTCTACCCTCTAGACCAGCGGACGTTGTTAGCAAATAACAACTTTAAAAGACTTAGTTTTAAATAAATTGATCGTATCTAATTATATCAAATTGATCTAACATATAGTAATATATGATAATATCCAATTAAATATGTTATTCACTTGTACACAATTTTCAAAAAGACTTAGAAAATTTTTGATAAAATTTGCAAAAAAAAAAAAAAAAAATTGGAATGACGTACAGCGCTATTAGTGGCTTCCATGGTAGGCTTAAATAATAATTTTAATGTAGCGGTATGCCTTATTTCCAAGTCATAGGCTTCCAAAGTGAAATAAGACTTTGGCTTATAAATTTGAAATTTTTCATGGAATCAGGAAATCAGAATTAGATTTGAGATCGGGTTCCAAAAATTATTGATAATTTAAACCAAATATAGCTATTATTAACTATATAAATGCATTATAAATTTTTAAAAATGATTGCAAAAATTCAAAAAGTAAAGCAAATGCAATAAAAAAGTGTTTTCTATTAAAAAAAAAAATAAAAAAATATATTTTTTTCTGGAATCGAACTCGGGTTCCCAAAAATGATAGATAATTTTATAATAAATTAAATATAGTTATATATAACTATATAACAACAATATAATTTTTTAAAAATGATTGCAAAAATTCAAAAAAAGAAAAATTTTTAGTTCTAAAAAAAAATAAATGCAATAAAAAAGTGTTTTCTATTTAAAAAAAATAAAAAAAATATATTTTTTTTTCTGGAATCGAACTCGGGTTCCCAAAAATTATAGATAATTTTATAATAAATCAAATATAGTTATATAAAACTGTATAAAAGAAAAATAATTTTTTAAAAATGATTGCAAAAATTCCAAAAATGAAAATTTTTTAGTTCTAAAAAAATTAAACGCAATAAAAAAGTGTTTTCTATTTAAAAAAAAAATAAAAAAAACTTTTTTTTTCTCGACTGGGTCGGGAATCGAACTCGGGTTCCCAAAAATCATATGTAATCATATATGATACAATAAAAAGTTTTGTATAACCATATATGTTGACACACAAAAATAAATTTTGAAATACTGGCATATATAATTATATATGGCTAGTTGTTTGGTCAAAAAAATATTTTTTATATACATGATTATATCAAAATATATATTCCATTACATATGCGACCATTTATAAATATATATTGAGTTTAGACGAAATTTGCGTATATATAGTACCATACAAACACAGATATGTTATCGTTTAAGACACATATAATTATATCTATAATTTTTGTTAGAATTTTTTTTAGTATGATACCATGTATAGTTTTAAATGGTATTATATTAGTCATATATAATTATACATAAATTGATACTGGATTTTTTGTTTAGTAAAGTCCTATACATAATTAGATATAAAGTCACGTATAATAATGTATGAAATCGGATTAAGTTTTATGTGCAACGTATGATTACATCTACCATTTATATTAATATATTATGAACAATATAATTAGATATGATTTGATATGACATCATTTAAAAAAATTGGAAAATTTCAAAGTGAGATATAATTTTATACTTTGACTCATATAGTTGTATATGGTTTTATGAAAACATATAAAATAATATACATTTATATAAATTCCTTTTTACTCGGGTATTTGGTTTTCTCTATCTTACACAATTAATTTTTCTGAATGCAAAACCCTCTATCATTTTACATAATTAATTTATAAATATTTTTTTGAACAATTTCATCATGCATTACACGTTTTCATACTAATTTTGCATGCTGAACATGAATTTGTCAACAAAATTCCAAAATCACGATTTTGGTCCATTGATGCTAATTTTTTCTGAAAATTCTTGTTTGACTTTTTGGAAAATATGGTTCAAAATTTGGATGTCTTGTGTACATTATGAAACAAAAATTTTAATCTTAAAAATCGCGATGCTGATCAGCATCTGTGGACCAATATCGCGTTTTTAATTTTTTTACTATTTTTTACATAACATACCCAACAGTTTGTCAACTTTTGAGATGAATTAGGTAAAAAACTAATTTTTGTCTTAAAAATCAGCACCTATGGACCAAAACCGCTATTTCGGAATTTTTTATAAGCCGTTATCATTAATAAATCACATTAAAAATTTACCAATGTTGTAAATGAAATCATAATAATTAGGGATGTCGCGAATATTCGTCACTATTCGGTATTCGGCATATTCGGCATGGTTTTTGAATATTCGGTTAAATAAATATTCGTTAACAGTTTGCCGAATATTCGGCAAAAATTAAATTAGTTAAAAAAACACTTCTTATTAATGTTTGACTCTTTTTCGTAGTAATTTCAGTTTGTTTTTTATACAAAAAAACTTGAGCACTTGATTAATTCGAATTGTTCAGGTATCAGAAAAACTATTGTCAACAACAACGTTATTGTCTTTTAATCTCTTACTTTTTTTTAATATTTTACATTGGTAAAATACAGGCGTATGAATAATTAAATTATTCGGCAAATATTCGTATTCGGTTCCAACCGAATACCGAATAGTAAATATTCGGTAAAATGCCGAATACACTATTCGCGACATCCCTAATAATAATTCATTTTTATTACATCTTTTTATCCTGATATGGCAAAATAGAAAGATTGGAAAATTAGGGGAGATCCTCTTTCATTTTCCGGCACTAGTGTCATCCTAGAACAAGTACAAATATTACAAAAATATTTTACAAAATGTATCCTTTAAAATTTCGAAGTCGTTTTAAAAGGAAACAAGATTACGAAGTGAAAAACAGTAAATGCAGTTTTACTCCATTTGATCTCTACTTTCAGAAGTATATCACCCGGTTCATGTTAAATATTGGCTGTCGGACAGTATATTTAATAAAAAAATAATTGCTATAATAATTTTTTAACTGGACAAATTATATTTTTGCTAGAAACAGCGCCAGACCCAAAATAACTGGAAAATCCAGGTCATTCCAGGCCGTCTGGCAACCCTAATCACAAGTGATATATGCGGGGCTGCGATATTTCCTCACAAAAGGGACTGGTATTTTTATATAAAATGTGTCATGTTTGTGATGGTCAAGTCACATGTAGCTGAGTTGTGCTCGAAATAAAAGGCAATGATATTTTCATATAAAATTATAAATAAAATCAGTTTTGTAAATGATATAATTGAGCTCGAAGTCAATTATTTCATTTACATTACAAATTTAAAGGTCAAACAAATACAAAATTAAATTTATAAAATCAGTTGTATTAAATTATATTTCATAATTTAATGAAACTGAATCTAGCCCATAGTGCAAAACTAGTAAACAAAGTCATAGTCATCGTATGTTGTTTCATAGTGTATGTATATGTAATAGTAAAGTAATATTAACGCGCGCGGTTTTTATTTTTAAATTTTCACTACCATAAAATAGTCAAAAAGAAAAACAGTCTCTTATTTTTCAAAACTGTTGATTTGGAAGAAGCTGGTGAAGGAGGAAGGGGGTAGCAAGTTGTGAAATATAAAAAAAGGCATTAGCTAAAAAGGAAACTAAACAACTACAAAATCTCGAGAATCCAAAAAAAAGAGGCAAAGGCAAAAACTTTTCCTTTTTCTGTTTGTTTTTTTTTTATTCCGTTTTTTGCACTTTAAAACGCGAACATTCTATAATTTTCAAGGGTGGTTTATGGTTCACTTTGGCTGCTCCGGTTGTGTATTTTTTTTATTCTACTCTTAATATTTTTTGTGAATTTTTTCGTCAGTAGTAGCAAAGAAGATGTATAGAGTAGTAGTATGTAAGTTTTTTTTTTTTTAAAATAAAAAAAGGATCTCTTTTGTATTTTAGTGTAGTATTTTTTAGTTCGTGTGTTGTTGTATATTTATATTTTATTATATTTTTTTTATTTTCATTCTTTTATTTTTCATTATTTACTACATCTATTACAATTTTTTAATACTTTATTTCTTACGCGCGCTGCAGAGCATCGTTGCTGCCGTCGACTATTTGCTGTTGCTGCGTCTAGTAGTAACAACATCTACTTGTGCACGTTGTTTTAATGTTGTTGTTGTTGCTGTATCTAAGTTTACAGGTTTCAATATTTTTCATTTTCATTTTTTTTTAACTACGTGTTCGCAGTTAAAAATCTCAACTTATTTTTTATGCTGGTATGCGTGTTGTTTGTTATTATTATTGTTGTTGTGTTTAGTCTGATATGTTTGAAAAATATAATATTTTTTATTCGAGAATACACGGTTAAAAATTGTTTGATTGAGGCTGCTAAACAAGTTTTGAAGTTATTAAATTAAAAAAAAAATCGTAAAAAAACATTTAGACATATTCTTAAATATTAAATCAGTGACATATTCTTTCGGGATAGTTCTGTGACATGTTCCGAAGGTTAGATCTAAGACAGGGGGGTTTCGGACTAGTTCTGGAGTCAATTAACCCCGTCCTAGGATCTAGCCATGAGACTTTGGTTGAGTTATTTAATGTTCAATAAGCTGACCGGTCCCACTCAACGATTGAAATCGGCATGGTACACCTTGCACCACGTGATAAATAAAAGAAAAGATGTTTGAGTGGGACGTTTCTGGGGGAAGGGGAAGGGGTCAGCGATCGGTCACACAAATTTTATATCCTTAAAAACGTTAACAGTCTAGCTGTTTTCGTTTCGACAACAGTGTGCTTTTCACATACGGACGGACAGACGAAAACAGATATATGTATGTATTGAATGGGATTGGAGGGTGCTACAAGCGACATTAATCAGTTTATGATTCTGCTATTTAAGTAGTTATATATTTAGTAGATATCGACAACGTTACAGATTTTTTCGGTTTAGGCCCCACGTTGGGCGCCAAAAACTCGATATTTCTAAATATTTAATTTGATACACATTAAAATGTTTTTAAATTCTATCAAAGATGTTATATGACTTAGCAGAACCTGAAGACAATTCGTCTAGAAATCACATTTTCCAACTGGATGCGTCAAATCTGTGACCGACATCCAGTATATTTATACCCAGAATTTGGTGTCCAGTGTTGGAAAGTGTTGGATATATGCAAATGAGATGATTCACTGTACCCTTCTTTTCTGATGCTTGGTAACATTCACTTTATTCATTGAATGGAATTCCGAGTCTACAAGCGTGTCAATCGATGTTCTTGACAACACTGCAACCTTTGAAAATGGTTCTTTAACAGTCTGCCTCTGTTTGATTGTACAGCATTTAACTTTCCACAGACGGACGGACAGACGAAAATGATTTGTGTACTTTATAAGGTTGAAGGGCGTCATGAATCTGGTTACGATACGGCAATTTCAGACGAGATATATTTAGTAGATATTGACATCGTTGCAGATTTTCTGTATTTGGGCCCCAAGTTGGGCGCCAAAAAGATAATTGTAAAACATAATAAGATTAAATAATTTGGGATCATTTTTAGCTTCTAGAGTCGGTGACATGACATAATCCCCACGGACATAATCCCCATTTTCGTTATGGGGATTATGACCAAATTCATTTCGGTCATAATCCCCATAATGGTAGTGGGGACCATGACCGAAAATAATTTGGACATAATCCCAATAAAAAACGGACATGATTCCCAGATTTATGGGGATAATGGCCACATAACAAATGGCCATAATCCCCATTACAGGGATTATGTCCACTATACTAGTTGGTCATAATCACAAAAATTTTATTTTTGTTTGTCTTAAAAGTTTTTCTGCGTAGACGGCCTTCGGCCGGGCTTAGGGATTACAAACTGCATGCATTAAACCCACCCTCTCCGCAAAAAACGGGGATTATGACCGAAATTTCTTTTGACTTAGTCCCCATAATATGAATGGGGGTTATGACCGAATAATTTTCGGTCGTTATCCCAACAGGGAATGGGCATAGTCCCCATTGGGATTATTACCGTTTTAGAAACGCTCATAGTCCCCACAACTATTATGGGGTTATGTCCGTGATGAATTCGGTCATAATCCGTATTTCCGTTATGGGGGTAATGTCCGTGGGGATTATGTCCTGTCACCTCTAGAATCGTTCACCATTGATGATGTTAAGAAAAAACTTTTTGTCTTTAAGTCCCGTTAGGATTTAAACTCGGAAACGTCGGTTTACCGGTCCGAATCCTTGAAAACTATGTTTTAACCTCGCTTAAATAAACATTCATTTGTTTGGAAATGTTATCAATGATGTCTTAAGATTTTCAGAACCTAAGGACAATTCCTCAAGAAATCACTGTGGGCTGCGGACGATCTCCTGTATATTTGTACCTAAAATATTGTTGTAAAGTATTGGATATTTTCAATGGATATGATTGACTGTAGACTTCCTTTCTGATACTTCGTAAGTTTCATTGTGTTCATTGAATGGAATTCTGAGTCTACCGCGTGGTAACCAATTTTCTTTATGCCCGTTACCAACACTACAACCTTTAAAAAAATAATGGTTTTCAGAGGTTGTTTATTTCAAAGGCAAACTCTTTCCCCCTCTTTTGATTTCGCTCGCTTACGAACTGAACCCAAATATAAACCATAAGACATATTCTTGGTAAACCTTAACAGTCTAGCTCTATTGGTTTTGACAGCAGAGAGCTTTTCATAATAGATGGACACTCGAAAATAATATATGTAATTTATAGGGTTGGAGGATATTACAAGCGGCATTAATCGCGTTACGATACGGCTTTTTAAGTAGTGCTATAAGCAGTAGATATTGACATCGTTACAGATTTTCTGATTATGGCCCCACGTTGGGCGCCAAACAAATTCTAGGTAATTTAATTTCTCGATATTGACTAGGATTGTAGAACTCAATTAGGTTGATTAATTTGGGCAAATGAGGATCTTTAGGCAGACCCGGCTTACTAACGTTTCACAAACTAAAAAGTCTTTAGATCCTTTCTACAATCCTTGTTAATAAATGGCTTTATGTCTTTGATTTGAACTCGGAATCTCTGGCCTAGACTAATTCAGACACTGTAGTAGAGTGTTAAAATAACAAAACGGGTAAAACTATGTGATATATTACTAGATTAGCGAGTATTACGTTCAAATAAGTTCACTTATCTCAGACGAGCAGATCTCAAGGTAATATCGATAGAAAAGTGTCACATAACCCACATTCCGACGATGCTCCAATGAATCAAGATCGGTTTCACCATTTCACCATCCTCCCCTGAACACGCTCCAGTATCTTCAGAATAGACCCTGAAGCCCATGTCCATATATTAGAGTTGTATTCCATTTCCAGTCGGATATAAATGGCATAAATAGTAAGGAGATCGAATCACAGACGGCTCCAAACAATCCATGGGAGTCGGTGCAGGTTTTTCAACGAGTTTGCGAGATTTAGAGAAGACTTTCATCCTTCCATTGGACTCTAGCATTTTCCAGGCCGAAATAGTTGCCATAAGCAGGGCGGCTTTACAGTTCGGTGATGAGACAAACAGAGAATTTAACATTTACGTTGACAGCCAAGCTGCTCTAAAAGCTCTCAAAAGCTTTTACATCAAGTCGAAAGTAGTTTTCGAATGCTTCGAGAACTTACAAAGTTTAGGGAGTATGAACAAGGTGAAACTAATATGGGTACCAGGTCACATAGGTATTCAAGGAAACGAGAGAGCGGACGAGCTCGCGAAACAAGGTGCTGATGGTATTGGTATTTCTGTGCATATTGATCCACCAATCCAGCACTTTAGATCGCTACGCGACATTCAAAACACTGCAATGGCTAATAGAAAGTGGAGAGAGCTAACGACGAGTGCGATCAGTAAAAGATTGTGGGCATGCTACAATCTAAGGAAAACTGAATACTTACTCTCACTCACTAGATGGAACTGCCGTGTACTTACTGGAGTGATCACCGGGCACTGCCTAATAGGTTATCATAGAAAGAAGATGGGACTTATTTCTGATGCAAGCTGTAGAAGGTGCGATGAACCTAACACTGAAGAAACGGTCGAACATATTCTTTGCCAATGTCCTGCTTTGGCCAGAACCCGACTGCACATTTTAGGCAGACATGACTTCGAGAGCTTGGAAACCGTTTCGAATGTCGACCTAAGGCAAATAGTACAATTCGCGATGAGGACAAACGCGTTCTATCAGCGTCGCTGAGGAATTATTGTGGTTTCGCTATGGACCATCCGGTCTATGTGAGGAGTCTTTGACTCCGCCACCTCTAACCTAACCTAACCTAACCTAAGGAGATCGAATGGAGTGAAGTAAGTTTTGCATCATTTAAGAAAACTAAGATACTTCACTGACTCTTTCGACACTTGAAATACGTGTTTATTACAACGGACTCTATTCTCATGCCCAGAACATCAATAATATCCTATTCCTAAATACTTTCACCATCCATATCTCTACAGATATCAATGCTGATTCCACGGTCTGTCTGAAAAGGTTTGTATTTAAATCTTACTTATTAGCTCGATCCCACTTGGAGATTGTAGAAAGGTGAATATGTCATTCATTTTCCGCCACATTCCCCCCTATTTACAAAGAGCTTGACCTGTGATCGAATGAAAGGAACTGACATATGATGCTGTCACCTGCAAATGAGTAGATAGGATTGAGAGCCTGACTGAGAAGGTCATTAATAAAAATAAGGAATAAGGTAGGTGAAAGAACTGAACCTTGCCGTACCTCTGAGTTTAGCTGGAACTCTTTTGATGAAGCACCATCTAAAACAACACTTGTAGAGCGGTCTCTACGAAAATTTGTTATAAATCGAGAGAAGTCATTATTGACACCAAAATCAACAATCTTTGCTACAAGTGCCCCGTTCCACACACAATGGAACATTTTGAAAATATATAGAGCTACCATTTTACTTTCACCAAAATGGTGGAGGGACCGACTCCAACGTTCCTAAAGAAATGCTAACTTTGGAGAGCCCAGAGAAAATTGCAATTGGGGAGTTGTGTTCTGGGATTAACTGAACATTCGCCAACTTCAGAATTAGGGGAAAAATCCCGCACGGTATGAGGAGCTAAAAAGATCACTGCAGATCACTGTTTCAACACCAGTGCTGTTATTCCATTCCGCCCCGGTGACTTGTTCACATTGGGATCCTCAAGAACCCTTTTGACTGCATGGGCACGAAGAAAGATCGAAAGAAAATCGAAGGCATAGTACTGGAAACTCTTTTGAGAACGGGCAGTGGCTGATCGTCTTCCGGCAAGAAATAATTACTTGCAAAGAGTTCAGCGAAGGGGATAGTCTTATCAACCTGGTCAGTGAATGATTGATCGTCCTTTAAAAGAGTTGAAATAGAAGAACTAGCTGTATTCCTTACTCTTTTAATGAACGACCCTGAGGAAAAGAAAGAACTTTTTCTCATAGACGCTGTTTTTATAAAACCTTTTCTCGTCTAAGTACTTTCGCACACTCAGCTCTCGCCTTTTTGCGATGCAGATCAGAAGCGACGTTTTCGGTTGATCGCCAATTACTGAATGCTTCCTGACCATCGATTGGACTGACTGCATTTCTGGTTAAACCAATACTTGTAGGAATGAAAGATTTCATTCCAATCATAAGTATATTTACAACTATTTCTGCAGCTGCATCGACGTTGTCGTTGAGGAAACAGAGTTTCCAGTTCAGGTAAGGAGTGGTGGAGCTCAAAATTTTTAACTCCTCACATAGATCGGCTGGT
The DNA here is from genome assembly GCA_963921195.1 of Pegoplata infirma. Classification (NCBI taxonomy): domain Eukaryota; kingdom Metazoa; phylum Arthropoda; class Insecta; order Diptera; family Anthomyiidae; genus Pegoplata; species Pegoplata infirma. The sequence continues at coordinate 46,155,354 of OY992540.1, read as the reverse complement.
CCATAGCTATACCATATGCTCCTTCAGCTACGTAGATAAAATGCGTTAGTCTATGTTGCCAACAGTTTAACTAACATAAGCTCCATAACTGCGATTTCTTCCAGATTATCGCGTTCTGCTTTGCCTAGTATTCGCTCGCGATGCATGGCCAATGCGGGATAGTTGCACAGGATATGTTTAGCTGTTTTATCTGTTTTCGACTTATCACATCTTCTACAATTGGAATCAGAGATGAGTCCAATCGTTCTTGCATGGAAAACAGTTATTATCTTATGACGACTCCCGTGAATAAACGACATTCCTTTCTGTTAAGAGAAAGAAGGTAGCGAGTTCTTCTGAGGTCGTAAAGCGGCCAGATTATTCTGGTAATTCTGCTCGTACCTAACTCTTTCCATTTCCTGTTCGCCATGGATATACACTGGCAATCAATTCTAGAACTGTTTCCAGTTGAAATGACGAAAGAAATCAGTAAGGTCTGCATAAAGAAAATAGGGCTTTTCGGTGCCAAGTTATAAATGCTACGAGTAGTAGAATAAGAAAAAGACGCTGAAATAGTACTGTGATCCGAATTTCTCAGAGGTGCAAGTACTTTTTTTGATCAGGTGTTTTACTAAAAAAACTTTTAAAAATTTCACCTGCATTTCTTTAACTGTAAATTGAAGTTTTATTTTTTCTTTCTTTACATTTATTTTAAAAAATATTGTGTTTAGAGAGATTTGAGTGAATAGATGACACTCAAACCACCAAAAAAGCGCGTTGAGGGTTGAATTTTTATTTTTTTTTACATTCGACAATATTTTTTATTTTATATGTTGTATATTTTTTATTTTTACAATATACGGCGACACAGTTGTAGTTGCTGCTGCTGCTAGCGCTGCAGCTACAGATGATGCTGCTTAAAAAAAATTGTAAAAAAATCAGCCGCCGTTGTAAATGTTTTGAAAAATGTAAAAAAGTGTAGTATAGAATATTAGGGGGTTATGACTAAAACTTTAGATGACGAAGAGTATGCATGAATGTGTGTAGTATTCAAGTAGTAAATAATTGTAAATGTCTGTATGTATGAGTGTATGCGTTAGTATGAGTATGCATGTTTGTAACACGGGCATCCTTTTTATTAAAAAAAAATATATATATTTTTCATTTTCAATGTCTATGCAAAGAATGTAAAGAAAAAAAAAAGTGAATTGAAATTCGTAGTTTGAGCTATAAAGGTACTACTTATTATTACTTTTAATACTTTGCGTACGCATGGATGTAATAGGTGTGTATGTGTGTGTTTATAAGTATAATTTAGCGTGAGTGTGTGTATGTCTATGTATAGTATTACTAAACACAACAAAAAAACTTTCCTCCTTTTATTTTTTAATATTCTAAAGAATAAAAATATTTTTGTTAAACAAAAATTCAACCTCGAAATAATATTGAAGAGTAGAAGTAGTAGTAAGTAGTAGTTAGTTGTAAGCGTATTAAAAATATGCGGGAGTTAGTTGATGCTAAGGTTTCTCTATAAAAAACTGAATCATATACAATTTGCTTTAACTCCTCCACCTGCTTTAACTCCCCCTACCCCACCACCATCCTCCAGTTTTTAACTAAACTCACACACTTACACACTTTTCTTTTAGTTAAAATTTCTAAACTGTATTGTGTATAGTGGTTTAATGTGTGTGTTGGTAAAGAATGAATGAGCGGATAAAGAAAGAAATCGGAAATAAATGCTTATCTCTAATACAATGAATAGCATTCGACATTGTCGTAGTAGTAGTAGTTGCTGGTATGTAGTTGTAGTAGTTTCTTAACGGATGCAGAGTCTTAAAGAATGTAATTCTTTAAAGGTTAGGTTGTATGGGTGTCCACCATTTGATGAATTCACTCGGAAGCAGAGTCTTAAAGAATGTAATTCTTTAAAGGTTAGGTTGTATGGGTGCCCACTAGGGTGGTTCATAAAAACAAAAGTTGGATTTTTGAATGGGGCACCCGGAATATATATTAAGCACCGTGAAAAAATGACACGTGATTTTTTTCAAATTTTTATATTAAGGTTTAGGGGTCGCTACCGGGCCCTGAACTTTGGGATATAAAAAAAAAAAATTTCACACAATGAAAAAAAAAAATTTCGTTTTTTTTATATTTTTTTTTTATTATAGTTTAACTTCATTAGCTTATTAACGGCAAAAGATTTCATTTTGTTGGGACAAGTTTTTCAGTTCCAAAATTGACCATGAAAAAAAAAATTGAGGCTGGTTGGGGTCTTACTCTAAAATTTTTTTAAAACTTTTTTTTTTTTTAGTTTTGATAAGCTTATGTTATAGGTCTTTAGTCCCTCTTGATAATACATTCTTTGTAAAAATTTTTGTTCTTTCCGAAACATCAATAACATGCGCCGAAAATCAAACGGATATTAAAAAAAAAAAAAAAAAACGGTGAAAAAAATCGATTTTTTTTTTTTTTTAATTTTTAATTATAATTTGATAAGCTAATCCAGCTTATTAACGGCAAACAAAAATTCGATATGGTCGGAAAAGTATGTAATTTCCAAAATTTACATTGAAAATATGTTTTTTTTTTTTAATATCCGTTTGATTTTCGCCGCATGTTAATGATGTTTCGGAAAGAACAAAAATTTTTACGAAGAATGTAGTATCAAGAGGGACTAAAGACCTATAACGTAAGCTTATCAAAACTAAAAAAAAAAAAATTTAAAAAAATTTTAGAGTAAGACCCCAACCAGCCTCAATTTTTTTTTTCATGGTCAATTTTGGAACTGAAAAACTTGTCCCACCAAAATGAAATCTTTTGCCGTTAATAACCTAATGAAGTTAAATTATAATAAAAAAAAAAATATAAAAAAACGAAATTTTTTTTTTTTCATTGTGTGAAAAATTTTTTTTTATGACCCAAAGTTTAGGGCCCGGTAGCGACCCCTAAATGTTAATGAAAAAATTTGAAAAAAATCACGGGTCAGTTTTTCATGGTGCTTAATATATATTCCGGGTGCCCCATACAAAAATCCAAAAAAAAAAAAAAAAGTGCCATATATGAACCACACTAGTGCCCACCATTTGATGAATTCACTCGGAGGCCATAAGGCCCAGTTTGATTTTCTTAATTTTAAACCACCACGATTCCCTGAGACATTCTGATAGAGACGTTAATGAGACACCGTTTAGGTGATCCAGGTCATCGAAAAATCTTTGCCCCAAATGCTTAAGGCGGCTCTTCATCAGACCTGAACATTCACATAACAAGTGATTCACGGACTCTTCCTCCTCCTTCACTTCCCCACATCTTCCACAATAGTTCCTATCAGAAATTCCCATACGCACGGCCATTTGGCTAATTATACAGTGTACTGTTCTACTTCTTAAACCATCCCGATTCCTTAAGACATTCTGCTAGAGACGTCAATGAGACACCGTTTAGGCAATCCAGGTCATCAAAAAGTCTTTGCTCCATATGCTTGAGGCGGCTCCTCATCAGACCTGAAAATTCAAATAACAAGTGCCTCACTGAGTCCTCCTCCTCCACTTGTTTCTTGTTAGTGCTGTCACTAAGAGGCTAACCGTCCGTTTGCTAAAAGTTTAAATAATTTTTATCCTCTTAGGATTTTCCAGTGGCCACAGGGTCCACGATATCCTGAACGTAGTTACTGATATCTACCTATCCTTTTTTTATTCTCGGATATTCTATCAATTTCGTTTATCAACTCCACCATAGGAGCTGAGTTGTCAGGTTCCTCCCGTTCCTCCACTGACTCAGAGCCATTTCTTGCACATTCATTAGCCAATTCGTTTCCAACGACCCCACTATGTCCAGTGTGGGAATGCCTAACGATTTACGATTTCACCGTGTTTTATTCTAAGGCCGGCAGAGCTGCAAGACTTCCAACCGTTCCTCCACTGACTAAGAGCCACTTCTTGCACATTCATCAGCCAATTCGTTTTTAGCGACCCCACTATGTCCAGTGTGGGAATGCCTAACGATTCACGATTTCACAGTGTTTTATTCTTAGGCCTTCAGAGTTGCAAGACTATACACGAAAATGTTAATGGCGTAAGGACAGAGGTCCCTTGTTATAACCATCTGCGCTGCTTTATCAATTGCAAGTAGCTCAGCCTGGAAAACATTACATATAACCGGAAGCCTCAATGAGTCCCCGATATCAAGGCATTTAGAGTATACTCCCGAGCCCGTACCTATCTCCATCTTTGATCCGTCCGTAAAGATTGATTACATCCTCTAAGTTTTCCTCTAGTCTAGTTTTATTTGGACTTTGAAGGTTCTGCCAAAATTCGTCTGTGGTTCGATATAGTCTGTGTTGTTAAAGAAAAATTTTGCGGATAAAAAAAAAGTTTTTGAATACATCTAGCGTCGTTTTTAATTAAACTTTCGATGCTAAAAGTTTTTCCATCACGTCAGGTTTTTGAAAAAAACTAAGGACAAAATTTACTAAAAACGTGTATTTGGGCCGTTTTAGAGGTTTTCTTGTGAAGTTTTAAAATGTGAATGGGACCTGACCAATAGTTTTCGATGTTGAATTCGAATCTATTTTCGAAATCTTTCAGGTTTTTGAGAAAATTGTTGTCAAACTTTACAAAAAAGTAGTGAGATGTAGTCGGTTTTATGTTCCAGTTCCGACCCGCCCGCCGTACTTAATGTTGTCCAGTGTCCCCAAGAGCGTTGTTTAAGCATTTTCGACTCTCTTAACCTGAGAGCCGATTTTCTGCTGAGCTCTTGACGTAGATATCTAAGGGCTGAATGTTTAGTATCACTGCCAGGCCGATCTGGAGTGCTGATCTAAAAGCACCAGTGACACCCGCAGAGCCCAGTCGTTGTACTTTATGCAGGTGGCAGATATGATTTCTTATCCACTATACAAGGGCAACAACGGTAACTATTAGTTTAACTATCGCACATACTTCCAGTGGATAATATACGGTTTTAGACCCCACCTTCTTCCGAAAGTTCGCCTGCGGGTGTAGGAGGCACATAAGGAAACTTTCATTCTTTTCCCTAAATTCCTTTTTCAAGAAAGATTTGAGTCAATGATCGCATACAGGTATTTTGACTCATTAGATAGTTCCTGGATGATTCCATCTTATTTGGGAAGAACAAACCTGACGACTTGTGGCCAGATTAACTCCCAGACCGTTGTCCTGTATCCACGTCGAGACTATCGATGGCAAAACTTACCTTTAATTAACATCACAACGTCATCAGCGTAGGCAACCACCTTGACACCCATTCCGTTGAGTGACTTAAGGATCTTATTTATTAAAAGGTTCCACAGAAGGAGAGAGATCACTCTTCCTTATGGAGTGCCCCTTGCAACGACTTTCCTTGCTTCACCAATACCTATCTTCGAGTTAATTGCTCTACTTTTCAGCATATTGCCCATCCTGTGTGTGCTACTTAATAAAAACGATTACTGACTGATAGGTCCGCAATTATTTGCGGTATTGTTTAGGAATAAAGACCACTCTTACCTGCCTTATCTGCGGGTATATACCCTGATGCCCATAAAGATACGCAGCAGCCATGGCATGATTATCCCGAAGGACTCCTGCAAGAGTGTAGGAAAAATCCCATCAGGCCCTGCCGATTTGTAGGGCTTGAAGAAAGGACCGCCCATGTTATCTTACTTTTGTCCACCATTGTTATGATGAGTATATTTATCGGAATTGCATTTGGTGAAAGTGTACCAAAGGTGTATTTCTTTACCTCGTCCTTGTAACCCAGAAAATAAGTATCCATCAAAAGTTCAATGCTTTTCTGAATGCTTTCTGCCCAGGAATTATCGGTCTTAGTAAGATAACTTGGTATACTGTGATGTTTGGAAAGAATTTGCGGAGCCTTGCCGTCTCCGTAGTTCCCCAAATACTCCACAGAAGTTGAATCAAGAGTATATTTTCTCCTTTCTTGTTTTCTCTTGAAAGCATTGAACCTGAGACGATAATTCTCCCTGTCTTTCGTCGTATTATCTTCTTTTCCTAATTGAAGAGTTGCCAAATTTCTGTTCTGAGAAGCTTGAGTTCCGGCATCCACCACGGTTGATGGATCTTTGAAGGCAAGCGCTATGGACAGAATTTAAGAGTGTTCTTAAGAGTGTTCGTCACTAAAACAACAAAATTCTCTTAATCTTTTATGCTGACCGGTTTCTTCATTTCTGAAGCTGGCAGTGTTTTAACAAGACTTTGAATTTTAACCCAGTTCGTTTTCTTGTGGTTTCTTTGAGGAATCATTTTCTCCATTGAGAGATTATTGCTGAAAAAGATCCAGTAGTTCTTCAAATATTGATTATATTTTAATTTAGAGAACCGCAGAGTTCTTATTCCGGTCCGAAAAAAAGCACCCCTGACATACTGTTGACTATCCCTTATATAAAATTTCTGACATCTTCATACAATTTTTCAAAATGTCCCCAATGACATGTCAGCAGTTGATCAGCGGTTGTTTAAACGGGTTGTTGGTGGCAACAGATACTGGTGAGCACTTTTGACCAACTGCTGGCTTGTGGTTGGGGACATTTGGAAAATTGTATGGAGATGTCACAAATTGTATAAATGAAGAATCAGAAGTCAGAAAATATTGACAAATGCCTTAAACTTGGTATATTTTTAAAATAGTTTTCTTGACAGACATTATATTGAGTGTGAATAGCCTTTTTAATAAGTTTTACTTAATACGGTTCGAAGGACCATAATCAAAATTGATTTTATGCAATTTAAGTTGTTGAATTTTTATTTAAAGAATTCATTCTTTTACAACTTTTAATAGTATAGTTGTATTGGTTTGTTTCTTCTGTATTATTATTATTTTGTAATTTTTTGGTTAAAAAAAAGAAGAAAAAAACTTGTGTACAAGTAATAAAATAACATGATGATGCCAATACACGCTTATTCATGATTACACTAGCATGAACAGTAGGCTGGAACGATTTAAAATTTTTTCAGATGGATAGTGCGGAAAATTTTTATATGGTTCGAAAAATAAGTTAATATATCAGCTCAATCGGATAGAAATCAGCTGGTGTTATGATCAAAAACAATTTGTAAACATAAATAATATTTTTGGTTTATTTTTTGTCATAATTAAGGTTTTTTATTAGATTTGTTTAAATTGTTTAGTTAGATTATGAAAAAAGACTAACAATAAGATCTTAAATTCCAAAACTTTCTTTAAAAAAAAATCTAAAATCACTTCGGCCTAATTAACAAGTAATAGTACTTTTTGTAATACTGGTGTATTTTTTTTTCTCTTAAAAGATTTTCCATCTTAAGATTTTCTTTGTATTGTGTATTTTGTTACCAATTCTGATTTTCCTTTTATTTTATCCTTAGAAATGAAAAAAAAAAAATAAACTTTAGGAAAAAACTTGCTTTTGTATTAGTTTGTCGATAATAAGTTTAAAAAAAAAAAATTTTTATAATACAACCAGCGTAAAAAATGGAAGATTCATATTTTTTTTAGGGAGAAGAAGCAAAAATATATAAAAAATCAATATTATAAGATATTAGAAAAATTATAATGTTTTTTTTTTTTGGGGGGAAAACCTTTTAAGAGTGTATAATTTTTAGAATGGTATGAGATTTATAATTTTTATTAATTAGATATTAATAAGAAGGAAAATTAAAATTACCCGAGCAAAAATGTTTATATATATTTTTATATATCACAGCTGATTCGAGATTTGAAAGAAGAGTACTGATCCGAAAAATGGATTGCTAGGATTAGATCAGTTTTAATCGAACGGTTTCAGTTTCATGCGAAAAATGGGTTTATATAATTATATAAGCCCATTTTTCGGATGAAATTGTATCCGTCCGAATAAAACTGGTCTAATATTTGCGATCCATTTTTCGAATCACTGATCCTCAAAAAATTTTTACTCGGGTAGTGTTGGTAAATATTGCGTTGTTAGGGGCAACAAAAATTATCCACTAAAATTAAAGTCATTATGCAACGAAAAAGAGTTTATTCTCGTTTGAGATCATGTATTGTGCCCGTAATGAATTAACATTATTTGTAATTATGTTTACTCTGCCTTTTCTCTTATGATATTCTCCCAATAAATACTCATAGAGTTTCTGCTTTTAAAAATGTGGTAATTTTCAGGATTGAATAGACAATCGTTTCGAATAAATAACAAATTTTTATTATTTTTAATAAAAATTAAACTCTATGAGAATTTATGGGGAGAACGTTCTTAGAGTTTACTCGAGTGAAAGTAGAGTTAACATAAGTACTTGTAATGTTAATTCAATACGGGGCCAATAAATGACCTCGAACTTGAATAAACTCTTTTTTATTGCCCGTCAAATCGAGCATTTTGAATTTTTTTTTTTGATTTTCCCAATTTTTTTTTCGTTTTTATTACCCTTTAAAAAAAAGATTCGCAATGACTTTGAACGTGTTTAATTTGCACCGCTAGCGGAAAAAAGTTTTGTGGTACCGCTATGGACCAAGAGGTCTATGCGAGGTGTCAATCGGACACCGCCACCCTAACCTAACCTAACCTACCCTTTAAAACTCCTTCGTGATACATTTTCAGATTTTTATGATGACCAGTTCAAAAGATATTGAATTTTTAAAAACTCGTAGTTTGTTCCTTTACTCAAACACCTTTTACTCATAACTTCTTCAATAATGGTCATAATTCCAAATTTTTTTTTGTTGTAAATTTTTTAAAAAATTCTTTAATGTGATCTAGAGTGCAATTTTTAGGTTTTAAAATTTAAATCTCATTTTTGAAAATGTGTGTACACTTTAACTTTTTTGAATTTTTTTTGTGGAAAACTTTTATCGATTCTTCAAATTTTTTGCTCAGTAGAACTTGGGATAACGATTATTTCTATTTTTTAAAATTTTTTGGAAAAAAATTTATGGCCTAATTTTGTAAAACGCAACGCGCCGTGTTGTCAAAATTTCAATACAATTTATTGTTGTAACAAATAACACAGAAATTCTGACAACGCAGCGCGTTGCGTTTTACAAAATTAGAGGGCCATTGAAATTTTACAATCTTTAAATCAGATCCACTGCTCCAATGGTGCGTCATAGAGGGGTTAACAGCAAGACCAACCCCCATTAATTTTTACGCCTAAACATTTTTTCTAAGCAAACTTACACTCTATCTCCAATTTTTATGGGGCTCCCATACAAAACGACATTTTTAAAATTTCCTTCAGCCGCTCTAACTGCCTTAAGACATTTTTTGAATTCAAGCATTTTCTCTGAACACACCTACCCTCTATCTTCAACCCTTTAGGTGGTTCCCATACAATTTTCCAATGGTGCGTCCAAGAGGGTTCATTAGTGAGATCGACCCCCATTTATTTTTACTCTTTAACTTTTTTTTCAAACATACCTATGACCCATTTCCACTCCCTAAGTGGACTTCCATACAAATTTTAGTTGGAGAAAATTTTATAAAAATGTAATTTTTAATGGAACCGCAATTAGGGAGATAGGGCGTAGGTACAGACTATATACAGACTCGACAGTAGAGTTTTATAACAAAATATGGGGAAAAACTAACAAGGGAAGTATCTCAACCCTTATGAACCGATTTGCATGAAACGTAAAATATATATAAAAGAGATAATTCTAAGGTTGGGGTGTCACGGCTTATCGGCCATATCGGGGATTTAGGGGTTCAAAACATGGGTCAAAAAATGGCGAAAAAATCGTTTTTTGGATTTTTCAGCCATTTCTTTCTAAGAAACTATATGATGTTAACATATGAGAAGAAAGGTTTTTTTAATGCCTATCCAACGGTGGCATAACCTTGTAAAAGTTTGGCTTCGTTAAATACTTTTTTCATGAAAATGTGAAAATTTTGGGTGGTTTTATATGAAGACATAGAGCTACGATGTCCATATGAATAAGAAACAATCTTTATTAAATTTAAGTCGACACGTATTTTTGCTCTAGAGGATATTCCTGTTAGTTCGTGAGTTATCGATATTTTCCCGGAGGTCCATATGGTTTCATAAGGGGACAACGAAATTTTGAAACACTAATATGGCCGAAAAGCCGAGACACGCCAACCTTAAAATCGTCTCATTTATATATATTTTAAGTTTCAGGCAAATCGGTTCATAAGGGTTGAGATACTTCCCTTGTAAGTGATTTAAGGAGAAAACAGAGTGGTTTTTAACTAGCTTAAAGCTAACAGGACAACACTTTCTACTACTTAGGAGTGAGTGAAACACAAAAAGTCGATCTGGCATCTATTTTTCTTTTTCTTTTTAACCTAATTAGTAAAATAATTTGAAAAAATTTACCATATGGTTAAAGACTACTTTTTTGACACCTGTCACTTATGTCGAGTCTTTATTAGTCTGTGGTGTAAGTATGTTTTGAAAAAATGTTGGAGGGTTAAAATAAATGAGGGTCGGTATCAGTTATGACCCCTCTTTGACGCGCCATAGGGGCACTCTTAGGGCAGTACGAGCGTATTGGAAACCCCTTAGAAATTGGAGATATAGTGAGGCTGACCATTCGTACAGATTTGATCAGTACATGTACTGATTTTTAGTCACGTGTACTGATCAAAAAACTGTGTACTGATTTGTACTGATTTTTGAAAATATGTACTGATTGTACTGATTTTTTAATATTTTAAATTATAATAATTTTATTCAAAAATTCTTTACAAAAACAATAATTTCCATAAAAAAGGAATCAGAAAAGTTTTATTTAAATTTGATGTAAGGTATGTTCTATTGCACAAATTCTAAGAATCTTAGAGTGCGTAATTCCGAAAAAAGTTTCTTAACGAAAAATGCTTCATAGCGTGAGGTTTTAAAGTCATCAGAATTTTAGCGGGTTTTTTCCAAAAAAAGTTACACAAATTCTGAACTTTTGAAAAAAAAGCTACCAGATCTAAGTTTATTTAAGAAATATGCGCTATAATCTAGAAGGTTTCCTAATATGAAAGATCGTAAAACTCAAGGAAACAGTCCTTAGAATCTTCAGGATTTGCTAAAGAAATAAAATGATCATGAAGTGGTGTGGGTCAAATACTTTTTTTACAAGTGTCTGTAAAATAACTTCAACAGTTAGTGTAAGTTGTTTTCAACAGTTGTTTTTACTGTAATACTAGTTGACCCCAAACAACTACAATTGTGTAATAAAAATGTCTGAAAGCGGAAAGCATTCGTTATTTTCTATAGCAAGACTAGACAGAATTTTTTCTAGGAAAAATAATGGGTGTACTGATTTGAGTTCTGAAAAAAATGGTCACCCTAGATATAGTATTAAATTGTTCTGAAAAAATTTTGAGGCGTAAAAATTAATGGGGGTTGGTCTTGCAATTGACCCTCTGATTTAAAGATTGGAAAACAACAATAATTTTTTTAAAAAAATTTAAAAAAATAGTAACAATTGTTATCCCACTAACCTACTAGGCAAAAAGTTTGAAGAATCGATATAAGTTTTCCACAAAAAAAAAATCAATCAAAAATGAGACTTAAATTTTAAAACCTAAAAATCACTTACTTTAAACAATTTTTTGGATTTTTTTTTTACATAGTGCGTAAAAACCAAAAATTAAAAAAAACAAGTAAAAAAGTTAAATTCGACCTTGCCGAATGTAGTGATACCCTCCACAATTTCAAAAAGATTATTGCAAAAAACTTTATTTAAAAGGAAATTACTTTTGAAAAAAAAAAATTTAAAAAAAAAAAAAAAATTCCGCAAAAAAAAATTTTGTTAAAAAAAAATCCGCGATTTTTTTATTTTTTTGTCAAAAAATGTGTTCGTACCTGTTTAAATACCATTTGGTGTTCAATTATGTTCACATACGCCAACCAGAAGCCGAATTAAAGCATTTTGTATTTTTAGGTTATGTTGAATGTACTGAAATTTTTGAGGTGTGCTTACATTTTCGTTCATAACTTTTGAACCGCTGAACCGATATCGCTCAAATGCAATACCAAACTTCTCGGGAGAACTTCCAATAAATATGTTAAGTTTCAGTCATCTCTGTGCAATATTTTGTCTGCGACAGCATTTTCCACAGACAGACAGACGGACAGACGGACAGGCGGACATCTCTAGAATGTCTTAAAATCGATCGGGCATCATGAATATAAGTATATACTTTATGGGGTCCCAGATCGATATTTCGATGAGTTACAAACGGAATGACAAACTTATATATACCCTCTATCACTAAGTGGAGGGTATAAAAATGGAATTTGGACCATTATTGAAGAAGTTATGAGTAAAAGAAGTTTGTGTCTAGGAACAAACTAACAAATTTTAAAAAATTAAATTTTTTTTGAATCGGCCATAAAAAAAATCTGAAAATTTATACAAAGAAGTTTTTGAAGGGTACTAAAAAATGTAAAAAAAAATGGGAAAATCTAGAAAAAAAAATTCAAAGTGTCCGATTTAACATGGAATACCCCATATATTATTTTAAATAAAAATTGAAAAAAACTTGAGTAAAGGCATTATTTTAAAAAGCTCTTATGGCAAATAAAAATACATTCACGAGACTTATTTTACTGATATCGTGAAATTAAAAATCATTTCGCATTGTTTTGCAATATAAAAAATCGCCATGACGATCTGCAGATACTATTGATATACGGATTTTTGAAGAGGCGATCGAGGGCATTTCTAATTTAATGCTTCGTGTTAACTCTTTGATTGCCGAACGTTCGACACAGTTCAGAAAAGGTCGATGGCCCAATAGTGATAATCTTGCTTATCTTATGGTTCAAAATACTTAAAAACCCAAATTAACTGAATGCTTTTATCATATTTTATAAATTTTACATTATTCAATCTAATCTTCTACAGTGTACACCTACAGTGGACTCATATAATTTTTTTAAAAGATAATTCACATAGATTGCATACGCTAAGAAAATTCAATAAAATCATTTCAATTTATTAGACTCCGTGGCGCAACGGTAGCGCGTCTGACTCCAGATCAGAAGGTTGCGTGTTCAAATCACGTCGGGGTCAGTTAATAGATTTTTTTTTTAACAAAGTTCAAAACAAAGCCTGAATTTTAATATCAAATTAATGATTGTCTCACGATCATATTCAGAAGTTTATTCAGTCAAACCATTTTGATTCCTAAGTTTTTTGGTATTTGTGAAGAAATTTTTGTAATTATTTGCAGATTATTTTATTAGTTGCCAAGTAGAATTTAATTTGTATACAGACTCCGTGGCGCAACGGTAGCGCGTCTGACTCCAGATCAGAAGGTTGCGTGTTCAAATCACGTCGGGGTCATGCAAATTAAATTTTTATTAAAAGAGAAAAAAACACTTTCTATTAAGCTCCTAAGAATTTTAAGGTTAATATATATCCCGATTAACACGATATATCGTGCCCATTCTACGACAGATCAACAAAAATTACAAAAATAATAACAAAAATAATGTGACTTAGGGTTTTGCTACTTTCACAACACTTCAGACAAATTGGACAGAAATAATAATGAAATGTCAATCAGACCGTGGCTTTTTAGGATTTAAAAAAATGAAAAATCTTATAAAAAATGGAACGAAATATTTAAATAGCTTTGATCTGATTTTGGCATGGAAAGTGATCGAAATCGTTTGTTTATCTTTACCGAAACTGATTGTTTTTAACAAATCCATCCAAATAAATATAAAACAGTACAACAGAATTTTGCTTTAAAATTTCAATTGTTTTAAAATCTGCCTTGTAGACTGAGGGATAAGTGTATATTATTAAAATAGAAAATTATTTTATATATACACATTTAAGTTATTGCTCATCTTTATTTCTTTTATTGCCAATTTATTTTTATTTTTCTTAGGTTTTTGAATTCATAGATAGCTAAATATTGTGCTAATTTTAGATGACTCCGTGGCGCAACGGTAGCGCGTCTGACTCCAGATCAGAAGGTTGCGTGTTCAAATCACGTCGGGGTCATAAAAATATATTTTTCAATTTTAATATTTTTTAATTTGGTTATTTATAAGAAAATTTAAATAATTTGATAATATTCTTATAAATAGATTTTTGTTTATCTTTTTACTCTCTCATAAATGCACCCCTCTCTGTAAAAAGTTAATTAAGAGAAAATAATTGATTTATTTATATATGACTCCGTGGCGCAACGGTAGCGCGTCTGACTCCAGATCAGAAGGTTGCGTGTTCAAATCACGTCGGGGTCAATAAAATTTTTTTGGGTTTCGTATTTTTTTTTTAGGTTTTTGGTTGGGAGGAAAAACTAAAATTAAATGATAACAAGAAGAAAATCATTAAACACCCTACACAATGACCTTTTTTATTTGATAATAATTTGTATACACTCCAACCACAATATGCGAGTATACTTATTTTGCCATGTTGTGTGTAACACATCGAAATGTCGGTCTAGGACCCTGTAAAGTACATATGGGTCATTCCAAATTGGACACTTTGAAATTTTTTTTTAGAATTTTTCCAATTTTTTTACAGTTATTGGACCAATTTTTTTACAGTTTTTAGACCTTTTGAAAACTCCTCCGTGGTAAATTTTCAAATTTTTTTGAAGACCCGTTCAAAGGATATCGAATTTTTATTAATTCAGAGCTTGGTCCTTTACTCAAACTTCTTTTACTCATAACTTTTTCAAAAATGGTCCGAATTCCACTTTTTTTTTTTAATTTTCGTTTTTGTAGTTGTTTTTATTTAAATTCCTAAAAAAAATTTTAAAAGTGTATTCGCGATTTTAAATTTTGATGCTGTTTTCAAAGTTAGCGTTTGTATTAGCGATAATTGCGATTATTTTATTTTAAAGTAAAAATAAAAATTTTTGTATTATTTAGATGATTGCAGAATTTTATCATCTAAACTCTTATGAAACAAAAAAATATGTATTTGCGGAAATTTTTTTCGCGAAAATTTTTTTTCCAATTTTTTTATTTTGCTATTAATTTATAAAAATGAGTAGAATACGATAAATTACAGACACAAAATATTTCAACAAAAAATTTTCTTTCGCGGATTTTTTTTCACGGATTTTTTTTTTTTTGCGTAAACATTTTTTTCGCGAAAAAAACAATGGATTTTGTAAATTTGTATTTAAAAAGCATAAAAATTAATATTTTGTCGTACCTAGGCTTTACAATCTTAAACCGCGAATATCGCGAATACGAGCGCTAACTTCGAAAAAACGGCTAGCACCATTGAATTCAGCGTACCCGAATTAGCTTTACCAGCAGGGTGCCCAGCTTGTTAATTTTTGCAACTATCACAGTGTTATTAGGGCGTCCCGACAAATATAAATTTTCGAATTTCATGTAGTAATACCTGCCAAACGTAATCACGTCAGACCTGATTATGGGAAAATTTATGAAAATACTTTGCAAGGTCATCTTCAGTGGGCAACCAGTTTTCAAAGTTGGAAAAATTATGTTTTTCGACCAAATTTTTTTTTTACTTTGAGCGAACACTCAGGGGATGCCCCCTACTTATGCAATGCATTGTGTTGGTATAAGGAAAATAGGTAATGAGGAGAAGGAAAGAGGGAGTAGTGTTTGTGGAGGTTTAATTTGAATTTTTCCAAATGGTTGGGAAGACGTCTGCGGGGAGTTTATTCCATATACGGCTAGTTCGATCGAGAAACGAATTTTCTCTGTAGTGCGTGTGCGATACATTGGACAGTCGATAACGAACGGATGTGATCTGCTGGAAAGGCGAGTACTACGGGCATGCACCCGAGTCTCAGGGATGAGTTCGCCTATCTCAGCAGAACACTTATCGTGATAATATCGATAGAACAATGACGCACAACCCACATTCCGACGATGCTCCAATGAGTCAATAGAGTTGGATACCGTACTGTCATTAATTAGCTTCAACGCACTCCTTTGCACCCGATCCAGAAGCTTCAAGATATACCTTGAAGCACCTGCCCAGATATGGGAGTTGTATTTCATCTTCGGCCGGATATAGGTGGTATAAATAGTCAGGAGATCAGACGGAGTAAAGTAATTCTTACAACCAAGAATGCTTCTTTCGACACTTGAAAAACATGTTGGTTCCATCGGACATCACATTGAATTTTCATGCCTAGAACATCAAGAGTGTCTGATTCCTCAATAGCTATACCACCCATGGATACAGATGACGCTGATTCCACAATCCGTCTGTGGGTCAACATACAACATTGGGTCTTACGAGCATTACAATCCACCCTATTCGCAAGACCCCACTCGGATATCGCTGAGAGGTCACGATGGAGTGTGTCATTCATGTTCTGCCTCATAGTTTCAAACTCAGTAAGGCTTGGTCTACGATTAAACGAAAATGAATTACAAATGTTGCTGTCATCTGCGAAAGAATAGATAGGATTGGAAGTTTGACAAAGAAGGTCGTTAAGAAAAATAAGAAAAAGGGTAGGAGAAAGAACAGAACCTTGCGGTACCCCTGAACTAAGCCGGAACTCATCTGATGAGAACCCATCTATAACAACACTTATAGTACGGTCTCTGAGAAAGCTCGAATTGGATCGAGAGAAATAACTACCGACACCAAACGCAATAAGCTTCGAAACGAGTGCACCGTGCCACACACGATCAAACGCCTTGGAAATATCTAGAGCAACCACCTTGCTTTCACCAAATTGGTGAATAGAACGACTCCAACGTTCCGTAAGGAACGCTAACAGGTCTCCCGAAGAACGACTTCTACGAAAGCCATACTGTCGATCGCACAAAAGTGAATTGGACTCCAGATAATTTACAAGGTGGTGATTAACCATGCTCTCCATCACTTCGGAGATCGAAGAGCAAATTGCAATTGGGCGGTTGTTCTCCGGGTTCGTAGCCTCACCCTTTTTGGGGATTGGCTGGACGTTGGCCACCTTCCAACATGAGGGAAAAAACCTACCCGGTATGAATAGCAAAAAAAGGTTTGCCAAAGGACGGGAAAGCGACGCAGCACAACGCCTTAGCAACATTGCTGTAATACCATCCGGCCCCGGTTACTTATTTATGTTAAGACTAGCTTACCATCCCGGTACTTCGTTACCGGTTGTGTTGAATATCGATTTCCAAAAAATTCCCCTACGTAGTCTTTGTTTTATTTACTTGTGGACGTTTAAGTCTTCCATAAAAAATATTTCAATGAATAATTTAAACAATAAAATTTGAATAACTTCACTGGTATGTTATCATGTTCGTTCCGGGGGAAAAATATATTGACAATTTTCGAGCCCATATGTCGGGATTTTGGATTTTGAGTGAATAAATATTTCAGTGAAAAAAGAAATTGGAATAAAAAAAATAAGTTTGAGTGAAAAAATATATAGAGGGAAAAAATATGGAGACAAAAGCTAAACACGAAAAATTTGAGTAAAAAATATAATTCCATATTGTTCCCTGCTCTATTCTATTTTGTTCGCCGTTCTACTCCATTTCATTTCCAATTCCATCTCCTTCTTCTAAGGTCATTATTATAGGAACAAAAAAAGTACCAAAAGTACACTTTATTACAGAATGTTTTTTCTTCACCGAAGTATCATATACTCCATATTTCAATTAAAAAAAATAAGTTTGAGTGAAAAAATATATAGAGGGAAAAAATATGGAGAAAAAAGCTAAACACGAAAAATTTGAGTAAAAAATATAATTCCATATTGTTCCCAGCTCTATTCTATTTTGTTCCCCGTTCTACTCCATTTCATTTCCAATTCCATCTCCTCCTTCTAAGGTCATTATTATAGGAACAAAAAAAGTACCAAAAGTACTACGTTAAGAAACGGAATTTCCAAAAAGTACTTTTCCACATATTTTTTTTTTTACCGAAGGATTTTACATTCCAAATTTTAAGTTTCCGTGACCATTATATTTTTTGGAACCTTTTCCAATTTCAAGTTTCTATGATTATTGTTTCAGGAAATAAAAAAGTACCAAAAAGTACTTTCGGTACTTTTAACAAAACGTACTTTTTATAGAAGGTACTTTTTACAAAAGGTACTTTTTATAAAAGGTACTTTTTATAAAAGGTACTTTTTATGAAAGGTACTTTTTATAAAAGGTACTTTTTATAAAAGGCACCTTTTGTAAAAAGTACCTTCTATAAAAAGTACTTTTTATAAAAGGTACTTTTTATAAAAGCTACTTTTTATAAAGGGTACTTTTTATAAAAGGTACTTTTTATAAAATTTACTTTTATAAAAGGTACTTTTTATAAAAGGTACTTTTTATAAAAGATACTTTTTAAAAAAGGTACTTTTTATAAAAGGTACTTTTTATAAAAGGTACTTTTTATAAAAGGTACTTTTTTTAAAAGTACTTTTTATAAAAGGTACTTTTTATAAAAGGTACTTTTTATAAAAGGTACTTTTTATAAAAGGTACTCTTTATAAAAGATACTTTTTATAAAAGGTACTTTTTATAAACGGTACTTTTTGTAAAAGGTTCTTTTTATAAAAGGTACTTTTTACAAAAGGCACTTTTTATAAAAGGTACTTTTTATAAAAGGTACTTTTTATAAAAGGTACTTTTTATAAACGGTACTTTTTATAAAAGGTACTTTTTATAAAAGGTACTTTTTATAAAAGGTACTTTTTATAAAAGGTACTTTTTATAAAAGGTACTTTTTATAAAAGGTACTTTTTATAAAAGGTACTTTTTATAAAAGGTACTTTTTATAAAAGGTACTTTTTATAAAAAGTACTTTTTATAAAAGGTACTTTTTATAAAAGGTACTTTTTATAAAAGGTATTTTTTAAAAAAGGTACATTTTATAAAAGGTACTTTTTATAAAAGGTACTTTTCATAAAAAGTACTTTTTATAAAAGGTACTTTTTATAAAAAGTACTTTTTATAAAACGTACTTTTTATAGAAGTTACTTTTTATAAAAGGTACCATTATTTCAGTAAATTAAAAAAAGTACCAAAAGTACACTTCTTTCCATTTTACCCCCGTAGAGTCAACATTGGCAAAACCCAGCCTTGGTGAATATTTTTTCCGGGAAGTGAACCTACATTGCAAATTTTAAGTTTCTAGGACCATTATTTAAGAAAATATAAAAGGTACCAAAAGTACAGTTTTTTACCCTTTTTACCCCTTAGAATCAACATTGCCAAAATCCAGCCTTAGTAGATTTATATTCCGGGAGCTGAACCTACATTCAAAATTTCAAGTGTCTAGGACCATTATTTAAGGAAATATAAAAGGTACCAAAGGTACATTTTTTTACCCTTTTTACCCCCTTAGAATCAACATTTGGCAAAAAAACCAGCCTTACTGGATCTATATTCCGGGAGGTGAACATACAGTCCAAATTTCAAGTTTCTGTGTTCATTACTTCAGGAGATATAAAAAGTACCAAAAGTACAGTTTTTTTACCTTTTTACCCCCTTAGAATCAACATTGGCAAAAATACGGCCTTACTGGCCTTACTATATTCCGGGAGGTTAACATACAGTCCAAATTTCAAGTTTCTATGACCATTATTTCAAGAGGTATAAAAAGTACCAAAAGTACAGATTTTTACCCTTTTTACCCCCTTAGAATCAACACTGGCAAAAATCCAGCCTTAGTGGATCTATATTCCTAGAGGTGAATATACTGTCCAAATTTCAAGTCTCTATGACCATTATTTAAGGAAATACAAAAAGTACCAAAAGTACAGTTTTTTACCCTTTTTACTCCCTTAGAATCAACATTGGCAAAAGTCCAACCTTAGAGGATCTACGTTCCGGGAGGTGAACATACAGTGCAAATTTCAAGTCTCTATGACCATTATTTCATGAGATATAAAAAGTACCAAAAGTACAGTTTTTTACCCTTTTTACCCCCTTAGAATCAACATTGGCAAAAATCCAGCCTTAGTGGATCTATATTCCGGGAGATGAACCTACAGTCCAAATTTCAAGTCTCTAGCTTTAGCGGTTTGGGCTGGGCGATGATGAGTCAGTCAGTCAGTCAGTCAGTCAGTCACGTTACTCTTTTATATATATAGATCTTCAAGAACCTTTTTATCTGCACGTGCTCGAAAAAATATCTTTGACATAGTAAAGGGTACCCTTACGAGTTCGGGCAGTGGTTGATTGCTTTCCGGTAAGTATGCGTTTCTTGCAAACATCTCAGCGAAAAGGTTGGCTTTATCAACCGGGTCCGTGAATATTTGGTCATTCATAAGAAGGGTTTGAATGGATGAACTAGTATTATTCTTTACCCTTTTAACAATTGACCAAAAGGTCTTAAAAATATAAAAAAATCATAAAAACACGATCTTGATCCGAAAATGCTGATTAGCGTCTGTGGACCAAAATCGCAGATCAGTATTTTTGGACCAAAATCGCGTTTTTATATTTTTTTGATAACACGCTTAACATTTTCCAACCTTTGAGACAAATTAAGATAAAAAATAATTTTTATACCTATTCTGTTTTAATTTTTAAATTAATAAAAATTATTTATTATTCGGCCTATAAATGCTGTTGAGAAAGATTACTCCAGAAACGTGACCTTGAGCTGGAATAATCTTTCTCAAAATAATTTTTATGCTTAAAAATCAGCATCTGTGGACCAAAATCGTGGTTTTGTTTTTTTTTTTAATATTTTTTCAATAAAGTTTTTGAGCCAGATTTGGTCAAAAAAAATCGGACATGAATTTTGGTCGAAGTACGTCATTTTTTGGTCGAAATATGTAATTTTTTTTGGTCGTAATTTTTTGTTTTTTGGGAACCGGTTTCATAATCAGAAATGGGAATACCGGTAAGGGAATACCGAGAACCGAGAATAAATTTGAAAATTTTTTTAAAATTTTTTTATCAAAATTGAAGATAGTTGGATAAGAAACCTTCTTTTCCTTTTTCTTTCAGTGTAAACTAATCCTAAAGTTTCTATTTTGAAATCTTTGCAAACAAATCTATTTTAAACATTTAATAGAACTTTGCACAAGTATGACACTTCATTTATAAAATATTCTTGAAAATGGTACTTGAAATTGTATCACTCTATTTAGGATTATTACCAGGCAAACCATCCATCCCCTATTTACTAATTAAAAAATAACCTCCGACAACAACAACAACAACCAAAAAAAGAAAAACTAGTTTAGACATTAAGGAAAAACTTTATCATTATACAAAATACAAAATATTATGTATAAAGTAATAAAAACCATTCATTCAGTCATTGATATTCTAATACCATTTAAAAATTTACTGCAGATTATAAATACCAAAAAGAAGAAGAAGAAAAAGAAAACTTAACTCTGTAAAGAAAGACAGACAGATAGACAGACGCACACAGAAGACGAAAATATTAAATATACAATAATGGCCCTTTTCGCTGCTATTACAGATTAATGTTCCAAACACTACCTTCTCTATCCTTTTACACTTCTGTGTGTGTGTGTGTGTGTGTAAGTATATTTAGATCCTCTTGGAGCTATATTATCCTTAAAGGCATTAGTTTATGTTAGTGTTACTACTATTTTAATGGTATTACAAAACATTCTATACTTTTTATTTCATTTTTGTTTTTTTTTTTTGTTTTTTTTTTGGTAGATTATATACAAAAATAGATGAAGAAAATTGTACTTCATTAGTATGAGAAGTAGAGGCGAGAAGAAAAAGATATTTTCAAAATTCAAATTTACGAGGATTTTTTATTTTAGCTAAGGATTTTTTTTATTGAAAGGAACGGGTTTCTTTTTTGTATGTGTGTTTTTTTTTTTTCTTATAAAAAAGTATAATTTTTTTTCTATACAAAATGTTTATTGTCGCGGAGTTGGGAATTTTTTTTTTCTACATCTACTCTTAACTTTCT
Organism: Pegoplata infirma; assembly: GCA_963921195.1. NCBI lineage: Eukaryota > Metazoa > Arthropoda > Insecta > Diptera > Anthomyiidae > Pegoplata > Pegoplata infirma. The sequence continues at coordinate 46,133,583 of OY992540.1, read as the reverse complement.
TACTATTTGAAATTATTATAACTGTTCCTTTTGTAAAACCCCCCACCTAGACCTTCTGTTAGAATTTTAACCCTATAGTGATACAATGACATTTAATGTGGTCTTTGTCTAGTTGAACAGTTCAAATGGCTGTTCCATACACCGCAATAAGAAGGCTTCATCGATTTGCTTTTTTTCGGAAAAATAAGAATATCATGAGAGAGAAAAAGTAGTGAAACACTATATTCTTTGCCGGTTGCCAAAACTACTAGGGCTCCGTTCTGAAGTCAACTGTCATCCTTTCCATCTTTCCGAGCGTATAATAGCTGATTTTCATATCTACAACTTTCGAACGCACCATATGTCAGTACAGGTCAAAATAAAATAGCCAAAAATAGCTTTAATATATGATTTAACCCAACTTTTAGTGATATGGATGTTACAGCGGATAGCTTAGAGCTTAATGGAAAGTCTCTTTGGCTCGCCTCTGCTTATTTTCCTAATCTTGGCCAATACCCCCGGAAAGGGTTAGCGGTTTGATTCGGGAGTCTGAATCTAGGGGAAACCAGTTAGCAGTTTGCTGTGATGCTAATGCACATCATTCGACATGGGAAAGTACAGACACAAATGATAGAGGCGAATCTCTTTTGGAGTTTTTGTTAAGCACTAACCTGTATATTTGCGCAGAGAAAACCGTTTAACACTTGTATCAGATACATTGTCTGACATAATTGATGACTGGAGAATTTTGGAAAAAAATTCCTTCTTAGATCATAGCTACATTCAGTTTTTACTAAGGGAGCGTGGCGCGGTTGAGAGTCTCTAGAAATCTGAGGAGAACAAACTGGGTGAAATATATGGAGACTTTTTTTCTTTTTTGCTTTTGTATGAAGTACCCTTATCTGAACCGCATAGTTTGTCGGAAATTGATTGTCTGGTTGACCATATAACAAATGTTTGTAATAGGTCCCTGAATGCGTCTTGTCCTTCTGAAAAGCCTAGGGACAAAAAAAATGCCACCTTAGTGGTCAAATGAGTTGCAGACGAGCAGAGATTCCTGTAGTAAGCCCTTTGATAAGGTTAAATATTCAAGAGCGGACGAGGACTGGTCTGCCTAGAGGCTGCAACTTAAGAGATATAAGAAGATGATCAGAATTTCCAAAAGTAATTCTTGGAGAAACTTCTGTGGAAACATAAGAGACGTTTCCAGGCTGCGCAAAGTTCTGGTTTCTTCTCCTTGCACCCTGGGATACCTGAAAGATCCTGATGGGGTGTGGTCGTCGTGGAGAGTCGCTGGATCTCCTTCTAAACACGCATTTTCCGGACAATTCCATGGCGACGTTTCAAGCTTTGGAACGTTCTGACGCCAAAGCATCTGAAATTGCTTCGGAAATAATAAATATGCCAACATTAATCTAGCCGAGTAAAAGCTTTAGGCCCCTGGAGGGATACCAGAGTCGCCTTTATCCCAAAAGCTGGGAAAAATTCCAACAGAGCCCAGAAGGATTTCAGATAAATTAGTCTGTCTTCTTTTTTGTTTAAGACAACGAATGATAGACTCATATTTGCGTAGAGTGATTGACCCGAGGTTGTTTTCGACAAAGCAACATGCAAACAGCAAGGGTAGATCAACGTAAACATCTCTGCATGAGCTCGTTGGTACCATCGAGAGATCGCTTTCGGTAAAGGAGTACACTATGGTGGCCTTTCTTGATGTAGATGGTGCTTTTAATAATGTCCTACCAGACTCGGTAATTGTGGCATTGCCTGGTCTGGGAGTAAAGCGTGGGATGTTTTAATGGTGGAAAACCTACATGCCAATAGACGTATAATGACTGAATTATGAGCGTCTGTCATATTTTGATTTGTCAATAGGGGCACACCACAGGGAGGTGTTCTTTCGCCGCTTCATTGGAACCTGGCACTGAATTCAATGTTGCTATCTCTAGACGCACGTGGTTGTCATGTTGTCGCATATGCTGATGATGTCGCGATAGCGGTAAAGGGAAAGCATCAGCAAACATTAAGGGATATCTTTAGGGTTTTCTGGCAAGGGGCTGTGGTCTGGTAGTTAATACAAGTAAAACAGAGCTTGTCTTCTTTACAAGGAAAAATAAAATCGCCTTCTCAGATGGAGCCAAGTATCTTGGAATATTTCTGGATAGGAAGTTGAATTTCAAGCCTAATATTGAGGAACAGGTGAGAAAAGCAACGATTGGTTTATATTCCTGTCAAAGGGCCATTGAAAAACGATGGAGATTTTGAGCTAAAGTCGCAAATTGGATTTATACAGCAGTGGTGCTTCCAATTCTACTGTATGCAATCATTGTCTTGTGGCCTGCTTTAGAGACAAAAGGGAACTGTTTCTTTATTACGACGGTACAGAGAATGGCGTCGATGTGCATCACTGCACTCAAAAAAAAAGTGAACTAAAATCTGGGAAAATTAACTAAATTTTGAGAAAAAGAGGGAATGATTTGGCTCCAAAGATTTTTTTTCTTGGTTTAAGTTCATAATTTTCTCAAAAATAAGGAAAACAAAGTTACTTAATTTTAAGCCAATTTTAACTAGAAAATGAGAAAAATTATACTTCACATTTTAGAAATAAATAGATTGGATCTAGACCCTGGACCCATGGGTTCGGACCCCATTTACCTCGTGACCCCATTGGGTCCTTTAAGGGTCCCTATAGATTTTGAACCAAAACTTGTGTCCGTTTCGCTCTAACTTGCTTAGTTTTTGAGATACGGTAATAAGGGGTCTGAAAGGGTCTTGAGAATCTTAAAAACTGGATATCTCAAAAACTATTAATCGGAGGGCTTTCGGGTATTTTGCGGAAGTGTTCTACTAGTCAAGAGCTACAAAAACGCCGTTGGACCTTTTCTCGTGTTGGAAGTATTTACCGAGATATGTACATATATAAAATCTCGGGAATTTAAAATTTTAGATCTAAATTTAGGGTCTTGAGACCCCGACAGATATGCAGAGCTAGGCTATTCCATATTTTTCTTTGTTGTCTTTCTTTTGAAAATTTCGTCCGTTTCGCTCTATCTCGCTTAGTTTTCAAGATATCGCCATTTTGAATTTTTAACTAAATTTTAAGAAGTTATTTACTAAATTTTCAGAAGTTATTAACTAAATTCTAAGAAATACACTTCCTCAATTCAAAGAAGAGAAATACGATGATGTTTTTTTTAGTAAATTTTAACTAAACTTGAACTAAATTGTTTTTTAAGAAATATATCTTAAAAATAAAGATACGTTTCTTAGATTTGTGCAAAATTTCTTTGGCAGTAAGAATTTTTTTCCTAATATTTAAAAATTCCATTTAAAGAAAAGTTTGAACTACTTATAAGTAAATGAACTAAATTTTTTTCCTCATAGTTAGGAAAATTTCTCATTTTTTAGTTAAATTTTACTAAATTAAAGGAAAATTCATGATAAATTTTCAAAGACATTTTTTCCTTAATTTTAGTTATGTCTTTTTTTTCAGTGTGGTGCTCTTCGTACTACACCTACGACTGTATAAGAAATCCTCATTCACCTGCTATATCGGCAATTCGACTGAATAGCACACTGGAATTAATATTGTAATATTATCTTCTTGAAGAAGATAATATTGCAAAGTGTGAACTGTGCCTTTTTATACGCTCCAACTACAGTATGGGGTATACTCACTTTGTCATTCCGTGTGTAACGCATCAAAATATCGGTCTAGGACCCCATAAAGTATATATATTTATCATCAGTGATCGATTCTAAGACATTCTAGCGATGTCCGTCCGTCCGTCTGTCCGTCTATCCCAGCAAAACTTTGGTAATGGGTAGTGATTATATAACACATTACCAGGTAATGTGTATACCTTATTTGTAGCATTATTTTATGATGTCTTACCAAACATTTGTTCCACAACGTATAATTTTCAAGTGAAAAATAATGAATTACTAATAATTTGCTACGTAATGCATGATTATTGGAAAAAATGTATTTCATATTTATTATTTCTAAACATTAAATCATGGATGACTTATATTTGGTTACATTATGTATTATTTCAAAGTTTGAAATAATGCATTATTTATAATTGGATGCATATTGCATTACAATAACATAAAAAATAATTATTTTATAAAAAAATGCATAAGTTTAAACTAGAGATGGGCTCACGACAGAAAATTTCTAACGACACAAACTCACGAGCATATTTTATCTACTTACACTCACTTAAAATCACGTAAGTAAATTTAATACAAAATTACTTTTTGACTTCTCGTAACACCTTATATATTATCTTCTGGTATGCTATATTATTTCATTTCTCGTAACCTATAAAATATCATATATTTTACACCTTACTCGTATTCTTCGTTATAAATTTATGACTTATTTTATACCTTACTGGTATTCTTTGTGATAATGTGGATGCATTACTTTGAGTCTCATCGCCTGTTAAAATCATCAATGCTGCAATGTATAAAATAAGAGATCCTATACCTTATTTTATACCTTATTTGGTAATCTAAGTTTTGCTGGGATAGTTAACACGATACAGTCCAAAATAAAAGAGCTAGACTCCCGACATTCGGCCCCCGTTTTATGGGCGTGGAATAAATATATTTTTTTTAAAATAATGATAAATTTGTATTTCTTTTGGGCAAAAAGCATAAGAATTAATTTTTTTAACGCTTATTCTAGAGGAAATGTGCTCCGCCAATTACCACTACCGAAACCCCCCCCCCCCCCCAGAAAAAAAAGAAGACGCCCCAATATTTTTTTTTCTTTATTTGAATGTTGGAGGGTATAACAGATTCGGCACAGCCGAATTTAACACTCTTACTTGTTGAGCTTCACTTTACTACCATGATGAAGTCTTGGATGAGGAGCAATCTGAGTAGTAGAACATCTATAAATTTTTACACAGATGGATTGAAGCTGCATGAACAAGTGGTCTTTGGAGTCTTTACGGAAGAGCTTGGGTTGAGCCTGGTTCGTAGATTGTCGGATCATTGCAGTGTTTACCAGACAGAGATGCTGGCAATAAAGGTAGTGCTGGTCGAGTTGCAATGTTTTGTCTACAACAGCAGTCAACATCTATTCTGACAGTCAAGCCGCGGTGAAGTCCTTAGAGTCAAAGTTTCTGTAAACTGGGTGCTCGATTCTGAAATACGATTTCACCATTCACCTAATTTTTAAAAATTTGATATTCTTTAGAATTTTAAGATTTTTAAATTTGTTCTTGTAATTATTAAAGATATTAACTAGATCTTTAATTGTTACAAGATTTGAAAATCTTAAAATTCGAAAGAATATCAAATTTTTAAAAATTTGGTGAATGGTGAAATCGTATTCGAGAATCGAGCACAAGATCTTCGCTTAACTGCCGTGCGTCTTTAAATGAGATAGCCAAGCAGTTTGACATATGACTCATATTGGTCCAGTGGGAATCGAAAAGCCGATGAGCTTGCAAAACTGGGAACTACCTTACAGGTTCCAACAGAATTGGAAAGTCTCCTAGATAGAGACTAATCAGAGATGGAGACGAAGACTACTCACATGGATTTACGTGTGAGACTCCACAATAGATTTGGATGACGGTTAATCAGAAGTGCTCAAGTGAGCTGATGTCACTTCCAAGAGGAGAAATTTCGACGGTGGTTGCTGTAATTACCGGACATTGTCTAATAGAAAAGCACACAGAGTGGTTGAAGCAGCCTTCAAATTACTTTTGCCCGATTTGGATGAATGAGGAGGAGTTGAAACCTATCAAACACTTTGTTTGTCAGTGCCCGGCACTTTCTGGACAGAGACTTGCTTCACTGAAATCTAGGGAACTGCACAATCTTTCTGATTTTCCGAATGTTGAAATTCCATATTTTCGGAGGTCCTTAAGGAGCTCAAATTGGTTTAATTGGAACCTATTACAGTCCCGTGTTATCACAACGGACCTGGCTTACAATGTCAGCAGCCACTTTCAACCTAACCTAAATCAATACCATTTCTAAATCATAAAAAATGGGTTAATTTTCCATTTTTTAGCTCACTTTTTTTGAGTGCATTTTTAATTCATTAAAGGCGACTATAACGTTCTTACTTATTTTACTTTATTGTTGTGTGGTACTTTGATACTATTATCATACGTTTTTAACCAGTGGACCGATTTCGTCCATGTTAACATACAATTATCTACGGTTTATAACAATTATTTGTAATTAATAAAAGTCGATAAGAGGTCTTAGTTTTGACAAAATAGTGATTTCAACAGACGCACATTTCAAGATCGTCATATAACCGTTCAATGTAAATAATAATTTATAAACTCAACTATAAACCAAAAAAATTAAGTACACCCAAGGGTTAACTTGGTTTCCTTTCCCCCATCCTTAATCATTTATACTTTAAACACTACTCTCACTACAGCCATTAAGTTTTTTTTTTTATTTTCGCTGTAATAAAAAATTGTTGTGTAGATACTAAATTTTCTAGTTCTTCTTATTTCTTTTATTTTTTTTTTTACTTTGGCTGGCATTAGTGTTTATATTTTTTATTTTTTTGAAAAGACGATTTATGTACAGTTCGTTAGGGGTAAGTTACGACTATGGCAGCGGGGCTCAGCGCTCAGCCTCCGCTGCTGATAATGTTGCTTTAAGATGTTGTATGTGTTTTTTGTTGTATTTTGTATAGGAAGTATAGAATAAAGTTTAGAGTACTATAGTGTAGTGTTGCCTAAGGTTTATTTCCAAAAAAAAAAAAATGTTAGTAAAAAAATTCTGCTTTCAATAGGTGAGCAAACGAACATTGAAAATAAGAAGCAAGCGGTGGCATGGCAGAGCAGGGTTGTGCATGAACACACCGAGTTATAATAAAAAGAAACGAATTACAAAAGGTTGCGTTAGTTTAGATTTTTTTTAAGACATTTACCCGCTTTATTTTAAAGTTATAATGCGAGTTGATGGTATGGGAAAATTGTAGTCAAATTTTGGTAGTAGTGGTGGTGGGTGGTTTGGGTAGGTTTACGTTGAAAGGTTGCTGTAAGGAGGTGGGTATAATAAATTTCAAACTATAAAACAACATTTTATGGGGCATTAAAGTAAAATTTTACAGTTTTTGTATTAGAAAATTTTCGTTTTTTTTTATTTTTATATTTTAAAAACAGCTATAAAACGTAGTAACCATCTTATATTGTTATTCTTGTTGTTTTTGTTGGTAGTCATCTTAGCCATTTTACATTTTACATTCATACAATAATTTTTAGTAGGCAGGCAATAAAATTAATACTTTTAGCTATAACTATAAATAAATTTTTATTTAAGTTTAAGAAAAAAAAAGTAATAATAATATTCTGCAATTTATATGACCTCTTTGAACACCCCACACCTCCACAGGAAAGTACACATTTTCCCACCCTTGGATTTTAAGTTTCTGACGTGTGTCAGTCAATATCTGTTTTTAGTTTAAGTAATCGTAAGTTTTTTGCAAATACACAAGTTTTATCAATGCTGCATCATTTTCCAATTTTGACGATTTTTTATTATTTTTTTATTTTTCAAAAATCTTTTTTACCAACAATTTTTAGGTCATCAAAAAATTTTTTGTTTCATCAAAATTTTTATACCCTACACCATACTGTGATACAGGGTATAATGAGTTTGTGCTGATGTTTGTAACTACCCGAAATATTGGTCCTAGACCCACCTTTAAGTATACCGATCGACTCAGAATCACTTTTTGAGTCGATTTTGCGATTTTCCGTCCGTCCGTCTGTCCGTCTGTCTGTCTGTCTGTCCATGTAAACGGTGTAAACACGATACAGGTCGCAATTTTTAATCAATTGACTTGAAATTTGAAACTTAAGTCTCTCTTGGCCCAAGGACGAAGCCTATTGAAATTGGAAAAAATCGGTCCATATTTAGACCTAGCCCCCATACAAAGGTCCTCTTTAGTTTTGGCTCAAATGACTCTAATAACCGTATTATAGAAGGTATCGCTTTGAAATTTGGATGGTAAACATGTTTTGTCTTCACATATTATCATTCCGAATTTCAAAGAAATCGGACCAGTTCTTCTTGTAGCCCCCATACAAACCACCTTCCCGATTTTCACATAAATGTCTCAAATTTCATGAAAATAGAAAATATTTAATTAAAATTTTGTTTGTGTATGTTAAACGCGTACTTAAATAACCTTATCAAACCTGATAATCATCGGACCAGTTTTGGACTCAGGCCCCTTGTGAAAATTTCGCCCGATATTCAGTTAAAGCGGTTTATTGTCAACAAATAGAAGCCTATTTCACTCAAATTTGATTTGTGAGTGTTTTCTTCACTTATTAAAGGTTTTACAACGTATAGATCTAAACGATCCATGGGACCCATTTTCCGGGAAACCTTGGTGTAGGGTATTATATGGTCGGTCTTGACCGACTATAATTTTCTTACTTGTTTTATTTATTTTTATATTTTTTTTTTTCAAAAAAAATTTTTTCATCAAAAATTTTGTTGTTGAGTGTATATAAGCAAATACTTGGGAAGTTTAACAGAGGGATCACTGATTTTGTTAATTTTTGGTTATCGAATTCATTCCATTTATAGCTCATCGAAATATCAAACATTAAGAGTATGAGACATTTCACATCAAATGTTCAGCAAACAAAGCGATGTCATGTCAATATGAAATAAATTGTCAAGTATTCGCGCTTGGGGCACTACTAAATAACACAAATAAAATTAAATTTTTTTCAAAAAGTGGGTTTTGTAGGCATGGTCAAATATTTCAAACGCTCACGTGAGTAGAAAAAATGTCTGCAAATTTTGTACTCTTGCCCAAAACGTTAAATCATGGTAATGCTTTGCTGAAGATTTAGGTGTACTTGCCAGTGAAAAGTGTTTTTTAGAAAAAATAATTTTATATTTATTTGCCATTCCATGCAAAACGAATTGAAATATCGGTCGAGCTCCCAATTAAGTTTATATATTATTGATCCATTTCTAAGACACTAGATAGTGCTTTCCAAGCCAAATAGTTGTAAATTTGGTAAATAATATTTGTGAATACAATTAACTTTTCCACTAAAAGTGTTCCTATACGGAAATTTGTGATATCAACTAACGTTTGAAAATATTTATTGTTGAAAAAAAAAAATTTAAAAAAATTGGTAAACGAGTTTGTAACAGTTCTCTAAAATTATTATTTGTATTAACAAACGTACAAAATCTTAAATTTTTTTTTCAACAAAGAAATTCAACAAACACAAACACAATTTGTTGATCTGACAAACATAAAAAATCTTATTTTTATTTCAACAAAGAAATTCAACAAACACAAAAACTATTTGTTGACATGATGAAATAATTTTGAAATAAAATTACTTGACTGAGTTTGTTAAAAACAAAATCGAAGTTTTGTATTATAGACTAACAGGCTGCCGTTTTTATTAAATGTTTGATTGATATCATGCTTGGTTGATTTACAATTGCTGTTTGTTGATTTAAATTTGACGATTTTATTTTCTGTGTATATACAAATATTTGTTTGCACTAAAGTCAAAATAAGTATTTGTATATTTTGAAGAGTATTAAAAACTCGACACAGAAGAATTTAACACTCTTGCTTGTTTTGTACAAATGTTAAACAAATGGAACATTTTTAAGTCAGAATTTTAGATTTGGTGAAAAAGTAGTTATAGTGGAAAAGAAAAAACGCAAAATAAAACATTATGAAAAAAAAAAATGTTGGTGAATTTTTTTTTTAAGAATAAAGGTTTTTGATAAAGAAAAAAAAACTTGATGAAAAAAAATGTAAGAAAAATAATTTTTTTATCGATGAAAAAAAAAATTTTCATGAAATTTATTTTGTCAAAAAAAAATTTTTGTAAAAAAAAGTGATTAAAATGAATATTATGAAAAAAAAATTTTGATAAAAAAAATATATTTGACGAAAAAAAAGTTTTTGAACAACAAATAAATTTATGAAAAAAAATATTAATGAAAATAAAAAATTTTATGAAAAAAAATAAAATTTGATGAAAAAAAAAAAAAATTTGATGAAAAAATATTTTTATTTACACTCAAAATAATTCTACAGTAAAAGGTTTAGTAAGTGATGTTGTACAAAAATCTACTAATAAGTTACTAATTTTAGTATCTTCAAGGTACTAAAATTAGTTATTTTTACTGATTTTGAATAATATTAGTAAAAAATTTTAGTATTGGTTACCAATTTCTGCACTAGGTCCTTTTGGACTAACATTTAGTTAAATTTTTAGTATTAAATACCCACGTTTTTTTTTTTGGGTGTATGAAAAAAAAAAAAACAAGTAGAAAAGTTAAATTCGACTTGGCCGAATCTATGAATACCCTCCACAATGCCATTTTTAAGTGATAGTAAATAGAAATATTTTATTTTATGTAAAAATTTTTTTTTTTAATAATTTTGAAAAAAAAAATTATTAAATTTTTTTTTGAGTGTAAATTTTTTTTGAGAGTTAATTTTTTTTTGAGTGTATTATTTTAATATAAAAATATTTTTGAGTGATAAAAATACGTTGTAAAATATTTTTGTGACTTACCAATGTTTTTTAAACATGTTTAACGAGTTTTCAACACGTGAATTTAAGGTGAAACTAATCTGAAATTTACGGTTTTGCTAATAACTTTTAAACCACTGAATCGATTTGGCTGAAATGCAATACGAACCAGGCCAGGGAAACAACAAATATATGTGTCAAGCATCAGCATCCTCAGAATTGCCTTTCCAAAGTTAGAGTGTTTTTTATCTCATAAGTTCACGAAAAACCCTTGCCGAAATTCAGTCTTTTGCTCATGACTTTTGAACCACTGGACCGATTTCGCTGGATTGCAACACCGACCTGACCAGGTTAAAGTTCAACAAATATGCCAAACTCCAGGAGCCTCCGTAAAATCTTTCAAAAGTTAGCGTGTTTTTAACAGCCAGACAGACAGACGGACGGACGGACGGACGGACATAGCTAGATCGTCTTAAAATCGATCGAGGATCATGAATATATATACTTTATGAGGTCCTAGACCAATATTTTGAGGTGTTACAAACGGAATGACAAACTTATATATACCCTCTAACACTGGAGTGGAGGGTATAAAAAATTGATGAAAAATTTTTCTTGTTGAAAAATAATTATGTGTACAAAATTTTGATGAAAAATTTTTTTTTTTTTTTTGATGACGAAAAAATTTTGATGAAAAAAAAAATTTATAAAAAAAAAATTTATGAAAAAAAATTTTTTTTTGATAAAAAAAAATTATGAAAAAAAAAATTTTTTTTGATGAAAAAAAAATTGATGAAAAAAAAAAATATGTTATGTTTTTTTCACCATCTGGTGAAAAACGCTTTTATTCAATAGGAAAACATTATCATGTTAAAAAAACTCACGCTCACGTGAGTAGAAAAGAATTTTGTCACGTGCACGATACTCACGTGACTAACAAGGGAAGTCTCCCTAGTGTCACCCGCGGATCTTTATGGAATTGGTTTTATTTTGTAGAGCAGAAAAAATAATGGGACAAGTATTTTTTTTTTAGCGACCCATATTCATATTTAGGGGATAAAAAGGAGGGGGGAATACAAGGCCATTTTTCAGTTTTTTTTTCGTTTATCTCCTATATTATGCAAAGAAACCTAGTCATGTAACATACCAAATGAAAGGTCTTTTGAAAACCTATCTACGTGTTCTAAGAACGTGTCCAAACATGCACAACTTTTTGTCACATTGAGTAAAATTAGGGTGACCACTTTTTTCTGAACTCAAATCAGTACGCCCAAGCTTTTTCGTTTATATTTTCGTGAAATACCTCTCTAAAAACTATTTTCTATAGCAAAACACTGATAATTTTTTCAGCACTCAAAAAAATACGGTTAAACTAACAAACTTGGGGCAATTAGTATTTCAGTAAAAACAACTGTTTAAAAACAACTGTTTGAAAAGAGCTGTTTAGGGTTTAAAATCAACTGCCTTAAACTGTTGTCGTTATTTTGCAAAAAATTTAACTGACTTCCAACAACTTAATTTGAATGTTGATGGTTTCAGTGGTGAAATTATAACAAACAAAAACCCAAAGGTTTTGAGTTTAAGAAAATCCCTCAAATTCTGAGGACTTTTTTCCATAAGTTTTGATAACTATGACTTTTATAAAACTTCCCAGATAAAAAGCTCATGTTTTTTAAATAGCGGATGATGTTCTGAGGGATTTGTCCAACAAATTCTGAAGATATTACCTCATCGAACATCTCAGTATCATTTAAATTGATGCGATTACATTATCTTTCTAAAAATATAAAAAATACATCATCCCGTGAACTTTTCGTTTAGAAAACCTCAAAGATTATGGGCGCCTTTTTATATAAACATTTTTATATTTATAGGATCAAAATAACTTCATGCTCAGATATATTTTTGCGTTAATGAACTTCTTGATTCACGAACTCTGAACTTTTTAGAATTGATTTAACTCAAATTATCTCTTTGTCATACTTAAATTATAAAAAACTACTCCTATGACTTATTTTATGGAAATTCAAGTATTTGTATAAAATTTTCGAACAAAATTATTTTTTATGTTCAAATGTTCAAAAATCAGTACAATCAGTACATATTTCAAAAAAATCAGTACAAGTCAGTACAGCATCTTTTGATCAGTACACGTGATCAAAAATCAGTACATGTACTGATCAAATCAGTACGTATGGTCAGCCTTAGTAAAATACCAACATTTTAGGACATTTTTGTTAATAAGTCGAAAAATATTAACTTCATCGGCCCGTTGTTAGCACCACGAGATAGGAATACAGATTAATACCTTTAATCTGATACCACGCATTCTACACTAAATGGCCCACTACAGAAAAACATGTGTCCCGTAAATTTCTGAATAGGTTGTTTGGATAGCCCTATATGGAACTAAGAAAATTGCGTTTTTGGTTTTTAAAATTTTCAAAAACTGGGCTTAGGAGGCGTGGTCAAATATTGGAAAAATGGTAAAATTTGTGGCGAGTTGCCTTGATTAAATATTTATCACATTAAAACGGTATGGACCACAATCTCAAAAATTTACATTGTTATGTTGTTTTGTATGGGCCATCGATGAAAAATTTTTTTTTTGGAAAATTTTCAGAACCCGTTCTTCGTTTTTTCGAGAAAAAAATTTGCTGAAGAAAAGTACAAAAAACACTGCAAAAAATGCGGTCTTTCTTAGGTTACTTTAGTTCTCTAAGGGGGAACTTTTTCCCCTTGGTCCGATTTTGCCCATTTCCGAACTTAACCTGCCTAGAAATATAAGACATATTCGTGCCAAACTTCGGGAGTCTAGCTCTTTTATTTTGGACTGTATCGTGTCCTCTACAGACGGACAGACGGACAGACGGACGGACGGACATCCTAGAATGTCTTGGAATCGATCACTGATCAATAAAATATATACTTTATAGGGTCTTAGACCGATATTTCGATGCGTTACACACGGAATGACAAAGTGAGTATACCCCCATACTGTGGTTGGAGGGTATAAAAATGTGAAAATTTTCAAAAAAAAAAAAAAAAAATAATCGATAGCCCATACAAAACTATATACGATTTTTAATTTTTGAGATTTTGGTGCATTCCGTTTTTATGTGATAAATATTTAATCAAAGCAACTCGCCACAAATTTAACAATTTTTCCAATATTTGACCACGCCTCCTAAGCCCAGTTTTTGAAAAATTTAAAAACCAAAAACGCAATTTTCTAAGTTTCATATAGGGCTATCCATACAACCTATTCAGAAGTTTACGGTACACATGAATTTTTTTTTGCTGGACATTTGGTGTGGAATGCCTCATATGCCTATATTAATTTTGTTTAAATAGGCGTAAATCGTAAAAAACTGAAAAAGGTCAATTTCCCTCCGTACAAATCGACCCCTAAAAATGAGTTTGGGCCGCTAAAAAAAATACGTGTCGAATTAATTTTCGTTCTTAACAACATATCCAAATTTCATGAAGATTGGAGGGTGACACCAGGGAGACTTCCCTTGTAAGTCCCGAAAAATGTTTTGAACATTTTTAAGGTCCCAGATGCGTTTTGTAATTCAAAAACTTTATTAAAAATGTCTGTAAAAAAAGTTCCGGGCACAAAATTTTGTTGGGAATTTTTTTTTGGTTGCAGTTTATTAAAAATGTTTTCAGTTTTTTTTTTTTTAATTTTCAAAGTCTCAAAAAAACATTAAAATGTTTGGTTTGAGAGTTGACTTTTTAAAGGTCAACTTATTTCTTCCATATGGTTTTATTTCCTACTGGGTACTCGATTAAAGTACACTCAACCAAAAATCATTGTATTCCCAAAGAAAATCGTTGTAAGTTCAACAGAAATCATTGTTGATTTTGACCCTACAAATATTTATGTTTATTTCAATAAAAATTATTGTCAGTTTTTGTAAAAGTTGATCAACTCGTTTTTTTGTTAATCAACTCGTATTTTATGTAAATTCAACTCATATTTTTGTTGATATAAGAAATTTTATTAATAAAAAAAAAAGCTTGTTGTTATTTGTAAATATTCTTTTATTAACTATAAATCACAATATTTTTTAGAATTATCACCGGCTTTTAAAGTTTTAATATTTAAACACGAAATTTTCACACACTCTTCGTTTATTTATGTTATGCACTCGTAAGCCATTCTCCAGTTTTCTAATGACACCAAATAAAAAACCTTAAAAAAAAACAAAAAAATTTATAATATAGTATGAATACATAAAGTAATCAATGTATTTTATTACTTACCAAATATTTACAGATCAGAATCTGATCATCAGATCCTATTTTTATTTATTTTTATAATAATTAATATTTTTATAAGAAACAAACACATAAAATAATTTTATAAGACACAAAAAATTTCACATTGCTACCAACTTGATAATACAAAAATGAACGAACAGGGTTGTTTTTTCTTTTTTGGTTTTATCTATTGAATTCTGTATAAGCGTTGTAAATAGTTGATTCAGCTTTACTGATTATTCAACGATATCAACATTAATTTTTGTTGAATACGGCAATATTCTGTAAAACTTGATCTACAATGGGTTTACTAATTTTTCTACTAAGATATTTCTATGAGTGTATGTAGAACCATAAAACTATTGTTTGCCTATTTTTTTTTTTTGCAATTTAACTGTTGTTTTTTTAGATAAATCATTTGGCTGCTTAGTGTTTTTCCTTTTAATGTTTAGTTTTATTATTTTTTTTTCCACATTTTTTGGTCTATACACAATTTATATATAAAATAAAAATAAAAAATAAAACAAAATATAACAATACATAGTGTTTGCTGCTTATAGCAGTCTATGTACCATCAAGGCCAGTCTTAGTCCATTTTTTTAGATTTATGTTGGTGATTATTTTTCTAAGTTTTCTTGCCTTTGCCTTTCTTTGTTTGGTTTCTTGTTCCTTTTTTTTTGAAACTAAAATTATTTTATTTTTCCCCCGCCAAACAAATATTTTGTATGTAGAAAAAAAGGTTAAACTATGCTGAAAGTCTTCAAAACGAAACCTCCTCTTATAGAATCTAAAGCTACCGTTTGTGTAATTTTATTTTTTATATTTATTTATACACAAAATTTTTATTTTTTTCGGTGGTCTTTCTCATTATCAGAATTTTTTACTATATATTATTGTTATGGATTTTTTTATCCTGTTGTTGCTATTGCTGCTGTTGCTGTTGTTTAGTTCCCTTTTTTATGGTATTGCCTTTGAACAAAAAACTACAATAATAGCTTTTTATATTTCCATTTATCCCAAAAAGAAGACGAAATAATAAAAAATAAAAAAAAATGAAATTAAAGAAGCACAAAACATAAATTTTCTTAAAATATAGTAGTATAATAGAATAAAGTTGTTTTGAGGAATTTGGTATTTTATCGATTTTTTGTCGATAAATTAATTTAAGTTTATTAACGATTGAAGTGGCCTAAGAACAAGAAGGTATTTGGAAAGATTTTTATGCATAAAATTTTAAGAGGGGAAAACTTCATCATTTTACATATTAAAAAGGAAAAAAAAGAATTAATTAAATTTAGAACGTCATACAAAATCTCAATTTTTTAGCGTCACCCTATAAATCCACTACCTCTAAATATGAGGAATTTTAAACAAATTTCAATCAACAAAAACGCTGAATTATTTATTTTTTTATTGAAATTCATCTAATCAAGAAAATGTTAATACCAATCATCAAATTGTAGTTAATTGACTATTTTTTCAATCAAAATTTTTTTCGATTTTGATCACAAATTTTATAATTTTTTTTAAAATAATGTTTGATTTAACGAATGTAATGTAAGCTTATGACAAAATTATGAAAAAATTCATCTTTTTTGCTTTCAAACCCGATTATTTTGTATATTTTTGAATTAATGTTTTCAAATAAATTAAAGCGAAAAAAATCTGGTATATTGAAAATTTGTAATTTGACAGTCAAAGGAAATAACAAAAATTTTAATCAAAACATTGTTTGACTCGTTTAAATTTTGTTAATTAATAGATTTAATTAGAAATTTTTAGCCAATAATTTTTTGTGTAACAACTTATCCAAATTTTATAAAGATCGGAGTGTGACACACAGAATAAATATTGAGAAAAACAATTTGAGTAATCGGTTGTTTAAATTTTTAAAACAAATTTGAGTAATTTTTTAATTAACGCAATTAAAAATTCACTCAATAATTGAAAATAAAATTTGAGTCAATAATTTAATGCAAATTTAATATTTTTTTTATTTTTTTTTTTTATTCTTCTGGTGTTTCGAATTCTCAATTAGTTTGTAGTTTTTTGTATACGTATATGACAGTTTGAAATCATCTTTATAAAATTTTCCTTTGTCGTGAAGACATAAGTATATTTGGTAAAGTTTGAAAAAGGAATTTTTTTTGAAAAAAAAAAAAAATTCGAAACTTTTTAAACTTTAAAAAAAAAAATAAATTGCTACATTTTGAGTACATTTTTACTTGACACAATTAAAAATGTATTAAAAAATATTGAAAAATTTTAAGTAAAGTTTTAATTGTGTGAATTAATAATTTACTCAATTTTTTTATAAAGCATTTAATATTTTTTTATTAAATTTACTCAATACTATTAAATCGCTTACTGGTGCAAAATTGAGTAATTTTTTTACTCAATAATATTAAAAATTTACTTAAATTTTTTTTTATTTTTTCTGTGCAATAGTGAGACTTCCCTTATAAAGTAAAGGAATTAAAAATAATACCAACCAGTGCCCAATTTCTGTAACTATGCGAAAAGTTTTCGCATCGAGAAAAAATAAATAATATTGTAGTCATTTAGTTTTCTACAGGGTGAGTATAATGATGCAGTGTTAAAAACATCGAATACAAAAAAGAAATCAAAGCTTTTTTCTGAATCACTCTGTGACATACTGGATGACTATAATGTTATTTAATTTTTTTCAATGCGAAAACTTCTCGCATAGTTACAGAAATCGGGTACAGGATGCAAAAATATTATTTGCTAAAAAAAAAGTAATAATGTTAAATTTGGATGGTCCGGGTCATTAATATCCTCCAATATGAAAAAAATGCAGGGTCGTTTCAGAAAGGAGTCATTGGGGGACACCCTGCCTTTCGCGATATATGTTAACAAGTTAATTTTTTATGCTTTGCAACTATATTAATACAATTTTATCATTATTTAAACTATTTTTTATACCCACGCCCACAAAAAAGTTTAATTTTTTAGTCCCTGCGCTTAAGTGCAGGACTTTGAACATCATACTCATACACTCAAAAAAAAAATTGTGAAGCCTTTCCTACAGGCAATTAACCCATTTCGATCCACTGTTCGATTTTCGAATAGTACACTCAAAAAAAAAATCCTTGTCAAATTACTAGAAAAGGTCTCGTAATCCTATTTTATCAATATTTGACAGTTTTTCTTTGTTTTTTAACAAGTAATTTTCGATCGAAATTTATATTTTTTTTTGTAATTTTACAGTTTTTCCTGCAAATTTACAAATTTTCAAGATTTTTTACAAAAAAAATCTAGTAAATTTACGAGAATTCCTTGTAAGTTTTATTTCGACAAACAAGTTGTAAATTTACAATTTTATTGGTAAAAATCTTATAAAATTACAAAAAAGCTCGTAATTTGTAAGATTTATCGCGTCAAAAAAATTGTTAATTTACAATTTTATTGGTAAAAAGCTTGTAAAATTACAAAATTATTGGTAAAAAGCTTGCAAAATAATAAGGAATTCTTGTAAAATTTGAGGTGCAAATAAAAAAGTTACAAACTTTCCCGGTCAAATTGTAACAATTTTTATATTTTTTTTTTATTTTTTACTAGCGCCCACACAAACAAATTTTTTTTAGTCCCCTGCGTCCAAATGCAGGACTTTGAGCGTCTTCTGACACATTTGTTTAACAAAAATGCAAACAAAACTGTAAATTTGGCGTTTTTAGAGGTTGGTTTAATTCTTAAACAAGTTCCCCTACCATTTGTTGTATTCGTTCAACAGTTCGTGAACGAATCATTTTGATCATGTCTATTGTTTGTCCACCTAGTTCAATCGGTCATTTTTTTGTTTTCGTTCAACAGTTTGAAAACGACTATTTTGGTTTCCGTTCAAATATAAAAATATTGAATCAATCCATTAAGGATAGTTTTTAAAGAATAGGCGATAATTCTTAAATATTACTACTATTATTTAAAAAATATAATTTTTGTAAAAAACATAAATGCTGAAAAAGCGTGTCACAAAAATATTTAAAAAATGGTAAAATTTGTGTCGAGTTGTTTTTTTTTTAAATATTTATCAAATTAAAACGGAATGCACCATAATCTCAAAAATTTGCACTCTTGTATATTTTTTTATGGGCTATCGAGTAATTTTTTTTATACCCTCCACTCTAGTGATAGAGGGTACATATAAGTTTGTCATTCCGTTTGTAACACCTCGAAATATGGGTCTAGGAATCCATAAAGTATATATGTTCATGATCCTCAATCGATTTTAAGACGATCTAGCGATGTCCGTCCGTCCGTCTGTTGAAAACACGCTAACTCTTGAAAAACTTTACGGAGGCTCCTGAAGTTTGGCATATATGTTGGGCATTTACCTGGTCAGGTTGGTATTACAATCCAGCAAAATCGGTTTATTGGTTCAAAAGTTACGATCAAAAGACAAGGCAATGGTCTTTCGTGAATTTACGAGATAAAAAACACGCTAACTTTCAAAAGGCAATGATTGGAAGCTTGGCATATATATTTGTCGTTCCTCTGGCCTAGTTCTTATTAAATTTCAGCCAAATAGGTCCAGTGGTTCAAAAGTTATTAGTAGGGCAAGTACTTTCATGCATCTAAAAATCGAAAATATGTGCCTATAATATGCGTCTAAAAATCCAAAATATGCACTAAAAACTTTAAAAATATGCATTTAAAAATTATTGTTTTATTAAAAAATATGTTTGTTAACATAAATTAGGCTTTGTAAAATACTTTAAGGCGCTCGACAATTCGTATTAACGGTTTTTTTGAGTGGAAACAATTTTTTATTAGTAAAATATTTTTTTCATTGAAAAATTTTGTAATGAAAATATCTTTAATTGAAAAAATTTACCTTGGAAGTTTTTTCTTTCAGTCACGAAATATTTCTGGCGTAAAAAATTTTATAAAAAAAATATAAAAGTACAATATTTTTCTAGAACAAGTAATTTTTATTTATTTTTTCTAAAAAAAATATTTTTTAATATTTTTCCTTTTTTCTGAATTTTACGATTTTTAAGTCAGAAATTCAAAAGCAAAAAACCCCACCCTCAAAACGAAATAAAAAATGCAATTTTCCTGCAGAAAACTCTGTAATTTAAAAACATTTTTTTTCTTTACGATTAGTAAAATGTCTCAGAATAGGAACATTTTTATAGGAAACATTTCTCAGAATCTAAAAATTATACTTCCACAATCAATTTTCTATAAAAAAAGTCTAAGAATATGATTTATACAAAAAATTATATATTTTTCTTTAAGAACGTTTCGATTTTTTTTAAGGAAGTTTTGAAAAAATATTAGTAAAAATTAAAAAATATCCAATTTATATGAAAATATGCAAAAATATGCATTTATACCAAAATATGCAAAAATATGCAACTACAAATCGATGCCATTTTATTGCAAATTTATTGATTCGTATAGATATTTAATTTATGTTATGTTTACAATGCTGAGTAAAAACATGCATTTTCATGAAAGTACTTGCCCTAGTTATTAGCAACACTGTGAATATCAGATTGGTTTCACCTTAAATTCACGTGTTGAAAACCCATTGAACATGTTTTAAAAACATTGGTAAGTCACAAAAATATTTTACAACATATTTTTGTTACTCAAAAATATTTTTACACTAAAAAAATACACTCGAAAAAAATTTTACACTCAAAAAACATTTTACACTCAACAAAAAAAAAAGTAGTTAAAAAAAGTTTTTTGACACAAAATAAAATACTTCTAATCAAAAATGTTATTTTTGCAGGTTAGAAAATTTACTATCACTTAAAAAGGGCATTGTGGAGGGTATTCATAGATTCGGCCAAGTCGAATTTAACTTTTCTACTTTTTTTTAAAATTTTTAGAACCCGTTCTGAAATTTCTATTTAAAAAAAAAAAGTCAATTTATCAAATATTCGGCCCCTTTTTATATCCTACCCACTGTGTGGTACAGGGTATAATGAGTTTGTGCTGATGTTTGTAACTACCCGAAATATTGGTCCTAGACCTACCTTCAGGTATACCGATCGACTCAGAATTACTTTTTTAGCGATGTCCGTCCGTCCGTCCGTCTGTCCATCTATCGGTTTAAGCACGATACAGATCGCAATATTCAATCAATTGACTTGAAATTTGAAACTTTAGCATCTTTTGGCCCAAGGACGAAGCCTATTGAAATTGGAGAAAATCGGTCCATGTTAAGACCTAGCCCCCATACAAACGCCCCCTTTGGATTCAGCTTAAATGACTCTAATAACCGTATTATAACAGATATCGCTTTGAAATTTAGCAGGTAGATAAATATTGTATTCACGAATCACCATTCCAAAGGAAACGGTTCAGTCCTTCTGGTAGTCCCCATACAAACCACCCTCCCATATTCACACAATTCACTCAAAATTCATAAAAATGAAAATATTTGAAAAAAAAAAAAATATTTTTAGGTGTTAAACGTGCACTTTAGTAACCTAATCAAATCGGAATATATTTGGACCATTTTTGGACTTAGTCCTCCATATAAAAATTTCGACCGATATTAGTTAAATCGGTCTATTGACAAAAAAATAAACCAATTCCACTAAAATTTGATCTTTGTGTGTTTTTTACACCAAATAAAGATCTAACAAAAGACAGATCCAATCGGTCCATGTTTGAACTTGGGACCCATTTTTCGGAAAACACTGGTGTAGGGTATCATATGGTTACTTGTTTTTAAGTTGAGATGTTTGCCTATCTACACAAAAAAGTTCAGACGCGCGTTTTTAGTTTTTTTTTCGAGAAAATTGCATTTGAATGTTGAATTTCATAACAATGTTGTAATTTGCTTGTACATATTTTGTTGTTTCAACATAGCGGATGAGTAATATATATTTGCAAAAATGTAGCTCATACGCTATGTTTAAACAAGAAATTACAAAATTGTTGTGAAATTCAATATTCAAATCTGATTTTCTCGAAAAAAAATCAAAACCATGCGTCTATTTTTTTTGTGTGGATAGACAAACATTTAAACTTAAAAAAAATAAATAAAAAAGAAAAAAAAGTAACCGAATTTTTGATAAATTTACATTTTTAAAAAATCGAAAATTTCAGAATGGGTTCTGAAAATTTTTCAAAATAAAAATTTGTAATCGATAGCCCATAAAAAATATACAAGAGTGCAAATTTTTGAGAATATGGAGCATTCCAGTTTAATTTAATAAACGTTTAATCATGGCAACTTAAAAAAATTTGATAATTTTTTCAATATATATCCATTCTGAAGAAAGTACTTATTGAAAATTCCGACTTTAAGGGGACAAAAACGATTAAAATACTGTAATTTGGTCTTTTTTTATTCTCCTGATTTTAGAATATAGAACTTTTCATCGAAAAAATAAATGTTCTGAAAAATTTCAGGAATTTCGATTTTAATAAGGTATAAGTTTTTAGTTTGGTACTTTTTCGATTTCCTTAAATAATGGTTCCAGAAATTGAAATATAGGATGATGCAGTTTAAAAAACATTCTGACAATAGTACTTTTTATAAAATTTAGTACTTTAAAGTGTACTTTGGTACATTCCATCCTGATATAACAAAATGTTTCTAGTCAAAATTTGAATAAATTTAGTTTGTTCCTTACAAAAAATTACATTCTTTAATTTTAATAACTAATGGTTAAACTAACATTTACAACAATACCATATGGTGAACTACATTATTAATACCCCTGGATTTATTATCCAAAGAACTTGAGGCAAATTAAAATCTTTAGATTAGATTTTTCAAATGAAAAACAAAATATTTACGACTTTTACATGTTAAAAAAATACTAAAATCTACCCCTTAGTATTCATTCACTTCACCTCGCCTCTTGTATTTCAATCTTTATATTTGAATTTATAACAATAACTACTTTTTAAAAGTGCCACAAATGTTGCAATACATTCTTCTACAATCTACTACTTGCTACATCTTTATTTTATTTATTTTTTTCAAAAAAAAATATGGCATAATTCTTATTCTTATATTTACTCGTATATAAATATTTTTTTTTTTTATATATTTTCTAAATTCTTTTACATTTTTATGGCATACTTGTGCTTATTGCTAGAAAATTTTTGTGCGAAAATGAAAAGCAGTAGATGTCGGGAGCGGCAAAAAAAAACGCAAATTATATCATAACTTATATAGTGCGCCATCTGGGATTTAGTTGCTTCGGTAATAATTCTTTCTTTTACTATGATGATGACGATGACTATGTTGAGGAAGGGGGGTGGGGGGGAGGTAAATGTTTTGGCGTTTTCCCACTGTGCCACCTACACCAATCTCTACAGCCACTAAACATAAAATCTTTCTTAGAAATGGTGATTTGATAAAGGAGGCAAGTTCGTTAGAGAGTTACTCTACTAACTGTAAGCTGGCGATGGGGGAATGAGGGGATGCAAAACAAAAACAAGTAGTAAAAACGATTACAACAATAGCGAATAAATATGCAAAAGAAATGGAAAAATGTTTTCTAATAAATTTACTTTATGTAAGGGTACACTATGTAGAAAAAGTATGAGAAATTATGCAAACGTTTTCAATAAGAAGCCTTGCTCGAAACCTAAAGATTTTCAATAACCAACTAATTTGAAATCGTGGTTTTAGCTATCCAAAATTGAAAAAAAATCGATTGTTTTTATTTTTGGAAGTATTAATAAATTTATTTACCTATGGTTTTTACAGGCGTGGCGCCTAAACAGGAACATAATTCTGAATCATCCAGCAAAAACTTGGTAATGGGTACTCCTTTCCACCTCGCTTACCTCGTAATGGCTTTGAATACTACTAATTACCATTAGCATTACTTTACGCCAAAAAAGGCTAAATGTGGCTGCCTCCAATGACATCACCGTGTTAAAGTAATCAATAGGGATAAGATTTCCATGCAAATGCATGTTTTGTGTCGATAGTCTAAAAACGATTTTGACCAATTATCTTTCCGAATCAAGAAATTTGCTTTAAAATGGCATCGATTTGTTATTGCATATTTTTGCATATTTTGGTTAAAATTCATATTTTTGCATATTTTGGTTTTAAGTGCATATTTCCAACTTTTAAGTGCATATTTTGACATAAATTATCAAAAACACAAATTGAAATTATTTGTTTCAAAAACTATTTTAAATTTTAAAAATTTGTTTTGAAAATAAGAAAAATATTTTTTTTTTAAATTTTTTTTATAGATTGTCGTAATTTCTAAAAAAATCCTGCTTATATAAAGTTTTAAATGCTACTATTTAATCCTGGTGTTATTTTTTTCTTTTTTTTAAGTTTTTCGAATGAAAACAAGACTTTTATTGCACACATTTTATTTTTAAGTGCATATTTTTAGGTTTTTTGGTGCATATTTTGAATTTTTTAGTGCATATTTTAAGCGCATATTTTTGATTTTTTAGTGCATGAAAATCTCATCCCTAGTAATTAACATTGAAATTGGGAGGTAACTATTTACTCATATTTTTGCTAACCCCTTAAGTAAATTACTTGGTAAGCGAAGTTTTTGCTGGGCAAAAACCAGAAGCACTGAAAGCACAAACAACGAATAAGAGTAAAACGAAATTTCCGACAGTTATGAACACAATTCAACAAACATTGAGATTCATTTATTCGTTTAGCTGCGCATATCCTGAAGGAAAAAGCTTGCCGGTCGATCCAAAATCACCTATCCCTTGACTCGTGAAAACAAGACATATGAGTTAAAACACCTCAATTCAACCGAAAAAAGTAACCCTTTCGAATTTGATGAAACTTGGAATATGGTTGGGCCTAGAGATGGGCGCGTGAGTGATTTTTAACTCACACTCACTCACAATCACATGAGTAAATTTAATACAACTCACACTCACGTGCACTCACGCTAGCTTCACTCACACTCACGTTGACTCACACTCACGAAACTCTTATTTATACAAAAAAAAAATTTCAAAAACTAAAATTTCCAAAATCTTTCAAAATTTTCAACAAAATTTAAAGTTCAGCGAAATTTTACATTTTTTTTGCTTTTTTCGGTACGAAATCTTAAGTTAAGCCAAATTTTACAATTTTTTTGTTGCTTTTTTTGGTATGAAAGCAATTCTGAAGAGAAAATAAATCACGCAAACTCACGCAAAAAAATCGACTCACGCACACTCACTCAAGCAAAAATCTTACTCACGCACACTCACCCACGCAATTTTTTTCTCTACTCACACTCACTCACAATCACGTGAGTAAAATTGAATTCAGTCACACTCACGCGTGAATCACGTGAATCACGCTCTAATCTGCTCATGTGCCCATCTCTAGTTGGGCCCTTACAAAAAAAATCATAGTGCCAAAATTTTGGACTTCTGGTAGTTTTTCTTCCCGAAATATGGGGTCTCAAAAGTGTTCTTAAAATGGAATTCCCCAAGATTTTTTTTAACAAAATCTATATCTCAAAAAACGATATTTTTAAAAGTTTGGACAAAATATATGTTATCAAGGATCACCTATACTACTTAAGTTTAAATTTTCAGGATGGAGACTTCATTGGAACTTTTAATATTAATAGACACATAGTGACAGGAAAGAAAAAGCGGTGTATTTTCCCTTAGTAAAAAAAATATTTTTTTTGTCTTTGAGATTCTGGTACCAAAGCTCACTTTTCTGAAGGTTTTTGATGTGAATTTCAATTGTGATTTCTGAATTTGAATTGGGGTTTTCTGAATTTCAATTGTGCTTTTCTGAATTTCAATTGTGATTTCCTGAATTTCAATTGTGCTTTTCTGAATTTCAATTTGGCTTTTCTGAACTTCAATTGGGCTTTTCTGAATTTCAATTACGATTTCTGAATTTCAATTATGATTTTCTGAATTTCAATTGGGCTTTTTTAATTTCAATTGGGCTTTTTTGAATTTTAATTGCGATTTTTGAATTTCAATTGTGCTTTTCTGAATTTCAATTGTGCTTTTCTGAATTTCAATTCTGTTTTTTGTGAATTTTAATTGTGATTTTCTGAATTTCAATTACGATTTCTGAATATGAATTAGGCTTTTTTGAATTTCAATTGTGATTTTTGAATTTCAATTGTGCTTTTCTGAATTTCAATTGTTCTTTTCTGAATTTCAATTGTGCTTTTCTGAATTTCAATTGTGATTTTCTGAAATTCAGTTGGGTTTTTCTGAATTTCAATAACGGTTTGTGCTTTTCAGAATTTCAATTGGGCTTTTCTGAATTTCAATTATGATTTCTGAAATTCAATTGGGCTATACTGAATTTCAATTGGAAATGGTGTAGTTCGTAAATGGGCATAATCGGGCCAGGGGAAAAAAGTTTCTAAAAACACAATTTTTTATACCCCCCAAGTACAGATTTACTTACTTTGTCATTCTATGTGTAACGTCTCGAAATATCGGTCTGAGAAACCATAAAATTATTATTAATTCATGATCAATTCTAAGACATCCTGGCGATGTTCGTGTGTCCATCCGTATCTGTGGAAAGCACTATGCAGTCCAAACTAAGAACACCAGAGTCCTAAAGTCTGGCACGACATATGTCTTATTAGACTGGCATTTTTCTGTATAGCAAAATTTTTTCTTCTCCGATTTTCAAAGTCCGGGCATTTTTTTATTCTACTAGGTATAAACCTCATGTGGTACCAATTTTAAGCCAATCGGATTAAATTAACCCGTGGCGCCCGGCGGTCAAAGTTTTGGATTTTTGAAAAATTAAAAAAAAATAAAAAAACAAAAAATAAATAAATAAGAAATAAATATGTACTTATATCTTTCGACACATTATATTTTATATTTTTGATGTGCTGAACACGAATATCATAAAATATATTTGGAAAAAATGGCTGTTTTTTCCTACGTTCAAGAAATTTTTTAAAAAAAGTCTCAAAATTTCATTCCGCCGACCCTTTTGTAGAGCTTGGGACAATCTTTCATTTAAAACTAATTTGAGCCAAATTCGATTATTTTAACCCGTGGCGCCCTTCGATCAAAGTTTTGGACTTTTGGAAAATTTCCACCAAATTTTTGGATTTTTGAAAATGAAAAAATAAAAAAAAATAAAAATATCTTGCGATACATTATTTTTATTAATTTTAGCATGCTGAATACGAATATCAAAAAATTTATAAAATCAGTCAAACGGTTTTCAAGATATCGCCACTTAAAATTTGTTAAAAAATTGAAAAATGGGCGGTTTTTTCCTACGTTTAAGATTTTTTTTTTAAAAAACTCTAAAAATTTCTTTATTTTAACCCTTTCATAGAGCTTGATACAATCTTTCATTTAAGCTCAATTTGAGCCAAATCCGATCATTTTAACCCGTGGCACCCTTCGATCAAAGTTTAGGGTTTTTGGTAAAAAGTTTCTAAAAAGCCAAAACTTTAATGGATGTACCACATAAGTTTCTGACCTAGGACAATAAAAATTTGCCCGGACACTTGGGAAAATCGAAAGTTGACAAAAAATGCCAGTCTTATGTCTTATGGTATTCTTGTTAAGTTCGGAAATGAATCGGACCAAGGGAAAAAAGTTTACTGTAGAAGAACTACATGTAAAATGTATATTTGAAATATTTTTGTGTTAAAAGTAGTTAAACGGCCACCACTCGGACCCAGGGTATTTAACAAATATTTATTTTTTTAATTTTTTAAAAATCCAAGACTATGGCCACCTGTCGCCACGGGTTAATATAATCCGATTGGCCTCAAATTTGCACCCCATAAATTTTAGACTTAGGACGATAAACATTTGAGCGGGCACTTTAGAAAATTGAAAGTTGAAGAAAAAATTCCAGTCTAATGCAAGATACCGTGATTTTTTCATGGAGGTTATAAAAATCCCTACACTTTCTCTTCAAAGTGTCTGCTTGTTGTTGTTATTGTTTGGGGCGCATATTGTTACATATTTTTTTTTTGGAATGAATGAATATCTTTTCTAGTTGGGAATATAAAGTTTCTTGTTTTGCTTTTTTTTGTATTTTTATTAACGCGCGCTTCCACTTGTTCTCACTCTCTACCACCCAATGTAGTAGTAGTAGTGTGGTATACAAACCACCTTATATCCTTGTTAAATTAAATGAAAACTAAGCAAAAAGTGGAAAGTAGTAACGGGGGGATTTTAATGGGAATTTAGACTCTAAACGAAAAACTACTTAAAATATCTTAGGTTCTTTTCAACCAATATACATAAACAAAATATCCTATTAATATTAAAGTTTCTCTTTGCTAAGGATTTAAAATTATTTTAATATTTTGTGTGTTTTTGTCTTGTGTGTGTTCCTTATGGCTTTTCCAGCATTGTTGTGTTTTAAAGTACTGCTTTTTGCCTAACCTTTTCTAACTTAACTAATATAAGTTTTGTTTGCCAACTTCTTACCTTACAAAAAAAAAAAAAGAAAACTTTCTATTTTTTTTTTTTATAAAAAAGGGAATAAAATACATAACACATAATAATTTTTGTTGTTGTTGAAATGAAAAAAAAAGAAAATTGTTAAAAAAAATGGCGCGTTATTGTATTGTCGTCTTCAACGTCATCATCATCATCCTTGCCACCGTTTTGTAGAACACTTTAGAAAAACTCATACTTTTCGAAATTTTTTTTTCCATATTTTTGTTGTTTTCTTTTTTTTTTTTAAACTCAAAAGAGTTTGTTGAGAAAAAGCAATGTCAGAAAAAAAAGGATTTTTTTTTTTTTGAAAGTTAGAAAAATTTTATTCTGGAGAGCACGATATACATTTTACAGTGCTGACAAAACTTGTAGGGATAGTTCGGAAAACTTTCAGCAGATTGTTGCAAGTCACTTCAACTTGAATGGAAACAGCTCGAAGTGTTTTGCTCAAATCAAGTGGTTTTGATATCTAAGGCATTACATTCTCCCGTCCCAACATCAAAATTGTCCAAGCATATTTAACTATTTTTAAACTTTGTCTCATCTTTTACTAATTTTCGTTTCCACGGGTACGTTACAATGGATTTATTTAGGTCTAAGCTTCATGGACTTGCATAGCTTTCTTTTTGGCTTGTACAATTCATCTCATCTTAAAAAAAAAAACTGAAAAAGGCTAAACAGAGAATAACTTAAATGTGGCCCTGACATGGGCGCCACATAAAAAATTGTGGTAATTTCCTACAAATTTTAATAATAGTTTTCAATAAAGTTTTGAGCCTAAAAACAAATGAAATTGTTAAAATATCACCACTTTCGGTGTCAATAAGAGAATGCAAGTTTAAAAACTTTTGGAATAAAAAAAAAAATTCTTTATAAAATTACTTTAATTTAACTATACCTAATATTGTATCCTCCCTCTGTTTTCCATAAACACTAAAAAAATTTGTATGTTAAAAAAATTGTAGAATGAAAAAAAAACTTTCGTTTTTTTTATTCTATAAAACATCCGTATAGTGACTTCGTCTCCTTGTAATGGTGTTAGTATTATTGTTGTTATTGTATGTCTCATCATGAAGGTATTCATCATCGAGAAATAAAAAAAGTCGTGGAAGCGCGTGCCAAATATTGAATAGAAAAGATGCAAAGGAATAAATCCCGAGAAATATAGAAAAAACAACAAAAAAATTTGAAAAAATTATTTTGTAGTTTGAGCTAAAAAAAAATGTATGGAATAAATTCATATATAAAATAGAGAAGAAAAAAAAAATCAGCATCATATGAGATGCTCTTAGATTATGAGATACAATATAATAAATATAAAAATTAAAATAGAGAAATTACGAAATGTATAACAATAACAAATTGTGAGACCAATGTCTAACTATATGACATTCCCACAGTGATATCTCATTAATTTTATGTGAATTGTATTTTCCAGAATTTCATTTGGAGTACTCTTTATTTCAGTTAGACTTTTTGAATTTCACTAATGAGAGTGAGTTATTTTGTAACAAAAGTTCTGGAACCCTATTAGCAACACTGTTCCACTGTTCCTTTACCTCGCGCCAAATGTTTATAAACTTATTTATTATACCTTTTGAACTTAAGTTATACAATTATTATTATTTGTATTAATTTATTATATACACGCCCACAAAAGAGGGCAGCGAAAATACAACATCGCCTTTTCCGTGCTAAGACGCTCATAGAATGTCTATCATCGACCACGGATCAACAACATATATACTCTATGGGTTCCCCGAACAATTTTTCGGGGAACAAAGGGCTTTCAATCCCGATCCCGATTAGGTGAATCCCTAATCTCAGGATTTTTGATTTTAAATTCAGGGATGTTCTGGATCCCGAAATTTTTAAATTTTTTTTTAGTTGTTTTTTTCGATAATTTTTTTTTTTTTACTTATCCACGCACTATAAGGCAAAGAAAGATGATACGATAATCGTCACAGTTTCAATGCTTTGAAGGGGAAACCTAGAAAGGCGAAAAGAGATTCTTGTCTATTTTCTTTCTAGGCTCCGTAAAGTTCCTTCCAAACATCTCGGTGTTATCTTAATAAGCCCGAAGAATCTTTCGCAGAGCGCAGTCAGCAAATAATTGAACTTCTCATGGACACCCATTTCCCTGGTTTCAAGTACGAGGTGAAGAGATATAGCCCTTGGGTATACTTTCACCAAATGCAATTCCGATAAATGAACTCATAAGAACGATGGGGGAGGAACGTAAGATAATCAGCAGGGCCTAATGGAATTTTCCGGCACTCTTGCAGGAGTCCTTCGCGATAATCAGCCATGGCTGCTGCGTATCTTATGGCCAGCATGTCATTGGAGTATATACAATCTGAATGGAGGAAGGTAAGGGTGGTCTTTATTTCCTAAAAGGGAAAGATAAACTACAATACCGTAAAGGATTACAGACCTATCAGTCAGTCATCGTTTTTATTGAAAACATTGGAAATTCTGATAGACTATGAGTGAAGTACCCTTACATCGGACTACTTCAGCGAGGCCTGTTGAGACAATTTTAAGTAATGTTATCGTGTTAATAAGGGTTACTCTTCACAAAAAAGAGTATGTTTTGGCCATTCTTGGACATAGAGGGTGGGTTCAACAGTGTCAAAATATCATCAATCCTTAACGCACTACATAATAAGGGGACGGACACAGAGAGTACTCTATGGAAGAACAACATGCTGAAAAACTGAAAAAGATAGAAAAAGATAGGTGACGGTGCAGCGAGGAAAGTCGTTACAAGGGGCACCCCACAAGCGGTACTGATCTCTATCCTTCTTTGGAGTCTTGTAATAAATTATGTTCTCGAGTAACTAAATGGAATGGGCATCAAAGTGGTTGCGTACGCTGATGACGTTGTGATCCTAATTAAACGTAAGTTTTTACCAACGATTAGCAAACTTATGGACTTAGCGCTTAAGATACTCTCGACGTAGACAAAGGACAACGGTCTGTGAGTTAACACCGCACATTGGTTGAAGAGTGGCCGAAATTATTTTTTTTCATATTCGCCGATTTGGATAATTTTTTGGTATTTTGTTGTCAGATATCTGAATATTATGATTCCGTAATATTAGGCTGATATATTTATTATTTGTTTGGACAGACACGCTCAAAGTACATATATGTTCGCTTGTTTAAAATGGCATTCAAATTTACTGTATATTCAATCTTTTGTTACAATCAAAGTAAACTTATCATTTGACTTTGTTGTATATTTTCGTAAAAAACAATTGTCATGAATGAGATTTGCACTAAAAAAAGTTGTAAAAAGTGCCATATAAAAAATTTCGTAGAACAAAATATAAACAACATCAAAATTTCAATGTTCATCAACTTTAGTGGACTGCATCTTTTTAGCGCTGTGGAGCGCTGTTTAACGAAAGATGTCAAATTACAGCTTGAAGTCTCAGCTAAAAGTTAAAAAAAAATTCAGCTGCTCATACCTGCTCATTTCCAAAAAAAACAGTAAAAACTATAAAATAATAAAGTAACAAAACATGAATTTTCGTTCATGTTTCAGAAACTCTGATTTTTATACCCTCCAACCACAGTATGGGGGTATACTCACTTTGTCATTCCGTGTGTAACACATCGAAATAACGGTCGGGGACCCCAAAAAGTATATATAATATTGATCCATTATAGAATCTAAGACATTCTAGCGATGTCCGTCCGTCCGTCTGTAGAAATAACGATGCAGTCCAAACAAAAAGAGATAGACCCCTGAAATTGGGCAAGAGTATCTCTTATGTTACTGTTAAGGTTAAGTTCAAAGATGGACAAAATCGGAACAGGGGGAAAAAAGTTCCCCCTTGACGAACTAAAACGACTCCTGAAAAATACGATATTTTAACGAGTTTTTTTTAATTTTTGCTCTACAAATGTAACATTTGTATGCCATATTATGTTCATAGACCTGCGCTTGGACCAAGGGGGTTAGAAAATTAGATTTTTTTCAGGCCGCCTCCTTTTGGGGGCGTGGTTATAGAAATTAATTAAAAATAACGATAAAAATGTATTATTTAAGCGTAAATATCATAAACAAATAATTTGTTAACATATATAGCGGGGATACAGGTGTCCCCCACCAACTCCGCCGACCCCCCCCCCCCACCAAAAAAGGTCGCCCCTGCGATTTATTTTTTATTTTAAACGTATTGGAGGGTATGAAAAATTCGGCACAGCCGAATTTAACACCCTTACTTGTTTCTATTTGTTTTTTTTTCTATGGGAGGTGGGCGTAAAAGTGGGCGGATCAGGTATATATTTTCAGGAGCCCATTCTACAATTATAATATTTATTTTTTGTGAAAATTTAGTTGATACATTAAAAATCAAGTGAGTTATGTCACTTTTTTAATACAAGTTGTATGGGAAGTGGGCGTAAAAGTGGGCGGATATTTTTCAAATTTCACACAAATTATTCTGAGTATTTAAAAATGATATGTACCAAAAAACAATGCAGTAGGTCAAAATTTAATTTTCACTTTGTATGGGAGGTGGGCGTAAAAGTGGGCGGATCATTTTGATTTTTGCATTTTTTTCTTGATTCAAACAAAAAATGCCTATGTGCCAAGTTTCATTGTCCTTCGACAACTTCTTCTATTTTTAGCCGCTCGTTCTATGAACATCAACCAATGTGCACCGCCAATACTGAACTCGTCTTGTTCACAAAACGGACTAACAAAGATAGGTTTGTTCTTCTCAAATTATATGGAATCACCCTGGAACTATCTAATGTGGCGAAATACCTGGGTGTGATCCTTGACCTAAAGCTTTCCTGGAAAAAGAATACAGAGAAAGGGATGAAAAAGTTGTTGTGTGCTTTTTACAACTGCAGGAGAACATTCGGAAAAAGGTGGGTTCTAAAAGCGTATATTATCCACTGGATATATTGTGGGATATTTAGACCAATACTTAGCTTTGGTGCCCTTGTAAGGTGGAGAGTAGTGGATAGGAAATCCTACAGAAGGTACAACGACTGGCGGGTGTGGGTATCTCTGGTGCTATCAAATATGCACCCAATACTGGCCTGGAAATGATACTAAACATTCAGCCCAAGGATATCTACGTAAAGAGCCCAGCAGAAAAATCGGCTCTCAGGTTAAGAGAGTCGCAAATGCTTAAGCAACGCTCTTGGGGACACTCGAACACTGCAAGTATGGTGGGCGGAACGGAACTGGAACAAAGAACCAAGTACCAACTAGGGAAGATTCGGCGAAAAACTCTGTTATAACAGAGAAGCCGATTTCAATCTTTACGGACGGATTAAAGATGGAGATTGGTACGGGTTCGGGAGTATACTCTGAATGCCTCCAAATCGGGACCTCATTGAGACTTCCGGATATGTGTAGTATTTTCCAGTCTGAGGTACTTGCAATTGATAAAGCCGCGCAGGTGATTATGGCAAGGGCCCTTCGTCCTTGCGCTATTAACATTTTCGTGAATAGTATTGCAGCCTGAAGGCCTTAGATCCAAACACTGTAAAATCTGCAGTAGTGCGGAATTGCATACAATCCCTTCGTCGAATCAGTCAGCACACAGTCAAGCTAATCTGAGTCCCTGGACATAATCATGTCGCTGGGAACGAATCGGCTGATGAATGCATGAGAAATGGCTCTAAATCGGTTGGAAAACGTGTAGAATGATGAAAAAAATTGATAGGATATCTGAGAATAGAGTAAGAATAGGTGGATATCACGAACCCTGTGGCCACTGACAAATCCATAGAGGACGAAAAGTCTTCATACTTTTGGCAAGCGGACGGTTAGCCTGGAGTACTTACAGGATACTGTATAAGTGGCCAAATGGCCTGGCGTATGTAAATTTCTTTGACAAGACATAATCCCCACGGACATTACCCCCATAACGGAAATGGGGATTATTACCGAATTCATTACGGTCATAATCCCCATTATAGTTGTGGGGACTATGACCGTTTCCAAAACGGTCACAATCCCAATTGGGATTATGTCCGTTCCTTGTTGGGATTACGACCGAACTTTCTTCGGTCATAACCCCCATTCACATTATGGGGAGTGAGTCCAAAACAATTTTGGTCATAATCCCCGTTTTCTGCAGACAGGGTGGGTTTAATGTATGGAGTTTTTAATCCCTATGTCCAAATAATTTTCGGTCATAGTCCCCACTACCATTATGGGGATTATGACCGAAATAAATTTGGTCATAATCCCCATAACGGAAACGGGGATTATGTCATGTCACCGTAAATTTCAGATTTTTTCTATTGTAGAAGTTGTGGGAAAGTGGTGGAGTCAGTAAAGCACTTGCTATGTGATTGTCCGGGTCTGATGATGCCCCAAATGCTCTAGCCGCATTTGGGGCAAAGATTTTTCGATGACCTGGATTGGCTAAACGGTGACTCATTGACGTCTCTAGCAGAATACCTTAGGGACACCATGTGGTTTAAGGAGTAGAACATTGTATCAGGGGGGGGAGTAGGGAAATAACAATTAGGGGAATCACAATGGGCAATTACAATTAAGGGAATCACAATGTGCAAATGACCAACGCCCATCCAGCCTTACATAAAGTAATTTTTTAATCCTCCGGGTCCAAGTGAAGGACATTTATAGAATGTTTAGAAAAACGACTTTCATTCTTTTAAATTTTTGGAATGTCTGTTTTTGGTTTGACTTTTAAGCAACATTTTTAAATAAAAATCTGTTGCAACCCTTTAGGGAACCACTAGAGTCTGTTTCATAAATTGGTCCAGATCCATATGGTCCGGATACAATTAATTGGGTTTCAAAGTTTTAATAGTAGTTGTCTGAAATTCGATTAGACTTTTCGAAATTTCTACAGAAATTTCTATACTTCGATTGAGCAATCATTAATTTTTAATCAGGGATCTCTGAACTTCTATTTCACAATTTAAAGTTTCCATTATTGTTTTCTACATTTTATCTGATCTTATCTAAACCACCATTCTGAATGAAAACAATAAGGATGTGTTGTAAAAATACGACATTCCTGGATTGTGAGAGAAAGGACAATATTTCCACAAAGTTTTATTAACAAATTCTTCGATTTTATTAAATAAGTAGAAAATGGGTTAATTTAGAATAAAGTGTAAATGGGGTATTTAAAGTTTGATAGTCTAAAATCATCTCGAAATTTTTTTCCCCAAAATAAATTTCTACTACTATAATACTATTGTTTTAGTTGTTGCTTTAGGTCTGGTTGTTGTTGTTGTTTTTATTGTATATACAATTAAAAATGTAAATCAGTCGTCCTTGTATATTTTAAAGCTTTTGTGGGTGGAATTAAGAATGGTGGGAGGAAGTAGTAGGATTTTTTTGAAGGATTTTGTGGCTGCTGTTATTGTTGTTGTTGTTACTTTTGGTCTTAGTTAGGCACACACACACATACATAGACTCTCATACATTCTCTTGTAGTCTTATTTTTCTATATTTTTTTTCGCTAAACGCTAATGGCATTTTTTTATATACTCAGAAATGTTAGCGACGTCGTTAATGTTGTTGTTGCTATTGCTGTTGTTGTTGTAGTCATGTAATATGTACATATTTATATTTTATTTCGTGTGCGTTTTTCGCTTTTTTATTTTTTGTTGTTGTAATTTGGGATTTTAAAAAAATTTTCATTCGAAAGCGAAAAAAAAAATTTACAACCTTTCTTTAGGAACTAGAAGGGTGTTTCCGGTTTGATGCTATGTATATGTGTGTGTTTGTGTGCGTGTATAGTTTATGTTACATTAGAGCTTCAGCTAATGTTTCTTCGTGTACGATGTGGAGTTGTGTGTTTTTTTATACGAGAAGACAACAACGACGACTACGACGACCAAAAAAGGCATATTATAACAAACTCGCGTATGTTGTGTAAAGCGCGTAATACGTGAGTTGTATGAGAATTTTTATAAACTTCTGGTTCTTGTTACCAAAAATATTTTTTGCATATAATTCTCAAATCATTTGTTGTGAAGCAGGTTGTTTTAGAAATTCTTCGAATTCGGAGTTGGCCAGTTTTAGCAGTTTCTACACCATATTTAACACGAAAAAGATCAATTGTAGTTCGAAGATACTTTTAATTCGAATGAACTTGTAACTCGAAGTTCCCATTTTTAATTTAAAGATTCCCATTTTAATTCAAAGATTCTACTTGTGAATTCCAATATACCATTCGTAATTCGAAAATTTTAAATTTAATCATATTTAGTACGATGGCCGGTACGGAACTGGAACAGAAAACCGACTATATCTCATCACAGACGAACTTTGATAGAACCTTCGAAGCACAAATACGAACTAGGGAAGACTGAGCGGAAGACTCTGTTATAACAGAGAATGCGATCTCAATCTTTATGGACGGCTCGAAGAAGGAGATGGGTAATGGGTTGGGGAATATACACTGATTGCCTCAAAATTTGGTCATCAGTGAGACTTCCGGACAAGTGTAGTTTTTCCAAGCCTATGCACTTGCAAATGATGAAGCCGCGCAGATGATTATGACAAGGGAAATAGGTTATAAGAAGAGGGAAGAGGGAGTGTAGACATTAAATTTGAATTTTTCTAAATTGTAGCTTACTGGAGAGAACTTTCTTTAATGTGTTGTGCGATATATTGAACAGTCGACAACAAACGGATCTGATCATCTGGAAAGGCGGGTACTGCGGACATGTACTTGCGTCTCAGGAATGTGTTCGCCTATCTCAGCTGAACACTTACCGTGGTAATATCGTTAGAACAATGACGCACAACCCGTATTCCGACGATGCTACAATGAGTCAATAGAGGTGTAATTGATGAGCTTCAACGCACTACATGGGAGTTGTACTACATTTTCGGTTGGATATAGGTGGTATAAATATTGAGCAGATCAGACGGAGTGAAGTAATTCTTGCACCGTTTTAATAAACTAAGACACTTGAATGCTTCTTTCGACACTTGAAAAACGTGTTGGTTCCAACGAACATCACGTTGGATTATCATGCCTAGAACATCAAGAGAGTCTATATCCTCAATAGCTATATATACAGATGATGCTGATTTCACAAGCCGTCTTACGAGCTTTAAAATCAACCCTATTCACAAGACCCCACTCGGAGATTTTCGTAAACTCATGATTGAGTAAGATTCTTAACATTCATATTCTGCCTAATAGCTTCAACCTTAGTACGATTTGCTGTCATCTGCAACATTTGGCCCAAAAGGTCGTTAAGAAAAATAAGATAAAGTGTAGGAGAAAGAACAGAACCTTGCAGTACCCATCTACAACAACCATATAGAGCGGTCTCTGAGAAAGCTAGATATAATTCGAAAGAAATCATTACCGACACCAAACGCAATTAGTTTAAAAACAAGTGCACTGTTCCACACACGAGTCTAAGACTCCTCACATAGAATGGATGGTCCATAGCGAAAGCACTATAATTCCTTAGCGACACTAGTAGAATGCGTTAGTCCTCAATGCGAAGTGTATCACTTGCTTTAAGTTGACATTCGAAATCGTTTCAAAGTTCTCGATGACATGTCTGCCCAATATGTGCATGCGGGTTCTTGCTAAGGCAGGCCAGTGGCAAAGAATATGTTCATATGCGATATGTAGGTTATCGCACCTACTACAGCTGCCACCGGAAATAAGTCCAATAAGGCTGTGCCCTGTGATCATTCCAGTTCCATCTGGTAAGTGAGAGTAAATAGTTAGTTTTCCACCATCTTCTACTGATCGTGCTTGTTGTTAGCTCTCTCAACTTCGTTGGCCATTGCGGTGTTTAGATTGTCGTTTAGCAATCTAAAGTGCTGGATTGGTGGATATGTACAAAAGTACCTATACCATCATCACCTTGTTTCGCGAGCTCGTCCGCTCTCTCGTCCAGTTTCAATACCTGTGTGACCTGGTACCCATATTAGTTTCACTTTATTCATATTCCCTTTACTTTGTAAGCTCTCGAAACATTCGAAAACTACTTTCGGCTAACGTTCCGAAAGAAACGCTAACAGGTTTCCCCAGAATCACTTTTACGGAAAGCATACTATCGATCGCAAAAAATGAATTAGACGCCAGGTAATTTACCAAGTAGTGATTAATCATGCTCTCCATGAAGTTCGAGAGCGCAGAGCAAATTGCTATTGGGCAGTAATTTTCAGGGTTTGTAGCCTCACCCCTTTTTGGGATTGGCAGGACGATAGCTACCTTCCAGCAAGAGAGGAAAACCCCTCCTCGGTACGAGTACCTAAATAATTTTGACAAAGGACGAGACAACGGCAAAGCACACTGTTTCAGGACCATAGCCGTAATAGCATCCATTCACGGTGAATTGTTTATGTTAAGTTCCTTAAAGATCAATTAATATACACATATTTTAAGTACAGTTGTCTTTGGGTGTTATTAAATGAATTCGTTGAATGCTTGCAAGAAACTGATTGATTTTGTTTTTTACGCTCTCTGTTTTTTTTTCGTTGACGTTCATACGTTGTGTACGTGTAAAAAGCCTATTTAACTTCGTTGATCTAACTAGTGTTTGGCCCCCACTGCCCCAAACTCATTTAACGTCCCTCGTATTATATGTTTTGCATACTAGTAGAGTACGAATATAAAAATTGTAAAATAAAAAAATATATTGTTGGAATGTTTTGTAATATAATGCGGTATAAATGGTATATGTATGTTTGTAAGTATAGTGTGTCGGTAGAGTAGAAGATGTTTTTGTTGTTGCTTTTGCTGATGATGATGGTTATGTTTGGTAGTGGCAGTTAGTAGTCATAGTGGTATTATAGTAGTGATGGAGTAGGTGGTGGTGGTGGTGGATGGTATAGTCAGTCATTCAGTCAGCCAGCCAGCTAGCTAGCGACTGCGTAAGTGTAAGTACTAATGTTTAAGTACATAGTGCGTATACACGTAGTTAATATTTGTTGTATTGTATTTCGTGTATCGTGTACGTATGTCTGTAAGTTTGTATATGAGTAAAAGAAAAGTATCTAACATAACACACATAAAAATTACCATGCCACTATTTAAAAAAAAATGTATAGAGAAGTACCTATACCTATTTTACATACACTTGCCAATACCGCTAGATTACAGTGGGATTAAAAGTGTTTAAGATAAGAGGGAATTCTAAATGAAAAGTTTCTTTGGTAGAGTAAATAGCTGGGGAATTCAGTAAGTTTTTGTTTTGAATAGAATTACTTATACAGGTGATGTAAAATTAATCCTTAGTTTTTGTGTTTAATTATATATAAAATGCGTAAAAATTTATTCATTAAGTCTCTAAAATATGATTTAGAAACACAGTCGTATTAAGTAAGATGCTACCTAGAAAAAATAATAACATTAGGAGTTGGGAAGAGCTGACTAAGATTTCAAAGGCTTTCGATCGTGTGTGGCACGACGCACTTGAATCTGAACTTTTGCGTTTGGTGTCGGCAGTGATTTCTCTCGATTTCTTTCGAGTATTCTCAGAGACCAAAGTATACATGTTGTTGTGGATAGGGTGGATAGGTTTCAATTTAACTCAGGGGTACCACAAAATTCTGTTCTTTCTTCTACTCTTTTTATTATCTTTATTAATGACATACTTAGTCAAACTTAAAACCCTATCTACTCTTTTGCAGACGACAGCAACATTTGTTATTCATTTTCCTTCGATCACAGTCCAAGCCTTGTAGAGGCTGGGCGCGTGCGGCAGAATATGAATGACACTCTAAATCAGGAACTGTTGAAAATCTCTGTTGTATGTTGATCCATAGACGTGTTGTTTTACCAAAATTGTTGCTGTGTCTATGGGTGATATTAATATTTAGGAATCGGTGTGATGTCCGTTGGAATAAACACCCGAGTAAAAATGCGAAGGATCAGCACTAATATTTCAAATCTCGGATCACTACTGATCTTATTATTAAGACGGGTGTAAGAACATCTTCACTCTTACCGATCAACTTAATATTTTTACCACCTGTAGTTGTTAAAACATTCCTTTATATAGCGAACTATTAAAACGACTATTTGTCAAATAAAAACGACTATTTGTCAAATCGTATACATTGATATGCAATGTGGTGGATGTGACGTCTAAGGTGACGACCACCTTTGTGTTATTATGAATGACAAAAATATCCAAGGTTCGATTCTCTGCTGGGTATAGATTTTATTAAAAACGTCACATGCATATAAGAAAAACAATTACATATTACCAAATTAAACCAATATTTAAAACCCTACTGATGATAACACTAAAACTGGAGTGTTTGAAACAGGTATGTGTTTTTGATATTGAACTTCCTTTTGTATTTTTGAACTAGGCCCTAATTAAAAAATTAGAATTAGAGCCAGCGATCGATCTGTACCAAAAGAAAACAAATAAAAAATAATTTAATCTAACCTGTAGGTTAATGACTTCTCTCGGAGGCCATAAGGACCATTGTGATTCCCTAAATTATTATTTACCTACTCCCCTTTAATACAAGGTTCTACTTCTTAAACCGCAACGATTCGCTATGATATTCTGCTAGAGAAGTCAATGAGACATCTTTAAGACAATACAGGTCATCGAAAAATCTTTGTCCCAAACGCTTAAGTGTCTTTTTACAATAAAGCATCAAGCAGCAACATTTTTTATACGCCAAACAACAACAAAATACATGGGAAAATTTTTCTCTCTGCTGCTGTATTGTGTAGAGACACTAAGGCGGCTCTTCATCAGACCCTGATATTCAAATTCACTTCCCCACAACTTCTTCAATGGTCGCATTCAGAAATTCCCACACACACGGCCATTTGACCGACTAGATTAGGTTGGAAGGGCGCCCGGCAATTTGGCGAATTCACTTGGAGGCCATAAGGCCCATTGTGGTTCCCTTAAAGTTGTTTCCCTACTCTGCTTC
Source organism: Pegoplata infirma (assembly GCA_963921195.1). Lineage (NCBI taxonomy): Eukaryota > Metazoa > Arthropoda > Insecta > Diptera > Anthomyiidae > Pegoplata > Pegoplata infirma. Next base: position 46,092,531 of record OY992540.1, on the reverse strand, counting down.
TCAAACCACTCGGATTCTCTAAGATATTCTGCTAGAGTCGTTAATGGGACACTGTTTAGGAGATCCAGGTCATCAAAAAATCGTTGCCCCAAATACATAAGACGACGTTTCATCAGAACCGGACATTCACACAACAAGTGCTTCACTGACTCCTCCTCCTCTACTTCCCCACAACTTCTACAAAAGTCCCTATCAGAAATTACAATTCGAACGGCCATTTGCCCGATTAATATCCTAACCGTCCGCATTGCAAAAGTAAAAAGACTTTTTTGTCATATTAGGACTTGGCAGTGGTCAAAGGGTTCGCGATATCATGCACATAGTGACGCCTATTATTCATCCTATTCTCTTATATCCTATCAATTTCATTCATCAATTCTACTAAGGTACCGAGATGTCAGGTTCCACCCGTTCTCCTACTGACTTAATTCCATTTCTCGCTCCTTCATCAGCTAATTCGTTCTCAGCGACCCTTCTATGTCTAGGAACCCAAATTAGCTTGAATGTGTGCTGACTGATTCAACGAAGGGATTGTACACAATTTCTAACGATTCCAGATTTTATAATGTTTGATTCTAAGGCCTTCAGAACTGCAAGACTATCCACGAAAATGTTAATGGCGTAATGCTTTATCAATTCCAGTACCTCAGCCTGGAAAACACTACACTTGTCCAGAAGTCTCAATGAGGTCCCAGTTTCGAGACGTTCAGAGTCCACTCCCGAACGCGTGCCCATCTCCATTTTCGATCCGTCGCAACGATTGAGCATCACAGAGTTTTTCGCCCAGTCTTTCCTAGTTGGTATTTGGGCTTCGATGGTTGTGACCAAGTTCGTCTGTGGTGACATATAGTCGGTTTTCTGTTGTAGTTCCGTCCTGGCCACTGTTAGGTTAGTTAGTAAGAGGCTGCTTACGTTTTACGTCAGCACACATAGACTCTGAGGTGATATCACGGGACTGTAATTGGTTTCCCTATTGGTCCCTGCCGTTTAACCAATTTGAGCTTCTTATGAATCTTTTAACATATTGTCATCTGACAAATCAAAAAGATCGTGCAGCTCCCTAGATCCTAGTAAAGCAAGTCTCCGACCAGAAAAGTCCTGGCAATGGCAGATGAAGTGCTCGATAGTTTCCAACTCCTCTTCATCCATGCAACTCCGGCAAAAGTCATTTGACGACTCATTTAAACACTCCCTAAAAAAAAGTTTCGAGTAATTACAGCAACCACTGTCGAAATCTCTCTTTTTGGAAGTGGTATCAGCTTATTTGTGCACTAGTCCCGGCCACCGTACTTAATATGGTCGAGTGTTCCCAAGCGGCGTTCGGAGTATACTCGCGAACCCATGCCAATCTCCATTTTCGATCCGTCTGTAAAGATTGAGATCGCATTCTCTATTATCACAGAGCTTTTCGCCCAGTCCTTCCTAGTTGGTATTTGGACTTCGAAGATTTTGCCAAAGTTCGTCTGTGGTGAGATATAGTCGGTTTTATGTACGAGTTCGGTCTCGTCCACCGCACTTAATATGGTCTAGTGTCCCCAAGAGGGTTGCTTAACCTGAAAGCCAATTTTGTTTCTGTGCTCTTGACGAAGTTCTCCACGTAGTTATCGTTGTACCTTCTGTAGATACAAAGATTTTCCAAAATAGGTTGCCCAGTTTTGTGTGAGGTTAGTGTAAAAAAAAATTTGACTAAAATATGAGCTCGACCGATTTGTGAGAACGAAATTTTTGCAAAATCAAAATAAAAAAATAATATGTCTTGCAATACATCATATTAATATTATTTTCGATTTTTTTAAAATCGTTCGAACGGTTTTTGAGATGTCGTTATTCGAAATTTTTGAAATGTGGCGGCTTTCCCACGTTTAAGAAATTTTTAAATAAAATCTCAAAATTTCTTTTCCTTCCCGAGCAAACATTTTTATATATATTCTTATATATCACACCTGATTTGAGATTTGAAAGATCAGTACTGATCGGAGATTTGAAATATCAGTACTGATCCAAGAAATGGATCGCTAATATTAGATCGGTTTTAATCGGACGGATACAATTTCATCCGATTAAAACTGATATAGTCTGTACTGGTCCTTCACATTTTTACTCAGGCTTATAGAACTTGAGACGAACTTTCATCTAAACTTAATTCAATTACACAAAATTTCACTGAAGACATCCAATCAGGTGTACAGTTATTATAGTCATTTTGACGTTTGCCAAACGACTTTGATAAAAAATTAAAGACAATTTTGAGTAAGATTATTCTAGGTTAAGGTCATATTTCTTTTTTCAAGAAACTATTTATAAAGTTGTTTGTTTTAAATTGATTGGTTTGATCATGTTGAGAGACTTACTCGACACGTGTTTCAGAATTTGTCAAATTTCATTTTCAAGAGTATTTAGTGGCAAAACATAAATTCTCAATAAAATTTATAGGTCGAATAATAATTAATTTTTATTAATTTAAAAATAAAAACAGAATTAAAAACAAACAACTTTATAAACAGTTTCTTGAAAATTGTTACTTTGACATTATCATCATAATTTTTAATAAAAGAATATGACCTTGTGCTAGAATAATCTTACTCAAAATCGAATTAAAAGATTAAATAATAAATATTTTTTATTAATTTAAAAATTATGACAGAATTTAAAACTTAAAAACTTCAGTGGGTTATAAAAAAGAAATTCGATCTAACTTTGCAAAACCCTTTGGTGATTTTGTTTTTTTTTATGGTTTACTTTCATTTGACATTGAAACCACTGAGACTCATTTTTCTTGTTGCACAGTGTAATAAAAGACCCATTAATTAAATTGAAAACTCATTTCATCAATTTGCCACCCAGCAAAAACATGGTAATGAGTTGTGAAAAGTAATCATTACAAAGTACATTATTTATAATGAGTACCCATTACCACTAACATTATTTTAAGCCCAAAAGTAACTACTTTTCAGTAATATGTTATAAAAGCACTTCCAAGTAATAATATCTCCTTGCACTTGCAGTTTTTAACCTTTACAATTCAATTAACTTAAAAATTACTTAAAAACTTAATAAAAATTACGCAATTTTTAAGTTTTAATAAAAACAAGTAAAATTTAAAATGTTTTAATTAACTAATTATTTTACTGCTTATTGGTAATGGGTTTTTACTCCTTATTAGTAATCCGAGTCAGTAACTACTTGTTTATCTCCATACTCTTCACTAGTTATTTTTGTCTCACGCCCTTGTTAAAATAATTAGTGTTTCATTCAATAAGTAACTACTTATTAACATCTGTTTCGGATTACAAAACCCATTACTAGTAATGCCAATTTTTGCTGGGCAGTTACCCTACATTCACAAAAATAACATTTCCTCTATCATCCCCAAATTAGTGAAATACTATTAATTTCCAAGATCTCTAGTTTTTTCTAAAAGCATATTATCGATGTGTGTATCCTTGTTTAAGTCACCTAACTCTAAATTACACCACTGTAAAAAACATAAAAATTTGCGTATGATGCTGGCTGCTTAGTGTTCAAGATAAAAAATTATATAAAAATTTAAAAAAGGGTAGTTTTTTTATTTTTTAATGCTTTTAACAGTTAGTATGTACAACATTAATATTCCTACGCATACATACGCACTAAAATAAATGAAAAACTGAAAAAAGTACTCTAAACAGAAAGAAGTAAAAAAAAAAAAAAATACGGCCTTGCCAAATATATTGATACCCTCCACAATGTTAAAAGGATTATTGCAAAAAAACATAAAAAAAAAATTAAATATTTTTTTTAATTCCGTGGAAAAAATTGCTTAAATACCATTCGGTATCCAATTGTGTTCACATATGTCCACCAGCAGCTGAATTAAAGCATTTTGTATTTTAAGGTCCGATGTTACTTTACATTTTCGTTCATAACTTTTGAACCGCTAAACCGATATCGCTCAAATACAATAGCAAACTTTTAAAAACTACAACATGTAAATGTGCTAAAGCTCAGTGATATCTGTTTAATACTTTGGCCGTGATCACCATTTCAACAGACGGGCATCGATAGAATGTCTTAGAATCAATCAATATTATATACACTTCATGGGTCCTAGACTGACATTTCAATGAGTTACAAACGGAATGACAAACTTATATATACCCTCTACCACCAAGTGGAGGGTATAAAAAATTGAGAACATGTATGTGAAATATAAAAATTTAGACAAAAGAATAAAATGCGTAGAGTAGAAAAATGTAAAAAACAACAAATACCAACGAAAATATTAAACAAATAACAGGCTCCCACTATAATACATAATAATAACAAAAACAATATCGAAACTCCTAACTCACATTTAGTGCACTTGTTTTGTTGTTATGATGGTATTTGAACGGGAGCAAAGAAAGAATTATTTCTTAAATTTAAAAAAGTATAAGAAAAATGTGGTTTTTCCTACATGTGACATGTCACCAAGCCCGTCGTATGACTTAGAAAAATGTCTCAGAATCTGAGGCTTTTTCTATACGAAAATTGTCTCAAATTCTAAGACTTTTTTCTATACGAAAAAAGTTAAAGTTTTAGAATCTGTATCTTTTTTTATACGAAAAATGTTACAGAATCTGATTTTTTTTTCTATACGAAAAATGTCTCAGAATCGGATACTTTTTCTGTACGAAAAATGGCTCAGAATATGGTATTTTTTTATACCAAAAATTTCTCAGAAACCTGGACCCCGTGAGGTCGGGGCCCTGGATATATTAGGACACTCCGCGAGCCCTAATGGTTAAAACGGTACTGAACCGGCACGGGTTATGTTTCTAAGGGACAGCTCCAGTGTCAAAAATAATTTTCCCTGGAATGCACTATGGTTCCAAATCCATTTTTTTTGGCAGAAATTAAAAAAATAAAATTTAACAAATTTTTAAAAGCTTATACATTTCCTTAATGTCAACACTATAAGCTATCAAGAAAGTATAATGAAAAAAAATTGGTGCCAATACTTTCAGTTTGCTAGGCATTCAAAGTTGAAAGTTTTAAGACGTATAATAAAACCGGAATCAAATCAATATTACACTTATACAAACGGCAAATGGGAAAAACTAAAATTATAAAGAGGCTAAAGGGACAAATTGAAACCTAAGGATACTAGTTCTTGTTTAAAATTCCTATTTTACAGTTAATGCATCCTTGGCGTTATTCTTGGGTGTTTTGATTATGAGGATTTTGGAGCCAAAATAGCCTATATCTTTCGTGGACAAAAAGTTGTGTTTGGGCACGAACTTGCATGAGTCTTTAAACGTGAAAATATTTTCAATATTGTATATTTAATATTAAAATTTACATCTTGCCAGCATTTTTTGGCAAACTCCCACAATTTTCATTTTAGTTTAGCACAAATTTCGGCCAAATTTGCTGTTTTTTGCGTGGCACGGTATCACATTATTTTTTTTTTATAATTTTTTTGCCTTTCGTAAAGCTAATTAATTAAAAAAAAATATATTTAAAAAAAAAAAAAAAAAATTTCCAAAAAAAAAAATTTTCAAAAAAAAAAATTTAAAAAAAAAAAAAAAAAATTTTTTGACAATCGATTTTTGATTGCGCCAAGAGATAAAAATCATTCCAGAATTAATCCAAGTGACCTTGCTTCATTTTTTGAATTTATTCCAAAAAAAATGCATTTGGAACCATAGTGGAATGTGACATTTCCTCCATGTTTTTATATGAAATGTGTCAAGTTTGTGATAGTTTATTTGGGTCCGTGTGACATATCACGTGATCTTTAAAGGACCGACCACTCTTCTTGCTGAGTAATTAATAGGGTGGCTTGTTTTTGGGCTTTTCTCTCTGATCAAATTCAAACACCCACCAAAAGTGTCGGTCCCCTTATGGTAACTCACATGCAAAATATCACTCCGAGCGGATTTTATTTTCTGATCCCATTTTGAGCCTCAAAATTGCGATTTTTGAAAAAAGTAGGTGCTTTTAAAAATAAACAAGTGAGAGTGTTAAATTCGGCTGTGCTGAATCATTTAAACCCTCCAAAATGTAAAAAAAAAAAATTAGAAAAAAGATTCTCAGGGGCGTTTATTTTTGGGGGAAGCAGGGCTTATGGGGTCAGTGGGGGGGGGGGGGGGGGGGGTGGCGTTGAGAGCACCTTCCCATAGCGATAAATATACCAAGTGTTTAAATTATTTAACAAAAATACAAAAAAAAAATTGTAAAAAAGTGTATTTTTTCATAGGTTGGTTCAGTTCTTCAAGGAGGAACTTTTCCCTCTGGCCCGATTTTACCCTATCACGAACTTAAACTATGAATTATTATACATTTTGTACTACAATAATTCAATTTTATCATCATTTTAATGATTTTTTTTAAATCCACTCCCACAAAAGGGGGGCTGCACAAAAAAAAATCGTTCTTTTCTAACTTCTTGGGTCCAACCATAGGACCTTAACTTCTGCTTTTATAAAAATGCTTCATTTGCTTAACAAAAATACAAAAAAACATGTAAAAGAATTAAGTTTTTCAGAGGTTGGTTTGGTTTTGTAAGGGGAAACTTTTCTCCCTATGATCCGATTTTACCCGTTTACAATCTTAACCTACCTATAATGAGACATATTCATGCCAGACTTCAGGATCATAGCTCTTTTATTTTGGACTGCATTGTGTTATCTACATTCATAGAATGCCTTAAAATTGATCATGGATTATTGATCCATGATCGATATATACTTTATTGGGTTCCCAACCGATATTTTGATGCGTTACAAACGGGCATACAAAGTGAGCATACCCCCATAGTGTGGTTGGAGGGTATAACAATGGGATGGTTTTTTTTTCAAAATTTGAAAATTTTATTAAATTTTTTTTTTTAAATGTATAATGTTTTTTTCTGCATTCATTAAGAACACCTTGGAGTAGAAAAATGGCCGTTATAGCGGATTTCAAGGAAATGTTGGTTTTATCAATAATTGGGATTAATAAATTCTTATAAACTAAATTTTTGGTAAAATTAACGGTTTTTCTTTTAGATAACTGTAAGTCTGTCGTGAAATCAATCCGATCTAGGACGTCTTTCACCCACATTGGCTGGGGGTAAAAAATGACCTCCGTCGAAAATTTGAAGTTTAGAGCTTTAATTTTGTGACAAAATCAAGTATAAAATTGCTTCTGTGTTTTTTGTCCTAACTATAACTTCGTAGTAATATATTATCTTTAAAAAATCTTTAACCCATCTTGGGTGGGGGGTCAAAACCCAGGAAAATTTTTTGGAACCTATTCCTACTACAATAGATTCTTGAATAAATTCTATGGAAATCACAACAAAATTTTCTATGTAAAATTATTTTTCAAAAAAACTACTTGCTTTAAAAATCGGTTGCTTTCGGGACAATCTGTGTGCGGAGGGGTGGGCAAAATCCAATTTTTACAGTGCACCATTAATGACATCTATATATAAAAAACGGATGGACCGATTTTGATGAAATTTTAAACCAACGATAGTACTAACCAAGGACTAACTATGTGCCAAATAAGAGCGTGATCAGACAAATGGGCGTAAAACGCCATGCTCCTTGGTATTGAATTGAATGTTATTTCTGCATGCTCCGCAATAACGCAAAAACTGTTGATTCGATTTTAATTAAATTTTCAGCACTGATAGTGTTAACCGAGTGCGGAACTATAGGCCATGTTATACAACGATTGGAAAAAGGGGCGTAAAATACCACGCCCCTTTGTACTATACTGGACGTTGTCTGCCTGTTTCGCAATCACGCAAAACAGCTGAACCGATTCTCTTGACATTTTCAATACATACAGTGCTAAGGAAGTGCATATGTAGGCCATATAAGATCGTTATTGGAAAAAGGGATCAAAATTGCAACGCCCTTTGTGCTATACTGACCACGATTGAACAAAGAGGCATAAATTGCCACGACTCTTTGTTTTATACTGAACGTTTTATCTGCCTGTTTTGAAATCACGCAAAAACGGATATGCCGAATCTGTCACTACTGATAGAACTAACCGAGCGGGATCTGTAGGTCATATGTAGAGCCCGATTCGGTAAAAGGGTATAAAATGTCACTCCCGTTTTTTATAAATATAAAGTTATTTCCTCCTCTTTCGCAATCACACAAAAACGGCAAAACTGATGTACTAATCGTGGATGCCGCATGCAACATTAGACTATCACGATTCGATAAAAATGCGTTAAATGACACGCTCCTTTGTACTATTAAGTAGAATCGGTTGCAGGGTAATATGATGCGTTCTGGAACCGATTATTTGGAACAGAAAATTTTGCTGGGAAGTTACCTACCTATTCTGTAAAAAATTAAAAAATTTTTATTCACGGAAAATTAATTTATGTCAATCTTTTAGATAACTTTAAATTAGCCATAGAATCTTGCCTATTTAGCATATCTTTAACCCATATTGGCCAGGGATCAAAAATTACCCTGGCAAAAAATTTTAGGCATAGTGCTTGAATTTTTTGATATCAACAAAAATATATACTTTTTACAGAATGGGCCATTTTTGACCCCATCGAAGGAGGGTTAACAATTTTTTAAAGATAATATATTACGACGAAATTATGGTTTGACTTGTTTCTATTACAAAATTTAAGCTCTAAACTTAAAATTTTCTGCCGGGGTCATTTTTGATCCCCAGCTGATGTGGGGATCATGATGTCGCATTACCAGGTAAGGTATGATGTAAGGTTTAACATTTCAAATCTGTTCTCTGTGTCAAATTTCTATTACTTTCATAGAAATCATTACTTAAAACACTGAAATTTTTAATATATTTTTAAGATGTTGATGTTGTTGTTTTTACATTAACTTTTTTTTTAAGTAATTTTTTTTGTAGCTAAGTACACACATACACATGACAAAAACCTCACACACACTCACATATCAAATTGTATCCTTAAAAAACAAAATAAAACAACAACAACTACTAGTAGTCTTATATAAGCCTACGCATAATAAGGAAGGAAGGGGTGTACAGAGGGAGATGGGTTTTTGGGTTTGGGTTATGTTAGGATAATTTCCCAACTCATTTACCTCACTCCTCCCTCGGTCGCAGCAGTTGCTGTTGAGTTTTGAAAATTTTTTGACAACCTTTAGTGTTTTTTATTTATTTTTTGTTTGTTTGAGTGTGTGTGTTTTCATGTTATAGCTCCTCACGTCATTTGCAATATTTTATTTTAATTTTCATTGGCGTATGTGGAACCAAAAACAACAACAAAAAATTAGTACTTAGTACATTTAGACACACACATACACACACAAACACACACACACATCTACACCTTAAACTTGAGCTTGAGATCTCCAAGTTTCGTTAGATTTTTTTTTTTTTTGTTTCAATTCATTTTTTCATTTAACATTTTTCTAACAACAAAAAAAAATAAAAGAAAAAGTAAAATTCAGTACATGTACTTTGAAATTATGTAATAAGCGTATAAAATGTGAAAAAACTTCTTTTCATTTTAATTTTTTTATTTTTTTTATTTTGTTCGCTCGCTGTTTCTGTTTTCTGTTACTCGTAATTTTTCAATTTGGCAAACGGAAATTGCCTAGGGAGGTGACATGCATATATGTGTTTGTATGTATGCTAAAATATAAAAAAATGGTAAGTTTGGCGGTGTTGTCATGTGTATGTATGCGAGTGTTTGGGTTATATTTTTTTCGCTACCTCGCTCTTAAGTTACAAAGTGCCATGAGTCTTAAAAAAACGGTGCTGTGGTGACGCTGGTGGTGGGGGGTATTAGAGGCAGGAAGGAGTTGGGGGGCGAATATTTTTGTTATTATATTTTTTTTGTTCCTTTTTTTAAGTGTGTGTAAATGTAGATGATGTGTAATGTATGAGTTTTTGATGCCTCAGCGCGCATCACTACACACATTTTACTTTTTTCTAATAATTAATTTAAAAGTTTTTCGGTTATAATTTTTTTTTTTAACTTTACTACAATCGCGTTCTTTTTTTTTCTTTTGTAATGTATTTGTAGGTACAGTGGGGTTGACAAGGAGATTTCAATTTAAAGGATACATACGTTTAAACTTGAAGTAAGAATCTATTTAGTTATTCAAATATTTCTCAAATGTCAATTTTTAACATCTACATTAGCGCGTCCCGTATTCGATTTCTTATTCAAATTTAAAAATGCCTCTCAATATGATCCGTAATTAGTTCCCTTTTAGGGGAAACTAATTATATTTTGTTGCTATTTGCAACAAGCCTTAAAATTTTACATTCGGAATTATTAAAATAAAAAAAAATCTGGACAGTTTTGAAAAAATCCAGAAAATTTACAGAAAATTCAGAAAAATTTAAAAAAAGTATTCGGGGGAATTAAAAAAAAAAGAAAGTAGAAGAGTAATATTCGACTTGGTAGAATCCATGAATACCCTCCACAATAAATAACAATTTTGATTAGAAATATTTTGTTGATAAGAAATTTTTTGATGAAAAAAAAAATTATTGAAAAAACTATGTATGAAAAAAAGTATTGCTGAAAAAAAAAAAATATTGATGAAATAAAAAAAATTGACGAAAAACCAAAAAAAAAAATAATGAAAAATATTTTTAAGAAAAAAATATTGATGAAAATTAAAATATTAATTAAAAAAAAAACAAAATTTTTGATGAACACAAAAAAAATTATTGAAAAAAAAAGGTTTTTTGTTAAAAAAAATATTGATTGGGAAAAAATGATGAAAAATAATTATGTTGCGTTTTATTCAACAGCTGGTAAATATGTTTTTATTCACCAGCAGGTGAATTGTTATCCACGTTACAAAACTTTTTTGTTTTAAGAAAATGAAAACAGTAATTCTATTTTTCCGTTTTGTTTGTCGGTAGCTTATAAAGTCAAACTGAGGTGGCGTCCTGCATCATTTTCAAAATTAGACACCAGCCTAAAAACATTATCATTTGCATGCACTAAAAAATTTAAAATATGCGCTAAAAATTTCGAAATATGCACTAAAAAACCAAAAAATATAATTAAAGAGTTACCTGTTTTTTCTTAGCAACCCAATCTAACATTTAGCATCCCAATTTCACATTTTATACAGATCGATAGGTTTTTTAAAGGCCTATCCAATTTCGGTTTCGTTAAATTCTTATTTTAAAAATCTAAAATAGTTTGGGTGGTTTATATGGAGAATTACATACGTACGCCCGCCAAAATTATGAATAACTAGCTCTACCCGGTCCGCGTTGCAGGCCCTAAGAAAAAACTGTTTTATATTGCATCTTAATTTAAATATAGCGTCGGACAAAATTAAAGCACATGTCCAGGTCCAGCTATTAACCTTTGGTTCCACCCTCGGTTAGCACTATCTATAGAGAAATCTCAACAAAATCGGTTCAGCCGTTTTTGCGTGATTTCGAAACAGACAGACATAATGTTTAGTATAGTACAAAGGGGTGTGTAATTTAATGCATTTTTATCGAATCGTGATAGTCTAAAAATCCATGCTGCATCCTTGATTAGTACTATCTGTGCTGCAAATTTCATTGACATCAGATTTGCCGTTTTTCTGTGATTGCGAAAGAGGAGGAAATAACTTTTTATTTATGAAAAACGGGAGTGACATTTTATACCCTTTTGCCGAATCGCGCTCTACATATGACCTACAGTTCTCGCTCAGTTAGTTCTATCAGCAGTGACAGATTCGGCTTATCCGTTTTTGCGTGATTTCAAAACAGGCAGATATAACGTTCAGTATAAAACAAAGGGGCGTGGCAATTTACGCCTCTCTGGTTAATCGTGGTCATTATAGTACAAAGGGATTTTGCAATTTGATCCCTTTTTCCAATAACGATCTTATATGGCCTACATATGCACTTGGTTAGCACTGTATGTAGTGAAAATGTAAAGAGAATCGGTTCAGCTGTTTTTGCGTGATTCCGAAACAGGCAGACAAAGTCCAGTATAGTAAAAAGGTGCGTGGCATTAACGCCCCTTTTTCCAATAGTAGTTTAATTTAGCCTATAGTTCCGCACTCGGTTAACACTATCAGTGCTGAAAATTTAATTAAAATCGAATCAACGGTTTTTGCGTTATTCCGGAGCATGCAGAAATAACATTCAATTCAATACAAAGGGGCATGTCATTTTACGCCCATTTGTACGATCACGCTCTACTTTGGCACATAGTTAGTACTTGGTTAGCACTATCGTTGGTTTAAATTTCATCAAAATCGGTCCAGCCGTTTTTTATATATAGATGTCATTAGTGGTGCAATGTAAAAATTCGATTTTACCCACCCCTCCGCCCACTGGCAAAAACGCATGGCATTTTACGCCCATTTGTCCGATCACGCTCTAATTTGGTATATACTTACAAGGGAAGTCTCCCTAGTGTCACCCGCGGATCTTTATGGAATTGGTTTAATTTTGTAGATCAGAAAAAATAAAGGGACACGTATTTTTTTTTAGCGGCCCAAATTCATATTTAGGGGGTAAAAAGGAGGGGGGAAGACAAGGTCATTTTTCAGTTTTTTTCGTTTATCTCCCATATTATGCAAAGAAACCTAGTCATGTTACATACCAAATGAAAGGTATTTGGAAAACCTATCTACGTGTGCTAAGAACGTGTGCAAGCATGCACAACTTTTCGTTATATTGAGTAAAATATCAAAATTTTTGGACATTTTTGTTAATAAGTCGAAAAATATTAACTTCTATGGCCCGTTGTTAGCACCACGAGATAGGAATTTTTAATACCTTTAATCTGATACCACACATGGGTATATTAATTTTGTTTAAATAGCCGTAAATTGTAAAAAACTGAAAAAGGTCAATTTCCCCCCATACAAATCGACCCCCCCAAAAAATGAGTTTGGGCCGCTAAAAAAAATACGTGTCTAATTAATTTTCGTTCTTAACAACATATCCAAATTTCATGAAGATCGGAGGGTGACACCAGGGAGACTTCCCTTGTTAGTTAGAACTCGGTTAGTACTATCTTTGGTTTAAATTTCGTCAAAATCGGTCCACCCGTTTTTTATACAAAGATGTCATTATTGGTGCAATGTAAAAATTCGGTTTTGCCACGCCCCTCCGCCCACACTCAAAAAGTCAAAAATCTGACCGCACAGTGTTACTCCCTGGGCTATTTTGAATATTCCCTGAAAATTTCATCAAAATCGGTCCGGCCGTTTTCGAGTCCATACGGAACATACATACATACATACATACATACCCACATACATACACACATCCATTTTTATATATATAGAAGATAATCTCTATTAAAATTAAGATGACCCGTATTTTTATACCCTACACCACACTGTGGTACAGGGTATAATGAGTTTGTGCTGATGTTTGTAACTACCCGAAATATTGGTCCTAGACCCACCTTTAAGTATACCGATCGACTCAGAATCACTTTTTGAGTCGATTTAGCTATGTCCGTCCGTCCGTCTGTCCGTCCGTCCGTCTGTCTGTCTGTCTGTCTGTCTGTCTGTCTGTCTGTCTGTCTGTCTGTCTGTCTGTCTGTCTGTCTGTCTGTCTGTCTGTCTGTCTGTCTGTCTGTCTGTCTGTCTGTCTGTCTGTCTGTCTGTCTGTCTGTCTGTCTGTCTGTCTGTCTGTCTGTCTGTCTGTCTGTCTGTCTGTCTGTCTGTCTGTCTGTCTGTCTGTCTGTCTGTCTGTCTGTCTGTCTGTCTGTCTGTCTGTCTGTCTGTCTGTCTGTCTGTCTGTCTGTCTGTCTGTCTGTCTGTCTGTCTGTCTGTCTGTCTGTCTGTCTGTCTGTCTGTCTGTCTGTCTGTCTGTCTGTCTGTCTGTCTGTCTGTCTGTCTGTCTGTCTGTCTGTCTGTCTGTCTGTCTGTCTGTCTGTCTGTCTGTCTGTCTGTCTGTCTGTCTGTCTGTCTGTCTGTCTGTCTGTCTGTCTGTCTGTCTGTCTGTCTGTCTGTCTGTCTGTCTGTCTGTCTGTCTGTCTGTCTGTCTGTCTGTCTGTCTGTCTGTCTGTCTGTCTGTCTGTCTGTCTGTCTGTCTGTCTGTCTGTCTGTCTGTCTGTCTGTCTGTCTGTCTGTCTGTCTGTCTGTCTGTCTGTCTGTCTGTCTGTCTGTCTGTCTGTCTGTCTGTCTGTCTGTCTGTCTGTCTGTCTGTCTGTCTGTCTGTCTGTCTGTCTGTCTGTCTGTCTGTCTGTCTGTCTGTCTGTCTGTCTGTCTGTCTGTCTGTCTGTCTGTCTGTCTGTCTGTCTGTCTGTCTGTCTGTCTGTCTGTCTGTCTGTCTGTCTGTCTGTCTGTCTGTCTGTCTGTCTGTCTGTCCATGTAAACGGTGTAAACACGATACAGATCGCAATTTTTAATCAATTGACTTGAAATTTGAAACTTAAGTCTCTCTTGGCCCAAGGACGAAGCCTATTGAAATTGGAAAAAATTGGTCCATATTTAGACCTAGCCCTCATACAAAGGTCCTCTTTAGTTTTGGCTCAAATGACTCTAATAACCGTATTATAGAAGGTATCGCTTTGAAATTTGGATGGTAAACATGTTTTGTCTTCACATATCATCATTCCGAATTTCAAAGAAATCGGACCAGTTCTTCTTGTAGCCCCCATACAAACCACCTTCCCGATTTTCACATAAATGTCTCAAATTTCATGAAAATAGAAAATATTTAATTAAAATTTTGTTTGTGTATGTTAAACGCGTACTTAAATAACCTTATCAAACCTGATAATCATCGGACCAGTTTTGGACTCAGGCCCCTTGTGAAAATTTCGCCCGATATTCAGTTAAAGCGGTTTATTGTCAACAAATAGAAGCCTATTTCACTCAAATTTGATTTGTGAGTGTTTTCTTCACTTATTAAAGGTTTTACAACATATAGATCTAATCGATCCATGGGACCCATTTTCCGGGAAACCTTGGTGTAGGGTATTATATGGTCGGCCTTGACCGACTATAATTTTCTTACTTGTTTCGTTTGGCGAAATTCCTGCTAATTCGGCTTTTATTCGGATTTCCCCGAAAGACCACTTTTTTCATAAGGTGACAACCCTTTTTTTAATTTGAGATTGGGCAGCTAAAAAAACACGTAACTCTTTTTTATTTCCCCTCATTTCCATATGCAAATTTCAGTACAATCGATGGGTGCCCTCTATACTACGGCAGTTTGCAGTTTGATTATTTGTTATGGTCATATGCTAGTTTAGTTCAGAAATGTATAAAATCGGAACAGGGAAAAAAGTTCTTCCTTATAGAACTGAACCAACCTTTAAAAACTCTATTTTTTACAGTTTTTTTTTGTACTTTTGTTAAATAAATGAAATATTTATTTATTGAATTTTTAACATATAATAACAAATCATATACTAAATTAACCTAACCGATACGGGTGACAATGACCATTGTCTCGTTGTTGCGAAACATACCAAGGCCTCTGGTGGAAAACGAACCCACGACTCCCAGATAAACGAAATATTTTTATCACAAAAAAATATCAGAGTCCTACACTTCAACCCATTGGATTAGAAAATGTAATTTTTATTTGACCCGCCTAATTTTAAGGCGTGGTTATAAAAAAAATAGCTGCAAATTTGTTTGCAATTGTGCAATAGGGGTGGGATAGTGCACGAGTTTTCGATTTCGACACGCTAGAACCGCTTATTTTGTGAGGTTCGTAAAATAAATGCATGAGCCAAAAAATAGGGCAGGTCGGATAGGATCTAGGGGTCGCTCATCGGGGTCAAAGTTGGGCAGAGAGGGGAAAAAATACACAAAAAGCCCTACAGCTCTCTTGGTTTTGCCCCAAGAGGGGTCAAATGTGAGACAGACCCCCATTATTTTTTCCCCCAAACACTTTTCCCAAACACACCTAAGCTCTATCTCTACTCCCTAAGGGGGCTCCCATACAAAGGTTCAATTTTTAAAAATATTTGCTCTTACCTCTTTAGCTGTCTCAGAAGTGACCCTAGAGGAATCAAATGTATGACCGACCCCCAATATTTCAACCCCAACATTTTCTTAGAACATACCTACCCTCTATCTTCAACCCTTAGGGTGGTCCCCATACATTTTTTTATTTTTTCTTAATTTGTTTTATTACATCAGCTCCTACCGGTCTAATGGTGGCTCCTAGAGGGGTCATTAACAAGACCGACCCCCATTTATTTTCCACCCCCAACATTTCTTCTTAATATACCACTTCCCTATCTCTTATTCCTAAGGAGTCTCCCACACAAAATGTCATTTTTATAAAATTTGCTCATATCGCTCAAACTGGCGCAGAGGTGACCCAAAGAAGTTAAATGTATGAGTGACCCCCAATATTTTTTCAGCCCCAACATTTTCCCCAAACAAACCTACCCTCTATTTTTAAGCCTTAAGGGAATCCCCACACATTTTTTTATATTTTTTATAAAATCAGATGTTATCGCTCCCATGGTGCCTCTTAGGGATAGGGAATACAGACTTACCCCCATTAGTTTTTGCCCCCCACATTTTTTCCGAACATACCTACGGCGTATTTCCACTTTATAAGCGTGCTCCCCTTAGGAAAACCAAATTCGTAATGGTACTGGAACCAAACGTTGGAGTATTTAGAATTTACAAAAGTACAATAATTAGCAACACTTTTATTTATAAATTCAGCTCTTACCGCTCCCATAGTGCCTTTTAGGGACTGGAAATGCAAACTGACCCCCTATATCTGCCATGCAAACATCATATTAATGAACTTCAATTAAAAGAAGAGTTTGAAACCAAATTCGGCAAAACGTCTGGACCAGGAGTTCCAATGTTTGAGCGTTTTAAAGAGTAATGGGAAAATATAAAAGACAAATCATACTGTCCATAGATTAGAAAGTGGCAGACGACATACCAGCTCTAGTCCGACCTGCTTCAATATATTTTGTTGGGCTCAAATAAAGGAAAAGCGACCCAGAGACGACTTCAAGGAGTTTCTTGAAATTGTTGTATTATACCTTGGTGAAAATATTCCTAATAATCATTTTAGCCCACCAGGACCCATCAGTCATGCTCGATGGATGGCAAAAGGCATATATTGCCTAAAAATGTTTTAGGTTTGACCAAAAACAATTTACGTGAAATTTTGGTTTATCGCCACTAAAGCAATAGAACCTCCATGTAATGATTTGAATTTTTTTAAAGCGATTGCTAATTATGGTTCAATTAATAAGATGTCTCAACGGTTGTAGAAGAGATTCTCTGACATCTTTGGTATCTCAGTGGTGAAGCTGTTGCACTATTTGATCCGAATAAGTATCTCTTGTGAAATAAAATGAAAAATGGCAAATGCAAGGAGGAAGAGTTATCTGACAGCGAAGAAAAATAAGACGATGATACCGGGGAAGATTATGACTCGGGGATAGCGGCGAAGGTGGGAACAAAGATCGTAATCATCCAGTACACGTGGTTGGATTCAAAGGTGTGAAAATAATTAACGTGGAATCGAAACAAGTAAATCCAGAACTCATAATATAAAGAATGATTTTTTAAGCCACTACGTCACAGCTGAGACACCAAAATTATTTGCACGCTTCGGATTAACAACAAAGTTCATTGGTTCCGGTCCAAACACTTGGGAAAATTGTGAGGACTACCAGCAAGCGCTGCAAATATTACTTTAATTACATGTTTTCAACGACGCTGCCGAAAGAGGCGTAAAATAGAGGACCATAAAAACGTGTTGTGAAATAATGGAGAGGAAAAAATATTACCCTAACAAAGTGGAAATACGGAATAGGTATGTTCAGACAAAAAGTAAGGGGCAAAAACTATTTGGGGTCAGTCTGCATTTCCCGTTCCTAAGAGGCACCATGGGAGCGGTAAGAGCTGATTTTATAAATAAAAATTTTAAAAAATAAAAAATGTGTGGGGACCCCCTTAAAGCTTAAAAATAAGGGGTAGGTTTGTTTGGAGAACATTTTGGGGCTAAAAAAATATTTTGGGTCAGTATAAGATCTGATTTTATAAAAAAATAAAAAAAAATGTGTGGGGACCCCCTTAAGACTTAAAAATAGAGGGTAGGTTTGTTTGGGGAAAATGTTGGGGCTGAAAAAATATTGGGGGTCAGTCATACATTTAAATTCTCTAGGGTCATCCCTGCGCCAGTTAGAGCAGTGGGAGCAAATTTTATAAAAATGTCATTTTGTGTGGGAGACCCCCAAGGAATTGGAGATAGGGAGTTAGTATGTTCAGATGAAATGTTGGGGACTAAAAATAAATGGGGGTCGGTCTTACTAATGACCCCTCTAGGAAGCACCGTTGGATCAGTAGGAGGTGATTTAATAAAAAAAATTAGGGAAAAATAAAAAAATGTATGGGGACCACCCTAACGGTTGAAGATAGGGGGTAGGTATGTTTTAAAAAAATGTTGGGGATGAAAAAATATTGGGGGTCGGTCATATATTTGATTCCTCTAGGGTCACTTCTAGGACAGCTAGAGAGGTAGGACCAAATATGTTTGAACATTTAACATGTGTATGGGAGCCCCCTTAAGGAGAGGAGATAGGGCTTAGGTATATTTGGCAAAAGTGTTTGGGGCGAAAAAATAATGGGGGCCGGTCTCACATTTGACCCCTCTAGGGGCAAAACCAGGGGAGTTGTGGGGCTTTTTGTGGATTTTTTCCTATGTACGCCCAACTTTGACCCCGATGAGCGACCCCTAGATCCTATCCGACCTCCCCCATTTTTTGGCTCATACACTTTTTTTACGAACCTCACAAAATGAGGGGTTCTAGCGATTCCAAATACTGCTGCTTAAAATCTCACACAACACTATCCCACCCTTATTGTGCAAAAGCAAAAACAAATGAATTTTGTGTGATTTATCGCAAGGTGGAAAATGTCCCTCACCTAACCCCCTACTGATTCGCCCCTATCAAAGTTTTGTTTAACACTTTGGAAGGCCGAGAAAAACTTTGAATATTTTTGTACTATATAGACTTTTCATATGGGAACCACTAATATAAATACTTTACGGAGAGCAAGTTAGATATTTCGGTGCATTACACATGGGTAATAATATAAAAATTTAGAAATTTAGAAAAATTATTAAAAAATCAGACAAATTCGGAAAATGCAATAGTTTAGGAAAATTAAGAACGAATCAGTGATAAAATTTAAAAAAAATCTAAAACTTTTAGCAAGGTTCAGAAAATAAGAATACAAAAAAAAAAAAAATAGAAGTTGTTTTCGGTCAAAACCAATCATATGATACCCTACATCAGATTTTTTTTGGAAAATCGGTCCCAAGTCCAAAAATGGATCGATTGAATATGAGCAAATCCTTGGAAAATTTAACTGACGGATCACCGAATTTGTTTATTTTTGGTTATTTGATAGAGCTTTGTAAACGATTAAAAACTATATCTTTTTTATTTTTTTGGATCAATACTTTGGAAGATATGGGCGTTTAAAAAAGCGCATTTTTGACGATATTGACTTTTAGACAGTTTTTAACAATTTTGTGCTCGGAAACCGTAAGTCGTACGAAAAAACTTATAAATGCAATATTGTTTAAAAAATTATAAAGATTTAAAATTTATTATATTTGTGTATAGTTGACCTGTTGTTTATGTTGTTTTATTATTTCGGCTTGAGGTCCTTTATTAATAATAAATAAAAAATCAAAATTTCATTTATTTATTAAATTTATTTTTCCCAATATTTCGGTCAAAATCTCTGACCATCATTAGGGGGATCTAGTTTTAGTAAAAATACAAAAAAAAAATACAAACAGAAAACTTTAAAAAACACAAAACATTTAATACAAATTTTTTTTTTTAATATTTACATTTAATTAAATATTAAAATTTAAAATTTAGAATTTTTTTTTTTTTTTAAAACTTAAACAAAAATTTTTGAAAACCCTATTTGAATGTCCTTTTTTCTGGGAAGGACCTAACGGATTTCCAAAAACATAATTTTTCATTAATGTCTAGAATGCCCTTTTAACGCTATTAAAATTTCAGAGAGGTGTTTTTTCGTATTGTTGAGCAATAAATTTTCAAAGTTTGTTAGATAGCTAAATATTTGATTTCTTTAAAAATTTTGGCAAAAAATCAAAAATTTTGCTTTATCACCAACTTTGAAAATTTATTGTTCTACAACACGAAAAAACACCTCTCTGAAATTTTAACAGCGTTTAAAGGACATTCTGAATTTTCATAAATCATTTTGGTTTTGGATATCCATGGCGTACTTGACAGGAGAAATGGACATTCCAATATTGTTTTAAAAAATTTTTTAAATTTTTTTTTTTTTTGTTTCTAAATTTAAAGTCTCCATTATTTTATCAACAATATTGTCAGACAAAGTTTAATCGTACAACTTACGGTTTCCGAGTTAAAAAACACAAAAAAAAACTGTCTATAGCCAACTATTTCATTTTTGGCCAAAATTTTCAAAAAAAAAACTAATATTTTGCTATCTAACAAACTTTGAAAATTTATTGCTCAACAATTCGAAAAAACGTCTCTCTGAAATTCTAACAGCGTTAAAAGGACATCCTACGCTTTTATACAAAATTTTGGTTTTGGAAATCCATGGTATCCTTCCCAGGAAAAAAGGACATTCAAAAATGGTTTTAAAATTTTTTTGTTGAATTTAAAAAAAAAAAAAATTTGTTTTTTAAATTTTAAATCTTTATAATTTTATAAACAATATTGTTCTTATAATTTTTTTGGTATGACTTACGGTTTCCGAGCACAAAGATTTTAAAAAACTATCTATAAGTAAATTTTGTCGAAAAGGCGCTTTTTTAAACGCCCATATCTTCCAAAGTATTGATAAAAAAAAATAGTTTTTAATCATTTACGAAGCTCTATCAAATAACCAAAAACAAACCAAATCGGTGATGTGTCAGTTAAATTTCCTTTGGATTTTCTGATATATCTTTTTGATATCTTTCGTTAGTGTGAAAAACACGCACAAACCAAATTTAAGTGGAATTGGCTTGTTTTTGCTGTACACAGAAAATAATATCGTATATTTTATTTTAATAAAAATTTTAATTGTTTTTTAATTTAAAATTAATTAAATTTTTAATTAATATAATTAATTGTTTAATTACATTTTTTAATTTATATTAATTAACATTTTAATTATTTTCAACTTTAATATTAATTAAGTATTTAATTTATATAACTAAATGTTTAATTAAATTTTTAGCTTTACTTATTTTGTTTTTGTTTTGTTTGTGTGTGTTTGTGTGTGCGAGTATGTGTTTTTCTCTTGCATTGTATTACATACAAAAAAAATACAAATACAAGTTTGTTGAAAGTTTTTGTTTTTGAATTCTCATTTTGTTTATAGTTTTATGCGTATGTATACAAAATGTTTGTAATCAACTTTATAAAATCAGATTATGTCTTTACGGCATAAATAAATTTGGTAAAGTTTGAAGAAATATTTTTTTTAAACTTTTTTATTTAAAAATAATGCTTTTTTATTTATTTTTTTTTTAAATTTAATACTTTTAATTAATTTTTTTAATTTATACAATTAAAATTTTAATATTTTTTTTTTAATTTTAATTAAATTGTTTTATTTATAGTTTTAAGTTTTTAATTAAATAAATATCCATTTATTTTTAATTAACGACATACAAATATTTTTAATTTATTTGCGCATTTTAGTGATTGGTCCGGATTTAATTTATTTCTTAATTTAATCTACGAATTTTTTTCTGTGTATATTTAACTGGATATAGAGTCAATTTTTTATATGGGGACAAAGTCCAAAAAGGAAACTTTTGGAAACTGTCAAAATTTATTTTTTAGAAACTATAAAAATTCACATTATAAAAAACAATTTCCATTAACAAGACAAACCGACATTTAAAATCCTACTGAAGATAACACTAACTGGAGTATTTAAAACCGGTATGAGAATACCAGAAATGTCTATAATTTTTAGAAATTCAATTTTTCTTCTGCATTTTTTAACTTGAACCCCTTTAAGGGCCCAATTATATTCAGTGTAATAACTACAAACAAAATTTGTATAAAACATTTTCTTTTTTCATAAATTTTAGTAATGGGAGGGTAGTTTGTATGGGGACTTCATAAAGAACTGGTTCGATTCCTATAAAGTTTGAAATTATGATTTAAGAATACAAAATACGATTATCTGACAAATTTCGAATGGATACCTAATACAACGTTTATTAGAGTGATTTAAGCCAAATTCAATACGGACCACACTATGGGGGCTAGGTCAGAACATAGACCGATTTTTCCCAATTTCAATAGGCTTTGTTATTAAGGAACAAAAGCTTTAGTTTTAAATTTTTAGTCAATTGACTTAACTTTAAGTCAATTGTCTTTGCCTTGTCCTGTCGAAATGACAAAATTTTTATATAGTTTTCCACTAAATAAGTGTAACTAAAAATCTTCATACTTATCAGCAATAAATAATTCAATTCTGAATATTTTGGCCTACTGTTTTCTTTCTGATAGATAAGTAATTTTTTATATATATTTTTTTTATAATATATATAATAATTTTATATGGCTGTTTAATGTAATTGTAACTGTGCGCTAATTAACATTTTAAAATAATTTTTGAGTTTTTTTTCCAATGCGTTCATACATAGTTCCTTAAGGCTTTTAAAAGAACTTCTTTAAGCAAATGGGGGTTAAATACATACATACACCCCCTACAAATGAATGGATGGAAAAACTTTTAGACGCCATTTTGGAACAAATTAAAAAAAAAATCTAAATGATTTGATATGACTAATTAAAAAACAACACATAAGCTTTTGATACACACACACACATGTGTGGCACGTATACTCACATGTGTATAAATTTAAAATAATAGAAGAAGGGTTAAAGTTTATATGGGACTATAATTAAAATATTTCCCAAAACCAGATATCATCCCATCCAATGATAAATAATGAGCTTAACGTAGGTTAAAGGGGTTAATTTAGAAAAAGTGTCCGGTTTTTGAAAATCAAAAACCAAAAAGAAAAAAACTTTAAAGTTTTGTGTTTAAAATGACACTTTTCTACGCATGTAAACAGCAATTACCCTTTAACCTCTAACCCTTGTACTCACTCATTTACTCACTCTAATCATATGTGTGTGTTTATAAGGAGGTTTTACCGCTTGCCACTTAAGTAATCGCTTAACAATTGGGTTATAAAAACCCTTATTTTGATGTCCCTTTTAAAGATACTTATGACATACTATTTTCAACACTAAACCAAACTACAAACATATGTTTAAACACACACTCACATGTCTAGGAGTACTAAAGGATAAAGAGTCATAAGATACTAAAAAGGATAAAGTGTCATATATGAGCATAAATTGCTTAGTATTTGTTTACATTTTTTCCCATTGTTTTTATGGTAAAAAAAATACCATCCCATAAGGGGGATGGGATGGATGATGGCTTTTGTAACATAATTTCAAAGAAGCAACAAGAAAAACAAGTTTATACTAGTCGTAGCAGTCACTTGAAATTACCATTTATGTTTTTCTTTAGTAGTCAGAGTTTAAAAGGAATTGATTGCTTTGGCTTCTGAATTGAAGAAATTCTAATTGATGTTTGAATTAAAAATTATTATAAATTGTCGATTGTCTTTTGTTTTAACTTTTTTTTTTAATTTTCTATCCTTTTCTAATCGGCATGAACAACTGGAAACACTCTGCTCACGATAGATCCGAGTGGAGGAAGAAAGTGGACAAGGTTAAGGGCCACCACGGGATGTAACACCAAAAGATAAGGATGATGATCCTTTCTAATTTTATTTTACTTATTTTACTGAATTTTTCATATTTTTGTGAAGGTTTTTATTTTTGTTAGTTCTTGATTACTTTTAGTTTTTCAGAATTTGTAAACCCTACAATAATGGTGTATTGGTATATTCGCCTTGTCATTTCGAATGTAACGCATCGAAATATCGTTCTAGGAATCCAAAAAGGGTACATATGGGGCATTTCATGTCAAATCGGACACTTTAAAATTTTTCTTTTTTAGATTTTCCCAATTTGCTTACAGTTTTTAGTACTCTTTGCGAACTCTTTTGTGATAAATTTTCAGATTTTTTTGATGACCCGTTAAAAAGATATATAATTTTTAAAAATTGGTAGTTTGTTCCTTTACTCAAACTTCTTTTACTCATAATTTCTTCAATAATGGTCCAAATTTCAATTTTTTGTTTTCAAAATTTTTATTTTTTTACGTACTTTAAAAAAAAAATCCAAAAAATTCTTAAAAGTGCTGCAGTATGCGATTTTTAAGATTTAAAAGTTAAATCTTATTTTTGAAAGTGTATGTACCCTCTTTGAATTTTTTTTTGTGTAAAACTTCTATCGATTCTAAAAATTTTTTGCCAAGTAGGATCATGGGATAACGATTATTAATATTTTTCAAAATTTTTTTTAAAAAATTTTATTGTAATTTTCCAATCTTAAGTTCATTTCTACTGCTCCAATAGTGCGTCATAGAGGGGTCATTTCCGAGACCGCCCCCATTAATTTTTAAGTCTTAACAGTTTTTCGAAACAAACTAATACCCTATCTCAAATTTCTAAGGGGGCTCCCACACAAAATTACATTTTTAAAAATTTGCTCCAACCGCTCTAATTGCCCGAAGAGTGCCCTTAGAGCAATCAAATGTATGACCGACCCACAATATTTTTTTAGTCGAAACATTTTTTCTGATTTTTTCACACCTACTCTCTATCCTTCACTATTTAATCGGCCCCATACTTCTACCGGTCCAATGGTGCGTCCGAGAGGGGTCATTAGTGAGACCGACTCCCATTTATTTTTACCCTCTAACATTTTTGTAAAAGATACCTAAGCCCAATCTCCACTCCCTAAGAGAGCTTCCATTCAAAATTACATTTTTATAAAATTTGCTCCAACTGTAATCTGTATGGGAGCCTGCTTGGGGAGTGGAGATAGGGCGTAAGTATGTTTTACAAAAATGTTGAAGGGTAAAACTAATGGGGGTCGGTTTTACTAATGACCTCTCTCGGACGCACCATTGGACCAGTAGAAGCTGATTAAATCAAACAAATTGAGAAATAATAAAAAATGTATTGGGACCGCCTTAATAGTTAAAGATAGACGTTAGGTGTATTCAAAGAAAATGTTTGGACTAAAACAATATTGTGGGTCGGTCATACATTTTGTTGCTCTATGGGCACTATTAGGGCAGTTAGAGCGGTTGGAGCAAATTTTAAAAAATGTCGTTTTGTGTGGGAGCCCCCTTAGAAATTGGAGATAGGGTATTAGTTTGTTCCAGAGAAATGTTAAGACGAAAAAATTAATGGGGGTCGGTCTCATAAAGGACCCCTCTATGACGCACCATTCGAGCAGTAGAAATGAATTTAAGATTGGAAAATTACAATAAAAATTTTTAAAAAAATTTTAAAAAATAGTAATAATCGTTATCCCACGATCCTCCTGGGCAAAAAATTTGTAGAATCGATAGAAGTTTTACACAACAAAATTTCAAAGAAATCGAACAGTACAAACATTTTCAAAAATGAGATTTAAATTTTAAAACTTAAAAATCGAATACTAGAGCGCTTTTAAGACATTTTTGGAATTTTTTTTAAAAGTACGTTGAAAAAACAAAAATTTTTAAAAAAAAAAAAATTTAAATTTGGACCATTATTGAAGAAGTTATGAGTAAAAGAAGTTTGAGTAACGGAACAAACTACCAATTTTTAAAAATTCGATATTTTTTGAACGGGTCATCAAAAAAATCTGAAAGGAGTTTTCGAAGGGTACTAAAAACTGTTAACAGATTGGAAAAATGTACAAAAAAAATTTTTTCAAAGCGTCCGATTTGACATGGAATGCCCCATATATTCATGATCCTCGATCGATTTTAAGTCGATCTAGCGATGTCCGTCCATCCGTCCGTTCGTCCGTGCGTCTGTCTGTCCGTCCGTAGAAAACACGCTAACTTTTGAAAGACTTTACAGAGGCTACTGAAGTTTGGCATATATGTTGGTCATTTACCTGGTCGGGTTAGTATTGCAATCGGTCCAGTGGTTCAAAAGTTATGAGCAAAAGAGTAAATTTCGGCAAGAGTTTTTCGCTAATTTATGAGATAAAAAACACGCTAACTTTCGAAAGACAATAATGAGACTGCTGAAGCTTGGCATCTTTGCCGGTCCCTTGGTCTGTTTGGTATTGAATTTCAGCTAAATCGGTCCAGGGGTTCAAAAGTTATGAGCAAAACCCTGAATTTCAGATTGGTTTCATCTGAAATGCCACGAGTTAAACAAGTTTTAAAAGCATTGGTGGTAACTTAACAATGCTTTAAAAACTTGTTTAGTTTTGGTAACTTAAAAATTACACTCAAAAAAATTTTACACTCAAAAAAAATTTTACAATCAAAAAAAATTTTACACTCAAAAAAAATTTTACACTCAAAAAAAATTTTTGGTTTTCTTTAAAAAAATTACAATATTTTGTGTACATACGTACGTGCATTCACTCAGAAATATTTCTACTCAAAATTGGTAATTTTGTTTACGGTAAAAAATGTACTATCCTTTAAGCTGTACTATCCTTTGGCTGTAAGAATTTCTTCCATGTATTAGGGAATTCCATTTAAGGAAAATTATGGACTATTTAACAGTACATGAACTAAAATTTTTTCCTAAGTTAAGAAAATTTTCCAACATTTAGTTAAATTTAACTAAATGTTGGAAACTAAATTTAAGAAAATTTTTCAAAAGTTTATGTTTATTCTTTTTTAAGTGTTTTATTCGAATCTTTGTTTGTTTTATTAACTGACATTCAGTTAGCAACTGTACAATTTTTTTTCAGTTTTAGTGCAACTTAACCTTATAATTGCTTGACTTAATGAGAATTTTTAAGGGTAAGAAAGATTGAAATGAGTTCTTAAAAACTCCATCTTGAGAAACTCTTTAAAAGAAAACGAATTAATTCCTTAAAATTCTGTTCTAGTTTACATAAATATTTATGAGTATCGTTGTTGTTTGTGTGTTTTTTTATTGCTGTGGCTAAACTATTTTCCGTTTACGAGTATTTGTTGTATAAATTTTTATTTGGGGTAGAAAATCTCTAAAAATTATTCATATTATCGCTTCTTGCAGCACATACTCAATGGTTACTATAGACTCATGTGTGTAAAACACACATTCATACATACTGTATTACAACATGTTGAATAAAAATGTACATTTAGCTTAACAGCCACAAGTATGTGTCAATTTGTACACCAAAATATAGAAAAAATGTAAAAAAAAAACGAAAGAAAATAAAGAAAAACCACGGTGGGTATATATGGATTCGACTACGATGTACAAGGATGTGCCAACAATATTGTATGTAGAATATTATGATTTTTTATAACTGATAATGGTGAGCCATTCCAATATTATTGCTGCAACAAGTTGTTGGCTTGTTGTTTGTGTCATTGCTGTTTGGTTAGACCAGACTTTTTTTTATACATTTTTGCAAAAGAAATACAAAAAAAAACGAATATTTTCTACAAGGTCGTTGTATGGCTTGATGCCGGCATATTAGTGGACTCTTCTATACATTGAGTTGACTTTAACATTTTGCAAAAGAAAAGAAAGGAGCAAAGTAAAAAAAAGGACATAAACTAAGGAAGGAAATGGTTTGTGATAATGTATTCATTGTAAAGTCGCTTATGAAATGTTTTAGCTCTACTCTACTACAACTACTGAAAAAAAAATCCCATATACGCATAAATAATGTTGAGGGGTGTTTGCGAGTTGATGAGAAATGTTGCTGATATGATAGTCGAAAATATTTAGTTTAGTCAACGCTATGATGGGTGACAATAACTACATGGAACAGACAAGAATAAAATTATGGGATATTTTAAGAAAATTTATGCATTATTGCTTTAACTTCGAAGATTGGTAATCTTTAATATTTGTAAGTGTTTATATACTTTGGTGAATTTTTAAAGGGTTTCCGGCAGATATTTTAAACACTAACGGGGTAAGTTTTTTTGGTGTGAGTCAAAATCAAAATAAATCATCTGGTTTTACTTTTCGTTGAAGTTTTTTGAGCTTAAACAAACGACGATTAAGAACGACTGGCTTATGATCGACTGAATCAAATCTGCGAAACCGATATTTTAATATTTCTGGATTTACTTGACGGAATTTGGAGTTTTGCGTTAAATTCTTACAATGTCCTAATCGTATCGAGGCCAAAAAAATAGGTAATTTATGTGGAATTTGAGTTTGAAAAAAATATGTATTACTTTAATATATACTTTTCCAAAATTAAAGCATTTGTTAGGTTAAGTTGGATGTGCGTCCGCCCTTTGGAAAATTTTCTCAAAAGCCATAAGGCCCATTGCGCTTTCCTTAATTGTTATTTCCCTACTTGCCCTCTGATACAAAGTTTTACTTCTTAAACCATCCCGATTCCCTTAGATATTCTGCTAGCGACGTCAGGTTAGGTTTTAAGTGGCTGCTGACGTTCTACTCTGCTTGCTTTTCTATAAGACAGTGCCCGGTAATTACAGCAACCACCGCCGAAATTTCTCCTTTTGGAAGCGATATCAGCTCAGTTGTGCTCTTCTGTAGTGTAGTCGCACACGTCCATCCATGTGCCCATCTCTTATTAGTCTCCATCGGGGAACAAACCCGTAGATTTCGCTTGCAAGTTTCCAGAGCAAAACCACAACATTCCAATTCTGTTGGAACTGTAAGGTAGTTCCCAGTCTTGCAAGCTCATCGGCATTGCAATACCCTGGAATGTTTCTGTGCCCTGGGACCCAAATGAAACGGATGTCAAACTGCTTGGCCATCTAATTTAAAGACGTGTGGCAGTTATGAGCAGATCTTGTTTCATAAAAATTGACTCCAGGGACTTGATCGCGGCTTGACTATCAGAATAGATGTTGACTGCGATTGTAGACAAGACATTGCAACTCAATCAGTCAGCAACCTCCTTCATTGCCAGCATCTCTGCCTGGTAAACACAGCAATTATCAAGACTGTGATCACGTAACACGATAGTTGACTTGTTGCTCTTAAACTAATCAAAATGTTTCAAAATTTTTTAGTATTCCTGGATAAGATAACACTCTTTAACAATTTAAAAAAGAAAAATTTTAAAATTTCCCTTCAAAACGATATGTATTTTGATGTCGTTTACGCATCGTCTATGGGTCAGTCTTAGTGAAATCAATCAAAAATAGCTAAAAATTTTCGTGACCCACTCCGATTTTGATGAAATTTGGTTTAGTTGTAACACTAAGTGATAAACTGACGCACACTTATTTTCAGCCCTCTAAGTAAACATTGGGCGAAAACACGGAGGGTCAAAATTTCCCCCAAAATCCCCCAGTCGCGACACTTTGCACCGTAAAAACTTAATATCGTTGGTCCTATTATAGCTAGAAAACCCATTTTTAGTTTGTTTTGAAGCTCATAATATGCTCTACAAGACCTACCATAACCAAAAAATTTTCGGAAAAAAATAAGGGTTACCTCCCTTATTTTAAGGTCGTGATATACGGAGGAGAAAATGGGGAGGATGGTATCCCCCGATTTTTTTTTACTTGATAATCTTTTAGAGAAAGTCCTAAAGAATACATTCTAAAATTTTTATGTTGGGACAACAATGGGATCGCTCAAAATCAAAATTTTTCACAATTTTCCCCAAAAATCCCCAAATCGCAACACTCTTTAACCTTAAAAATTTAATATCGTAAGTGCTTTTGTAGCTACAGAGCCCATTTTTTTTGTTTTAAAGCTTATAATACGCTCTACAAGACATACCAAAACCAAAAAATTTTCCAAAAAAAAGGAATTAGTGCCTCCCTTATTTGAAGGTTGTGGCAAAGGGTGGAGGAAATGGGGGGAAAGTATCCCCAGATGTTTTTTTTACTTGGTATTCTCAAAGTGCAAGTCCTAATGAACATAGTCTACAATTTTTATGTTGGGACAACAATGGGGTCGACCAAAATCAAAAATTTTCAAAATTTTCCCCCAAAATCAACAAATCGCGACATTCTTGCGCCTCCCATTGGAGTCCCAAGATAAAAATTTCAGGATATGCTCTCTACTTGCACTTTGAGAATACCAAGTAAAAAAAAACTCGGGGGATACTTTCCCCCATTTCCTCCACCCTTTGCCACGACCTTTAAATAAGGGGGGCACCCTTCCTTTTTTTCTAGAATTTTTTGGTTAATATAGGTATTGTAGAGCGTACTATAAGCTTTAAAATAAACAAAAATGGGCTCTGTAGGTACAATAGCACTTATAATATTAAGTTTTTTAAGGTTCAAGAGTGTTGCGATTTGGAGATTTTAGGGGAAATTGTGAAAAATTTTGATTTTGAGTGATCCCATTGCTGTCCCAACTTAAAAATTTTAGAATATATTCTTTAGGACTTTCTCTATAAGATTATCAAGTAAAAAAAAATCGGGGGATACCATCCTCCCATTTTCTCCTCCCTTTATCACGACCTTAAAATAAGGGAGGTAACCCTTATTTTTTTTCGAAAATTTTTTGGTTGTGGTAGGTCTTGTAGAGAATATTATGAGCTTCAAAACAAACCAAAAATGGGCTTTCTAGCTATAATATAACCAACGATATTAAGTTTTTACGGTGTAAAGTGTCGCGACTGTAAGATTTTGGGGGAAATTTTGACCCTTCGTATTTTCGGCCCCTGTTGACTTAGAGGGCTGAAAATATGCATTTGTTAGTTTTTTACGTAGTGTAAGAACTTTACTTAATTCCATCAATATCGGAGGGGGTCAAAAATATTCATGATTGATTTCACTAATAATGACCCCTATCGTTTTTGTTTTACGTGATTAGCCGCCTGGCAATCTTAAAGCCAGGCTCTACCTATGCTCTTCTAGAGACGTCTTTACGACACCGTTTAGACAATCCAGGCAATCGAAAAATATTTGCCCCAAATGCTCAAGGCGGCTCTTCATCAAAACCTGACATCTACACAACAAGTGCTTTAAAGACTCGTTTGCCACTTCCCCAAAATTTATATAATAGTCCCTATCTTGTATATGGGAAAAAGGAGAGGAAAAGAATAGTTACCTGTTTTTCTTAGCTGCCCAATTTCGCATTTAGCGAGTCAAAGTGGAGGGGAAAATCGGGATTCTTTTGACGATTTTTCACATTTCCTCAAAAGAAACCATATGAACATTTTATACAGATCGAGAGGAAACAACTTTTAAAAACAATATTGTTTATAAAATTATGAAGATTTTAAGTTTATAAATTTTTTATTTTTTTCAAAATTTCAACAAAAATTTGTTCAAACCATATTTGAATGTCCCTTTTTGCTGGGAAGGACACCATGGATTTCTAAAAACAAAATTTTGAATTAAAATCGAGAATGTTCTAAAAGTATATTTTTTTAAATTTTGGCGAAAAATCAAAATTTTGTCAATCATATATTTGGCTCTCTAACAAACTTTGAAAATTTATTCCTCAACAATACGAAAAAACATCTCTCGGAAATTTTAATAGCGTTAAAAGGGCATTCTAAACTTTAATACAAAATTTTGTTTTTGAAAATCCATAGTGCCCTTCCCAGGAAAAAAGGACATTCAAACATAGTTTTAAAGATTTTTTGATGAAATTTAAAAAAAAAAAAAATATAAAATTTTATATCTTCCGAGCATAAACATGTTAAAAAGTCAATATTGTCAAAAAAGCGCTTTTTTAAACGCCCATATGGTTTTTAATCATTTACGAAGCTGAATTAAACGACCAAAACTTAACTAAATCGGTTATCCGTCAGTTAAATTTCCCATGGATTTGCTCATATATAATAATCTCTATTTAAATTAAAAAATGCAAACATTTTGATTTTAGTTAAAATATAGTCGTGGGGCACCCAGATTCAAAATCAAGAAAGACATTTACAGTGTTCGCAACTTGAAATTAAAGTTGTTTTGGCCGAGGCGTGACTTTTGTTTGAAATCTGGATAATTAAATATTTCTGTAAAGTTAGCAAAATAAAACTGCTAGTTTTTTTTTTGAATTTTTAAGTCTTTAAAAATTCAGAAAAATCGAAAAAAATTTACTCCTAAAAAAACTTACAAAATTTTCTTTAAAAATATGTCAACAATTTCTTAAAAACTACAAAATAATCTGCTTAAATTTGCACAAATTTAGAGAGATAGAGAACTAAGTTAAAATATACATTTCAGTAAAAAAATCTGCTAATATTTTGCTAATTCAAACTAAAAGTTGATTTACAGATTTTTAAAAAAATGTATTCTTTTGCGTGTAGTGTAGCAGAAGAGTATTAAAGTTGTCAATTTATTTAAAAGAAATTCAAATAAGTTTATACAAATTTTCTTTTTAGGTCAAGTTAGCGAAACCCTATTTCACACATGATGGGTGAAAATTATACTCGTACTCAACTACACAGATGATGGGGGGTTGTGAGGGAAAACAACAAAAAAAAAAACACATGCATTGTTGAATATCAGGGAAAATGTGGGACACACATATACATATGAAAAAAAAATATTTACACATACTCACATATGTCTGTCTGATTGTACGTATGTACAAAAAATATACATGCAGACTACAGGACTTTCTTGTGCTTAAAAAAAAATCCAAAAGGAAAATCGAAGACGACCTTGGCCTTTTTTTGTTTTTTTCAGTTTTTTTTTTCTTTTTAATAAGAATGTGTGAGTTACATGTGTACAAGAGTGTGTGTTTGTATGTATAAATGTCGATTTGTCTGGGTGTGATTGTAATTTTATGCGGATTATCACCCCAGGCAATGGTAGACTAGAATATTTTTTTATTTTTTCAAGAAAAACCCAAACAACTTGACACATACCCAAACCAAGAAAACATTTAGTTAGACAGCCAGTCAGCCAAAGAAGCTAGCACAAATAAACATTTGTTGATTAAGGTCTCAGAAAAGACACACTCACATATTAAAGGGAACTGAGAATAAAGAAGAAAAAAAAAGAAAATCAAACAAATGACCAGCAAACCAAATCAACCACCCCAAGAAACATACTCATACTCCTACTACAACTAATTTAACACATCAAGGACGTTTGAAAATACCGGAAGTTAAAAAAAAAAATTACCCAACACTTATACATAACCATACTTAAATTAAATCATCATCAACATTATGGCAAAAGGAAGAAAGTTGTGATTTTATTTTCGCTTGACTTTGGACAGAAATTTTTAAACTTTTTCTTAGCACCTTAAGTTCTAAAGAAATTCATCTTTCACTTTTAAAAAAATATATTAAGATGTTTGTTGGTTGTCTTTTGTGTTTGAGCGTGAGAGGTGATTGAAGGTTAATGATTATGTTTCCTTACATAATTTTTGCAGGATTTTTGTGGTGCCAAAGTCATCATCACATCACCCTCATTAACAAACAAACATAAATATTAGGGTAACAATCATTTGATTTTTGTATACTCTTCAAAATTTTTAAAATTAAAAAAAAAAAAATGAGCTTATCCCTTAGCGATTAATGAGAACAAATTAATTTATTACGGGGTTTTCACTTTAGTTAGTCGGGATCCAGAGATTTTCGGGATATTTTTAATCAGGATTTTTTAACATTTTCGGGATTTTTTGGCACTCAAATCCTCGCGTTCGTATACATATATCTGTTCCTTTAAACTCCTACAATTAGCATAGGCCCAAAACAAGTTCTTTCCAATATTCTCGATCTACTGCACGATGTTTGATTTGAAGTAAAAATTTTCAAAGTAAAAGGTTAAAAATCTCTTTTTACCCTTTTAATTGTAATGTCAAAAAACCCAGCCTTAGTTGATCAAGTCTCTAGCTTCAGTGGGTTGGGCTGTGCGATGATGAATGAGTCAGACAATAATCACAATTGAAGCGGGAAGCGTTTTTCCGCAACTGTTCACATACGTTTTATAAGAAAACAAAATTCCGCCGCGTTTTTCCGCCGAACTAGATTTAATTCTACTTTTATAAGGACAATTGCGGAAAACCGCTTGCCACTCCAATTGTGATTATTGTCTCAGTTAGTCACTGCCCTAAGTCGTTTATATATGGGGCATTCCATGTCAAATCGGACACTTTGAAAATTTTTTTTGGTTTTCCCAATTTGTTTACAGTTTTTAGTACCCTTCGAAAACTTCTTCCGTGGTAAATTTTCAGATTTTTTTGATGACCCGTTGAAAAGATATCGAATTTTTAAAAATTGGTAGTTTGTTCCTTTACTTAAACTTCTTTTACTCATAATTTCTTTAATAATGGTCCAAATTTCAAATTCAAAATTTTTGTTTTTTTACGTACTTAAAAAAAAAAAAACCAAAAAAATTCTTAAAAGCGCTCTAGTGTGAGATTTCTAAGTTTTAAAATTAAATCTCATATTTGAAAATGTTTGTACTATTCGATTTTTTGGAAATTTTTTTGTCTAAAACTTCCATCAATTCTACAAATTTTTTGCCCAGGAGGATCGTGGATAACGATTATTACTATTTTTTAAAATTTTTTGAAAAAATTTTATTATAATTTTCCAATCTTAAAATCATTCTACTGCTCCAATGGTGCGTCATATAGGGGTCATTTATATGACCGACCCCCGTTAATTTTTACGTCTTAACATTTCTTTGGAACAAACTAATACCCTATCTCCAATTTCTAAGGGGGCTCCCACACAAAACGACATTTTTTAAAATTTGCTCCAACTGCTCTAACTGCCCGACTAGTGCCCTTAGAGCAACAAAATGTATGACCGACCCACAAAATTTTTTTAGTCCAAACATTTTCTCTGAACACAACTACCCTCTATCTCTAATTGTTAAGGAGGTCCCCATAAATTTTTTTTATTTTTTGTAAATTTGTTTTATTTAATCACCTTCTTCCGGTCCAATGGCGCGCCCGAAAGGGGTCATTAGTGAGACCAACCCCTATTTATTTTTACCCTCCAACACAAAACGACATTTTTTAAAATTTGCTCCAACTGCTCTATTTGCCCTACTAGTGCCCTTAGAGCAACAAAATGTATGACCGACCCACAAAATTTTTTTAGTCCAAACATTTTCTCTGAACACACCTACCCTCTATCTCTAATTGTTAAGGCGGTCCCCATAATTTTTTTTTATTTTTTGTAAATTTGTTTTATTTAATCAGCTTCTACTGGTCCAATGGCGCGCCCGAAAGGGGTCATTAGTGAGACCGACCCCCATTTATTTTTACCCTCCAACATTTTTGTAAAACATACCACAGCCCTATCTCCACTCCCTAAGTAGGCTTTCGTTCAAAATTAAATTTTTATAATATTTACTCCAACTGTTATTTGTATGGGAGCCTACTTAGGGAGTGGAGATAGGGTAAAAATAAATGGGGAACGGTCTCACTAATGCCCCCTCTCGGATGCACCATTGGACCGGTAGAAGCTGATTAAATAAAACAAATTTAGAAAAAATAAAAAAAATTGTATGGGGACCGCCTTAACAATTAGAGATAGAGGGTAGGTGTGTTAAGAGAACATGTTTGGACTAAAAAAATATTGTGGGTCGGTTATAGATTTTGTTGTTCTAAGGGCACTGTTAGGGCAGTTAGAGCGGTTTCAGCAAATTTAAAAAATGTCGTTTTGTGTGGGAGCCCCTTAGAATTGGAAATTGGACAAAAAAATTAATGGGGGTCGGTCTTATAATTGATGCCTCTATGACGCACCATTGGAGCAGTAGAAATGATTTTAAGATTGGAAAATTACAATAGTTTTTTTAAAAAATTAAAAAAAAAAAGTAATAATCGTTATCCCACGATCCTCCTAGGCAAAAAAGTTGTAGAATCGATAGAAGTTTTACACAAAAAAATTTCAATAAAATTGAAGAGTACAAACTTTTTAAAACATTAGATTTAACTTTTAAAACTTAAAAATCGCATACTAGAACGCTTTTAAGAATTTTTTGGGATGTCTTTTAAAAGTACGTAAAAAAACAAAAATTTTAAATTTGGATCATTATTGAAGAAGTTATGAGTAAAAGAAGTTTGAGTAAAGGAACAAACTACCATCTTTTGAAAATTTTCCACGAAGCAGTTTTCGAAGGGTACTAAAAACTGTAAACAAATTGGGAAAATCTAAAACAAAATCTTTACAAAGTGTCTGATTTGACATGGAATGCCCCATATGAGGCATTCCATACCAAATGTCCCGCTACAGAAAAACATGTGTCCCGTAAATTTCTGAATAGATTGTTTGGATAGCCCTATATGGAACTAAGAAAATTGCGTTTTTAATTTTTATAATTTTCAAAAACTGGGCTTAGAAGGCGTGGTCAAATATTGGAAAAATGGTCAAAATTGTGGCGAGTTGCCTTGATTAAATATTTATCACATGAAAACGGAATGCACCACAATCTTAAAAATTTACATTCTTATATAGTTTTGTATGGGTTATCGAATAAAGTTTTTTTCTTTGGAAAATTTTCAGAACCCGTTCTGAAATATTCCATTTTTTAAAAAAGTCAATTTATCAAAATCCGGCCACTTTTTTTCTTTTTTTTAATTTTTTTTTTTTAAAGTTTAGATGTTTGTCCAAAAAAAAAAATGTTGCCGGATTTTTGATAAATTGTCTTTTTTAAAAAATGGAAAATTTCAGAACGGGTTCTGAAAATTTTCAAAAAAAAAAAAATTTAATCGATAGCCCATGCAAAACTATGTAAGAATGTAAATTTTTAAGATTGTGGTGCATTCCGTTTTAATGTGATAAATATTTAATCAAGGCAACTCACCACAAATTTTACCATTTTTCCAACATTTGACCACGCCTCCTAAGCCCAGTTTTTGAAAAATTGAAAAACCAAAAACGCAATTTTCTAAGTTCCATATAGGACTATCCATACAAGCTATTCAGAAGTTTACGGTACACGTGTTTTTTCCCCCTGGACATTTGGTGTGGAATGCCTCATATATAGATCGCAGCAATCATATTATGATCTTATAAAATGTTAGCATGATCCCAAAATTAAATTGACCGATTGTTAAGAATCATAGCATGATTGCCACAATCACAGAAAGAATTGAAAAGGAATTTTAATTATGAAAAACAAGGTATCAATAAATTTATTGATTAAAACTCCTCCTATGAAGAAAATTGTTATACCAATCACCAAATTAATAGGTGATTAATTGATTTTTTTATTCAATCAAACGTTTTTCGATTTTGATCACAAATTTTCTTAATTTTTTATTTGTAGTCAATTAAAATAATGATTGAGTTAACGAATGAATTTTTTGTGTTATAGGATAAATGATCTTCAATAGTGGGACGCTTCTCCATACTAATTGGTACACAGAAAAAAATAAAAATGAATTTCAATTACGAAATTCGTTGATTCAATTAAAAAATTAATTGATTTCGGACGTATCACGAAAATGCGCACATTAATTACTCATTTTGTTTGAAAATAGTTTTAAAACTTAATTAAATTGTTAATTGAATCAATTAAAGTTTTAATTGAAAATAAAATGGAAAACCAATTAAAATTGTAATTAAATAAACTTAAAAAAAAAAATAATATAAAATTGAAAATCAATAATATAGATTTATTGATTCACATAAAATTTTTAATTGAAAAAAGACCAAAACTCAATTTAATTTTAAAAGTTGAACTTCAAAAAATGCCCTAAAATAAATAAACATAGAATGTTTTTGTTTTATATTATTAAAAAATTTATTTTCTTTATTAAATATAAACACTTGGTATAGTTTTGCATAGAAACATTATAGCAGTATTTTAAAATATCAATAACTATTTAAAATTACATTTTTATTTTTTAAATCTTGTTATTGCATGCATTTTTGTCGCCTTAGTAAAGTTGAATCAAAAAAAAATTGTGTTATATTTCAATGTGCAAAACACAAGGCAAATGCCTCTATATTATTTTTTTTTGATTCAACTGTACACATTTTATTAGCAAAACACTTTATCCGAAACGACCACTCGCCTTAAAGAAAACAATAAAACTAAATTTTTTTGTTGCTTTTATGTATTCATTGGCTGCTACCACCAAAATATACAAAACAATAGTTCAAAAGTTTTTTTTGTTTTTTTTTTGCACTTTATTTTTTCATTGGCGACTAACACTAATGCATACAAAACCGGTTTCGTTTGTTTATTTTATTTTTATTTTCAGTAAAGTTAAGAATTCAATTAAAACATTAATTGAATCAATTAAAATGTTTAATTGAAGTTAAATTTAATATCAAATCCATTTTTAATTAAAAAAAAAAATCACGATATTATTTTCTGTGTACTAAATCCCTTTAAATTACAATCTTATCTTCTGTTACTTGCACCCTAATTGTAATGAAATTTGTGTTACTCATTCTGCTAAAGATGAAATTATTATTAGCTAAACATATTTTCTTTTCTTAAAAATTTTTCACCATGACTCTACCGTGACCATTTTCAATGCCAAGGCAAAAGTGAAATAAAAATAATGAAAGTGAAAGTGTTTGTATTTTTTTTTTTTTTGCTTCATTCAATGAAAATTGTGTAGCAGTCAGTAGTGGTGGGAGTTGAATCTTTTCCTTCTGTTTCTTAATGCTGAAAGTCCTTGTGAAAATGTGTGTATGTGTGTGGAAAATAAGTGGGTCTGTGTATTCTTCGAATGTTGATATACCATAAAAATTGTTGGCATGTCTTTGCTCTATGTGTCTGTCTGTCTGATGATGTTTTTTTTTTTTTTTTTTGGTGGTTGCCAATGCTGTTGTTGCTGATTATGTTGTTTGTGCAACCTAGCATCGAATAGCAGCTTTTTATATATATTTTTGCAAAAAAAAAAAAAATTGTCGACAATGAAATCTATGAGAACATTGTCGTTGAAACAGCTATTCAGTAGATGTATTTTTTACATTTAAAAAAAAAATATACATTTATTTTGCGTTTCTTATTTTCTAGCTTACCTGTTGCATTTCCTTGGGCAAGTAGATGCTAAAATATAAAAAAAAGAAAATATATGAAATTTAAGAATGAAAAATTAAATGTTTAAATAAAATGAAATAAACTAGATTGCGATGGTCCAATTAATAAATGATAATATTTTTGAAATATATTTTTCTGCATGTAAAAACTTCTCGAATTCACCCACATCTGACGAAAAAAAGTTTCGGACTGACAAGGGAAGTATTCCAACCGGTATGAACCAATTTGCAAAACACATAAAATATATATAAAAGAGACAATTCTAAGGTCGGGGTGTGTCGGCTATATTGGGGTTTTCGGGGTTCAAAAAAGAGGTAAAAATGGCGAAAAGAAACTTTTTTTGATTTTTCAGCCATTTTTTCTAAGAAACTATGTGATGTTTCCGGATTAGAAGCAAGGTTTTTTATGCCTATACATATGAATAAGAAATAATCCTTATAAAATTTAAGTTGACACGTATTTTATTTCTCTATACGATATTCTCGTTAGTTCTGTAGTTATCAAAATTTTCCCGAAGGTCCACATTAGGGATGCCAAACGGGATTGACATTTACAAATCCCGTGATTCGGGATTTTAAAATTCTAATCCCGGGATCCCGGGATTTTTCGGGATTTTTCGGGATTTATTAAAATTAAGGTTTTTTAGGGAAGGTGTCTTCAACGTCCTCTGCCAATACAAAATTTGTATTAATTGTCCTATTGGTAGGCGATTCGCATTTTCACGGTTTTCTTCGTTGCGATAAATGTTTAGAAATACATTTATTACGCTTAAGTAACAGAATTTTATCATTATTTATATTATTTTTAATATTCACGCCCACAAAAAGGGGAGGGACGAGAAAAATTGCATTTTCTGGCTAGGTGAAACTTAAAATGTGTCATTTGCTTAACAAAAGTACAAATTTGTAAACAAATTTGGGTTTTCAGAGGCTGTTTTGGTTCTTCAAGGGGGGAATTTTCCCCTTATCCGATTAAACTCATTTACGAACTGAAACTGTTAAAAATAAACTTTACAGATGGATTACTTAATGATCCCTCATAAATTAAAATCTCGGCAAAATTTAACTGTTTCTTAAAATATTGGACCTGTAGCTCCTTTTTAGACAAGAAAATGTGAAAGTTTCAAACAAACTAAAAAAATGTTTTACTTTGTTCGGAATTTTCCGATTTTGAAGACATTTCCCTGCAGGAACAATATTGACAATAAAAGGCATCAATTCTGACTCCGACAATTTTTAAATTCGAAAAAAGGAAAATATGCTTCACACTTCTGTATATTAAGTATTACGACCTGAATTTAAATTGTACTCCACAATAGTAAGAGAATTTAAGCCCAACATGCCTCATTTGAAAGATATTTCAAACACCTTTCAAACGATATCCATTTTGTTACCATCGGACAACAAACACTGAATAGTCCAATTTGATTACAATATTTGACAAAAAAAATCCCGAAATCGAAATCCCGGGATTTTTCGGGATTTCTCAATCCCGGAAAATCCCGAAAAATCCCGGGACTGAAAAAAATAAATCCCGGGATTCGAGATTTGTCAATCCCGAAAAATCCCGGGATTACGGGATTCGGGATTTCCCGTTTGGCATCCCTAGTCCACATTGTTTCATTAGTGGACAACGAAATTTTAAAACCCTTGTCAAATTACTACAAAAGTCTCGTATTCCCTTTTTTACAAATATTCCTTGTTTTTTAACAAAATTTTTTTGTTTTTGTTGAAATTTTTAAAATATTTAAATCAGCAATATTTTTGTTGAATTTCAACGTAATGACATCGAGTGACAAATTCTCAAGAAATTTTGAAAGCGAATTTAATCTTCTATGTATAATCAATTATTTATGAGTCAATTTTCATGTTATCATAAAATGCATTTAACACGATTGAATGCACTTAATTTGTTTTCCTAAGAATTCCAGAAGTTTTTTTTATACCCTCCACTCTTGTGATAGAGGGTATGTATAAGTTTGCCATTCCGTTTGTAACATCTCAAAATATAAGTCTAGGACCCCAAAAAGTATATATATTCATGATCCTCGATCGATTCTGTCGATCTAGCGATGCCCGTCCGTCTGTTAAAAACACGCTAACTTTTGAAAGACGTTATGGAGTTTGCCATATAAGTTTGGTCATATACCTGGTCAGGTGGGTATTGCAATTCAGCGAAATCGGTTCAGTGGTTCAAAAATTATAAGCAATAGAGTGAATTTCGGCAAGGGTTTTTCGCGAATTTACGGGATAAAAACACGCTAACTTACGAAAGACTCAGTATTCTGAGGGTGCTGTATCTTGGCATATATATTTATCGTTCCCCTAGTCTGGTTCGTATTGAATTTCAGCCAAATTGGTGCAGTGGTTCAAAAGTTAATAGCAAAAT
Organism: Pegoplata infirma; assembly: GCA_963921195.1. Classification (NCBI taxonomy): domain Eukaryota; kingdom Metazoa; phylum Arthropoda; class Insecta; order Diptera; family Anthomyiidae; genus Pegoplata; species Pegoplata infirma. The sequence continues at coordinate 46,051,255 of OY992540.1, read as the reverse complement.
GTTGAATTTCGGACTAGTTTCATTTTAAATTCACGTGTTGAAGAAACCGAGCCTCTAAAAACAAGCTTTTAAAACATTTTAAGCCACAAAATTACTTTACAAAGTATTTTTGTCACTCAAAAAATTTGTGTACACCAAAAAATTTAAATAAAATAATTCTAATCAAAACTGTTAATATTTTTGCACGTTAGAAAATTTACTATTCAATGTTGTTTTTTATATTTAGTACCAAAAGGTACATAAAAATAAAATGTATTTATTCGGCCTTTATATATCGCTACCACAAAATACGAATGTCGTATGTATTTTTTTTTCGACAAAAATATGCGGAGTCAAAATCGCTAATAACGCCTTTTTGATTATAATTACAGTAAATTTGACTTGGGCTGATGAAAAAAGATTACTCAGACTATATTCTACCCAAAACTGGAGAGAATCCATAGGGCCATCTTCTGAAATTTCTGTTTTGCTACATACGACATTCGTATTTTTCATAAAGTTGTTGTTTAAAACGGTTTTATTAGAAAAAAAAAAAACAATTAAAAAGTAAAATAAAGTAAGAGAAGTAAGAGAGAAAAATTAAATAAATTTAATTTTTAAATTTTTTGCGTTTTGGAACAAAAGTCTAATGAGTTAAGAAAGTTTTGTCGTTTGTTATTATCTTCAGCGTGTACTTTCAAATTCCCACATGAAACGTCTTTTATAGTGTCTTTGTTTTGGAGAATTTCACTAATATGTAATGATTTTAAAAACATTTTTTGCACAAATTTTGAAAAAAAAAATTCCCCAGATCAAACGTTTTTTTCCGCAATTTTTTGCGTTTTGGAGTAAACATTTGTATTAAAAATGCTTTTAGGAATTTTTTTTTTTTTTTTGAGTGTAGAAAAAGACAAGAAAGAGTTTTTAAGAAATACAACATCATACCGGTAAAAAAAATAAAAGTTTTTTACTCAAATAATACACACAAAAAAAAACCTTGACAAATTGCTAGAAAAAGTTTCGTAATTTTATCTATTTTTGACAGTTTTCCTTGTTTTTTAACAAATTTTTTTTTTATCAAAATATACATGTTTTTTTGTAATTTTTAAATTTTTTTTGTAATTTTACAAATTTCCAAGTTTTTTTTACAAAAAAATCTAGTTAATTTACGAGAATTCCTTGTAAGTTTTATTGCGCCAAAAATGTTAAAAATATGCAATTTATTGGTAAAAAAACTTGTAAAATTACAAAAAATCTCGTAATTTTGACCAGGAATTCTCGTAAAATAGGAGGTAGCAAAAAATCTAGTAAAGTCACGAAACCTCCTTGAAAGTTTTATGGCGTCAAACTAATTGTAAATTTACAATTTTATTGGTAAAAGCCTTGTAAAATTACTAAATTATTTATAAAAAGCTTGTAAAATTACAAGAAATTCTTGTCAAATAGGGGGTTGCAACAAAAAAAGATTGCAAACTTTTCTAGTCATTTTATTTTACAAGGTTTTTTTTAGTGTATAAAAAGACAAGAAAAAGTTTTAAGATATACAACATCATACTGGTAAAAAAATAAAAGCTTTTTACTAAAATAATTAAGAAAAGTTAATTTTTATACCCAAAAATTTGCCACTGATTAATCGGAATATTTTGGACATTTTGAAGGGTATTCATAGATTTGTTCAAACCGACTTAACATTTCTTACCAGTTTTATCTAAAACTTACATATTTTGTTACTTTTACGACTTTGCTTTAGATTTATATTTTTTTTTTTTAACACACAAACTCTACATTATCTTATCAAAATGTATAATAAAGGCATATAACACAAAAAAAAAACAAGGTCTACAACAATTGTTTTTAGTGCAAGTGCATTTTGTATATAATAAATACAAATAAATATTTTTGTACGATAATTTTTTGTGTAAAGAAGAATAAAGTAATTTTTGTGCGAATTTATTTACTTACAACAGAATGTGTATTTAAAAATATTTTTTTATTAAAATTTAAGTATATAGTTTATTTTTCTGTGTCTCGGCCTTTATTATCAATATCAAGACACACTCATACTTAAAATTTTTTTATTAGCTTTAGTTAAATATACAAACGGAAGGACAGACAGTCATACTTACAGATTTTGATTATTTTTTTTTTTCACAAATTAGTAATTGTAATAATATTTACAAGTAATTTGCAGGGTTGGCAACCGATACCCACCTAGAATAACGGTATTTGGCTATTGTACCGCAACCAATAAAGATATGGACATTTTCAAAAGCAATTATGAAAGCTGATGAAATTTCTAGTATTTTAAATGTGTCACATCGTGTTTCTACCGGTTCATTTTCGAAATATAGGTCAATACCTTTATAATACCGTTTGAAACGGTATTATAACGGTATTGGCCTATATAACTAAAACGAACCGGTAGAAACACGAAGTGACACATTTAAAATACTAGAAATTTCATCAGCTTTCATAATCGCTTTTGAAAAATTCCATATCTTTATTGGTTGCGGTACAATAGCCAAATACCGTTATTCTAGGTGGGTATCGGTTGCCAACCCTGCAAATTACTTGTAAATATTAAGAGTGAGAGTGAGTGACGTTTTACAATCGAATTTCTACATAGTAATGCACTCAAAAAAAAAAAATATAACAAATTATTATTGCAAAATCAATGACCTTTTTTTAGATGGAATTTTGAACACATTTAGGAAGGAGAAAAATAAGAAAAAGGGCATAAGGTTCAAATTTTCATGCTATAATATGATCGCTACAACCATATATTGGATTTTTCATTATGATTACCACAATCATGTTTCTTCTTAGGATGTTAGTTTTGTTTGTTTATGTCTAACATCCTATACATACTTAAAAAAATTGGTTTATATGCCCATTTTTATTTAACGCCTTCAAATTTCTACCCGTACTACAATATAATACAAGTATGTATAATAAAAAATTTAAATAAATAATAAATGTTATAAATGTAGTTAAACTGATAGAGATGATGATTATTTTTATTTTAAAACTGGAATTGGGTAGATTGAATTTTTTTTTTTGGTTCGTATTGGTTGATTTGCAATTGCCAACATTATCATTGAATTCAAAGTAATATAACAAAAAATGCATTATCAATGCAACAACACTACTAACGTCAATATTTGGTTAATATATCTGTATGTATGAGTAGTAGATAGATCGATTTATATATTTTTGTTGTTACACAATGAAATAAATATATATCGAGGGCGAATATTCAAAACTTGCCAACTCCATAGTGAAAATTTTTTAGGATAGCAAAAAAAACTTTTTAGGTAATTCTAAGAGTTTCTTCTGTTTTCTACAAAATATTTAAAAACAATTATTTTTGAAAAAATATTTCAGTTAAAAATTAATTTGATAGATGACAACTAATTAAGTAAATACACTTCAATCGAAAACACTCTGTCAAAAATAACACCGCTCAACACTAATTTTCCGGTTTGAATTCTGGTGATCAATTTTAGTAGAGTTTGATCTCCTGATTCCAAATCTGTTCTCCAAATTTTTCCATCACGTCTAGATTTTTAGTTATTCACGGTTGAAAATGCGAAAAATTACGATTTTTGCATTATTACTACACAGCAGCCATTCAGGGGAATACAAATCTGGTATAAAGCGCAAAAGTATAATTTGTCCAGGTCTCCAAGATAGAAAACATTTTTTTTTAATTATTGCGTTTGGTTGGGTTACCCTTGCATTTTAAAATTACCATTTTTATACCTTCCAATCTAGTTATAGACCAATCGAAATATTGGTCTAGGACCCCGTAAAGTATATGGGGCATTCCATGTCAAATTCCATTTTCCAAATTCGTTTACAGTTTTTAGTACCCTTCGAAAACTCCTTCGTGGTAAATTTTCAGACTTTTTGATGACCCGTTCAAAAGATATCGAATTTTTAAAAATTGGTTCCTTTACTCAAACTTCTTTTACTCATAACTTCTTCAATAATGGTCCAAATTTTAACTTTTTTTTCAAAATTTTGGTTTTTTTACGTACTTTTAAAAAAAAAATCCCAAAAAATTCTTAAAAGCGCTTAGTATGCGATTTTTAAGTTTTAAATTTCAATCTCATTTTTGAAAATGTTTGTATTCTTCGATTTTTTTGAAATTTTTTTGTGTAAAACATCTATCGATTCTACAAATTTTTTGCCCAGGAGGATCGTGGGATAACGATTGTTACTATTTTTTTAAAAATTTTTGACAAAATTTTATTGTAATTTTCCAATCTTAAAATCATTTCTACTGCTCCAATGGTGCGTCATAGAGGGGTCATTTATTAAACCGACCCCCATTAATTTTTACGTCTTAGCATTTCTTTGGAACAAACTAATACCCTATCTCCAATTTCTTAGGGGGCTCCCACACAAAACGACATTTTTTAAAATTTGCTCCAACCGCTCTAACTGCCCTAATAGTGCCCTTAGAGCAACAAAATGTATGGCCGACCCACAATTTTTTTATTTCAAACATTTTCTCTGAACACACCTACCCTCTATCTCTAATTGTTAAGGCGGTTCCCATACAATTTTTTTTATTTTTTGTAAAATTGTTTAATTAATCAGCTTCTACCGGTCCAATGATGCGTCCGAGAGTAGTCGTTAGTGAGACCGACCCCCATTTATTTTTACCCTACAATATTTTTTTAAAACATACCTACGCCCTATCTCCACTCCCTAAGTAGGCTCCCATACAAAATTACATTTTTATAAAATTTGCTCCAACTGTTATTTGTATGGGAGCCTACTTAGGGAGTGGAGATACGGTGTAGGTATGTTTTAAAAAAATGTTGTAGGGTAAAAATAAATGGGGGTCAGTCTCACTAATGACTGCTCTCGGACGCACCATTGGACCGGTAGAAGCTGATTAAATAAAACAAATTTACAAAAAATAAAAAAAATTGTATGGGGACCGCCTTAACAATTAGAGATAGAGGGTACGTGCATTCACTCAGAAATATTTTTACAGTAAAAGAAACATTACACTCGCAAAAAAGTTTTACACTCAAAAAAAAAATTATTAATTTATCTTTTTTTTTTTAAATGACAAAAAAAGAGTTTTTTACTCAAAATAAAATATTTCTAATCAAAATTGTTAATTTTTTTCACGTTAAAAAATCTACTATCCTAACCTAACCTTAAAAAAGGCATTGTGGAGGGTATTTATGGATTCGGCAAAGTCGAATTTAGCTTTTCTTCTTGTTTTTTTTGATATTTTTCAAAAAATAAATATTTTACAAATTTAAGTTTTCTGTGTTATTTTTCGTATAAACTGGAAGATAATTTTAATGGGTTTTCAAGTCTATAATAAATAATAAACTTTTACCTAAATTTGAGCTAATCGCAGTAAAGATTGATCATCTGGTTTTTGTTTTCGAGCCTTTTAAAAATGGTGCTTTCTCTATTTTTTTTCACAGTGTTTTTTTTTTTAAATAAATGGTTGGCCAATAACAGTGCAACAACTTCAAATATTTTTGATCACATATTTGAGATCATGGTTCAATTTTACTCTAACGCTTTATACCAGATTTTTATTCCACCCAGTTGCAGATGTACAGGTTTTCAAAAAGGCAAAAATTGCGTTTTTTCACATTTTCAACCGCGACTAATTAAAATTCTAGACGTGATGGAAAAATTTGGAGCACAGGTTTGGAATCAGCGAGTCAAAATCTTTTAAAATTTTATATGAAATTTCAAACCGGAGCCAAAAACCTTTGATTTGTTGAGCGGTGTAATGCAGATAGCAAGTTTTGAATATTCGCCCTCGATATACTTATTACCAAAGATTTTACATGAAAAAGCAATAAAATTCAAAATAACAACAATAATAATATTTGTATTAAAAAAGTTAATATTGCTTTTTAGTTAGTTGTTGTTATTATTACTATTATTATTTTCGTAGAAAAGCCAATAAATCATTTGCATCATTGATGATGCAGGCTTCAATTTTTATATTTTCTATATACAGTGACACACACATTATTTCGTGTAGAGATAGTTGATAGCAATTTGTTTAAGACAAACAATACCAAACCTAATAATTATCTCAAAACTGTATTATTTTATAAAATGAGTATGGGCTGGTAACTTATCAACTGATAATCATTGATTAACACTAATTATACAACCATACAAATTTGACATTTGGAAACATAGATTACCACTAATCATTGATTATCTTGAGATAAGTTACCAGCCCTAAGTAATTTTGAATTTAAGCTCACTAGCGTGCATATAGAGTAAAAAGTTAGTGTCATACGTGGGTCGAACTGGGATAGGAAATTATATTGAGACATTTTTAAAAATCTTCTTATATAATTTTCTCAAAGAATCAATGTGTCTTTTGGTCATAAGTAGGTTAAGTTCGTTAACTGGACGGATTGGACAAGGTGGACAGAAGCTGCCCCTTGTACAACCAAAATATCCTCAGAAAGGGCAGTTTTTTATTTTTTTTTTGTATTTTTAAGCAAAATAAAAAAAATTATATTAGAAGTAGTATAAAGTGCTGCTCATGACGAAACAAACATTCTGAAGTGCCGTCAAATTGCACTGAAATGAAGCATTTTGTATCTATCTTCACCCCAGCGCCATTTACCAGGTCAAAATTTTGTAAACATACTTTTTTTAGTTTAAAAAATTATTGTATAAATATGAGCCAAATCGTACCATAATACAAACAATTTTAATACCACGGCCTTCCATCAGGCTAAACGAATAGATTGTTCAAGTTTGGTCTCAAATGATACTGCGGTTTTTAAGTTTTATATAATAAGATCACTAAAAATATTTTGTAGGCAAAAACAAATGAAAAACACACTTAAAACCAGTGAATAAACAATTGAAAACCATCCCAGTAATTATTCATTTGTTTTAAAAACATCAACATTTATTTTTTACTGTTGACAAATTTTTCTAAAATAAATAACATTAAACATTAAAAAATTACGTTTTTTTTCACTCTTTTTTACCAACAAATTCGAAAAAAATAACCAACGAAAACATTAAAAATTAATGATAGTTCTGTTATTTTTACCAACAAATTTCAAAAAAATAACCTACGAAAACAATAAAAATTAATGAATTCGTAGGTAATTTTTTACAATTTTTTATTGAAATATTTTTTTAAAATTTTTAATAAAATTTTTGGGGAATCGATCCCGCAGTCAACTATATTCTGGCCAGAAACTCTACCCATCGTGCCAAAGTCACTTGATACAAACATGTTTTTATATTTCTACAAATAATTTTTTGATTTTTTTTTTCTACAAAAAAAAAAGCTGACTGGTGTAGGTAAAAACTAATGATATTTCATTAAAAAATACCAACAATTTAAAAGAAAATTACTTACACAAATCATTAAAAATCAAAAGAATAATCAGTAGTTTTTACTTACAGAACAAAATAAATGACTTTAAAAATTAAATGTTAATGAAAGTCTTTATTTTTTAGTGTGTTATTTTTGAAACAAAGGACCGAAGTAGTCATTAATAAAAACTGAACATCAAACAAATGTTTTTTCTTTCAAAAACGACTAAACGGAAAACTTTTTAAATAAACTACAAACAGTTAATGACATAATTTTTTGAGTGATAAATTTGTAAACATTTATCATGAGGGGACAGGTATCAGCCACCCTCCTAAACGTCCCATACAATCCACTCTTATTATTTTCACAATCTACAAGCCATTAAGCATAAAGTAAAGCTTGATAAATTACACAGTGCAACACGAAAAAATTATGAGATTCTGATTTTGAAAGAGGATATCAAAAACAGAGTATACGTGTAGGCGTTTTGAAAGAACACATCGGAATAATATTTTATGGGTGTTAAAATTTACTCCCGTTGAGTAGATCTTGCAGCATATCGGTCTATGAAACTATGATTTTTTTTTGCGTTCTCAACCGTCACTTTCCCCCTCCCTTATATGTTATTTGCTGCGAAAAGCTTTGCCTCATTTTTTCAGATTTTTAAAAAAAAATAGCAGTGCTTCGAGCAACATTTTGCATCCGAAATGCATTTAGGGGATTCTTGAAACACATCAAATTTTTTTTTTTAAATTTAAAAAAATCAGACAAAGATTTTTCGTAAAGTGACAATAATATGCACTACGGATGTAAAATGATGCTTGTTACAATAACAATAAAAGCACTTGTTTGCATCAAATAACATAAAATAGAGGGTGAGAACGCAAAAAAAACTTTTTTTAACCACTCTAATACCGATACGATGAGAGGACAGTCCAAAGGAGGGAAATTGTATTTGCATTTTTTTTTGGTCTGTTTGGCTGTTGTCAGAACAGCGTCATTTTGGAAATAGTTTGAAATAGTTGTACCTACACAATTTTTTATTTTTTTTTTTTAAATAAGGCTAGCTACTGCACGAAATAAAATGTGAGTCACTGTGTATAGTTTTCTTGTTTGTGTTTACTTTTTTCGTATAATGTATTAGGTATAGCTATTTACTAGGGTAATCGTGCATTTTTTTTCAAAACCGGTTTTCTTTCTTAAACTATTTTACACGGGTGGATCTGTTGAGATCTTAAATTCAGTGGGGACCACTGGTGGGTAGATGTTAGTACTTTTGCATCTATTAGATCGGACCCAAAAATTTTAGATATTGAGACTTTTTTCACTCGAAGTTTTTTTTCCGATCTGTGACAACTTTATCGTGCTCTAAAATTTTTTTCAGAAATTGGAAAAATTGTCTTTTAACGTTTTTTTAGGTGGACTAGAGGGTCCCTTATTTTGGAAATGTTGGAAATGTTGAGACGGTACCCGCTAATTTTTTTCCATTTGACTTAAAAATAACTCAGAAAAAAATTTACGCCCCTACAACCACGCCTTCCCTACGCGACGGGGCCTTAAAGAGCGTGGCCTAAAAAATAAGTTTTCCATACAAACCAAAATATTTTTTTTTTTGATTTTTATTTTTTTTGTTATTAATTATTATATTGCTTGATTAGCTTATTTACGACAAAAAATAAGGCTTTCAGCTCTAAAAAATTTTCCGAAAAAAAAATTTAGAGCCACAGGGGTACTACGGTAAAAAATTTTTAAAAAATATTTTTTTAGTTTTGACAAGCAACGGTTTTAGTTGCTATGTTGCTTTAAATGATATATATGAGGCATTCCACACCAAATGTTCAGCAAAAAAAAAGTGATGTCATGTCAATATGAAATCAATTGCAGAGTATTCGCCCTTAGGTCACTATTAAATAACACAAATAAAATTTCAGTTTTTTCAAAAAGTGGGCTTAGTAGGCATGGTCAAAAATTGAAAATTTCAGCATTTTTTGCCTAAGTATCTTTATTTCAATATTTATGCCAATAAAATGAAACACAGTGATGTCTTTAAAATAAAAGTATTTTATAGATTTTTGTATGGGCTATCGATTAAAAAAATAAAAATTGGAAAATTTTCAGAAGAAGTTCTGAATTTTTTAAATTTAAACTTAAATTTTATTTATCAAAAAACATGCCACAATTTTATTTCTTTTTTAAATAATTAAAAATTAGTTAAGGTGTATATCTATCTGTTTTGAAATTTTCAGAGATGCTTTTTTTCTTGTTTTCGAGAAAAAAAAATGTTGAACATTGCACTATGCTTATAATTTACAATAATGGGGTATATTACGTATGCGAATGAGTAATATTAACTCTTAAAAAACATTTAAAATAGAGATGTTTTCGTGGGTGAGTATTTTTGACGATCACGCACGCTCACGAAGGAAAAGTTTTAATTACGCACGATTTTTAATTTTCCTCACGTTCACGCACGCTCACGTGAGTAGAAAAAATGTTGTCACGGGCACGATACTCAAGTGAGCGTGACTAACCGTGAGCGAAATAAATTATCATGCGTGATTAAAATAATTTCCTTGGTGAGAGTGCGTGATGGTAAAAAAAAAAGAGTTAATATTACTCATTCGCATTTGTAATATACATAGGGTGACCATTTTTTTCTAAACTCAAATCAGTACAAATTTTTTTTTTTTTTTAGAAATAACTCTCAGAAGATTTTTTTTTATAAAAAAAACACTGATGATTTCTTCAGCACTCAAAAAATTTCGGTTAAACTAACAAACTTGAGTTCAATTAGTAGTATTTGACTTAAAAGCAACTATTAAAAAAACTACTGCCAAAACTGTTTTCGTAAAACAAAAACCCACATGTTTTGAGAAAAAGAAAATTCCTCAGACTCTGAGGATATTTTTCCTTAAGTTTTGATTAATTTTTCTTTTAGTAAACTTCCCAGCCAATAAGCACATTTTTAATTAGCCCTGATATACTGAGCGCTTTTTCCAATAAATTCTGATGTCATTTTCTCACCTCTCAGAATCATTTGGATTCATGCAAAAAATCCATCAAAAACTTTAAGAGTTTTCGCTATCGAAAACCTAAAAATTCGGTGCGCCTTTTCATATAAATTTATGAAGATCTAAATAATTTCATGTTCAGATACATTTTCCTCTTGATTCAGGAACTCTTATGTCCTTGGAAATAATTCAAATTATCTCATTGTCAGACTTAAGTTATTTTATGGAAATTAATATTTCTGTATCGATTTTTCGAATAAAATTATTTTTTATGTTAAAATGTTCAAAAATCAGTACAATCAGTACATATTTCAAAAAATCAGTGCAAATCAGTACAACGTTTTTTGATCAGTACACGTGATAAAAAATCAGTACATGTACTGATCAAATCAGTACGTATGGTCAGTCTAAATATACCCCATTATTGAATAATTTTCCAATAGAAGAAATTCTGCCTACATAGAAAATATCAGATTTTGAGACATTTTTCGCGAAGAAATGATTGTTTATAGGGAAAATGTCTCAGAATATAAGACTTCTTCTTCACGAAAAATGTCTCAGAATCTGAGACTTTTTTCGTATAGAAAAATTTTTAGATTCTAAGAACTTTTTCCAAAGAAAAAGTCTCAGATTCTGAGTCTTTTTACTACAGTGAAAGTCTCATACTTTAAAGCATTTATGAAATATTTTCCTATACAAAATGTTTCTGAGTATAAGATTTGTTTTGTATTGAAAAAGTTTTAGATTCTGAGACCTTTTTTCTACAGAAAAAAGTCTCAGTTTCTTAGACCTTTTTCCTATAGAAAAAGTCTCAGATTCTTCTGGCACCTTTTTCCCTAATGAAAAAGTGACAAATTCCTTTTTCCCATAGAAAAAGCCGCAGGTTCTGAGAAATTTTTCGTTTATAAAGTCTCAAATTGTGAGACATTTTTCCTTGAGAAAAAGTATCAGATTTTGAAACCTTTTCTTATAGAAAAAGTATTTTTTTAAGACCCTTTTCCTATAGAAAAAGTCAGATATTTTTAGACCCTTTTCTAAAGAAAATGTCCCAGATTCTGAAACGTTTTACCTATAGAAAAGTCCCAGATTCGGAGACCTTTCTCTTATATAAAAAAGTCTAAGATTCTTGCACTTTTTTCTCAAGTAAACGTCTCAGATTTTGAAACCTTTTTCCTATAGAAAAAGTCATGGATTCTGAAACTTGTTTCCCATAAAAAAAAATCTCCGATTCCGAAACATTTTTCCTATAGAAATGTCTCCAATTCTGAGACCTTATTCTTATAGAAAGTCTTAGATTTAATTAGATAATAACATTCAGATTAAGTCACATTTTTCCCTTAAAAATTTTTCGATTTTCCCTATAAAAATTTTCAGATTTTTTTCTATAAAAAATATTTGGATTTCGAGATTTTTTTTTCTTCGGAAAATTTTTTAGAAAATTTCTACCTTCTTTCTTTTTTTCCTCTTATTTTCTTTTTTACCCGCGCATGGCTTAAAAAAAATTTGCATGAGTGGGTGAAGTCGATTTTTTTGCGTGATGCTGTGTTATTTATTTTATCTTCATGGTTTCTTTCATTCCGCGTAACTCCGAAATTTTCTGGGATCCTGGGATCACATTTTTTTGTATTTAAAAATTTTAAAGTCGATATGATGATGTCTTTTTAAAAAAACTTTTGGTTGTGTGTAGAGGTTCTATGCAAAAATAAACATATTTTGAAAATTTTTTAAAATTCACAAGAAAAATTGTTAAAAAAGGACACCATCACACTGGCTTAACAAAAAAATACTTAGCATTATGAAAAACTAAAAAAAAATATTTCTCGTAATTACATAAATAATAAAAAAAAAATATTCTACACATATTAAATGAAAATTTTTATATTCTATAAATTTTTATATTAACAAAATAAAAGGAATTAGGGCAAGGAAGGCCTTAGCTATGAGATGGTAAATTGATATCTTCACTTCCCTTTTCCGCTATTTTCCTTTTAAAAAGGGGGTGGGGGTTGGATAAACACATATTACATTATAATATTTTTTTTAATATATTGTACATATACTTACTATGTATGTATGAATAACATATAAAGAGCTCTTCTCTAATACAATGACGGCGTGTGTTTAAAAGTTGTGTTTATTCTATTATTAAGTTGAATGTTTAACTTGTAGTTTATATTTTGTTTTTAATATTTTTTGTATGTATTATAATTTCTAGAATAGGATTTTTTTTATTAACAAAAAAAAGTTTAAAATTTTTAATATACAATAGAACACAAGTGGCAGGCAAACAAAAACATTTATAATAGAAAAAAAAAAATCGCGAAAGTACAAAAAAATATATCTACAAAGTTAGTGGATTTAAATATATTACAGCGAAAAAAGCTCATATGTACATTAGACCGGTAGTTTTTTGCATGGCATCAATTTGATTCATTCGATTTACAAAGTCCGATTTCATAACCGATTTAAAAATTTGTTCATAAAAAAGTCAATCAGAAATGGATAAAATGTTTAAGGTTAAGGGTAAACCTTATGTTTCAAATGTAACCATTCTGAGGGGTAGGAGCGAGTAAATCCAGAACCTCCAAAATAAGGACCAACCTATTATAATCAAAAACTCTAAGAAAATTAGCTAAAGGCAAAGCATTGATAAACAAGAAAATTCGATTATTTGAAACGGATTTTGATCGATATATCGTTGAACTAAGTATATTCAATAAATGCCAACTCTAAAAAGCTTACTTTTCAGGAGAGCTAAATAACTACACACAGAAAACAAATTTGCTAATTTCCAACTGAAATTCAGTTGTTGCAAAAAAAATTCGGTTGATGCATTTGTGTTAAGGTTGTGACAACTAAATATCGGTAGTAACAACTAAATATTGTTAATACAACAATCTTTTAATTGAAACAACTAAAAAATTCATCTGACACAGCGAAATTTAGTTGCAGCAACCGAATTTTGAGTTGATACAACTGAAAAATTCAGTTGGAAATTTATTTTTCTCTGTGTAGTTTTTTCGTATATTATTGTAAAAATAAACAATAATATGGTTTAAATATTCTAAATAATTTTTACCTATGGCAAAAATTTCATATTTTGCACTTGTTTGCGAATTTTTCAGAGATGGCATTTATTACTGTATCCAAAAACAAATATTTTTTTGTCGGAAAATAAAAATATTTTTTTTTGAAAATTTTTTATTATTTTTTTTTTGGATTTTGTTATCCTTAGTACGGTAATTGCAAAAATTAAAAAAAAATTTAAAATCTTTGCATTTTTTTAAAAGTTACTAGCTCCGAAAGCCTTTTAATCTCAGGGTCGTCAATTTTGGCACTCTGTAACTCACGCTGAATTGTATTAGGGTCACTCCAAACTAGCTATTTTGAAAGCTTATATCATTGACTTTATTTGCTCCACTCATAATGTTTCAATCTGATAAATAGTTTAAAAGTTACATATGAGGCATTCCATTCCAAATCGGACACTTTGAAATTTTTTTTTTTAGATTTTCCCAATTTGTTTACAGTTTTTAGTACCCTTTGAAAACTCCTTCGTGGTAAATTTTCAGATTTTTTCGATGACCCGTTCAAAAGATATGGAATTTTTAAAAATTGGTAGTTTGTTCCTTTATTCAAACTTCTTTTCCTCATAACTTCTTCGATAATAGTCCAAATTTCAATTTTATTTTGTTCAAAATTTTTGTTTTTTTACGTACTTTTTAAAAAAATAAATCCAAAAAATTCTTAAAAGCGTTCTAGTATGCGATTCTTAAGTTTTAAAATTTTAATCTCAATTTTGAAAATGTTTGTACTCTTCGATTTTTTTGAAATTTTTTTGTGTAAAACTTCTATCGATTCTACAAATTTTTTGCCCAGGAGGATCGTGGATAACGATTATTACTATTTTTTAAAATTTTTTGAAAAAATTTTATTGTAATTTTCCAATCTTAAAATCATTTCTACTACTCCAATGGTGCGTCATTGAGGGGTCATTTATAATACCGACCCCCATTAATTTTTACGTCTTAACATTTCTTTGGAACAAACTAATACCCTATCTCCAATTTCTAAGGGGGCTCCCATACAAAACGACATTTTTTAAAATTTGCTCCAACCGCTCTAACTGCCCCAATAGTGGCCTTAGACCAACAAAATGTATGACCGATCCACAATATTTTTTTAGTCCAAACATTTTCTCTGAACACACCTACCATCTATCTCTAATTGTTAAGGCAGTCCCCATACAATTTTTTTTATTTTTTGTAAATTTGTTTTATTTAATCAGCTTCTATCGGTCCAATGGTGCGTCCGAGAGGGGTCATTAGTGAGACCGACCCCCATTTAGTTTTACCCTACATCATTTTTTTTAAACATACCTACGCCCTATCTCCACTCCCTAAGTAGGCTCCCATACAGATATTGTGGGTCAACCATACATTTTGTTGGTCTAAGGGCACTATTGGGGCAGTTAGAGCGGTTGGAGCAAATTTTAAAAAATGTCGTTTTGTATGGGAGCCCCCTTAGAAATTGGAGATAGGGTATTAGTTTGTTCCAAAGAAATGTTAAGACGTAAAAATAAATGGGGGTCAGTCTTATAAATGACCCCAATATGACGCACCATTGGAGAAGTAGAAATGATTTTAAGATTGGAAAATTAAAATAAATTTTTTTAAAAAAATTTTAAAAAACAGTAATAATCGTTATCCCACGATCCTCCTGGACAAAAAATTTGTAGAATCGATAGAAGTTTTACACAAAAAAATTTTAAAAAAAATCGAAGAGTAAAAACATTTTCAAAAATGACATTTAAATTTTAAAACTTAAAAATCGAATACTAGAGCGCTTTTAAGATTTTTTTTTGATTTTTTTCTAAAAAGTACGTAAAGAAACAAAAATTTTGAAAAAAAAATTTGAAATTTGGACTATTATAGAAGAAGCTATGAGTAAAAGAAGTTTGAGTAAAGGAACAAACTACCAATTTTTAAAAATTCGAAATCTTTTGAACGGGTCATCAAAAAATCTGAAAATTTACGACCAAGGAGTTTTCAAAGGGTACTAAAAACTGGAAACAAATTGGGAAAATCTAAAAAAAAAAATCTTCAAAGTGTCCGATTTGGCATGGAATGCCCCATATATTTAAGCAATTTTTTTTTTGCAAACACTATTTACCGATATTTTAAAAATAATGTCTCGAAAACTAGCCATTAGATATCAAAATCTTTACCAGATTCGTGTTCAGCATGGCAAATGCAATGAAATGTGTGGTCTAATTTCTTTTTAAAAAAATTTTGAAAAATTTTTGGAAATTTACAATGGGAGTTTGCATTTATTTTCACCAAAAAAATATGTTCTTTGAGTTAGCAGAATAACAAAAATTGATGTAAAACGACAAAAAATTATTTTTTTGCTCTGAAATTTTTACCACAGATGGGTATTGCTATTTGCCATCGGAAACTCATTTAATATCAAATTTAAGTTGGCATATTTTGAATATAGGTTCACGATATGTATGTGATTGTCGCTTATCAAAATTGAATAGATTCGGCCTTAATAAATGTATTTTAGTTTCGGGTTCTAATACATTTGTCTTAAGTCTCAGACTTTGAAATATTTTTCTGTAGAAAACAAGTCTCAGATTCTGAGACATTTTTTTTATAGAAAAAGTGTCAGATTTTGAGATATTTTATATAGAAAAAGTCTCAGATTCTGTGACATTTTTCGTATAGAAAAAGTTGTAGATTTTGAGACATTTTTCTATAAAAAAGTCTCAGATTCTGAGACATTTTCCGCATAGAAAAAGTATCAGATTCTGAAACATTTCTCGGATTCTGAGAAATTTTTTCTATAGAAAAAGTTTCAATTTTTGCCGCATTTTTTTATAGAAAAAGATTCAGATTATGAGACAATTTTCCTACAAAAATGTCTGCGAAGTTTGTACTCTTGCCCAAACCATTGAATCATGATAATGTTTTGCTGTATAAATAGGTGATCTTTCCAAAATTTTTCTAGAAAAAATAACGCTGCATTAATTTGTCATTCCATGCAAAACACATCAAAATATCGTTCGAGGACCCCATTATGTTTATATATTATTGATCCGTAAAGGTTTCTAAGACATTTTAGTGATATCCATCTGTTTGTCTGTGTTTGTCGATAAAAAAACTTTTTTATGAAAAAAAGTTTTTAATGAAAAAATATTACTGATAAAAAAATATTTGATGAAAAAAAAAATGGCTTAGGTGCACTTTACGGGACACGAATATTTTGGAAAACAAAAATATGCCACGGGATCTTCCGGGGGCAAAATTTCCCTGGATCTTCCCTGGAGCAAAACAACAGCACTACCCACCAACATGTATGTATGGGTAATCAAATGAAAGGTAATTTGCTAAAGATTGCAAATATGTATTTTTTGTATGTATTTTAACAATATTGTACACCCTTGATCCATTTTAGTATTTTTCTGTTCAATAGTTTAGCCATTTAGTAATTAACCGGGTATAAGGCTTGATACACAAAACAAACTTTATTTTACGATGCCACTAAATTAATTTATGGGTCTTGTAGTCCCTGAGCCAGGCTGAAAGACTGGCCGGACGTTCTTTTTAATAATTTAGAAAAATTTTATATTTTTTTGAAAAATCCCATCAGGACGGTTTGATGGACCTATAAGGCCCCTGGGACCTAGCCCTCTTAATATTTATTTTTCTTTTTTAATAACCTTTAATTTAAGTATCCACACAAACCTAAAGGCTCTTTTGGCTCTAGGTGGGTCCGGATAATTTCGTGTTTCCCCAAACAAATTTTGTGCTCCTTAAAGGGCACTTTTGCCAAAAAATGAATGAAAAATAAAAAATGATAAAAAAAATGTATGTTAAAAAAATATTGAAGAACAAAACAATTCGATAAAAAAAAATTTAATAAAAAAAATATTGATGAAAAAAAAAATATTGATGAAAAAAAAAAAAAAAATTGACAAAAAAAAATATTGATGAAAAAAAAAAATATTGACGAAAAAAAAAATATTGATGAAAAAAAAAATATAGATGAAAAAAAAAATATTGATGAAAAAAAAATATTAAAAAAAAAAAATATTGAGGAAAAAAAAATATTGGAGAAAAAAAAATATTGATGAAAAAAAAAAATATTGATGAAAAAAATATTGATGAAAAAAAAAAATTGATGCAATATAATTATGTTACGTTTTATTCACCAGCTGGTGAATATTTGTTTTATTCTCAACGAGGTGAATTATTATCCAAGTTACAAGCCCAAGTTAGAAAAAAGTTTGATTTTAAGAAAATGAAAACAGTAATTCCAATTTTCTTTTTTGTTAATCGTTAGCTTATATAGCCAAACTGAGGTGGCGTCCTGCAACTTTTTTAAAATTAGACACCAGCCTAAAAACATTATCATGTTAAAAAAGTTTTAGATTCTGAGGCATTTTTCCTACAGAAAAAGTCTCAGATTTTAAGGCATTTTTTCCATCGAAAAGGTATCAGATTCTGAGATATTTAATTTATATATTTTTTTCTAAATCATGCAATTATTTAAATATCTCTCAGTGTTTAAAACAATTTTAATTACGTTAGTGATGGGTAGTCGTATGTTAGCAAAACTGGCATTAGTTAGTATTTTTTTTTTTTAGTTTGTAAATTTTTCCATCATGTTAAAAAACAAAAAAAAACTACTACAACAACCAGTCAACAGAATTATTACTTTATTCAATGGCATTATTTCCTATGAAATTATATTAAAATGAAAAATATAAAAAAAAATATTTAAAAAAATATAAAAAAATATGTAATAGGCAAAACACTTCATTTAAAACTGCATGAAATGATCTAAATAACACAATGCATCATTGTGTTATAAATGGGTTTTAGCTGCAAATTTGTTTTGTTATTGTTTTCATAGATATAAACAGGATTATGACTACCAGTTAGTTTTATATATTGCCATCATATACTACACACATACATACTTACATAGTTATCATTTCAAAAGATTTATATTAAATTTGAAAACCGACAATGGTTTTTATAATTCGCAAAAAAACAAAATACAAAAAATTGGGAAAAATATTTATATAAATAATGAAATTTTAAATTAACCCAAAAAAAAAAAAAAAAAAAACAAAAATAAAGTTTAATTAAGAAGGGCAGTTTTAGTCATCTACTAAATAATGGTTTTATTTTAAGATCTAGTTTTTTTTTAAATGTACAAAAGAGGCAATCTAACTTTAATCTGAACTTACTAAAATTTTAAATTGTGCTTTTAGTTGCAAAAATGTTTTTTTAAAGTTTCAGATCAATCAAATTAAAATTTGAAAATCTAATGAGGAAAAAAAGTTCCATACAATAGTTTTTTTTTGTATATTATCCACGCACTGATAGCAAAAAAGCTTGTTAAATTAAATTGCTAAATTAGATAATTATTTGATACCAAGCTAATTTTTTTTTTTTTTTTGAAAGGATAACACAAAAATTAGCTGAAAATTAGTTAATAGAAATCAACAAAAAAAAATATGAAATTATTAAACACAAAAATTTTTTTATCCGACATGTTTTGATAATTTTTGAGGTCTCGTACACAAAATGTTCTTGATTTGAAGTAAAAATTGTGTTAAAATACAATTTCTGTATCGATATTTTGGAACAATTTATATTTTGGAAATTTTGAGACTGTACCCGCTAATTTTTTGCATTTGACTTACACTCAAAAAAAAAAAAACTGTTAAGTTAGCAAAAAAAGCTTGTAAACCTACAAGAAAATTTGCTGATTTTGAACCCACAATTTTTTTGCTAAAGTTAGCAATAACGTTTTGCTAAAAATTAGTTAACTGAAATAATTTTTATTTCAACTTACAAGGGAAGTATCTCAACCCTTATGAACCGATTTGCCTGAAACTTAAAATATATATAAATGAGACGATTTTTAGGTTGGGGTGTCTCGGCTTTTCGGCCATAGCAGTGTTTCCAAATTTCGATGTCCCCTTATGAAACCATATGGACCTCCGGGAAAATTTCGATATCTCACGAACAAACAGGAATATCCTCTAGAGCAAAAATACGTGTCGACTTAAATTTAATAAAGATTATTTCGTATTCATATGGACATCGTAGCTCTATGGCTTCATATAAATACCCCCCAAAATTTTCACATTTTCATGAAAAAAGTATTTAACGAAGCCAAACTTTTACAAGGTTATGCCACCGTTGGATAGGCATTAAAAAAACCTTTCTTCCCATATGTAAACATCTTATAGTTTCTTAGAAAGAAATGTCTGAAAAATCCAAAAAACGATTTTTTCGCCATTTTTTGACCCATGTTTTGAACCCCTAAATCCCCGATATGGCCGATAAGCCGAGATACCCCAACCTTAGAATTGTCTCTTTTATATATATTTTACGTTTCATGCAAATCGGTTTATACGGGTTGAGATACTTCCCTTGTTAGTTCATACACATTTGGGGACCCCATTGGGTTCGGACCCAATAGGTCCAGACCCCGATGGGCCTAGACCTAGTTGGGTTCCTTAAAAATCGTCATAGTTTTTGATCCAAAATTTGTGTCCGTTTCGCTCTACCTTGCTTAGTTTTTGAGATACGTGATTTTAGGGGATCACTGGGGTCTTGAGAATTAAAAAACTCGATAACTTCAAAACTATTACTCGGAGAGATTTTAGTTATTTTGCGGTCTTGTTCTACGTGTTGAGAGCTACAAAAATTCTTTTGGACTTTTTGTTGTGTCGGCAATATTTACCGAGATATGAGCATTTTAAAATTTTCGGGAATGCTAACTTTTTTGGATCCAAAGTTAGGTCTCATTAGGGTCCACACATGTGAAGAGGACCCTCGAAAGTATGGACATTCTAAGAACCAAAAATGCCCTCCATTTTGCTCTATCTGGCTTAGTTTCCGAGATAGCGCCATTTTAAGTTTTCTGAAAATAAAAAAAAAAATTACCATTTATTTTTGCTAATGTTAGCAAAAAATCTTGTAAAAATGTTGTCAACTCAATTTCAAATTTAGCAAAAGATATTAGTTCAAAGTTTGTTTAAAATTGCTAATGTGCTAAATGAAGTTTACAAGAATTTTTTGCTAACATGCTAATCTCAACTAAAAATTTGCTAAAAGTTAGCTAACTAGCATTAGCAAAAAAAAATTAGTAAATCTACTAACGTATTTTTTTGAGTTTAAAAATAACTAAGGAAAAATTTTACACCTTGACGACCACGCCTTCCCTACGCGACGGGACCTTAAAGAGTGGAGCCTTAAAAATCATTTTTCCATACAAACCAAAATTTTTTTTTTGGATTTTTAATTTTTTGTTTTAAATTATTATATTTCATGTTTAGATTTTGGTGAGATAAGGCTTTCAACTCTAAAAATTTAGAGCCGCTGGGGTCATACGGCAAACATTTTTTTAAAAAATATTTTTTTTTTTAGTTTTTACAAGCAACGGTTTTGGTTGTTATGTTTCTTTTTATGATATATATTCTTAAAAAATATTTATCACATCTGTGACATCTTTATCGTGTATCGAAGAACATAAAAAATCAATTTTTTACGCTTTTTTGGAGCTGAAAGCCTTATCACTCTTTTACTTATAACTTTTGTACAACTGCACAGTGGCCGAAACATCCAATCTAGCGGCGCTTAATTTGGAAATGTAAAATAATAAAGCCCAATGC
This sequence comes from Pegoplata infirma, assembly GCA_963921195.1. Taxonomy (NCBI): domain Eukaryota; kingdom Metazoa; phylum Arthropoda; class Insecta; order Diptera; family Anthomyiidae; genus Pegoplata; species Pegoplata infirma. The sequence goes on along the minus strand of OY992540.1, from coordinate 46,030,221 downwards.
ATATTTGTGATTATAAAACTTATAAAGAATTTAATTTTTAACCATATTTATTTATTTCAGTGTTTTTATGTATTTTGGGAAATTTATGTGAATATCGGGAGGGTGGTCTGTATGAGGACTAGAAGTTAAAATGTTCCCATTCCGTTAAAATTTAGAGTGATTATTTATGGCTACAAAAAACATATACCAGTCGAATTTCAAGAGGATATTTGTTAAAATACCATTGCTTTTTAGTAAAACTGGAAGGTGAAATTAATATGGGGGCTATAGGATAACATGGACCGATTTTGTAAAAGCCTAATAGGTTTTGTTCTTTCGATAAAAAATCTTAAATTTCAAATTTTAGCCAAATCGATTGAAAATTGTGGTCTTTATCTTCTATAATGCACTAATAATAACCTAGATACACTCTGGCCACGAACATTTTTCAGTTAAAACATACCTATTTTTCAGTTAAAACATACCTTTTACTTTCAATTAAAACTTTTTGGCTCAAAATGTATAAACAATTGACTTAAAAGTGTCAATAAAAACTCACTGACAATGAGTAATTAGGCCCCAAATTCCTTTAATACACTTGCTGCAGAAAATGTATATTTGACAGCTTACAGCTGTGCGAATATTGAAATCAAAACAAAAGTAAAAACGTATTTTTTTTTCTGAAAAGTATAGTTAAACGATGCAGTGCAAAAACATTTATCGATCTTAATTTTTTAAATTTGACTTTAGCGCCGCTAGATCAGTGATTTCGGCCACAGTGCACTGGACCGATTTCGTTGGATTGTAATACCAACCTGACCAGGTTAATGCCCAACATATATGCCAAACTTCATGAGCCAGTGTAAAGGATTTCAAAAGTTGTCCTGTTTTCAACAGATCGACGGACCAGAATTCATATTCATGATCCTTGATTGATTTTAAGACGATCTAGCGATGTCCGTCCGACCGTCTGACGGACATCGCTAGATTGTCTTAAAACCAATCAAGGCTCATGACATATTCAAGGCATATACTTTAACTTTTTATCTCCAACAAAAAATTTTCCGCATTGCAAATATATTTTTTAATTTTTTGCAGAAAAAGTGAAGTCATTATCTTAAAAACTGAATTTTTGGGAACTATTTTTGTAAAACTCAAAATAATATTATTTTTTTAAATACCGTTTGCTTGGAAATTCTCTAATTTTAGCGACCCCTTGTGGCGACAAAAAGAGTTATATCAAAAGGGATTATTATTACCTTCACAAAAAAATATTTTAATAAAAACGATGGGGACTTTTTTTTTTTGATTTTTGTCAATGGGACAGAGCACTGTGGGACCGATTTGGCTGGATTGCAGTACCCACCTGATCAGGTAAATGTTCAACATATATGCCAAACTTCAAGAGCCTCCGTAAAGTCTTTTAAAAGTAAGAGTGTTTTCAACAGACAGACGGACAGAAGGACAGACGGACGGACATCGCTAGATCGTCTTAAAATCGATCGAGGATCATGAATATAAATACTTTATGGGATCCCAGACCAATATTTCGAGGTGTTACAAACGGAATGACAAACTTATCTATCACTAGAGTAAAGGGTATAAAATACACCGGAAAAAAATAATAAAAAACAAAATGTTTGAAAAAAAAAAAAAATATATAAAAAAATGTGTTAAAAAAATAAAATTACGAAACAAAAATTAAAAAAAAAATAATGAAAAACAAAATTTTTTGATGAAAAGTAAAAATTGCAATTAAAAAACAAATTCTATGAAATTTTTTTTTTTTTTTTTTTGAAAAATAATTACGTGACGTTTTATACACCAGCTGGTGAACGATGATTTTATTCACCAGCTGGTAAATTATTTCCAAGTTACTAATTCAAGTTACAAACGTCGTCATTTTCACTTTGTTAAAAACAAAAATTCATGAAAAAAAAAATTTACAAAAAAAAAAAAATTAAATTAACAAAAAATTCACTCGGTACAAACCATTTTAACACTTCCGCTCGGTTTTTGTACTTTTCTTAAGCAAATGGAACATTTTTTGTCAGCACACCCTGTTCAAGCAAGTTTAGGTTTAATAAAAATAATGACAAAATTGGTTAATGACATTTCATTCCTCTTTATTTACAGCTTTAAAAATCGTTAACACAAAAATCCTAGCTGATCCTGTTTTTGAGTAATTGCTAAATAATAACACTTTTTGACATCAAAAACCTACCAGTAAAATATTCAACTGATTCTTATAAATTTTGCTCTCCTAATATTAAATTTGCCACCCAAATTTTTCTAGCACTTTTTTCGAGATATTCGCCGTTAAAAAGTTAAAAAACCATATTCTTACGTTGCTTCCAAAAAAAAGAATTGATTTCATATAAAATGGACCTCCTGATGCCAAAACTGTAATCAAAATTTTTGTAGCATGTTCCGTTTTCGAGATATTTGCGTAGAAAAATTTTTTAAATGCGAATATCTCCAAAAGGGATCATTGTAGAAAAATTTGGATTGCAGTTTTGGAGTTCGGAGTTCCATTTTATATGAAATCCAGTCCTATTTCTTGGATGCAAAGTAAGAATATGTAACAGTGGCCCGAAATTATTGGTTTTTTGACATTTTTACACCGAATATCTCAAAAACGGTATATGATAGAAAAATTTGGATCGCAGATTTGGAATCAGGAGAGCAAAATCTATAAGAATCAGTTGGAGTTTTCCCTGGAAGATTTTTGTGTTCGAACAGTGTAATTATTTAGCAATAACTCAAAAACAGGATCAGCTAGGATATTATTGTTAACAATGTTTAAAGCTAAGTACTCTGTTTCTTACGGTGAAAATTTCACTTAAACTTTAAACGCCTCAAATTGCAATAAAACATTTAAAAATCAAGAACTTTTGACAATGATAAGAAAGAAACGATCATAACAAAACTGAAATGTCACTTTTTCACGGCAATTTAAATTGTCTTGTATAATAAAAATGAGTGAAAACTTTTTTAACAATTTCCCCTTAATTCCTCGCGTTGCCAATTTTTTTTTTTTTTATGTGGAGTTTGACAGATTTTTTCCCGTGAAACCGAACAGAGTACTTAGCTTAAAGCTCTAAATAAACAGGAATTGAATGTCATTACCCAATTTTGTCTTAATTTTTACACAACCTAATATTGCTTGAAGAGGGGTGTGTCAGAAGAAGTTCAGACTTGATAAAAATAATTTTGACGAACAACATTTAAAAAAACATTTTTGATCAAAAAAAAATTTTTGATTACAAAGAAAAAATCATAAACAAGTAAGAGTGTTAAATTCGGCTGTGCCGAATCTTTTATACCCTCCAAAATGCAAAATAAAAGAAATTGCAGGGGTGTTTCTTTTTTTTGGTGGTGGAATTTGGGGGAGGGCAAATTTCCTCTCGAATATGTGTTTAAAAATTTGTATGCTTTTTGCACTAAAGAAGTACAAGTTTATCATTATTTAAACTTTTTTTATTCCACGCCCAAAAAAAACGACACTTTCAAATTCTCGGGGTTAAAATGCAAAAAGCTTCTTGTAGCATAAAAATGTTGCATTTGTTGAACAAAAACTCAAAAAAAATTGTAAAAAATTATATTTTTAAGAGGTTGGTTTAGTTCTTCAAGGGGGAACTTTTTCCCCCTGGTGCGATTTTAACCTGCCTAGGAACATAAGACATTCGTGCCAAATTTCGGAAGTCTAGATCTTTTTTTTTGGACTGCATCGTGTTAACTACAGACGGACGTACAGAAGGACGGACGGACATCGCTAGAATGTTTTAGAATCGATCACTGATCATAAATATATATATTTTATGGGGTCCTAGATCGATAATTTGATGCGTTACACACGGAATGACAAAGTGAGTATACTGTAGTTGGAGGGTATAAAAAATTTTGATACCAAAAAAAAAAATTAATAAAAAAATTTAAAAAAAAAAACAGATGTTACACAGTTTATAGTAGTATTACGGAAAAAATAAATCGAGATTTCGGAAGATACATGATTTCTTAAATTTTGACATCGCCCACAGGAATCGTTCATGAATTCAGGTGGTTTGGATGCGCTCTTTGAATCATGATGCCTTTCCAAAAGCTGCTTCCAGTTCAGCCAAATTTCTACTTGAAATAACTTAAATTTGTTAAAATTTATTGAAAAACATTTTAGCAGTGTTACGTTAAAAACCAAAAAATTACAATAGACTTAGGCTAAAAATTATCCATCTTAAATTTTGTTCCATCATAAATTGTGTTTAACAGTTTTGCTTAATTAAAATAATAAAATATTAATAGTGGCTTTAAGTTTTTACTTCAAATGAATATAATTCCTTTTACATAATCATAAAAAAATTTTAGAGTATGCAATTGAAAAAAAAAAAAATCCTTATACACAAAAAATATCTTTTAACCTTTGTTTTAAACTTCAATTCTAAAAAAGATTCCTCCTTTTTTTATTAACAACCCCATTTGTTTAACTTTTTTTCAATTTTTCTAAAAAAAAAAAAAATGTTAATGTGTCTGTGTACAAAGAGCATAGAGTTTTTTTTTTTTATTTTTTTGGTACTATTATACACATAATATTGTTTGTATTTTCTATTTGTGTACTCGAAGTTTTTTAATCGATTTTTATTTTATTTTATATTTTTTTTTTTTTCATTTGCCCAATTCATCAAAAATAAGTCATTATAAACTTTTCTTTTTTAGAAAAAAAAAAACGAAAGAAAAAAATTCAAACCCAAGAATACAAAAAAAGGAGGAAAACATTTTTTTAAAAGGAATAAATATGTTAAAAAGAAAAGAAAGAAAATATGCAAAAAAAAAGTAAAACAAATTAACACGAGTTGGCCGAATCCATGAATACTCTTTACAATGTTTAAAATATTTTGGATACAAATTAATACATTTTTTCAAGTGATTGTTATTATTTTAACGAAAAAAAAAATTATAAAAATTTTGACAATAAGAATTTTTTTTTGAGAAAAAATAGTTTTGAGTAAATTTAGTAAAAAAATAAATATTTTCGAGTGTAAATTTTTTTTGAGTGTAAACATTTTTTTTTGGTTAAAATATTTTTATTTGAAAGAAACATTCATTGGAGTTACAAAAATACTTTGTCAAATATTTTTGCTGCTTACGAATGTCTTTCAAAAAGTGTTTAGAACGTTTTAACACGTGAATTCGCGAATAACCCCTGCCAAAAATTCACAGATTTGCTTATAACTTGTTAACCACTCGACCGATTTCGCTGAAATGAAATACCAACCTGATCAATAAAATTATAAACAAATATGGCAAACTTCAGGAGAATTGTCTTTGGAAATGTAGCGCGTTTTCCATAGATTAACACACAAACGGACGGACGCACATCACTACATCGACTTAAAATCAATCGCGGATCATAAATATTTTATGGAATCCTAGACCTATTTTTCGAAGTGTTACAAACAAAATGACACACTTTTATATACCCTCTATCATTCAGTGTAGGGTATAATAAAAAAAAAAACAGCGAAATAACCCCAAAAAAAAGTTAGCTGTAAGCAAAAACTAAGCTTTCTATTCAAATTCTACTTCATCGAATGCAAAGCAGCAAAATAATACAAAATATGAAATAAATAAAAAAAAAATTTAAAAAAAAAAAATAAAGTTTCCGATTACCAAACATTCGCTATAAGAGCCTGCTTCTTCTTCTGTTTCCTTATTTTACTACTTACTAATACTTACAACATCTCTTTTGTAAAAAAAAAGAAAAATAACGAACAAACTAACCTTCTTCCCTTTTCCATGAAACGCTAAGCTTTCTTTTAGCTAAACCAAATCAACAAAAGAAAAGTACAAAAAAAAAATCTACCATTCTCTACAATACTACTTGTATTTTATACCCCCATCATCATCTTCATCATCATCATCTACTACCCACTATGTACAACACTACTATATTATACTTACTATTAAGCAGAGCTTTAAAGGATTTAGTTGTTTTATATTCTCAGAAGAATTACAAAAACTAAAAAAACATGTGACAGTTGCTGTGTTTTTCAAAAAGTGGATTTATTTTCAGATTTATCTTATTTTGTTAAAAAAATATTTTAACATACCAAAACACATTTGAAATATTTTTTTCTGTATTCTACGATAAATTAGCAATTATAATCCGAAAAAATAATAAAAAAATTTGGAAAATAAAAAAAGTTATAAATAAATCAAAAAATAAATCCAAAGTGGACTTATTAAATCCTTAAATTTAATTGGATTAATTTTGATTTATTTATAACTTTTTTAATTTTTCAAATTTATTTATTATTTTTTCGGATTTTAATTGCTAATTTGTCGTAGATTACTGAAAAAATATTCCAAATTCGTTTTGGCATGTTAAAAAATTTATTTTTAACTACATAAGATTAATCCAAAATAAATTTACTTATTGAAAAACACAGCAAGTATCAAATTCGGCTATACCGTTCTTGCCCCTAATGTTGCTTGACAACTAAAGCTCCTTTTGTCCCAAAAATAAATATTGTGCTCGATTCGGGAGAACTCTTTCACCATTCACCTTACTTTTAAAAATTTTATATTCTTTTCAATTTTTAAGATTTCGAATTTTTTTTCTTGCAATTATTAAATATATTAACTAGAAATTTAATTGTTATAAAAAAAAATAAAATAAATCTTAAAATTCGAAAGAATATAAAATGTTTAAGAAATTGGTGAATGGTGAAAAAGTATTCCCGAATCGAGCACATTATTATTTTATAAACTTTGAGGGCTTACAGTGAGTAAGTGGGTTAAATTAGAGACTAACTGAAAACTAGACTTTGTTGCCCTTACCCTACTCCACAATTCATCTTTCATCAACAAGAACAAAAAATCTCAAAACCCCGGTACGAAAATTCGAAAATTAAAAATGTTTTCTTTGGACTTTGAAATTTTTTATTTTCAAGTTTTTTTTTTTTATGAAGTTCTTATGGCTTAAAATGCAAAAAAAAATGGAACAAAATTTTGTATCCGAGATCTGGAAAGTTTAAAAAAATGTTGTGTTCGGGGCTTAGAAAATTTTTTAACTTACAAGGGAAGTCTCCCTGATGTCACCCTCCGATCTTCATGAAATTTGGATATGTTGTTAAGAACGAAAATTGATTCGACACGTATTTTTTTTAGCGGCCCAAACTCGTCGATTTGTATGGGGGGAAATTGACCTTTTCAGTTTTTTACGATTTACGCCTATTTAAACAAAATGAATATAGGCATGTGTGGCATAAGATTAAAGGTATTAAAAATACCTATCTCGTGGTGCTAACAGCGGGCCAAAGAAATTAATATTTTTCAACTTATTAACAAAAATGTCCTAAAATTCCATTCTTAGCACACGTAGATAGGTTTTCCAAAGACCTTTTATTTGGTATATAACATAACTAGGTTTCTTTGCATAATATAGGAGATAAATGAAAAAAAACTGAAAAATGGCCTTGCCTTTTTACCCCCTAAATATGAATTTGGGCCGCTAAAAAAAATACGTGTCCCTTTATTTTTTCTGCTCTACAAAATAAAACAAATTCCATAAAGATCCGTGGGTGACACTAGGGAGACTTCCCTTGTTAGCCGATTTTAAAATTTGTTTTCCTAAAAGCATTTCTAATGAGCTTTTTGTACACTCAAATAAATAGTTTCTTTATATTGATGAAAAACTACATCAATATAATGAAATATTGCATCAATTTTCGTCCAATGTAGCGTGTCATCAATAACAAGAATTTATTTATTTGAAAAATAAGAAAAAAAAAATATTAGTTTTGAAATATTTGTACTTCTCCTAGGATGACACTATTGGCGGCAAATGCAAGAGGAGGGACTTTCCTTTTTTTCAATTTTTCTATTTTGTCATATCAGGATAAAAGGATGTAAATAAAGTCATTTGAAAACTTTATCAAAATATTTTGTTGTAAATTTTAAATGATATGAAAGGATATATTTTTGAAAAGACGTAACACACCTCCTTTTTCTTGATATGTAAAAAATAATAAAATAGGAAAATTAGGGGAGATCCACCTCTTTTATTTGCTATATCTAGTGGCATCCTAGGAAAAGTACAATTTTTTTTTTTTTTTTATAAAATTTAAACTTTGAAGTCCTTTTAAAAGGAAACAGGATCACGAAATGAAAAACTGTAAATGCAGTTTTATTACATTTAGTCTCTAGTTTCAAACGTATATTATCAATTTCGTGTTCAACGCCATTTTTCATTTTGTCGGACGGTGTAGTTTTTTAATTTTTTTTTTATTTTATTTATTTTTATTTACTAAAATTTCTTGCTATTTCTATTTTTAACAATTAAAATTTTCTTATCCATCCCCACCAAGACTTGAATACTGGGCCACTCGTTTGTTAGGCTTTGCCTTTAGCCACTTACCTAGATCATATCAACAAATAATTACGATAAAAATCCCTTGTGTTTTTTGTGTGCTATAGCATTCAAAGTTTGTATGTCACTATGCTCTACCAAAAGCTGTGAGAGAGAAGAAAGAGATATAAAACTAAAATTTTTGAGTCTTCACAAATCCACATTATAAAACGTTATCAAAGTAAGCAAAACAGTTATTTTGCGTAAAACTAAAATTTGTTAGTCTTTACAAATACACAATAGCAAACGTTATCTAACTAACAAGGAAGTCTTCCAAGTGCCATCCTCCGATCTTCATTAAATTTGGATACAAAAAAAATATAGTAAATTCACGAGAATTCCTTGTTAGTTTTATTGCGCGAAAAAATTGTAAATTTACAATTTCATTGGTAAAAATCTTGTAAAATTACAAAAATAATCGTAATTTTTACTAGGAATTCTCGTAAAATAGGGGGTAGCGAAAAATCTAGTAATGTTACGAGAATGCCTTGTAAATTTTATCTCGTCAAAAAAATTTTAAATTTACAATTTATTGGTAAAAACCTTGTGAAATTACAAAATTATTGGTAAACAGCATGTAAAATTACTAGGAATTCTCGTAACCTCCTAGGTAGCAAAAAAAAAACTTACAAACTTTACTTGTCATTTTACAAGTTTTTTTTTAGTGTAGGTCTTTTAAAGACCTTCCATTTACTATGCAACATGATTAGGTTATTTGCATAAAATAGGAGATAAACGAAAAAACTGAAAAATTTCCTTTTTTTCCCCCTCATTGGCATCCCCTAAATTTGAATTTGGGCCGTTAAAAATAGTTAATTTATTTTTCTGCTCTACAAAAAAAAGCCAATCGATTTTATAAAGATCGGAGGGTGACACTAGGGAGACTTACCTTGTTAGGGCTAGGGGGGAGATTTTTCTACAATGGTGGCTCAACTTTCTTAGGCGTCTCAGCCCCGAATATATCACTGGACATGTCCCATACGAACTTAGAAAGAAATTCCTAAATTTATTTTTAATGATGTTTTACTCCAAAACGCCAAAAAAACGTTGACGAACATTTGTTTGAACGGAACTTAGAAAATTTTCAAAAAATTTCAAAACTAAGAAATATTTTAATAATTTTTTTTTCTATAAAATATTTGTTATTTCAAAACGCAAAAAAAATGGTCAAAAAATTTATTGTCTTCGAAAATTTTCAAAAAAAAAAAATGTGGGGACTTTTTCTTTATTTGTTTTTCAAAATTTATGATTTTTTTTTGTAAAATCAGTTTTGATGAAATCGATTACAACAAAACGCAAAAAAAAGTGTCTGGGACTTAGAAAATTTTAAAATTTTGTTAGTAAAAATTTGGGTTTGTCCTATTGTCTTCGGTCACGTGATAGAAATTTTAGTGATATGTCCCGTTTTCATCGGTCACAGGATAAGTGATTCGGATCGAGAGACACACATTTCCTGCAGGGTTATTAAACAGTTTTAATTATTTTGATATTATTTTAATTATTAAAATAAATTGAAAGGCATATTGATGACATTTTTTGATGAAATGTGTCATCACTTTTTTCTTCAATTTTGATGACATGTTTCGTCATATTGAGGAAAACATTCATCAATATGATGAAATTTGTCAACAAAATTGCTGACAAATGATGAAATCGTTTCATCAATATGATAAAGCATTTTTCTGTGAGTGTAGAGAATTAAAAACTCTAGTCCTTGATGTTAAGCTTTTTAAAAAAATTGTATTTTGTAATTGTATCGTGTCAGCCGATTTTGCCTTAAAACAAACCACTGTATAATGAAATAATTACCATGGCAGCCCTGGCCGTGCAAAAGTCCATGTAATTTTTTTTTAAATACTACAATAATGTATCTTTCTTATACAACAAAGAAATTTTCAATCAAACTTATATTTATTGATTTATAGCTGTTCAAATATTGCTATTTTTTAAAGTGTTTTAAAGTGGGAAGCCCCTTAATTAGTTACCCAAATTGAATTAATTCTTTTAAATTCCTTTCATAATATTGTAATAAAAGAAGAAAAAATATTGTATAAAAATATTGCGATTATGAATTTGAATAAAAAGCAAAGAGGCAGTAAGCAACAACAACAACAGCGGCAATAAGAACAGCAACAACATCACTAGCAACATATACACAGCAACATAACACACAAGCAACACAAAAACTACAATAACATTAATAGCAACAGAGCAATATAAAAATGTGAATTTATATACAAAACATGATTTTATTGTGCAGCTAAAGTTACAGCTACTATACAGTTTTTTGAATAACCCAGCAAAAAGTGGTATTGAAAGTTACAAATAACAGTCTTCTTCTTTCAGGAAAAACTTCAGCAAAAATTTTTAAACATTAAATATTTGATAAGAACTTTTTAAAAATTAATCTGAAAAAAATATATATTTTGAATAGGTTTATTCTAGCTCTAGGTCATAATTTTCTTTACTCTTTAAATCTATCATATTCTCATAGAATGATTTTTAAGAAAATTAATTTTTTGTTTTATTTTCTGTTTTAAAATTATTTATGTTGGTCATTTTTGCAAGACTTAGTGTTTCGGATTTTTTTTTGACAAGTGTTTCGGTTTAAATTCCATTGTCAAGACTATTTAGCAAATATAAAATCACTATACTTTAAGCAGCAAAGGGAATTTAAATGACAAATCGCTAATGTTTAAACAAAAATATTAATACATAATCAACTCTACCCTCATTGAGAATTAGAAGAAGAAAATTTCATAAATAAATTACATGAATCACATTACAAGTTTTTACTTTGAGTGAACTCTAAATTTTTTGCTGGGTACGTCTTCTTTTACCACTACACTAGCACACTACTTCTATGAATTTCCCATTTGTTTCTATATGTATAGAAAGTAAATATGAATGTATTAGTTTCTATGTTTGTGAGTACTTTTTATTTTGAATATTAAGAAAAACTAAGAAGTTGGATTTTGTTGAAAAGAAGGAAACGCGTGAAACGTTTGGAAAATGAAAGACGATACATTTTATAATAAAGAATTTTTTTCTCTAATTATTGACAGTAGTAGAACCTAAAAGCACCTACATTTTTTTGAAGAAGAATTTTAATTTCGGTAGAAAAAGTCGAAATAATATTGATGAAGCTTTTCTTTAATTTGATGAAATGTCTTAAAAGCATTAAAGAAACAAGAAACATCACCTTTCGTCGTATCATAATAAATTTTCTTAGATTTTTTCAGAAAATGTATAATTTTTTCTTATATTTCGATGAAATGCCTGATGAAGCTTTTCATCAAAATATTAGGAAATGAATTACACTGCGGAACACTAAAAAATAAACAAGAGTTACGACCATCATTTCTATATATTTCGGACATGCTCATTCGAATGGCGTACTCCGTTTTTCGATGTATGGTACAGTTTTCTTGTAAAATGTCATTAAAGATTGGCTGATTTTCAGCTGCTTTTGTAACAAAAACAATTCCAAAGCTAATGATTTTTAAATTTTATGGCATGGAAAACAAAGATATAACTTGTAGCAATATTTCTAATATAAATTTGGTTTAAAGCTTTTCATCTTAACCCCTTTAATTCGCGGATTTCTTAATTTTTTTAAGTTTTCGCGAAATTAACCGCAAAATTGGTCTCTGATAAAAAACTTTAGTATATAATGTGGGAACCTTAAACAATGAACTCACCCAAAATTTGTCCAAAAAAGTTTTCATTTGCAAAAGTTATCTTAACAAAAACTATAATTATTGTATCGCAAACACTGAAATAACAGTTTTTGTTAAGATAACTTTTGCAAACGAAAACTTTTTTGGACAAATTTTGGGTCAGTTCATTGCTTAAGGTTCCCACATTATATACTAAAAGATGAAGCCTCAAATCACATCCTAAAGTGATACTGCCATATACAAAAAAACGGTTTTTCGCGATTTTCTTCATGATGGCCCATATAACATAGATGTTTTTTGTCCACTATTCGTAGTGTCATGGACGCCTTTATGATCCACAAAATGCAAGCTTTTTATCAGAGACCAATTTAGCGGTTAATTTCGCGAAAACTTAAAAAAATGAAGAAATCCGCGAATTAAAGGGGTTAAGATGAAAAGCTTTAAACCAAATTTATATTAGAAATAGTGCTACAAATTATATCATTGTTTTCCATGCCATAAAATTTAAAAATCATTAGCTTTGGAATTTTTTTTGTTAAAAAAGCAGCTGAAAATCAGCCAATCTTTAATGACATTTTACAAGAAAACTGTACCATACATCGAAAAACGGAGTACGCCATTCGATTCAGCATATCCGAAATATATTGAAATGATGGTCGTACCTCTGGTTTTCTAAAATAGTGGTTAGTTTTGTCACGCAGTGTTATTATTTTTTATTTTTTTAATTAATGTTTAGATACAATAATATTTTTTGCAGACTTTCAAACATTTTTTAAATATTTTTGATAAAGACATTTATCATATTTTCGAAAAGCTTAATGAGTCTGATAAAATGTTTAATTATTTTTGTTACAACGTAACATGTCTTCAATATAATGAAAAATTTCATCATAATGATTTCAAGGGCATCAAAAAAAATGTAAGTAAACTTTTTCTTAAATTGTAGATACATTTTCTTATTCTTCCAGTTATTATCAGCCCATATGACAAACTTAATGTACCTCCTATTTTCACCTAAATCTTATAAAGAAAAAAAAAAAACAAGAAAAATATTAATACATCTATATATTGGGTGGATTAGAAGGGCGCATTTTACTATTCATTTCAATATTGTACGTCACTTTTTATTCGCTTTTGTTGCCAAAATCATTCTTTTTTCTTAAGCATTAAAATTTTTTTCTAACAAAAAAATATTTTTTTGTATTATGCAAAATATTATACAATTTATGTCTGTACAAATATTTTTTGTATAGTATGCTGAGTATGAGTATGGGAAAAAATTGTATAGATGTTAAATTTTCAAAATAAAAAAATTGTAAATGGGTTTTACTATGTGTATATGATGAAACCATATTTTCCATCACCTCTTAAGAAACCCCTCTTATACTTCTTATTAACCCAACAAAACACATGATAGTCAGGTTAGGTTAGGTTAGGTTAGGGTGGCGGTGCCAGAGGGGCACTCCGCATAGACCAATTGGTCCATAGCGATACCACAAAACTTTGTCCGCTTATCGATGTAAACTAAATACATTGACCTTCATTGCGAATTGTTTCAAGCTCTTCAGGTCTATCTTCGTAATTTCCTCCAAAGTCTCGAACTGTGAACTTCCTATAATTGATAGTCGAGTTCGTGCCAAAGCCGGGCAGTGACACAGGATGTGTTCAATAGTCTCTTCGACGTCTGGTGTCTCGCACCTTTTACAGTTTGCGTCCGTAATAAGATTCATGTTCTTGGCATGTTTTCCGACAAGACAGTGTCCCGTTATTAAACCTGTCAACATACGACATTCTATTCTCGTAAGTGTAAGTAAGAATTTAGTTCTTCCTAAATCATAGCGTGGCCATAAAATTCTGCTTATACGACTTGTCCCAAGTTCCTTCCATCTTCGATTTGCTTTGGCGACAGTAAGGGTATTTCGTTTTAGTTTGAAATGCTGGAGTGGCGGTGAAAGCATTATGGTGGTACCTATGCCATCTGCTCCAAGTTTCGCGAGTTCATCTGCTTTCTCGTTTCCTTCTATTCCTTCGTGCCCTGGTACCCATAATAAGGTAACTTCATTATTTAAGCAAAGTTGTTTTAAATTCTCGTAACACTTTAAAACCGTTTTCGATTTAATTTGGTAGCTCAAGAGTGCCTTTAGAGCAGCTTGACTATCCACGTAGAAATTAAGGGTGGCACCTTTTTCCTTTGCCATATATTCCACAGCTTTTGATATAGCAGCTATCTCAGCCTGAAAGATACTCGAGTCCACGGGTAAATTAAAAGATAAGTGTTGGTCTAGTTCCAGTATCGTGAAACCAGCTCCAACACCATGCGATTGCTTCGATCCATCAGTAAAGATATTTATTGAGTTCGCAGGAGGGCCCTGCCAGGTCGACCAGAATTCTCGATCCGGAAATCTAACTTCATATTTCCGGTCGAAAAATAGTTTGGGCACTGTGTAATCAGAGTCAATACGGTCCATATTAGCAATGTTACTGTGTCCAAAGTTGCGATACTTGAACCAATTTGACTCTTTGAGTCTGAGGCAAGCTTTGTAAGCCTCGCCCTTAGCAAAGAGATCAATTGGTAATAAGTGCAATAAAGTGTCGATAGAGTCGGCTGATGTTGTTCTCAAAGCGCCAGTGATACTCCGTCCCATTTGCCGTTGAAGCTTCTGAAACATTTTAAGCGTCACATCCTTTTCGAGTGCCTTATGCCAGACTAAAACTCCATAGAGTAAGATTGGTCTTACGATTGAAGTATAAATCCAGTAAGTGACTTAAGGTTCTAGACCCCAGGTACTGCCGAACATTTTCTTACACGCGTAATACGCGTTGTTTGCCTTTTTTACCCTTTCCTCAGAGTTCTTGTTCCAGAACAGCTTACTGTCCAAGAACACTCCAAGAAATTTGGCATGCGGTGATATTGGAATTTCAACTCCTCCCACTCGAACCTTTCTAAATTCCGGGATTTTGTATTTTCTAGTAAAAAGAACCATTTCCGTTTTCTGCGGGTTGACATTAAGTCCATTTCCTGAAGCCCACTTCCACATAGCCTTAAGTGAGCCCTCTAAAATCTCGGATACAGTATCCAGATATTTGCCACATGATAGAATAACCACATCATCAGCGTATGCTATTGTTGTGGTTCCTAAAGTCTCAGTTCCTTTAAAATGGGGTCCAACACCAGGAGCCAGAGCAGTGGTGACAGAACCCCACCTTGTGGTGTTCCTCTAGTAGCGTAACGAGATGTTTTTGCATGACCCCATTCGGCCGTTATTTCCCGACATGAAAGCATTTGCTTTATCCATTTACTCAAACAACTGTTAGTTGAAGCCTTGTCCAAAGCATTAACTATCGTCTTGGTATTTACATTGTTAAAAGCCCCTTCTATATCCAGAAATGCTGCAAGAGCAAATTCCTTATACTCCAGGGATACTTCTACCTTCTGTACAAGTGAATGGAGCGCAGTCTCTATGGATTTACCCTGCTGGTAAGCATGCTGTGCATCCGATAGAAAATTTGTACCTAAATGCTCTCGTATATATAGATCAATTATCCTTTCCAGTGTTTTCAAAAGAAAAGATGTTAAACTGATTGGTCTGTAATCTTTTGCCGTCGCGTGGTTAAGTTTACCGCTTTTGGGCAAGTATATAATACTTGCTTTCCTCCATCCTTTTGGTATATAGCAAAATTTCAGGCATGCAGTAAAAATCAATAAAAGATGCGGAATTAAAATATTGGAGACGTTCTGAAGCATTGCCGGAATAATGCCGTCAGGTCCAGGTGATTTGTATGGTTTGAATGAAGCTAGAGCCCATTTTATTCGGTCAGCAGTTAAACAATTTTCTGGAATGATCGAGGGGTTATCGCGGATTACATTCATTGCAATCGGGTTTGTCCTACATCCCGGAAAGTGTGTTGTAAGTAGAACATCAAGTGTTTCATCAGCACTTTCTGTCCATGTATCATCACTTTTTTTCAGTAGGATTGGTGGAATGCTCTTCTTCGATAGAATTTTTCTTAGCCTTGCAGCCTCAGTGGTATGTTCAATATTGCTGCAATGGTTTTCCCAGCTAGTTTTTTTTGATTTCCGTATTAGCTTTTTGAAGCTTTTTAGTTCACTTCTGTATTGCGCCCAGCTGTCATCTGTGTTGCCCCGTCTAGCGTGCTTAAATAAGTCCTGCACTAAATTGCGAGCGTTTGAAAGCTCTCTAGACCACCACGGAGGTTGGGGTTTCTTGCGACTATACCTTAAGGGGCAAGATTTTTCAAAAGATACGCGTAAAATGGACGTAAGATTATCATTTACTAGTTCTATAGTATTATCATCTAAAATTTCTCGTTTTGGTAGAGCAACCATTTTCTTGTCTACTAAACTACTATATTTACCCCAGTTTGTTTTCTCAGGGTTTCTATACGGTTTGTTTGTCATTAAATTTTCCAGCTTTACCTTTAAACTTAAATATTTGTGATCCGAGCAAGAAGCCTTTTCAAGGATTCCCCACTCGACTATGTTCAAATCAGGTTTATCAGTGAAAAGTGTTAGGTCTAAAACATTTTTACTTGTAGGACCTATAAACGTAGGTTCTGAACCATTATTCGCAATGTTAATATTAGTATCCTTTATAAATTGGAATAAGTCTTCCCCCCTTTCGTTAGTATCTGAGGAGCCACATAAAGTATTATGCGCATTTGCGTCACAACCTATTATAATGTACTCACCCATTTTTTCGCGAAGTAAAACTTGTAGATCTAGCGGAGGTGATTCTCTGTCATGCGCCATATACGAGGACACTAGATAGATGGTCCTTCGCCCTATTTTGCATAGAGTTGTCGCCAAATCGTTGGTACTGTATTGCTGTAGAAGAAGTGCTTTTAGTGATTTTCTTGCCAAAATGGCTGAGCGTTTCCTACCTTCAGCTTGCGAGAAAAATAAATCATAGTCTGTTGTCGTGAGCCCTTTAATTTCACCCGTAGCGTCCACCCATGGCTCTTGGATGAGTGCTACATCAAATGACCCTTCCACCAGGGTCATAAGTAGTGCCGCCGAAGCTGCTCTACTGTGATGTAAGTTGATCTGGATCAGCTTCATCATTGGTGGATATTATAGTTTCGCCGGTGGGTGGCTTGCCTACATCTAGATCAACCTCTTCCAGCGTGATGTTCGTAGTGGCTTCCAAGAGAAGATCCAGATCTCGTTCAACCTCACCATTTTCCAATGCGTGTGGATTGTTGTCACTTGGACTTCTTCGTTTGAGTCGCAGATACACTACCGACATACCCCAACGCATTTTGCCAAACCTCGGATAAAGGATATCCTCAGCCTGCTTGTTTATTTGCAGGATGAAAGTATACCCTTTATCCTTGTCAGTCTTTGGTAAAACCTTCAAAACGCGCCAGTCATCGGTAGGTATATCCGGGTTTTGGCGTTGAAGCAGCTGTAAAGCAGAAGTTTGGGAGAACAGTACTGGGAATACCACTTTTGCCTTCGGGGCAGTTGGTATTCTGTTTCTCGGTACGATTTCAAGATCTGCACCCTCCCATAAAGGCTCAAGTGCCTTAACGGCATCTTTTACCCATATGAGAGACTGCATATCATCACAACACAACAGTTTTATATTGCTCATCCAGCCAGCACCATCAAAACTGGGCATCGGCTTATTCGGGTTTTCTTCCATGTACTCGATCATCATTTGAATGAGCTTGGCCTGCACCTTTAACCAATCCTCAAGGACAATTTGACCAAGAGGGTGGCCATGGTCTATCAACGCGACCAGAAGATCGTTTTTCACAACCTCACTTGCTGTCTTGCTCGTTGTTGGTTGAAGCTCTATCTGCCGACCCTTTTTAGACTTCTGGTCATCAGCATTTTCATCTGACGACCTTTGCCTTTTAAGGATACCTGCACCTAGAACTTCTTCTTCCACGGCATTAGCAAAATGAGAATTGCCATTTTGGTACTTTTTTATTTTCTTGACATGATAGTCAACAAAAAAGTGAATTTATAATTTTTGAGAAAAAAAGTCATAGTCAATTAACTTTTATATATTTTTATAATTAATCAATTCAAAAACTATAATCGATTAACAAAGTTGATTAAAAAATTTATTTAGGGCTGTTTTTAATAGCTGTAATATTGATTAAATTTTTAGTTGTATAAAAAAAGTTAGTTGATTATGATTTTTTTATTTTTATCACTCAATTCTTGGTGTGCGCCGGTATTCAGCACAAATTATTGCATGTCAATTACGCTTTCATTGAATTGATTATTTAATTGATTAGAATTACAATTTTAAAAACAGAAAAAAAGAGAAAAGGCTACCAGTTTCTGATTTAAGCAAAATAATGTGTATCAGATTTGAGTAATTTTTGACTTACACTCACTCTCGCAAACGACAGTAGTTTTTGAATCACGCTCACTCACTAACGAGCATATTTTTCTACTCACACTCACTCAAAATCACGTGAGTAAATTTAATACAACTCACGCTTAACTGCACTCACACAAGCTTCACTCCCACTCACAAAAATCTTACACTAAAAAAAATCTTTACAAAATTACAAGAAAAACTTGAAACTTTTTTTTTGCTACCTCCTATTTCACAAAAATTCTTAGTAAGTTTACAAGCTTTTTACCAATAATTTTGTAATTTTACAAGGTTTTTACCAATAAAATTGTAAATTTACAAATTTTTTTTTGACACGTTAAAATTGACAAGAAGGTTTCGTAACTTTACTAGATTTTTTTGCTACCTAATATTTTACGGGAATTCCTAGTAATTTTACAAGCTTTTTACCAATAATTTTGTAATTTTACAAGATTTTTACCAATAAAATTGTTAATTTACATTTTTTTTGCGCAATAAAAATTACAAGGAATTCTCGTGAATTTATTAGATTTTTTTGTAATATTATCTGGGAAATTTGTAAAATTACAAAATAAATTGTAAAATTACAAAAAAATGGTAAATTTCGATTTGTTAAAAAACAAGGAAAACTGTCAAATATTGGTAAAATGGGATTACGATACTTTTCCTAGTAATTTGACAAAGTTTTTTTTGTGTGTACCTTCAAGTATACCGATCGACTCAGAATTACTTTTTGAGTCGATTTAGCCATGTCCGTCCGTCTGTCCATCTATCGGTTTAAGCACAATACAGGTTGCAATTTTCAATCAACTGACTTGAAATTTGAAACTTAGGCATCTTTTAGCCCAAGGACGAAGTTGAATTGAAATTGGAAAAAATCGGTCCACTTTAAGACCTAGCCCCCATACAAAAGCCCCTTTGAATTTGGCTTAAATGGCTCCAATAACCTATTATAACAGACATCGTTTTGAAATCTAACAGGTATTCAGATTTTGTATCCGTGAATCATCATTCCAAATTTTAAAGAAATCGGGTCAGTCCTTCTTGTAGTCCCCACACAAACCACCCTCCCGATATTCACATAATTCCCTCAAAATTAAAAAAATTGGAAATATTTAATTTAAATTTTATTTGTACACACAAAAAAAACCTTGTCAAATTACTAGAAAAAGTCTCGTAATCCCATTTTACCAATATTTGATAGTTTTCCTTGTTTTTTAACAACAAATTTTCGATCGAAATTTTAATTTTTATACCCTCCAACTACAGTATGGGGTAGACTGCCCAGGAAAAAAGCGAGTTCGCGACCTCTAGATATTATTTTAAAAATCCCAAACAAAAACCGAAATTTTTTTGCACAAAAAGGAACAAAATTTGCAGGTATCCCCCAAGAAAATAACAACTTTGTTTTTTTCTGGGCAGTCTAGTATGGGGGTATACTCACTTTGTCATTCCGTGTGTAACGCATCAAAATATCAGTCTAGCACCCCATAAAGTATATATATTATTGATCAGTGATCGATTCTAAAACATTCTAGCGATGTCCGCCTGTCCGTCCGTCCGTCTGTGGAAGACACGATACAGTCCAAAATAAAAGTGAAAGACTCCTGAAATTTGGCACATATATGTCTTATGTTCATAGGCTGGTTAAGTTCGGAGATGGGCAAAATCGGACGGGGGGGAAAAAGTTCCCTCTTGACGAAGTAAACCAACCCAGGAAAAAAGGTAACTTTTTATAAGTTTTTTTGTATTTTTGTTAAACAAATGAAAGATTTTTGAGTTCAAAGTCTTGGACTTGGACCCAGGGGATTTGAAAATTACTTTTTTTTGGTCCGCCCCCTTTTGTAGGCGTGGATACATATAAGCAAATAATTTATATAATGATGAAATTGTATATCTTTTGTACAAAAAGCATAGTAATTAAATTTGAAAAAATTTTTGACCAGAGAGAAGGTGGACCCCCGACAAACCCCCCCCCCAAAAAAAAACGCCCCTGCAATTTTTTTTATTTTTTTAAACGTTGGAGGGTATACAAGATTCGGCACAGCCGAATTTAACACTCTCACTTGTTTTTTTGTAATTTTACAATATTTTTTGTAATTTTACAAATTTCCAACTCTTTTTTACAAAAAAAAAATCTAGTAAATTCACGAGAATTCCTTTATAATTTTTATTGTGCCAAAAAAGTTGTAAATTTACAATTTAATTGGTAAAAAGCTTGTAAAATTACAAAAAAGCTCGTAATTTTTACTAGGAATTCTCGTAAAATAAATTTACAATTTTATTGCTGAAAACCTTGTAAAATTACAAAACTATTGGTAAAAAGCTTGTAAAATTAAGTACAAGAAATTCTTGTCAAATTGGAGGTAGCAAAAAATAAAAGTTACCAGTTTTTCTTGTGATTTTACAAAGTTTTTTTTTGAGGTTAGGTCACAGACTAATACAGACTCGACATAAGTGACAGGTTTCAAAAAAGTATTCTTTAACCATATGGTTAATATTTTCAAATTATTCTACGAATTAGGTTAGAAAGAGAAAACTGATATAACGCGCCATAAGAAAAATTAATGCCAGATCGGTTTTTGTTGTTTCACTCACTCCTAAGTCGTAGAAAGTGTTGCCATGTTAGCGTAAAACGGACTAAAAACCGCTGTGTTTTCTCCTAAAATCGCTTAGTTTTCCCCACTTTTTCTTATAAAACTCTACTGTCGAGTCTGTATTTAGTCTGTGGTTAGGTATTAGACCTGTTCTTTGGTAACCTAATCAAATCTTTATATAAGGGTTTACAAGGGAAGTCTCCCTTTATTTTTCCTGTAGAACAGGCCCAAATTCATATTTAGGGGATGAAAATAAGGGGGAAAAAAGGATAATTTTTCATTTTTTGCGTTTATCTCTTATATTTAGTGTTTATAAAAAAACCGACATTTTGGAAAGCCGGTTTCTCGGTTAACCGAAAATCAGCTTTTTCGGTTAACCGGTTTTCTCGGTTAAACCGGAATAAAAAAACCGGTTAACCGGTTTTTTTCTTAAACTGACAAATCCAAAAAAACACTTGAATATAACTATTTTTAGTAATTGTGTTTATATATTGTTGGACTGTATATTTTATAACTGAATTTTTATTTAGTTCGGTTTGAGTCCATATTAATTATTTCTGAGAAATAATAATTGTTGTACAATGAGAAAATCTGAAAAAAGTCAAGTGACAGCACAGACTAAGTGAAGATGTCGACAGCTTTCGGAAGATGCCACCCTTCCATCATCAGCACTCCTTCGATTGCCACACACTTAATGTGTGTCAGATTAAAATTAGCCATTTAAATGAAACTTTTGAAGAAATTAAGAATTGGAATTATTCCTCTTTGTGTTGAATAACCCGTATTCACCATCAATTCGTGTTGTATTCATTTGGCAGAAACTTAATCCATCTTAACTTTTAACAGAGTTGTATTTTTCCTATTGTTAACCCTTAGTAGGACTTTTCAAGTCTTGAAAAATGTCCGTTAGGTTTGAATTTTTGTTTCATATTTCTAATTCTTAGAAATATTACTAAATTGCAATGTACCTTATGAGTCGAAGGAGTGCTGATGATGGAAGGGTGGCATCTTCCGAAAGCTGCCGACATCTCCACTTAGCCTGTGTTGTCACTTGATTTTTTTTCAGATTTTCTCATTGTACAACAATTATTATTTCTCAGAAATAATTAATATGGACTCAAACCGAACTAAATAAAAATTCAATAACTATTTTTTTCAATAATAAAGCGAATATGGCTTAAGTTGACATATTTGTTTCCTTCAGCAAGGTTCGCAAATGTTACTCTATAAAAATAGTGGTATTTAAATAATGTACTTCAATATACCATATTCACTGGAACTTTAATTTATTTTTATTGTTTTTATTTAAAAAAAAAAAACAGTTTATTACAAGTAAATTGCAGTTCCGTATTTTATTTCGATTTTATTTTATTGACATTTTCGCCATTCACAGGAATTTTAGTATCTGGATAACAGTCACTTATTAGGTTTTTCATGGTAGTGTCCAAAAAGGGTTTACAACGGTGAGCATTTCAAATGTTTATCAGATTCGGAATAAAATTCGTATTTGGAAAATTGTTTCTTGCAGGCAAAAAATATTTTAGACTTTCTTTCTTACGGATTTTCAAGGTGTTTTCAACAAAATTTTTAAAATATCATACAAAAATTGGTGTAAACCCTTAATATTTGCAAAAATATTCCGTTTTGAATGTATTAAAAAAACCGGTTAACCGACAGAAAAAAAACGGTTTTCGGTGCACCGCAAATTTTCAATTCCGGTTAGCCGGTTTGCAAAAAAAACCGAAATTTTGTGAAAAACCCGGTTTTTCGTTTAACCGGTTTATAAACACTACTTATATTATACAAAGAAACCTAGTCATGTTACATACCAAATGAAAGGTCTTTGGAAAACCTATCTTTGTGTGCACAGAACGTGTCCAAACATGCACAACTTTTCGTCATATTGAGTAAAATGGCAAAATTTAAGGACATTTTTTGTTAATAAGTCGAAAAATATTTCATTTTATTGGGACGCTGTTAGGATCACAAGATAGGTATTTTAAATACTTTTAATCTGATACCATATATGCCTTATTTTGAGTAAATAGGGATAAATCGTAAAAAACTGAAAAAGGTTAAAATCCCCGATACAAATCGACTCCCCTAAAAATGAGTTTGGGCCGCTAAAAAAAATACGTGTCGAATTAATTTTTGTTCTGAACAACATATCCAAATTTGATGAAGATCGGAGGGTGACACCAGGGAGACTCTCCTTGTTAGTCCCCATATAAAAAAAAAAATTTGCCTGATATTCGATAAATCGGTTTGCAACACAAATAAGGCAATTCCACTAAAATTTGGTTGTTGTGTGGTTTCAACACTTATTAAAGATCTAACAAAAGATAAATCAATTCGGTCCACGTTTGGACTTGGGAGCCATTTTTCGGAAAACACTGGTGTAGGGTATCATATGGTCGGTCTTGACCGACCACACCAAATTTGTCTCTCGTTTATTAGTTCTATTGGAAATTTGAATAAATTTCAATTTGAGGAAATTTTTTAATCAACAAAATAAACAAAAACTTATGAACATTTGAGGGTTAAGTATTTGCATAAGTTGTTTGAATATTTTGAGCCGTTATATTTTTTTTTTAAATAGTTTAGAGCACAATTTTTTTTTGGAATTTATCAAACACTCAAACACAAATAAAGTGGGGATCTTAAGGTGAGGTAGAGGTTTTAGCAGGAAGAAATGCCACAATATAAAAAAATCGAAATTTCTTTTAAGCTCAAGCATTAATATTTTGTATATTTTAGTTTATTTTCCTTATTTCTACGTTTCTATTTTCTTTTGTAAAAAAAAAAATATTAACGACTACCCCAAAAGAAACATATCAATTTTTACAATTAGAGATGGGCGGGAGCACACACTCACGAGATTTTTCTTTTCACACATTTACAATCACGTGAAAAATAAAGTTCCAATCGCAATAGCACGTGGCTCACGTAAACGTCACTTACAAAAGTTAAAATTAAAAAGAAAAAAATATAAAATAACGTGATGTTTTGGACCGCAGGTTCGAATCTCACCACACAAAAAATTATTGGCTAAAAAATTTCAATTAAATCTATTGATCAACAAAATTTAAATAAGTCAATTATTGTTTTGATCAACATTTTTGTTATTTTCTTTAACTATCGAATTTCAAATTTTCAACATACCAGATTTGTATTCGCTTCAATTTATTTGAATACATTTATTCAAAAATATACTTTATACTAGGGTTTTAACTTTTTTTATTGTCGGCAACATATTGGAAAGCAAAAAATATGAATTTCTTCATAATTTTTCCATAAGCTCTAAATTCAGTTGTTAAGCCAATCATTATTTTAATTGACTTTAAATAAAAAATTGATTAAATTTTTGATCAAAATCGAAAAAGTGATTAATTGAAAATAAAATCAATTAATTATATTGATGATGATTGATATAACAATTTTCTTTATCGGAGGAGTTTCAATTAAAAAATTAATTGAATCCGCGTTTTTGTTGATTGACTTTCATTTTCAATTCTTTCTGTGACAGCAGCCGAATAAGATGAAAATTTCTATATAGAGGCAATTTACCAATTTTTCAAAATGTTGAACATATAAATATAATAATATAGGATCACTGATGAAGCTAAAATGCAGAAACTAGGCATAGTCTGATTCAGAAATTGTTACTATATTTACAATTTTTAGAATTTAAAATGTCTGTACCTTACTACAATCTACTCATTTTTACTACTTTTACTACAGGTGGAAAATTTCAATACAAAAAGTAAACAAAACTTTCCAATTGTAGTAAAAATAGTAAGAAATTTGGATAAACAAACAGACCTAAAAGTTATACAATTACACTGCGGAACACTAAAAAATAAACAAGAGTTACGACCATCATTTCTATATATTTCGGACATGCTCATTCGAATGGCGTACTCCGTTTTTCGATGTATGGTACAGTTTTCTTGCAAAATGTCGTTAAAGATTTGCTGATTTCAAGCCAGTTTTTTAACCAAAAAATTTGCAAAGTTAATGATTTATAAATTCTATGGCATGGAAAACAAAGATATGACTTGTAGCAATATTTCTTATGCAAATTTGGTTCAAAGCTTGTTATCTTAAGCCCTTAAATTCGCGAATTTCTTCTTTTTTTAGGGTTTACGCGAAATTAACAGCAAAATTGGTCTTTGATAAAAAACTTGCTTTTAGTGAATCAAAAAGGCATCCCTAACAATACGAATAGTGGACAAAAAACAGCTATGTTATATGGACCATCATGATGAAAATCGCGAAAAACCGTTTTTTTGTATATGCCAGCATCACTTTACGAGATGATTTAAGACTCAATCTTTTAGTATATAATGTGGGATTCTTAAACAATTAACTGACCAAAAATTTGGCCAAAAAAGTTTTCATTTGCAAAAGTTATCTTAACAAAAACTATAATTGTTGTAGGGTTAACACTGAAATAATAGTTTTTGTTAAGATAACTTTTGCAAATGAAAACTTTTTTGGCCAAATTTTTGGTCAGTTAATTGTTTAAGAATCCCACATTATATACTAAATAGTGTTTATAAAAAACCGACATTTTGGAAAACCGGTTTTTCGGTTAACCGAAAATCAGCTTTTTCGGTTAACCGGTTTCCTCGGTTAAACCGGAATAAAAAACCGGTTAACCGGTTTTTTTTCTTTAACTGAAAAAACCAAAAAATACTTGAAAATAGCTTATTTTTATTAAATAATAAAGCGAATATAGCTTAAGTTAACATATTTGTTTCTTTCAGCAAGGTTTGCAACTACTACGCTATAAAAAAGCGATAGTTAAATAATGTACTTTAATTGACCATATTCACTAGAACTTCAATTTAATTTGTACTGGTTTTATTTAGAAAAATACATTTATTCGTTATAAATAAATTGCAGTTCCGAATTCTATTTTTATTTTCTTTTATTGACAATTTCGCCATTAACAGGGATTTTAGTATCTGGTTAACAGTGACTTATTAAGTTTTTCATGAAATCTTCAAAAAACGCTTACAACGGTGAGTATTTCAAATTTTTATCAGTTTCAGAATAAAATTCCTATTTAGAAAATTGTTTCTTGAAGACAAAAAATATTTTAGACGTTCTTTCTCGCGGATTTTTAACGTGTTTTCAACGAAATTTTGAAAATATCATAAAAAAATAAGTGTAAACCCTAATATTTGCGAAAATATTCCGTTTTGAATGTATTTAAAAAACCGGTTAACCGACAGAAAAAAACCGGTTTTCGGTGCACCGGAAATCTTCAATTCCGGTTAACCGGTTTGCAAAAAAAACCGAAATTTTAGGAAAAAACCGGTTTTTCGGTTAACCGGTGAACCGGTTTATAAACACTAATACTAAAAGATGGAGTCTTAAATCATCTCGTAAAGTGATGCTGGCATATACAAAAAAACGGTTTTTCGCGATTTTCATCATGATGGTCCATTTAACATAGCTGTTTTTTGTCCACTATTCGTATTGTGAGGGATGTCTTTTTGATTCACTAAAAGCAAGTTTTTAATCAAAGACCAACTTGGCGGTTAATTTCTCGAAAACCTCAAAAAATTAATAAATTCGCGAATTTAAGAGCTTAAGATGAAAAGCTTTAAACCAAATTGGCATAAGAAATATTGCTACAAGTCATATCTTTATTTTCCATGCCATACAATTTAAAAATCATTAACTTTGCAAATTTTTTTGTTGAAAAACTGGCTCGAAATCAGCAAATCTTTAACGACATTTTGCAAGAAAACTGTACCATACATCGAAAAACGGAGTACGCCATTCGATTCAGCATGTCCGAAATATATAGAAATGATGGTCGTACCTCGTGTTTTCTAAAATAGTGGTCACTTTTGTCACACAGTGTTATCAACTTCATTTTCAGAATTATAGAAATTTCTGATTAGTTTTTATTTAAAAAAAATATGAGAATTGTTCTATTCAACCTTTAAAATATAATATTTTGAGTAGGTTTATTCTAGCTCGAGGTCACTATTTTCTAATTAAAACTTTACTAATTAAAACTATGATATTCTCATAGAATAATATTCAAGAAAATTATTTTTCTGTTTTAAAAATGAGCAACATAAATAAATTTAAAACAGAAAAATAATTTTCTTGAAAATTATTTTATGAGAATATAATAGTTTTAATAAGTAAAGTAAATAATGACCTCGAAGTAGAATAAACGTACTCAAAATATATAAAAAATGTTAAAACTACTAAAACATGATGAAATAACACTCTTTAACGTGATCACTTTTTATTCACTTGAATCACACCTAATTTTACTCATGTGCTCATCTCTTCTCATAAGCATAAGTAGTAGTAAGTATTCCCTTTCCATACTACAATTGATATTTACATAAGTAGTAGTTAAAGGCATTAAACATGAGAAGATGAAGTACATACTACTACTCGTATTTATAAATGAGGTGGTATAATAGCATTAGCGGGTTTTGTAATGATGAATAGATACGAGTATTTTCTATTTTTTTTTTGTTCTACGAAAACTTTTGCAAATGACTTCTTTCTATCTTTGCCAATTCCCCCACTCCCCACTTCCTTGCTTCATATTCTCTCTAAATATTTAAAATTATGGAAAACCGGAAGGAAGGGCGGTGTTTTGTTATGTGTGTGTGTTTGTATTTGCTTAATATTTATGAGTGTGTGTGTAGTGGTGTGTTGTTTTATTTTTAAGAAGAAACATTTGTAAGATAAACGCATTTTCTAGTTTGTTAAATTGTGGTTTCTTATATTTTTCTTTCGAATGTGAAGGGGTGTGAGAAATTTTCCTCGAAAAGGAAGTTATAATCAGCGATTTGTTTAAAACATTTTTATATCTCTTTTTTATGTTTGTCGTGGTTTAGTCGTTAAAGCAAAAAAATAGGAAGGCATGACAAATATTGATTTCTTTTTCATTATTTCTTTAGTTGGCAAAACAAAAAAAAAATATTGAAATTTTTCTCTTAATTGATTTATTATTAATTTAGTTTGTTTTGTAAGTTTTTTTTTTTTTTTTGGAAAATTTTGTGTGGCATTTGGAAATATTCTTCTAAATTAAATTGTTGTCAAGGAAGTTAAGAAGACATCCTTATTTAGTTTGTAGAAAATGTAAAAATAACAAAAATAAAATTTTAAAACTAATTTTATGAAAAGTTGCTTAAGTTTTATTTAATATTCCTTAAAGATTTGTTTATGATGCAAAAAGTCTTAGTTCAACTCGGTTAAGAAGAAACACAAACGGACCCACCAAATTCGTACTTCTTGAGCTGGTCCATTGGAGTTCTACGCCCTTCACTATAATGATTTTTAATCCATTTTTCTAATAAATTTTCTAATAAATCGCTGAATAAGCGACTCATTGAGAAAAATACAGCGTACAGAAATATTAACAAAACAGATTTATTTAGTTCATTCTGCCATGATATATAAATTTTTTATCATTATTTTACAGTGCGTATAATTAATGTATATTATAATAATTAATAATACGCACCGTGTATTTGTTTAACAATAATAATATTAAACAAGTAAGAAAAATATAGTCGGTCAAGTCCGATCATATGATATCCTACGACATCAGGGGCCGGTCCTGTAGGGGATTTTGTTTCGACTTAAGGAATTTATTTGTACCAAAAATTACAATTATTCTGTCTAACAAGGAAGGTCTTTCAGAGGGTACCCACCGATTGTCCCGAAACTTGCATATGGGAAAGAGGGAAGGAAAATAGGAGTTTCCTGTTTTTTCTTAGCTGCATAATCTCACATTTAGCGGGTCAAAGGGCAGGGGGAAAACGGGATTTTTTCGTTTTTTTTACCATTTTCACATTTCTTCAGAAGAAACTATATGAACTTTTTATACAGATCGAAAGGTTTTTTGAAGGCCTATCCAATGTCGTATCGGCCGTTTCCAAATTCGGCTTCGTTAAGCTCCTATTTTCGAAAACGTAAAATCGTAGGGGTAGTTTATATGGATAGGTACATAAGTAGGACCGCCAAAATAACATGAAATAATCACAATTAAAATTAAGCTGACTCGTATTTTTGCGTTTGGCGAAATTCCTGCTAGTTCGGATTTTATTCGGATTTTCCGAAAGACCTAATTTTTTTTATAAGGTGGCAACCCTTTTTTAAATTTGAGATTGGGCAGCTAAAAAACAGGTAACTCTTATTTTTCTCCCATCATTCCAATATGGAAGTTTTAGGACAATCGGCGGGTGCCCTCTGAAAGACCTTCCTTGTAAGAGCTTTTCAATTGAATTGGTGATTTTTTTTTCGGAAATAGTGTAACAAAATCCCAAAATTTTTCCAATTTTTTTTTACTTGAAATTTGAGAACTGTTCTAAAAGAAAATTATTTTAGATCTCCCTGATCGTTCTGCACTCAGATTTTCTAGAATTTAAAAATTCTTTAAACTAAAAAATTGTGATACAAAAGAAGTTTTAGATTTGGAGAATATCTCGGAATCTGAACAATGTTCAACGAGAGATATGTTTGAATGTAAAATTTTTCAATAGAGAAATATCTAAAAAGTTAAAAACTTTTGAGAACTAATTTTGTGTAAGAAAAAAATATCGAATTCCATCCATTTTTAAACCCTCCAACCACAGTATGCGGGTATACTCACTTTGTCATTCCATATGTAACACATTGAAATATCGGTCGGGGACCCCCCAAAGTATATATGATACAGTGTTGCCACGTCTTGGATAATTATCCAAAAAATTGATAATTTAAAATTTTTGGATACTCTTTGGATAATTACATTTTTGGATAATTAATGGATAATTTTATCATTTACAATTTAAAGTTTTACATGGACAAATATATATTTTTTTTAAAGAAAACAAAAACCGATTTACGAAATAAATTATCTTCAAATACTGTTGCTTCAATTCTTTTTACAAAAGAAGGCATTGAAAGAAATGGGGGTACGAATTTTGAGCCCACAAAAGAGTAACTCTGTGGAAGAAATTCAGGTTAGCAAAAGTTAGGTCGATTCTGAGGGTGAGGGTTGAAAATAGAGGCTAAATTAGAAGACCCGTATCGCGGCGTTTGTTTATGTTAGTTCGAATTTTTTTTTAATCGACCTTCAAACTTTGCAGTCAATAACTCGTTGACTGATTGATATTTTTTCAATATGTAAAAGCCAAATTGTTGCTAGAGACCTGTCCAACAATTTGATTGGAAAAAACCAAATAAACAATATGCTGAAAATCGAAAAAAAATCGAACTAATATAAACAAACGCCGCGATACGGGTATTCTAATTTAGCCTCTATTTTCAGCCCTACTCTCAGAATCGACCTAACTTTTGCTAACCTGAATTTGTTCTACAGTGTAATACTATTGTTATAACATATTTTTTTTTTTTGAACAGTACAAAATGTATGATTTTTATTTAAAAATAATTTCATGTATTCTTTAAATTGAATTTAAAATAAAAAAAACACTTTCGTTAAAAAAAATCGTTTTTGATATTTTTTTTGTATAATTTTTGGGATTTTGGATAATTTTGGACAAACTACTACTTATTTTATATATTCTTTAAATTAAATTAAATTAAATTAAATTAAATTAAAAAAAAAAAAAACTTTTGTTTCGTTAAAAAATCGTTTTTGATTTTTTTTTTTTGGATAACTTTTGGGATTTTGGATAATTTCGGACAAACTACTGGATAATTTTTTAGTTGACCGGTGGCAACACTGATAAGATATTGATCCATGATAGAATCTAAGACATTCTAGCGATGTCCGTCCGTCTGTAGAAATAACGATGTAGTCCAAACCAAAAGAGCTGGACCCCTGAAATTGGGCAAGAATATCTATTATGTTACTGGTAAGATTAAGTTCGAAGATGGACAAAATCGGACTAGGGGGAAAAAAGTTCCCCCTTGAAGAACTAAAATGACCCCTGAAAAACATTTTTTTTTTTAATTTTTGCTCAACAAATGTACACTAAAAAAAAAACTGTAAAGTTAGCAAAAAATTTAGTTAAATTTAACTAAAAAAGCACCTGATTTTGGGCCTACTAAATTTTTAGTTAATTAAACTAAAAATTTTTAGCTAACTTTTCGTAGAATGAATGTAGCAAAAAAAACCGTAACTTTAACTAAAAATTTAGCTGAAATTTCGTAACGTTTTTATGTACATATATTAACAAAAAAATTAGTTGAATTCAGCTAAACTTTTTGTTACTTTTCGTAAACTAAAATTTACAAAATATTTTGTAAAAAATTGTAAGTTTATTTTTTCTGTTTTTTCATCAGCTTAAGTAGAACTTATGAGATTTGCATAGGAGGCTACATAAGAAATTTCACTTAACAAATTTGTTACGAAAAATCAGCAAATTAATTAGTAAAAATTCGTAAACTCAGTTTTGAAGTCAACAAAAAAAATTAATTCAAAATTTGTTCAAAACTGGTATTTTCGTAAATTGAACTTCACTAAAAAAAGTAGTTAAAACGCTGATTTTAACTAAAAATTTGCTAAAAAGCCAGTAAACTTGAGTTAACAAAAAAAAATTTGTTAACTTTACAGTTTTATTTTTTTGAGTGTAACGTTAACATGATCAGACAGACGGACGGACGGACATCGCTAAATCGTCGATATGCTTAAAGGTGGGTCTACGACCAATATTTCGGATAGTTACGAACATCAGCACAAACTCATGGTGTAGGATATAAAAACTATTGCGATATATATTAACGTCAATAAATATGTAGAAATTTCAGCTGTACACAACAAATATAATATAATTTTGACATTTGCTACAAATTATTGTCGCAATATTTATATCAGTTGTAGACTTATTGTTAGTTTTGCAAAAAACTTGTTAAGAAAAGCTTTTCTTTAGAAATACTGTATTAGAATCTTATAGTTTTTTCGTTGAGGTTAATTGCCTCAGAATTATTTCTGACGGAAAATTGCTTAAATTCTATAAAAAATGTGTCAGTATTTGAGAAAAATTTATCAGTTTGAATTTTTTTTATGCAAAAATGTCTCATAATCTGAAAATACTTCTACACTCAAAAAAATAAAACTGTAAAGTTAACAAATTTTTTTTAGTTAAGTTGAGTTAACTGGCTTTTCAGCAAATTTTTAGTTAAAATCAGCGTTTTAACTACTTTTTTTTAGTTAAGATCAATTTACGAAAATACTAGTTTTGAACAAATTTTGAATTAATTTTTTTTTGTTGACTTTAAAACTGAGTTAACGAATTTTTACTAATTAATTTGCTGATTTTTCGTTACATATAAAAACAATTTAAAAACAATTTATATTCTAAATGATAATCCACACTTACAAAGAAAAATATAAATTATTACATATATTTTTTTTATTTTTTTCTTTGTTTTCTTTAGTATGGAATGATCAATGGATCATTACCAGTTCTTATTTAATAGTTTATAAGCCACATATAATGTTAAATATCAATGTATGATAGATTGCGTTAATAAATACTAGTTTAAAAAAAAAAAAAAAACATATTTGTTAAGTGAAAAGAGTGATTAAAATTTAAGAAATTTCTTGTGTAGCCTCCTATGCAAATCTCATAAGTTCTACTTAAGCTGAACTTAATGCTGTGAAAAAATAAAAAAAAAAAAGTTAAGTGTTAGTGTTTGAAGTGTTCGGCAAAATAAAAAAAAAAATGTCAACCTAAAAATGTAAAAAAAAAATTACAAAATATTTTGTTAATTTTAGTTTACGAAAAGTAACAAAAATTTTAGCTGAATTTAACTAATTTTTTTGTAAATATGTACATAAAAATGTTACGAAATTTTCAGCTAAATTTTTAGTTAAAGTTACGGTTTTTTTTGCTACATTCATTCTACGAAAAGTTAGCTAAATATTTTTAGTTAAATTAACTAGAAATTTAGTAGGCCCAAAATCAGGTGCTTTTTTAGTTAAATTTAACTAAATTTTTTGCTAACTTTACAGTTTTTTTTTTTTTTAGTGTAAAAATAAGCGTGGTTCATCCACAACCAGTTCTGCAATAAGTTTTATATTAGTAACATTTTGATTATGAAACGGATCCGTTACATGATCAACAAATCGTCACATAAAATGCAAAACGCCCTAACTAACAAAAAATTCAAAATCGGTATTTTGATAGATTCTGGTGTATTTTATTAACCTACACTTCCCAATAAAAAATTAGGGTCACATAATAAATATTAGCAATTTTATAGCCAAAAATTAAAAATATGAGAAATACGAAATCGCCAATGATCGCCACTATAAATACATTTTTTAATAATAACCAACAAAGTTATTAACAAATTAAAAATTTTACTCTACTGTTTTTTGCTTCTCCTGTAAAATTAATAAAATGTTAGTTAGGGCCTTTTGCATTTTAGGGGACGAAATGCACTTATTAAACAAATTCTGGAGTAAAAAAAATGTCCCTTTCAAACTGAAGAGTTGGATCCGCCCCTGTACACCAATGTATGATGGAAAATGAAAGGACATTCTAAACTTTAATACACAATTTCAGTCCAAAGTGTAAAGAGCTAGTTTGGCACGAATATGCCTTATAGTCATGGGCTGGTTAAGTTTCTAAATAGGCTAGTTTGGGCCAGGGGGAAAATGTTCCAACTTGAAGATCTAAATCAATCTCTAAAATATTGCAATTTTAACAGTTGTTTGTACTTTTGTTAAACAAATGAAGCATTTTTTTTTTGGAGAAAAGGTTCAAAGTGCCGCACTTACAATAAGACCTAGGAGACTTTAAAATGTTTTTTTTTAACTTTTTATTTTGTGTTGATTTTTTTTTGAATTTCATAAAAATCGCTATGTGTCCATTAAAATACCTCCCTGGTCTGTGGTAGAGGGTTTATATACATTTGTTATTCCGTTTGTAAAACCTTTAACTTTTTATGATCCAAGTAAAATTTTTTCTAGGTGTTCATTTTCAAACACACACTAGGGGTCAATATTTCTAAATACTAAGATATATAAACTTTTTGTTTTATTAAAAAAATTTCAGTAGAAATGTTAACGATCTTTTTTGATCTTTTTATAAATAACAAATCGATACAATAAAAAAAAAATTAAAAATAAAATTAATTTTATTGTTTACACCTCTAGGGTAAACAATAAATTTGTATCATGTGTTTAAATAAATTCTGTTTCCAAATTATTAATAAACTTGTTCATAACAAAATAAAACATATGTTACTAATTTTTTTTTCTTGTCTTTGAAGTGAGTAATTTTGTGAAATATTTAAAAAAAAAATAATAAACGTCAAAGATCATTGATCTTAAAGAAGCTTTTATGGTGTCAAAGTTTTATTTTTTTTGTGAATGTGCATTTTCAAGAATTTTTGAATGTGTAACTACTTTGCAATATTAACAACAAAAACTTTGTTAAATATTTTTTTTTTGCCATTTGAGATTGTCCAAAACTTATTTATTGTGGTCATTGTGATGATGATGATTATCAATTTTATTTTTGAGTGTTCAACACTAAAAGGTAGTTTATCAACTTGTTTTTGTTGTTTGTGGTTTTGGGCACATGCCTAATCACCCTGTTTTTGTGTGTTTTTATTTGTGTTTATTTTAGAATACATTGTGTGGATGAGGTACAGAATTTT
The DNA here is from genome assembly GCA_963921195.1 of Pegoplata infirma. Lineage (NCBI taxonomy): Eukaryota > Metazoa > Arthropoda > Insecta > Diptera > Anthomyiidae > Pegoplata > Pegoplata infirma. Next base: position 45,995,597 of record OY992540.1, on the reverse strand, counting down.
AATATACATTAGGGTGGTGCAAAATTGGGATTGGTTAATTTTTTATTAATAGTTCTGATTAATTTTTATTAAACAATAAAAATTGTTTTATTTGACCTTTAAAATATTATATTTTGAGGATGTTTATTCTGGCTAGAGGTCATTATTTTTTTTTTATTAAAACAATGATATTCTCATAGCATAATTTTCAAGAAAATTATTTTTTTGTTTTAAATTTGTTTATGTTGGTCATTTTTGCAAGACTTAATCGACACGTTTCGACATGTTTCGGAATTTGTCAAATTCCACTGTCAAGATTATTTAGCAACAAGTAGAAAAGTTAAATTCGACTTTGCCGAATCTATGAATACCCTCCACAATGCATTTTTTAAAGGGTAGTACATTTTTTAACGTGAAAAAATTAACAATTTTGATTAGAAATATTTTATTTTGAGTAAAAAACTCTTTTTTTGTCATTAAAAAAAAAAAAAAATTACTAATTTTGTTTTTTGAGTGTAAAGTTTTTTTCGAGTGTAAGGTTTTTTTTTACTGTAAAAATATTTTTGAGTGAATGCACGTACGTGTGTACACAAAATATACATTGTGATTTTTGTAAAAAAAATTAATTTTTTTTGAGTGTAAAATTTTTTTGAGTGTAAAATTTTTTTTGAGTGTAAAATTTTTTTCGAGTGTAATTTTTAAGCTACCAATGCTTTTAAAACTAAACAAGTTAAAAAAGCATTGCTTTAAAACTAAACAAGTTTGAAAAGCATTGTTAAGTTACCACCAATGCTTTTAAAACTTGTTTAACACGTGGCATTTAAGATGAAACCAATCTGAGATTCAGGGTTTTGCTTATAACTTTTGAACCACTGGACCGATTGAGCTGAAATTTAATACCAAATAGACCTGGGGAACGGCAAAGATATATGTCAGCTTCAGCAGTCTCATTATTGTCTTTCGATAGTTATCGTGGTTTTTATCTCGTAAATTCGCGAAATACCCTTGCCGAAATTTACTCTTTTGCTCATTACTTTTGAGCCACTGTACCGATTTGGCTGGATTGCAATACCAACCTGACCATGTAAATGACCAACATATATGCCAAACTTCAGTAGCCTCTGTAAAGTCTTTCAAAAGTTAGCGTGTTTTCTACGGACAGACAGACGGACATCGCTAGATCGACTTAAAATCGATCGAGGATCATGAATATATTTACTTTATGGGGTCCCAGACCAATATTTCGATGTGTTACAAACGGAATGACAAACTTATATATACCCTCTATCACTAGAGTGGAGGGTATAAAAAAATAGAAACGATTTACTACAAAGTAGCAAGTGAGTCTAATGACAAATCGTTTGTGCACAAACTAAAGTATTAATACATATTCGACTCTATCAACAATGTGAATTAGAAAGACGAAGAAATTATACTATACTAGTAAGGCAACGATTGTCAATAACTAACAAAAATATTTAAAACATTTGACTAATTCCGAAACACGTGTCGATTAAGTCTTGCAAAAATTACCAACATAAATAAATTTATAACAAAAAAATAATTTTCTTGAAAATTATGCTATGAGAATATCATGGTCTTAATAAGTAAAGAAAAAAATTACCTCGAGCCAGAATAAACATCCTCAAAATATTTTATTAATAATAAAATTCTCACATTATAAAAAAACATTATTCAGCTAAAATTAAACAAATTCGGCTGAGAAAAATATTTGATACACTCCAAAATGGTAATGACAATACTCCTTGGAGCACGACCTCCTCGCGATAAATGTTAACCAATAAGATATTACAAGGGAGGTCTTTCAGAGGGCACCCACCGATTGTCTTGAAACTTGAATATGGGAATGAGGGGAAAAAATAAGAGTTACCCGTTTTTTACCTGCCCAATCCAAATTTAAAAAAGGGTTACCGCCTTATAAAAAAATTGGTCTTTCGGGAAAATACGAATAAAAACCGAAATAGCAAGAATTTCGCCAAACGATTAAATACGGGTCAAATTAATTTTAATAGAGATTATTATATTTGATTTTGGCGGTCGTACGTATATACCTCTCCATATAAACTACCCCAACTTTTTTACGTTTTTGATAATAATGACTTAACGAAGCCGAATTTGAACACGACCTATCCCAGCAAAAACATGGTAATGAGTTGTGAAAAGTAATCATTACCAAGTACATTATTTATAATGAGTACCCATTACCATTAACATTATTTTCAGCCCAAAAGTAACTACTTTTCAGTAATATGTTATAAAAGCAGTTCTAAGTAATAATATCTCCTTGCACTTGCAGTTTTTAACCATTACAATTTAATTAACTTAAAAAGTACTTAAAAACTTAATAAAAATTACGCAATTTTTAAGTTTTAGTAAAAACAAGTTAAATTTTAAAAGTTTTAATTAACTAATTATTTTACTTCTTATTGGTAATGGATTTTTACTCCTTATTTGTAATCCGAGGCAGTAACTACTTATTTATCTCCATACTCTTCACTAGTTATTTTTATCTCACGCCCTTGTTAAAATAATTAGTGTTTCATTCAATAAGTAACTACTTATTAACATCTGTTTCGGATTACAAAACCCATTACTAGTAATGCCAATTTTTGCTGGGATGCACCATTTGATATGCCTTCAAAAAACCTTTCGACCGGTATAAAATTTGTATATTGTATTTTTTGAAGAAATGTGAAAAATCATCAAAAACTAAAAATATACCATTTTAACCCTCCCCTTTGACCCGCTAAATGTGAGAGTGGGCAGTTAAAAAAACATGTAACTCTCCCCAGCCAGAAATTGCCAACCGTACCAAAACAAAAGTACTGGCAAAGCAATTTATTTTTTGTATACCAAGCTCTTTTTAGTAAAGTACTTGGTTTCACCGAATTAAGTACTTTGCTAGTACCTTTTTACCAAACTAAAGGCGGTTTATTTATTTGAAATATTTTTTTTTAATAATTTAATTAAATTTTAACATTTTATTTGAAAACACTTAATTATTTTATAAAGTTATGACAATGGTGTCATTATCAAATTTAGTATGAATACATTTTGATTCTACTCTGTGGATACCGATTTCAATGTTATTTTTTATCAAATTTGTTTAACATTGTAGAGTCCTATTTCTCTTGATGGTAGTGGAAATTAAAAAAAAAAATCGCTACATTCAATGAAAATATTGTCTTTCAAAAATATATCATCACATTTTTAGACAGCTTTCTATTTAAAATATCAATAACTTTAATCACATTTTCATTGTCGAGTAAACATACGTTTTCTGGACGAAATGGTTTTATTTTAAAACCACCCAAGTAGAAATTCATGACGGTTATAAAAATAAAGCGTCTTTAAAGCACTCTTAAGTAGAAATTCATGACGGTAATAAGAAAAAGCGTTTTCAAAACACCCCCAAGTATAAATTCATGATGGTTATAAAATAAAATCAAGACTTATCAAAAATAATTCAATTTTAAAGCATAACTTCATAACGCTTTTCGAACGATTCGTAAAAGCGTTTTGAGAATACTTTTCAACCAAACCTATGATTTTATTTCACTGCCATTCAAAAAACAAGAACTGTCAAAATTGTTTTTGGCTTGAAAAAATTGGGTTTGCTATCATGATTTTCCCATTAAAAAGTATTTTCAACATTATATCCTATTATATCCTGTATCGATGAAATTGGGTTATAAAATGTTGTTCGTTTCATTGAAGATATTGGATACCTTTGTGATAAAAATTTGATTTACAATCATAGGTTTTGCATTTCAAATTGGGCATACGTTATCAGGATGAGAGGCAGCCATAACAAAACACCAATTTTGTTGCATTAGATTCTATTCTTGTAGAGTGGGTATACTACCAATGGCGTTTTATTTTGAGAATTTGTATGAAGCATTTACAATTGATTTTAAGAAACTGGTTTCAAAATCAAAGTCAGAAAACTGAGATATTGTAGCTTCCATATTAGCTACATCATCTTCGCATTAATCGCTTTTGAAGTATCTATTTTTCTGGATGGAAAAATACGACAAACTGTATAAAGAATTTAAAGTGTCAGTACTGCTTAAATTCCTCTACATTTTTTAGAATTATTGCTCAACCATATAACAAAAATATATAATTTTCCAATTTTCAATATCCATTAAAACGAAAGATTTCCTCTGAAACTATAAAGTTATGTCATCAGATATTTTATTAAATTTTGTTGCAATATTACATTTTCTTGCAAACTTTAACATTTTTACAACTAATTTTTGCAGCAATTTCTTGCCTATACCAAGATACAACTTATATCGTCCAGTACGACAAAGTTTACAAAAATTTTAAAATTGCTATATTTTTTTTTTTTTGCTTTTTAACGCTTTAATAATGCTTTAACGAAGCGTTCTCAAATCACCATTATAAATGTCTTTAAAAACGCTTTATATAAACCGTTTAACGGTGTTATCATTAGGACTATCTGAAAGCGCTCTGAGGATGGTTTTCCGTATGATCTAAAAGCATTCGTACTACCATGCAGAGCGCTTTAAAAGCGTTTTTACGGTTGTATTTTTCTACCTGGGCATTCATGTTTACGAAAGAAAATACAACTCTCGAATACGAGCTTTCTTTTATATTCCTAGAGAGTATTTGGAACTTCTATTAAGAGGATGTAGCAATAAATACGCGAATTTCTTCATTTTTGACGTTTTTGCGAAATTAGCCCCTAAATTTGTCTTTGATAAAAAACTTGCTTTTACCATCATGTTGAATTTTATCATCATGTTGTATATGGTAGCACCATTTTTCGAGATAATTTAAGGGTCCATCTTTAAGTAAATAATGTGGTATTCTTACAGAATTTACTGACCAAAAATGATTTTTTTTCGACAAATTTTTCGTCAGTTATTTGTTTAAGGTTATTACATTATATAGTTAAAGATGGACCCTTAAGTCATCTTGTAAAATGATTCTGCCATAAAAAAAAGTTTTTCGCGATTTTTAACATGATGGTCTATATCACATAGATGTTTTTTGTTCACTATTCGTAGTGCTATTGATGCCTTTATGATCCACTTAAAGCAAGTTTTTTTTTATCAAATACCAATTTAGAGGTTTATTTCGCGAGAACCTCGATAAATGAAGAAATTCATGAATTTAAGGGCTTAAGATGAAAAGCTTTAAACCAAATTTGCATAAGAAACATTGCTACAAGTCAAGAAAACTGTACCATGCATCGAAAAACGGAGTACGCCATTCGACTCAGCATGTCTCAAATAGATGGAAATGGTGGTCATACCTCTTATAAATTAATATATAATTTATTTAAAATAGAAAAAATAAAAAGATTTCTAATGTACAAATTATTAAATAAAAAAAATATTTTATAATAAAATATTTATAATATACATTTTTAATTTTGCAATGGATTGTTTTAGTTAAAAAGCAATTTTAAAAATTCTCGGATAGTACTTTTTAAAGTACAGGGAAAGCGCTTTTAAAATTACTTTGCCACTACTAAATGGTGTTATCATTTAGCATCTTAGCAAGTACTAAAAACCCAAAAAAAAAGGTACTTTGCCAGTATTAATACTACCTTATTAGGTACTTTGCCAGATCTGGCCCGTATGTATTTTTCTGCCTGGGTCATTTTCATTTTCCCTCTTTAAAATATGAAAGTTTCAGGACAATTGGTGGGTACCCTGTGAAAGGCCTTTCTTGTTAGCTCTGAAGCAGATTTATAAAATTTTTTTTCGGCTTACATATCGAGAGTGAATATTCAAAACTTGCTATCTGCTTTTTTTTAAGCTAGATTATAGAACCAGTGTAAATGCACTATTGCTATTTATAAAAGTTTCCGCCGCCATATTGGATTCGCCATTTTAAATTTTGGTTTTTTTAATTATTGAATTCGGAGCCAGCGGTATAAAAACCTTCTAGAGACAAATTTTTAAATCGCACCACTTTTACTAATTTTCGACGGAATATTGGATTCTTCATTTTGAATTTAGTATTTATAGGTTTTAAGGTTTTAATTTTAAGTGCCACCCTCATTGAAAAAAAAAAAAAATACCTACACACATTGATGATCATTAGGTTGACTAACATTTATTATTGTTATTCGTGTGTTATACTCATTTTATATTTGAATTTGGTAGATTGTATTCGAATTTTTTTTAGTGTTGGTCTAAAATTGTTGTTGTATGCAAGAATTGAGTTTCTTAAATTTTTGGGGGGCTTTTGCATTTGTAGCTAATAGTCAGAGTTGCCAGTTAAAGAAATTTGTTCCAAATTTGGGTATAATTTCTGTAAATGCGGATGAAAATTTATTTTTTTAGGACCATACCAATTTTTTACTTGTTTTTTAATTTACAGATCTGTTGGTCACTTCGTTATACCCTCCACCTGTAATTAGTAGAAGTGATCGATTCTAAGAGATTCTAGCGATGTCTGTCTGTTGAAATGGCGATCAGAGCCAAAGTATTACACATATATGACTGTAAGTTAACATATTTACTTGCTTTTGCTTCAAAAAGTATCGGTTCAGTGGTTCAAAAGTTATAAACAAAAATGTAAAGAAACCTCAAACATTTTGGTATATCTTTATGACCTAAAAATAAAAAATGCTTTAATTCGGCTACTGGTTGACATATGTCAGCAGAATTTGATACCGTAAGGTATTTCAACAAATACAAACAAATTTTTTCAACCTTATATTTTTTTCGCGGAAATTTGTTTTTTCAAATTAATGTTCCAATTAGTAATGTTCCAATGAACGACTTTCATAGTATTTATGAACAAATTCATATAATTTATTAACTTTTTCATAATACTTATAATCTTTTTCATAGTACATATTTATTAAAAATGTTAAATAGCTCTAAAGTTTCACATATTATGATTTATTCATAAATACTATGAAAAAGTTCATAAGTATTATGAAGAAGTTAATAAATTATATAAATTTGTTCATAAATTCTATGAAAGTCATTCATTGGAAAAGTTTTTTGTATGCGTTTACAAAAATAAAGTTTGGATAATAATTTTTGAGGACTCGACTTTTTAGAATGGGGAAGGTAAAAGTGGCAACCCTTTTGATATTTTGTAAGATTTTTTTTGTTATATTGTGTATAGAATAATTCTCTTAGCAAATTTATATTATTGTAGTAGTACATATATTTGTAGTTGTTGATATATCTCAGTTCTGTTGCATTCGTTGCTCAATTCTCGTCTTTATACATTTTTTTTTCAAAGTTCAATGACTGCCAAAATTTCTGGATGATTGTTGTTATAGCTGAGAGATTGTTAGGTTGACTAAACTGGCTGTTGTTATTTTGCAAACAAACAGATAAACAAAAATTTATATTGTATTATTAAATAAAAAAAAACTTAAATAGTCACAAGCGAAAGCGACAAGAATTTGTTCAGCATTTAAAAAATTTTTTTGGGAGGCATGATAACATTGGGAGAATTTGGCATTTAAGATATGGAACATTAACCAAAAAAAGAGAAAAATTTATTTTTTTAAGTGGAAGAAAGAAACCCTATAAAAAACTGTTATCCAAAAGAAAAAAAGGGGCCAAAAAATACTTCCTCCATTTTTTTAAATCTCCACTTACAAGCGTGATTTTGCAGAGGGCACCCAGCAATTGTCCTGAAACTTGTATATGGGAAAGAATTGAGAAAAATAAGAGTTACCTGTTATCAAAATCACATTTAGCAGGTAACGGTAAGTGTGGTCGCACAGTGGGGAAAATGGAATTTTTTTTTGCCAATTTTGCATACAGGTCGCAATTCTTAGCTGATTTTTGTTTTTCTTTTTTTGTATTTTTGCTAATAAAATTCCACATTGATCTGTCAAGGTGGATCTTGCAAAAAATTGCCAACATTAATAAATTTAAAACAGAAAAATAATTTTCTTGAAAATTATTCTATGAGAATATCACAGCTTTAATTAGTAAAGGAAATAATGACCTCGAGCTAGAATAAACCTACTCAAAATATAATATTTTAAAGGTCGAATAAAACAATTTTTATTTTTTTAGTAAAAATTAATCAGAATTTGAAAAATGAATATTTTCTGAACTTTAAAAAATGCTTAAAGAAAACTGAAATGTTTTTAAGAAATCCACGATAACAAAACGATGTGGAATTTTATTAAATTCAAAAAAAGAAAAGCTAAAATCGGTTAACAATTGCGACATGTAGGCAAAATTGGACAAAAAAAGTAAATTTTTCCCTACTGTAGGACAGGTAAACACGGGATTTTTTTTTCCTTTTTTGAGGATTTTTCACATTTCTTCAAAAGAAACTATGTGAGCATTTTATACAGATTGAAAGGTTTTTGAAGGCCTATCCAATGATTTTATAGATCGTGTCCACACGATGTATAAAATTACAAGATCTTATTTCCAAAAATGGAAAAACATTGGGGTAGTTTATATTAGTGATGGGTACATGAGCAGATTAGAGCGTGATTCACGCGATATCACGCTTGAGTGTGACTGAGTTCAATTTTACTCACGTGATTGTAATTGAGTGTGAGTATAGAAAAAAATTCCGTGAGATAGTGTGCGTGAGTCGATTTTTTGCGTGATTTATTTTCTCTTCATATTTCCTTTCGTACCAAAAAAATCAACAAAAAAATTGTAAAATTTGTTTTTCGCTGAACTTTAAATTTTGCTGAAAAATTTAAAAGATTTTTGAAATTTTAGTTTTTGAAATTTTTTTTGTATAAATAAGAGTTTCGTGGGTGTGAGTCAACGTGAGTGGGAGTGAAGCTTGCGTGAGTGCACGGGAGTGTGAGTTGTATTAAATTTCTCACGTGATTGTGAGTGAGTGTGAGTAGAAGAAATTCAAAAATTCCTGTCGTGAGCGTGAGGGAGTTTTAGTCAAATATCACTCACGCGCCCATCTCTAGTTTATATGAAAAGGAACATATCGAGGGCCTATATTCAAAACCCTCTATCTTCCATTTTCACGAAAATGACTTTTTGATGGCAAAATATTCAGTAAAACGGCCCTCATTTATGGTGTAAAATTCAGAACAAAAATATTTTTTTTTCTATTTTATTTGCATTTTTGGTTTTCTCTATCTCTTACACAATTAATTTTTCTGAATGCAAAACCCTCTATCTTTTCCAACAATTAATTTATAAATATTTTTTTTAAATAATTTCATCATGCATTACATGTTTTAATACTAATTTTTGCATGCTGAACATGAATTTGCCAACAAATCAAGATTTTGGTCCAGTGATGCTAATTTTTTTTCAAAATTCTTGTTTGACTTTTTTGAAAAATATCGCTCGAAATTTGGATGTCTTGTGTACATTATGAAACAAAAATTTTAATCTTAAAAATAGCGATGCTGATCAGCATCTGTGGACCAAATTCGCGTTTTTAATTTTTTACTATTTTTTACATAACATACTCAACAGTTTGTCATCTTTTAAGATGAATTCGGTAAAAAATATTTTTTGTCTCAAAAATAAACAGCTGTGGACCAAAACCACGATTTCGGAATTCTTTATTAGCCGTTATTATTAATAAATCACGTTAAAAATTTACCGATGTCGTAAATGAAATCATAATAATTCATTTTTATTAAAATGCAAAACCCTCTATCTGATCATTTTCATTCATGTACTTAATATTTTTAAGAAACAAAACCCTCTATCTATCCCCTAAAACCCCCAATAGTGCAAAATTTTGAAAACGAATCATATGTGAGATTCAGTAGTTGATTTAAAAAAATATTGTAGAATATCGAATTTAAATTACTCTAATAATACGCGAAATAAGCAGTTTTTTGGCTCTCCTGAAAAGTTGTGTTTTTTAAGATAGAGGGTTTTGAATATAGGCCCTCGATATATAATAATCTCTATTAAAATTAAGCTGACTCGTATTTTTGCGTTTGACGAAATTCCTGCTAGTTCGGATTTTATTCGATTTTTCCCGAAAGACCAATTTTTATACCCTCCAACCACAGTATGGGGGTGTACTCACTTTGTCATTCTGTGTGTAACGCATTGAAATATCGGTCTAGGACCCCATAAAGTATATATATTATTGATCAGTGATCGATTTTAAGACATTCTAGCGATGTCCGTCCGTCTGTCTGTAGAGGACACGATACAGTCCAAAATAAAAGAGCTAGACTTTCGAAGTTTGGCACGAATATGTCTTATATTCCTAGGCAGGTTAAGTTCGGAAATGGGCAAAATCGGACCAATGGGAAAATAGTTCCCCCTTGGAGAACTAAACCAACCTCTGAAAAACGGTATTTTTTTGCAGGGTTTCTTGTACTTTTTTTAAGCAAATGCAACATTTTTATGTCCGACTAACAAGGGAAGTCTCCCTAGTGTCACCCGCGGATCTTTATGGAATTGGTTTTATTTTGTAGATCAGAAAAAATAAAGGGACACTAATTTTTTTTAGCGGCCCAAATTCATATTTAGGGGGTAAAAAGGAGGGGGTAAAAATGAGGGGACAAGGCCATTTTTCAGTTTTTTTTTTTGGTTTATCTCCTATATTATGCAAAAAAAACCTAATCATGTTACATACCAAATGAAAGGTGTTTGGAAAACCTATCTGCGTGTGCTAAGAACGTGTCCAAACATGCACAACTTTTCGTCATATTGACTAAAATACCAAAATTTTAGGACATTTTTGTTAATAAGTCGAAAAATATTACCTTCTTTGGCTCGTTGTCAGCACCACGAGATAGGTATTTTTAATACCTTTAATCTGATACCACACATGCCTATTTTGTTTAAATAGGCGTAAATTGTTAAAAACTGAAAAAGGTAAATTTCCCCCATACAAATTGACCCCCCTAAAAATGAGTTTGGGCCGCTAAAAAAAAAATACTTGTCGAATTAATTTTCGTTCTTAACAACATATCCAAATTTCATGAAGATCGGAGGGTGACAAGGGAGACTTCCCTTGTTAGCTCAAAACCCTACATGTGGACCCAACAGCAAAAAAATAAATAAAAAAATTTCACCCGCCCCGTGCATATAAAAAATTTATTTTAATACTGATAAATTGGTTAAAATAATTGGAAGAATCATAATAAATGCATTTGATAACATTTATCGCAAGGGGAAGGCGTCCCCCAATGTCTCCCACCAAACGCCCATACCCCCCCCCCCCAAACCAAAACAAAAGCCCATTTTGGAGGGTATAAAAGATTCGGCACAGCCGAATTTAACACTCTCACTTGTTTCATAAGGTGTCAAACCCTTTTTAAAATTTGAGATTTGGCGCCTAAAAAACAGTAACTCTTAGTTTTCTAACCTCATTGAAGGTTGAAGAAAACATAAAACTTATTTTTTACCAATTATGATCGCATATATGATTTGAATACTTTCTCAAAATTTCAATTCATTTCTACAAAAAATGTGGCATTCGTCAACTACAACACGAAAAAAAGATCGGCCGTTTTTCATAAAAATATATGAAAATCAAAAAAACAATTTTCAAGAGGGATTTTGATTTCAATTTGTGAAAATTTTTTTAAGAAAACAAAAATTTTTTTTGGCAATTATGATCGCATGTATGAAAAAAAATACTTCCTTGAAATTTCAAGTCATTTCTATAAAAAATGTGGCATTGGCAAACTACTACTCGAAAAAGATCGGCCGATCTCTATACAAATGTATAAAAATCAGACCTCTTTTGAACTTTAATGTCAAATTTTGAAAATATTTTAAAGAAAACACGGCATTGTTTTCTACCAATAATGATCGCATATATGATGAGACAATTTCCCCAAAACTTCACGTCATTTCTACAAATAATGTGCCATTAGAAAACTACACTCAAAAAAAAAAGTTTGTAAAATTACAAGCAAAAGGTCTTGTAATTTTATTTTACTAATATTTTTGTCTATTTACAAAAATTCTTGTATTTTTAATAAAACAAAAACTACCGTGCGCTTTGTAATTTTACTATAATATGCTGGTAAATTTATTTAACAATTTTTTTAGGTAAATTAACAAAAAAAATAATTATTTTACAAATTAAAAAAAAATTACAAGGTGTTTAGTTGTTTTACACAAGAAAATTGTAATTGTACAACAACATTTTATTTGATAGTATTTAGTCTTTCTACCAAAAAATGTTTTATTACAAACAATTTTTTTTTCAAGATTTTTTAGTTTACAAGGTTTTCAGTATTTTGACACAAAAAAATGTAATTAAACAAAAATTTGTATTGAAAAATAATTATGCAACAATAGGAGACGCAAAAATTTTCTAAGTCCATATATTGTTAAAAATAATTTTTTATAAATAAAAAATTTCATAAAAAAATTTTGAAAATTTTTTAAGTTCCGGATACAAACATTTTTCAATTAGTTGTAAGCTTTATCAAAAAAATTGAATATCAAGACAATTTTTTGGTAACTTGCTTTAAGTAAAATACCACAATTTTTACATGTTTTTACTATATTATTGTTCTAGTTTTTTTGTTTGTATTTTTACCATTTTTTGGTAATTTTACCATATTTTTTTGGTACTTTTTTTTTAAATCTGCCACTAAAATGTCAATCAAAAGCTGTCAATTATGAAAAATTAAGTTTTTTCTTATTTTATCAGTACTTAAACGTCCAATCTACAAGATCCAACATTTTTTTTATAATTTTTTAAAAATACTTGCTAAAATACTTAATTAAAAATTCCAAAAAAAAGGTAATTTTTTTGACTAGTTTTTCTTGAAAATATAAGAAATTTCTTGTGTAGCCTCCTTCGCAATTCTCATATGTTCTACTTAAGAAAAACGAAATTCCGAAAAAAAAAATAAAAAAGTGAAGTGTTATACTCTAAAAAGTTTGTTAAAAGTGTTCAAGTGAAAAAAAAAAATAATTTCAGGTTGTTAAAGTGCTACTCCAGCTGCCGAAGAAGAAAAAATAAGATGCTTTCCATTGGTGCATCTTATTTTTCCTTTAAATTTACAAAACCAATATGTAAATATACCAAATTTTTTGTAAATTTACAAAACAAATATGAAAGTTTAGAAAACAAAATTGTATACTTACAGAAAAAGTTGTAATTTTACAAAAATGAAGTAGAAAATACAAAAACAATATTGTAAATTTACAAATTATTTGGTTAAACTACTGTTTTTACGGCAAAAAAATAAGAAAAAATGGTATATTTACAATAAAAATTGTAAATTTACCACTTTTTACTGTAAATATACAAGTTTTTTGCCATAAAAAACTGTAGTTAAACCAAACAATTTGTAAATCTACAATTTTATTTTTTGATTTTCTACTTTATTTCGTAAATTTACAACTTTTTTTGTAAGTCTACAATAATATTTTACAAAAAAAATTGTAAATTTACACTTTCTCCCCGTAATTTTTTTGTTAAATCAATTTACAAATTATCCCCGTAACATTACGGGGATTCTTGCTAGTACATATTTTACAAAACCTGCCCCGTAAAATCACGGGGATTTTATGTCATTTTACAAACTTTTTTTTTTGAGTGTACTACTCAAAAAAGATCTGTCTGAATATCAGTGGATTTTTAATACTACACCGTCCGACAGCCAATATTAAATATAAACCGGATGATATACGTCCGAAAGTAGAGATTAAATGGAGTAAAACTGCATTTAGAGTTTTTTATTTCGTGATCCTGTTTACTCTTACAAGGACTTCAAAGTTTTAAAGGATACATTTTGTAAAATATTTCTGAAATATTTGTACTTGTCCTAGGATGCCACTGGTGATGGAAAATGAAAGAGGAGGATCTCCCCTAATCTTTCCATTATTTTATTTTGCCATATCAGGATAAAAGGACGTGAATAAAGTCATTTGAAAACTTAATCAAAATATTTTGTTTAAAATTTTGAAAGATACACTCAAAGAATTATGTAGGTAAATTCCAGTGAATATTCACTTAAAACAAATGAAATTTTATTTAAAAACCATCCCACTGTTTTTTCATTTAAAATAAAAACACATTGCAGTCAATTTTAAATGTTAATTTAATGACTAACCAAAACATTAAAAAACTACTGAATATTCAGTTATTTTGTATTGAAAAACAGTAAAACTGTAGAAGAAATGTTTTACTGCCGAAATTAAATGTAACAGAAAATTCGTTTTTAATACAGTAAATTATTTTTTTTAAACTACAGAAACAGTAAAAAAATTAAATCCTTTATAAAATAAGTGATTTTTCTTTTAAAATGACTTTACTGATTACTTTTTAAAATAACCTACAAACAGTTAATGACATAATTTTCTTAGTGTATTGAAGGATTAAGTTTTGAATGGACGTAACAAACTTATTATTTCCTGATATGTAAAAATAAAAAAACAGGAAAATTAGGAGAGATTCTCTTTCATTTGGTATCACTAGTGGTATCCTAGGAAATTATAAAATTAATTCCTCCAAGACTTTGAAGTCCTTTTAAAAGGAAACCGGATCACGAAATGAAAAACTGTAAATGCAATTTTACTACATTTAATCTCTAGTTCCAAACGTATATCATCCAGCTCGTGTTTAACGACTTTTTTTCGTTTTTGTCGGACTGTGTTATATTATGAAAATCAAGAAAACATGACATTATTTTTTTACAATTATGATCGCATATACGAGAATCTGAACAGATTTTTACTACAAAGAGATATTCTCTAATAGAAAATCGTCAACATAATACATGTATAGAATTGTTGTTTCTTTTTTTAAATAATTGTTACCCTGCAAAAAAAGTCATTACCACTTCTCAGTGGAGTGCTTTAAAACTATAACAAATGTAATGAAATGCAACAAAAATAACAAAAAACACAAGACAAAAACACACAAACAGTTTTTTCTACTCCAGAATACATAGATATTCAGCTCTTAACTCATTACCTATCGCGACACCTCCATACAAATGTAAGTAGATATTCAGTAGATAAGAACCACTCCAGGGAAGTAGTTGGAAGTTGTTTGAAAGCTCGGAGTACTTCTTATCTACTGAATATCTACTTACTTTTGTATGGGAGTGTCGCGGAAGGTAATGAGTTAAGAGCTGAATATCAACTTTTTATGGAGTAGAAAAGAATGCCTTTGCCCTTTTTTCTTATGTTTTTTGTTATTTTTGTTGTATTTCATTACATTTGTTATAGTTTTAAAGCACTCCAAATAGAAGTACTCCGCACTTTTTTTGCTGGGTATATTATGAAAATCAAGAAAACATGACATTATTTTTTTCCAATTATGATCGCATATTCGAGAATCTGAACAGATTTTTATCAAATAGAAATATTCTCTATTAGAAAATCGTCGACATAATACATGTATAGAATTGTTGTTTCTTTTTTTTAAATAATTGTTATTTAAGTACATTCCTCCATAAATACTTGTTCAACAACCACAATCTTTTGGTTTATTGCACCCTAATGTGAGACAACACCTACATATAAATATTATATTATTAGAGAATGGGAAATAAACACATTGGGTCAAAAAACTTTGATCACTTCTAGATTTCTGCCAGTGATCTCAATTTCTGTTTAGACTGTAATTTTGTGTGTGTTTACATATGACCTCATAAATAATTCTTCCAAAATAAAGTCATTGTCTATTTTAAAGCGGATGCAAGGTTCAGTGCTATTTGACTGCTATTTTTCTGTTTTTTGCATTATGTGTTATTTATTATGAATTTGTTGTTTAGTCAACCCATTGCCAAAAACAGAAAAAAAAGAAAACAAAATTATAAGTTTTAGTGTTTACGATTTCCTTCCTTATTGTTTTAATGATTATAATGTTGTTTTGATGGTGTTCGTTTTTTTTTTTAATATTAATGTTGTGGTTTTTTTAAAGTTTATCAACATTAGGAGAAATTTTAACCCTTAAATGAAAAAACAGCCTTAATGTGAGCAATTTTAAAACAGCTAAAAAAAATACACAATATTTTTAAATTATGTTCGTTTTTTATTTTAAAGATAAATAATTGTAATATTTTTAAAATTTTTTAGCACAAAATTTGGCTGTAGGCAAAATCGCCCAAAGAAAAATCGCACAAAAAAGAAATTTCGCCCAAAAAATTACAAATTTGGGCCATATTCCATATGAAAAGTTACCCAACATTTTTGGCCATATATTCATAGTTTTTGGGCAAAATTTCGAAATAAAAAATTGGGTGATTTTTCATTACGAAAAATTGCCCAAAAATAAAATATGAAAAATTACCCATTTTTAGTTTGGTTTGAATTTTTGTCAAAATTTTAAAATGTCAAAACCGAAAAAGTTGCAATGAAACAGCCAACAGAAAAAATTAATACCCTACATAGTGGAACAACCTAAAACAAATAGTTTATTAATTTTTTAAAAAGAATACAACGAATTGTTTTGTTTTTTTATAAATTATATCCATACTTAACTGACCAAGTAAAAGCTGATGAACAACCCTCCCGTTGTGGAGAAAAGACTAATTTTCTGGTGGGAATCGAACTGACAATCCCTGCACTTATTTTCAGATTATCACATTTCATACTAATCTACCGCTGCCAGTAAAAAATAAAAAGTAATAAATTAAAAAAAATCGCACGGTTTTTTGTTAAAACTTTTCGCCTGTGGCGATTTCATCGCATCTCCATGCATTTTTTTCTATTTCTTCATAATTTATGTTTTTTTTTAGTGTACATACCATGGTCATTTCTTGAAATTTTGACCTAATTATACTTTTAATGAAGGAAGAAAAGTAGATTTTCCTATTTTTTATACCCTCCACTCTAGTGATAGAGGGTATATATAAGTTTGTCATTCCGTTTGTAACACCTCGAAATATTGGTCTAGGACCACATAAAGTATATATATTCATGATCCTCGATCGATTTTAAGACGATGTCCGTCCGTCGGTCAGTCGGTCCGTCCGTCCGTCTGTCCGTCTGTCTGTCTGTCTGTCTGTCTGTCTGTCTGTCTGTCTGTCTGTCTGTCTGTCTGTCTGTCTGTCTGTCTGTCTGTCTGTCTGTCTGTCTGTCTGTCTGTCTGTCTGTCTGTCTGTCTGTCTGTCTGTCTGTCTGTCTGTCTGTCTGTCTGTCTGTCTGTCTGTCTGTCTGTCTGTCTGTCTGTCTGTCTGTCTGTCTGTCTGTCTGTCTGTCTGTCTGTCTGTCTGTCTGTCTGTCTGTCTGTCTGTCTGTCTGTCTGTCTGTCTGTCTGTCTGTCTGTCTGTCTGTCTGTCTGTCTGTCTGTCTGTCTGTCTGTCTGTCTGTCTGTCTGTCTGTCTGTCTGTCTGTCTGTCTGTCTGTCTGTCTGTCTGTCTGTCTGTCTGTCTGTCTGTCTGTCTGTCTGTCTGTCTGTCTGTCTGTCTGTCTGTCTGTCTGTCTGTCTGTCTGTCTGTCTGTCTGTCTGTCTGTCTGTCTGTCTGTCTGTCTGTCTGTCTGTCTGTCTGTCTGTCTGTCTGTCTGTCTGTCTGTCTGTCTGTCTGTCTGTCTGTCTGTCTGTCTGTCTGTCTGTCTGTCTGTCTGTCTGTCTGTCTGTCTGTCTGTCTGTCTGTCTGTCTGTCTGTCTGTCTGTCTGTCTGTCTGTCTGTCTGTCTGTCTGTCTGTCTGTCTGTCTGTCTGTCTGTCTGTCTGTCTGTCTGTCTGTCTGTCTGTCTGTCTGTCTGTCTGTCTGTCTGTCTGTCTGTCTGTCTGTCTGTCTGTCTGTCTGTCTGTTGAAAACACGCTAACTTTTGAAAGACTTTACGGAGGCTCCTGAAGTTTGGCATATATGTTGGGCATTTACCTGGTCAGGTTGGTATTGCAATCCAGCGAAATCGGTCCAGTGGTTCAAAAGTTATGAGCAAAAGACTGAATTTCGGCAAGGGTTTTTCGTGAATTTATGAGATAAAAGGCACTATAACTTTCGAAAGGCAATTCTGAGGATGCTGAAGCTTGGCATATATATTTGTCGTTCCTCCAGCCTAGCTCGTATTGAACTTCAGCCAAATCGGTCCAGTGGTTCAAAAGTTATTAGCAAACCCGTGAATTTCAGATTAGCTTCACCTTAAATTCACGTGTTGAAAACCCGTTAAACCTGTTTTAATAACATTGGTAAGTCACAAAAATATTTTACAACGTATTTTTGTCTCTCAAAAATATTTTTATATCAAAACAAAAAAAAAAAAACACTCGAAAAAAATTTTACACTCAAAAAAATTTTACACTCAAAAAACAAAATTAGTAATTTTTTTTTTTTTAATTACTAAAAAAAATTTTTTTTTTTACACAAAATAAAATATTTCTAATCAAAACTCTTATTTTTTTTCACGTTAGAAAATTTACTACACTCAAAATAATTATACAGTAAAAGGTTTAGTAAGTGATTTTGTACAAAAATCTACTAATTATTTACTATTTTTAGTATCTTCAAAGTACTAAAATTAGTAATTTTTACTGGTTTTCAATAAATTTAGTAAAAAATTTTAGTATTGGTTACCAATTTCTGCACTAGGTCCTTTTGAACTAAAATTTAGTTAAATTTTTAGTATTAAATACCCACTTTTTTTTTGGGTGTATCACTTAAAATCGGCATTGTGGAGGGTATTCATAGATTCGGCCAAGTCGAATTTAACTTTTCTGCTTGTTATGTTTAAATTAGCATAACGAGAGCCTATATTCAAAACCCTCTATCTTCCATTTTCACGAAAATTACTTTTTAATGGCAAAATATTCAGTAAAACGGCCCTCATCTATGGTGTAAAATTCAGAACAAAAATATTTTTTTTGCTATTTTATTTTCATTTTTGGTTTTCTCTATCTCTTACACGATTAATTTTTCTGAATAAAAAACCCTCAATCTTTTCAGATAATTAATTTAAAAATATTTTTTTTGGAATAATTTCATCGTGCATTACATGTTTTCATTCTAAATTTTCCATGCTGAACTATTATTTTGCAACAAAATTCCAGAAATCTTGTTTGAATTTTTTTAAAAATATGGCTAAAAATTTGGATGTCTTATGTACACTATGAAACAAACATTTTAATCTAAAAAATCCCGATGCTGATCAGCATCTGTGAACCAAAATCGCGTTTTTAATTTTTATACTATTTTTTACATAACATACTGAACAGTTTTTTAACTTTTGAGACGAATTCGTTAAAAAAAATATTTTTGTCTTAAAAATTCGCACCTGTGCACTGTGGCCGAAATCACTGATCTAGCGGCGTTTTAGTCAAAATTAAAAAATTAAAACTGATAAATGTTTTGCACTGTATTGATTACCTAAACTTTACAGAGAAAATTAACGTTTTCACTTTTGTTTTTCTCTTAATATTCGCACAGATGTAAGCTATCAAATATACATTTTCTGCAGCAAGTGTATTAAAGGAATTTGGGGCCTAATTACTCAGTGAGTTTTTCTTGACACTTTTAAGTCAATTGTTTACACATTTTGAGCCAAAAAGTTTTAATTGAAAGTAAAAGGTATGTTTTAACTAAAAAATAAATGTTTGTGGCCTGTGTGTATCTAGTTTATTATTAGTTCATTATAGGAGTTTACATTTGTGATATTAACTATAGTTTCATGGACTGCCACTTTTGAAATTCGATCGTATTCGGTCCAATTCCTGTTTTGTTTATTATTTTGGGTTATTTTTGTTGTGACGTTTCAGTATGGCGTGCTAGTTCGCGCAAGTTGCTCGGTTTTTAAGAGTCCATCTGCTGTCCAAATAAACAGTATAAACGCGATACAGACCACGATTTTCAATCGATTTGGCTGAAATTTTGAAATTTAAGTTTCTTTTATCGCAAGAACAAAACCTATTAAATTTTGACAAAATCAATCCATGTTTACCCATAGCCCCCATGTAAATGTCCCTTTCAAGTTTTACTTAAATAACCCTAACAATAGTATTCAAGATATCCTCTTGAAATTCGACAAATAAATGTTTTTTATATTCATAAACAATCGCTCTAAATTTTAATGGAATCGGACCAATTTAATTTCAAGGCCTCATAAAAACCACTCTCCCAATATTCACGTAAATTTCCCAAAATACATAAAAATAAATAAATATTGTTTAAAAATTAATTCTTTTTAAATTTTATAATCGCAAATAAGCATTAGTCTTTATTATTTTACATTTCCGAATTAAGCGCCGCTAGATTGGCCATTTCGGCCACTGTGCTGTGGACCAAAACCGCTATTTCGGAATTATTTATAAACTGTTATCATTAATAAATTACGTTAAAAATTAACCGATGTCATAAATGAAATCATAATAATTAATTTTTATTAAAATGCAAAACCCTCTATCTGATCATTTTCATTCATGTACTTAATATTTTTGAGAAACAAAACCCTCTATCTATCATCTAAAATCCCCAATAGTGAAAAATTTGAAAAACAAATCATATGTGAGATTCAGTAGTTGATTTAAAAAAATATTTTAGAATATCGAATTTTAATTACTCTAACAATCCGCGAAATAAAAAGTTTTTTGGCTCTCCTGAAAAGTTGTGTTTTTTTAGATAGAGGGTTTTGACTATAGGCCCTCGATAACTTTCAGAAGAATCAACATTTTTCAAAAAAAGGCCACGGCATGTACTAGAGAATTTAATGTTCTTCAAATTTAAAAAAAGATGTCATCAAAATCGGTCCCGTAGTTTTTGCTCTACAACAGCAGCCGATTTTGTCCTTAAAAAAACAAACATTCTACCATTGAGTGGCAACCCTGGAAATTCTAGTTGACCAAATTTTGTGTCATAAAATTTTAAAAATATTAAAATAATTTATATTTCAAATGAAAAAAAAACAATTCAAAAATAATGCTTATATATTTTTTTATAACTGTTTAAAAATTGCTAACATTAAAGTTGTTGTTTTTGTTTAAACCCCCCTTAAAAAAAGCAAAACAAAACTAAATTCTCACTAAAAAAATAATTTTATTTGCATGAAATAATTTCAATGTCACAAAAAACATATAAACATTTGCTCTAAGTCTTCAAATATAATTTACTACTGGCCGTAAAATTTGTGTGATGTGTATTTATAATTTATTTGCTCATACTATTTATTTCTTTAATATAAATAAAAATTTAAGTTCTTTTCCGCTGATAACAGCAGAATGTTTGGTTCGTTATTATCGATGTGTTTAAATAAATATAGGACTCCGTGGCGCAACGGTAGCGCGTCTGACTCCAGATCAGAAGGTTGCGTGTTCAAATCACGTCGGGGTCAATTGTATTATTTTATTTTTTTAAATTTTCTTAAAAGTCTACAACATTTTTTTTTTCAAAAGTACATTAGACCGAAGTTTTTTTGAATATCAAAACATTTTTTGAATATCAAAACAAATTTTACTTACACAGAAAAAACAGTTTAATTGTGCCAGCCGAATTAAGAGCCAACTGCATGGTTTAATTACAACAACTGAAATTTTCGGTTGCGATTACTGAAATTAATTTGGACCAACAGAAGTTAAATTTTCAAAACAAATTTTGGTTATGGCAACCGAAAATTTCGGTTGTTGTTATTAAACTATGCAGTTGGCTCTAAATTCGGCTGGCACAACTAAACTGTTCTCTCTGTGTACAATTAATATCTTTAAATCTAACAATATAATTCGATTTTTAAATTTTTTTGACGACAACTTACTTTGTACCAAAAATTTTGAAACATTTCAAATCATAACCACCAATAATATATTACAATCTCATCATTTTGATAAATTCGTTCAACAACCTTTATATTAAAAAACTTTTATCAATACTATCTATGACTGATATGCATTTGTTGAACCCAATGATACATTTATTGTGCAATTGGAGCAAACAAAAGGAAGTATGTACTATTGCAAAAACTTTACCAATTCTAATCTAACAAAAATTAATATTTTTTTTTATCAATCAGGTACACGTGTTACGCCTCTTCTTCGAATTTGTTATCTAAAACAAATTGAAGTTCTTTAACCTTATATTACTAATATTTTTAGGTTTGGGGCCAATAGTATTTTATCAATGTGGGTAATAATTTTAATTTTTCGTTAAGGTAATTGAACTTTTACAGTACTTTTTTTTTTTTTAAGTAATGCTAATAGCAAATTAGAAATCACATGAAAAAGTTGTATTTAATAACACTTGTGTTGATTTAGTGTCTAGAGGTGATAATACATTTAATACAATTATATATTTATTTTTTTTTTTTGCTTAAAGTAATAATAATTACGCTTTTTTTGTTATATTATTCACTTTTTCCATACATTTCGTTTCAGACCCCTCTAGACAATATATTTCACAGATAAGAGACTGCATGTAACCTAAATTTGACAATACTTATCTTTTTGTTAAGAATAAAAGTAAATAATTTTTAATCTAAAATAATTTTTGTGATATCATAAAAATAAAAAGTTGCAGACAGAAGTTAGTCTAATAAATTATTTTTTTATTAGCCCTTTTAAGATACAGGAGGTACTTTCAGAATTTTTGAAAAAAAATTTTTCTCATTCACTGTATTCTCGAAGAAAAATAACACTGTGCTACACCAAAAATATGCAGGGGTGCTCATATAAAAATTCGGGTTGGTTGGAGTCCATAGAGTTCTGATATACTCATAGTTTTTCTGGATCACTTCGTTAAGTACGTTTTTTATTGGCAAATGTGTTGAAAAACGGAAATTCTTAAATTACAATTTTAAAAAATTATTACTTTGTTAGATTGCAACCGATTTTCGATTTTATGGATTTGTTTTAAAGGTATAGGTCTTACCTTTCAAACAAAACAAAAATATTAAAAATCGATCAAGAATTGGCTGAGCAACGATCGCTTAAGTAAAAAAAAACGTATTTTTTAAAAAATTTGTCATATTCTTTACACTCTAAGTTGAAAGTGCATCATTAAACAATTTTTTTGAATTTTTTTGTAAAAAAGTATAGTAAAGTAGCTTTCCAAAAAACCAAAAAACATAACAATCGGTTTCAAAATGAATGAGTTATGCTAAGTTTTGTGATAGGGCATTTTTAAATTTTTTCAGAAACGCTTGTAATTCAAGCATTATTTATAAATCTTGTTACTAGTAGTAATTTTATGCGCATATGCATATAAACTAGAGATGGGAACGTAATTAGATTTGTGCGTGATTCACACATGATCAGAAGTGAGCGTGATTGAAAATTAATTTTACTCACGTGGTTGTTAGTGAGTGTCAGTGTGAGTGGAATAAAAAAATGGGCGTGTCAGTTACTTCCAAATCCTATTTATAATTTTTTGGGTTTGTTTAAAAAATATCAGTGTTACTTCTTAAACAAAAAAATATTGTGAATCGGTTGAAAACTGGCTAAGGTGCGCTTGTTTAAGTAAAAAACCTTTTTTGAAGAGTTATACCTGCAACATTTTTATAACAAAAAACATTTGACATTTTTGAAACGAAATTGGTAAAATTGTGGGATCATTTGATGGAAATTTTACCTGTTTATAAATATACGTATGAGGCATTCCACACCAAATGTTCAGCGAAAAAAAAAAACATGTGAACCGTAAATTGTTAAATGGGTTGTATGGATAGCCATGTGAGGCATTCCACACCAACTGTTCCACTACAGAAAAATCATAGTGGTTTCAATGGGATATCATTTGTAAAGTATTCGCTCTTAGGGTACTAATAAATAACAAAAATAAAATTTAAGTTTTTTTCAAAAAGTGGGCCTTGTAGGCGTGGTCAAATATTAAAAATATCAAATTTTTTTGCCTGAGTATTTATTCACGATCACGCACGCTAATGAAAGAAAAAAATATTCAAGCACGATATTTTATTTTACTCACGCTCACGTGAACATCGTGACCGTAACTTATTTTTTTTCTACTCACGTGTGCGTGAATGAGCGTGAGCAAAATAAAATATCGTGCGTGACTAAATTTTTTCTTTCATAAGCGTGCGTAATCGTTATTAAAAACTCACTCACGCTACCATCGCCTCTTAAAATATTTTTTAAGTATTGATATTACTCATACGCACACGTTTTAAATACCATTATTGTATAAAATAAGCGTGTTGCAATTTTTGAATTTTGATTTTTCGAAAACAAGGCAAAACACATCTCTAAAAATTTCAGATCAGATAGAAAATTCCTTTAACTTTTTTTAAAAAAATAAAAAACAAATAAAATTGCGGCATGTTTTTTGATAAATAAAGTTTAAGTTTAAATTTAAAAAATTCAAAACTTCTTCTGAAAATGTTCCAATTTTCATTTTCTTAGCTTTTATTGATAGCCCATTCAGCTTTTATTGATAGCCCATTTAATTGATAGCCCATTCAAAAATCTATAAACAGCTTTTGTCTTTAAGACTTTACTGTGTTTCATTTAATTTGCATAAATATTGAAGTAAAGATGCTCAGGCAAAAAAGTTAGATGTTTTCAATTTTTGACCACGCCTACAAGGCCCACTTTTTGAAAAAACTTAAATTTTATTTTTGTTATTTAATAGTACCCTAAGAGCGAATACTTTGAAAATGATTTCATATTGACACGACACAACTTTTTTTTTTTGCTGAACATTTGGTGTGGAATGCGTCATATATGGAGCTAAGAAAATTACGTTTTTGGTTGTTCAATTTTTCAAAAACTGGGCTTAGGAGGCGTGGTCAAATATTGGAAAAATGGTCAAGTTTGTGTCAAGTTGCCTTGTTTAAATATATATCAAATAAAAACGAAATGCACCAAAATCTCAAAAATTTACATTCTTGTATAGTTTTGTATCGGCTATCGATTAAAATTTTTTTGGAAAATTTTCAGAACCCGTTCTGAAATTTTCCATTTTTTAAAAAAGTCAATTTATAAAAAATCCGGCCACTTTTGTTTTTTTTTTGTAATTTTTTTTTTAAAGATTAGCGGTCAAATTCATAATGCTTTAAGGCAGGCTAATAAAATATTTATAGTGAAAATTTGCTAAAACATGATTCAAAATCGTTAAAAAGCAAAATATTTATAAAAGGTTTATAGTAGGGTATAGTCTACAATAAACCTTCGATAAAGTTTGGAGTTGAAAAATTATTCTTCGAGTGGTCAGCATTTAATATTTAATTATCTAAAGATTTAATCAAACATTCTCCTTCCTTGAATAGTTAAATTCCATCAATTTCTATTCAATAAATTGAAGATATCTTCAGCAATTAACAAATTTAGGATGTTTTCAATAAAAAAAATGTCAAAATTTGTTAAAAATAAATTAAAATAAAATAAAACAAAATAGTGATGTACATTCAATCAAAACATATTCGGTATTCGAATATTTTTTGTACTCTTTGTATAAAAAAATTATTTTTTTCGCTCGTATTTCTATTTTATTTCTATATAACGTTAAGAAAACAATGTTAAACTATTTTTTACTTGATACTAAATTTTTTCTAACTCTTAAATCTGCAAAAAAAAAAATATTTAATTATGACTACCGAGTCAATCGATTCATTATTTTATACATCACAAACAATTAAATGAGAAATATAGCAAGGGTGTTGCCAACATTAAAACGCAAAATTATTAAATTGTTAAAGTACGTTTATGAATACAATTTCTTTAAAAAGGTTTACTAAAGGTTTATTGTACTGAATTTTAATTTAGTTCGGTTTGAGTCCATATTAATTATTTCTGAGAAATAATAATTGTTGTACAATGAGAAAATCTGAAAAAAATTCAAGTGACAACACAGGCTAAGTGGAGATGTCGACAGCTTTCGGAAGATGCCACCCTTCCATCATCAGCACTCCTTCGATTGCCACACACTTAATGTGTGTCAGATTAAAATTAGCCATTTAAATGAAACTTTTGAAGAAATTAAGAATTGGAATTACTCCTCTTTGTGTTGAATAACCCCTATTCACCATTAATTCGTGTTGTATTCATTTGGCAGAAACTTAATCCATCTTAACTTTTAACAGAGTTGTATTTTTCCCATTGTTAACCCTTAGTAGGACTTTTCAAATCTTGAAAAATGTCCGTTAGGTTTGAATTTTTGTTTCATATTTCTAATTCTTAGAAATATTACTAAATTGCAATGTACCTTATGAGTTGTGTATTAATTGTGTTTATATATTGTTGGACTGTATATTTTATAACTGAATTTTTATTTAGTTCGGTTTGAGTCCATATTAATTATTTCTGAGAAATAATAATTGTTGTACAATGAGAAAATCTGAAAAAAATTCAAGTGACAACACAGGCTAAGTGGAGATGTCGACAGCTTTCGGAAGATGCCACCCTTCCATCATCAGCACTCCTTCGATTGCCACACACTTAATGTGTGTCAGATTAAAATTAGCCATTTAAATGAAACTTTTGAAGAAATTAAGAATTGGAATTACTCCTCTTTGTGTTGAATAACCCCTATTCACCATTAATTCGTGTTGTATTCATTTGGCAGAAACTTAATCCATCTTAACTTTTAACAGAGTTGTATTTTTCCCATTGTTAACCCTTAGTAGGACTTTTCAAATCTTGAAAAATGTCCGTTAGGTTTGAATTTTTGTTTCATATTTCTAATTCTTAGAAATATTACTAAATTGCAATGTACCTTATAAGTTGTGTATTAATTGTGTTTATATATTGTTGGACTGTATATTTTATAACTGAATTTTTATTTAGTTCGGTTTGAGTCCATATTAATATTTCTAAGAATTAGAAATATGAAACAAAAATTCAAACCTAACGGACATTTTTCAAGATTTGAAAAGTCCTACTAAGGGTTAACAATGGGAAAAATACAACTCTGTTAAAAGTTAAGATGGACTAAGTTTCTGCCAAATGAATACAACACGAATTAATGGTGAATAGGGGTTATTCAACACAAAGAGGAGTAATTCCAATTCTTAATTTCATCAAAAGTTTCATTTAAATGGCTAATTTTAATCTGACACACATTAAGTGTGTGGCAATCGAAGGAGTGCTGATGATGGAAGGGTGGCATCTTCCGAAAGCTGTCGACATCTCCACTTAGCCTGTGTTGTCACTTGAATTTTTTTCAGATTTTCTCATTGTACAACAATTATTATTTCTCAGAAATAATTAATATGGACTCAAACCGAACTAAATAAAAATTCAGTACAATAAACCTTTAGTAAACCTTTTTAAAGAAATTGTATTCATAAACGTACTTTAACAATTTAATAATTTTGCGTTTTAATGTTGGCAACACCCTTGCTATATTTCTCATTTAATTGTTTGTGATGTATAAAATAATGAATCGATTGACTCGGTAGTCATAATTAAATATTTTTTTTTTTTGCAGATTTAAGAGTTAGAAAAAATTTAGTATCAAGTAAAAAATAGTTTAACATTGTTTTCTTAACGTTATATAGAAATAAAATAGAAATACGAGCGAAAAAAATAATTTTTTTATACAAAGAGTACAAAAAATATTCGAATACCGAATATGTTTTGATTGAATGTACATCACTATTTTGTTTTATTTTATTTTAATTTATTTTGAACAAATTTTGACATTTTTTTTATTGAAAACATCCTAAATTTGTTAATTGCTGAAGATATCTTCAATTTATTGAATAGAAATTGATGGAATTTAACTATTCAAGGAAGGAGAATGTTTGATTAAATCTTTAGATAATTAAATATTAAATGCTGACCACTCGAAGAATGATTTTTCAACTCCAAACTTTATCGAAGGTTTATTGTAGACTATACCCTACTATAAACCTTTTATAAATATTTTGCTTTTTAACGATTTTGAATCATGTTTTAGCAAATTTTCACTATAAATATTTTATTAGCCTGCCTTAAAGCATTATGAATTTGACCGCTAATCTTTAAAAAAAAAATTACAAAAAAAAACAAAAGTGGCCGGATTTTTTATAAATTGACTTTTTTAAAAAATGGAAAATTTCAGAACGGGTTCTGAAAATTTTCCAAAAAAATTTTAATCGATAGCCGATACAAAACTATACAAGAATGTAAATTTTTGAGATTTTGGTGCATTTCGTTTTTATTTGATATATATTTAAACAAGGCAACTTGACACAAACTTGACCATTTTTCCAATATTTGACCACGCCTCCTAAGCCCAGTTTTTGAAAAATTGAACAACCAAAAACGTAATTTTCTTAGCTCCATATATGACGCATTCCACACCAAATGTTCAGCAAAAAAAAAAAGTTGTGTCGTGTCAATATGAAATCATTTTCAAAGTATTCGCTCTTAGGGTACTATTAAATAACAAAAATAAAATTTAAGTTTTTTCAAAAAGTGGGCCTTGTAGGCGTGGTCAAAAATTGAAAACATCTAACTTTTTTGCCTGAGCATCTTTACTTCAATATTTATGCAAATTAAATGAAACACAGTAAAGTCTTAAAGACAAAAGCTGTTTATAGATTTTTGAATGGGCTATCAATTAAATGGGCTATCAATAAAAGCTGAATGGGCTATCAATAAAAGCTAAGAAAATGAAAATTGGAACATTTTCAGAAGAAGTTTTGAATTTTTTAAATTTAAACTTAAACTTTATTTATCAAAAAACATGCCGCAATTTTATTTGTTTTTTATTTTTTTAAAAAAAGTTAAAGGAATTTTCTATCTGATCTGAAATTTTTAGAGATGTGTTTTGCCTTGTTTTCGAAAAATCAAAATTCAAAAATTGCAACACGCTTATTTTATACAATAATGGTATTTAAAACGTGTGCGTATGAGTAATATCAATACTTAAAAAATATTTTAAGAGGCGATGGTAGCGTGAGTGAGTTTTTAATAACGATTACGCACGCTTATGAAAGAAAAAATTTAGTCACGCACGATATTTTATTTTGCTCACGCTCATTCACGCACACGTGAGTAGAAAAAAAATAAGTTACGGTCACGATGTTCACGTGAGCGTGAGTAAAATAAAATATCGTGCTTGAATATTTTTTTCTTTCATTAGCGTGCGTGATCGTGAATAAATACTCAGGCAAAAAAATTTGATATTTTTAATATTTGACCACGCCTACAAGGCCCACTTTTTGAAAAAAACTTAAATTTTATTTTTGTTATTTATTAGTACCCTAAGAGCGAATACTTTACAAATGATATCCCATTGAAACCACTATGATTTTTCTGTAGTGGAACAGTTGGTGTGGAATACCTCACATGGCTATCCATACAACCCATTTAACAATTTACGGTTCACATGTTTTTTTTTTCGCTGAACATTTGGTGTGGAATGCCTCATACGTATATTTATAAACAGGTAAAATTTCCATCAAATGATCCCACAATTTTACCAATTTCGTTTCAAAAATGTCAAACGTTTTTTGTTATAAAAATGTTGCAGGTATAACTCTTCAAAAAAGGTTTTTTACTTAAACAAGCGCACATTAGCCAGTTTTCAACCGATTCACAATATTTTTTTGTTTAAGAAGTAACACTGATATTTTTTAAACAAACCCAAAAAATTATAAATAGGATTTGGAAGTAACTGACACGCCCATTTTTTTATTCCACTCACACTGACACTCACTAACAACCACGTGAGTAAAATTAATTTTCAATCACGCTCACTTCTGATCATGTGTGAATCACGCACAAATCTAATTACGTTCCCATCTCTAGTTTATATGCATATGCGCATAAAATTACTACTAGTAACAAGATTTATAAATAATGCTTGAATTACAAGCGTTTCTGAAAAAATTTAAAAATGCCCTATCACAAAACTTAGCATAACTCATTCATTTTGAAACCGATTGTTATGTTTTTTGGTTTTTTGGAAAGCTACTTTACTATACTTTTTTACAAAAAATTCAAAAAAATTGTTTAATGATGCACTTTCAACTTAGAGTGTAAAGAATATGACAAATTTTTAAAAAAATACGTTTTTTTTTTACTTAAGCGATCGTAGCTCAGCCAATTCTTGATGGATTTTTAATATTTTTGTTTTGTTTGAAAGGTAAGACCTATACCTTTAAAACAAATCCATAAAATCGAAAATCGGTTGCAAACTAACAAAGTAATAATTTTTTAAAATTGTAATTTAAGAATTTCCGTTTTTCAACACATTTGCCAATAAAAAACGTATTTAACGAAGTGATCCAGAAAAACTATGAGTATATCAGTACTCTATGGACTCCAATCAACCCGAATTATCATATGAGAACCCCTGCATAAATTATTTTTGGTCTTTTGTAGCACAGTGTAATAATAAACTTCTGTTAACAGTCTTCAACTATATTACCTTGGATCTAGTAGGAGTTTTTTTTCGAAAGTCATTAAGGACATTTTACGGGATAAATGCTTAAACTGATTTATTTTGATTTTTGCAATTAAGTAATTGACTTTTATAATAATTAAAAGTTCTTTTATACATAGGAGGCATTCCACACCAAATGTACCGCTACAGAGAAACATGTGTCCCGTAAATTTCTGAATAGGTTGTTTGAATAGCCCTATATGGAACTAAGAAAACTGCGTTTTTGGTTTTTCAAATTTTCAAAAACTGGGCTTAGGAGGCGTGGTGAATTAATGGAAAAATGGTAAAATCTGTGGCGAGTTGCCTTGATTAAATATTTATCACATTATAACGGAATGCACCACAATCTCAAAAGTTTACATTCTTATATACATAGTTTTGTATGGGCTATACATTATTTTTTTTTTTGAACATTTTCAGATCCCGTTCTGAAATTTTCCATTTTTTAAAAAAGTCAATTTATCAAAAATCCGGCCACTATTTTTTTTTTTAATTTTTTTTTTAAGTTTAGATGTTTGTCCATCCACACAAAAAAATTCAGAAACACATTCTTCGTTTTTTTCGAGAAAATCGCATTTGAATTTTAAATTTCATAACAATTTTGTATTTTGCTTGTATTTTCTTGTTTCAACAGAGCGTATGAGAAATATTTAGGTATACAATTAATATTACTCATTCGCTACCTTAAAAAAAGAAAATACAAGCAAATTACAAAATTGTTATGAAATTTAAAATTTAAATGCGATTTTCTCGAAAAAAACAAACATCTAAACTTAAAAAAAAAAAACAAGTGAGAGTGTTAAATTCGGCTGTGCCGAATCTTTAATACCCTCCAACATATAAAAAAAAATTGCAGGGGTTTATTTTTGGGGGCGGGGGCTGTGTCAGTAGGGGTCATTGGGGGACATATAGACCCATGCGGTAAATGTTTAAAAATTCATTTATTATGCTTTTGAAGCTTAAGTAATACAATTTTATCATTATTTAAAAACATTTTTAATATCCACGCCCACAAAAGGGGGGCGGGCAAAAAAAAAGATTTTTTTTATTTCCTGGTTCCAATAGCAGGACCTTGAATTTTTTCTGACATCAAATTGTTTCATTTGCTTAACAGAAATATAAGAAAACCTGTGAAAATATGGAGTTTTTCAGAGGTTAGATAAGTTCTTCAAGGGGGAACTTTTTTCCCCCCGGTCCGATTTTGCCCAATTACGAACTTAAACTGCCTAGGACCAAAACACATATTCCTGCCAAACTTGACGAGTCTATCTCTTTTATTTTGGACTGCATCGTGTCTTATACAGACGGACGGACGGACATACGGACATTCTAGAAAAGTCTTAGAATCCATCATAGATCATTAATATATGTACTTTATGGGGTCCCCGACCGATATTTCGATGCGTTACAAACGGAATGACAAAGTGAGTATACCCCCATACTGTAGTTGGAGGGTATAAAAATTAAAAAAAAAGTGACCGGATTTTTGATAAATTTACTTTTTTAAAAAATGGAAAATTTCAGAACGGGTTCTGAAAATTTTCCAAAAAAAAAAAATTTAATCGATAGCCCATACAAAATTGTATAAGAATGTAAATTTTTGAGATTGTGGTGCATTCCGTTTTAATGTGATAAATATTTAATCAAGGCAACTTGCCACAAATTTGACAATTTTTCCTCCTAAGCCCTGTTTTTGAAAAATTGAAAAACCAAAAACGCAATTTTCTAAGTTCTATATAGGGCTATCCATACAACCTATTCAGAAGTTTACGGAACACATGTTTCTTTTCGCTGGACATTTGGTGTGGAATGCCTCATATACGCCCACAAAAAGGCGCGAAATTTTTTTTTGTTATTCCCTGTTTTCACATGTAGAAGTTCAACAGCTGCTTCTGATATACAAATTTTTCCTCCGTTTACAAAAAAAAAAAAAAATAATGTTAATAATATCGTTTTTTAGAGGTAAGTTAAATTCTTCAGGGGAAAAATTTTTCCTTCTGGTAATATTTTGTCCTATCACGAATCAACCTATGAACGCAAGACATATTAAAACCAAACTCCGGAAGTCTAAACTCAAAGAAAAATTACTCATTAATGAAATGTTTGCATCACTTGCTACACAGAAAAAAATAAAAAAAATATTTGAGTAAATTTTTAATACTATTGAGTAAAAAATTACTCAATTTTGCACCAGTAAACGATTTAATAGTATTGAGTAAATTTTTAATAAAAATTTATTAAATGTTTGAAAAAAAATTGAGTAAATTTTTAATTAACACAATTAAAAATTTACTCAAAATTTATATATTTTTTTTTTTTTTTAAGTTTAAAAAAGTTTTAAATTTTTTCACAAAAAAAAAAACAAAAAACTTGTTTTTTCAAACTTTACTAAACATATTTATGTCTGAAAATTTTATAAAGACGATTACAAACTTTCATATACATACACAAAAAACTATAAACTAAACGAGAATTCAAAAAACTTGAGAGTTTAAAAAAAATTAAAAAAAAAAACTTTTATTAAATTATTTACTTAAATTGCTTTTAAAATTTTTGAGTAAATTTTTAATTGCGTCAATTAAAAAATTACTCAATTTTTGTTTTTAAATTTAAACAAGTGATTACTCAAATTTGTTTTCTCCATATTTTTTTCTGTGTATCATTAGCTTTGATAACAAATTTTATAATATTGAAGAAGGTTTTTCAATAGAAAAATACTCAAATTCTGAGACATTTTGCCGATAGAAAAAGTCTCAGACTCTGAGGCTTTTTTCCTACAGAAAAAGTCTAACATTCCGAGACTTTTTTCCTATAGAAAAACAGAGAGTTTTTTTACAGAAAAAGTTTTAGATTCTGAAACATTTTTCCTAGAGGAATAATGTCTCGGAATCTCAGACTTCTTCCCAGATTCTGAGAAATTTTTCCTATAGAAAAAGTCTCAGATTCTGAGACATTTTTCTTATAGAAAAAGTCTCATATTCCGAGACATTTTTCCTATAAAAAAAGTCTCAGACTCCGAGAGATTTTTCCCATAGAAAAATTCTCAGATTCTAAGACATTTTTCCTATAGAAAAAGTTTCAGATTCTGAGATATTTTTCCTATAAAAAAAGAAGAAGAAAGTCTCAGATTCTGAGCATATTTTCTGATATCGAAAAA
Organism: Pegoplata infirma; assembly: GCA_963921195.1. Lineage (NCBI taxonomy): Eukaryota > Metazoa > Arthropoda > Insecta > Diptera > Anthomyiidae > Pegoplata > Pegoplata infirma. The sequence continues at coordinate 45,962,296 of OY992540.1, read as the reverse complement.
TTCTAAGATTCTGGCACTATTTCCAAAAAAAAGTATCAGATTCTGAGACCTTTTTCCTATAGAAAAATTCTTAATTATGAGACCTGGTTCTATAGAAAAGTTTCAGACTCTCAGATTCCGAGACTTTTCTACTAAATAACCCAGCAAAACTTAGATTACCAAATAAAGTATTAAATAAGGTATAGGATTGCTTATTTTATACATTGCAGCATTGATGATTTCAACAGGGGATGAGACTCAAAGTAATGCATCCACCTTTTGACAAAGAATACCAGTAAGGTGTAAAATAATTGTTGGTAATGTGTTGAAAAATCACCACCCATTACCAAAGTGTTGCTGGGAAGTTTGCAATTTAGAGGAGCTGAGTCCTTTTTCCTATCGAAAAAGTATCAGATTCTGCGACCTTTTTCCTGTAAACAAGTCTCAAATTATTTTTTATACAGAAAAAGATTCAGGTTTTGCAACATTTTTCCTATAGAAAAGTCTCAGATTCTGATACATTTTTCCTATAGAAAAAGTCTCAGATTCTGAGTCATTTTTCCTATAGAAAAACTTTCAGATTCTGAGACATTTTTCCTATAAATAAAAGTTTTATATTCTGAGACATTTTTCCTATAGAAAAAGTCTCAGATTCAGAGATATTTTTCTTATAAAAAAAGTCTAAGATTTTGAGATATTTTTTTTCCTATAGAAAAAGCTTGAGATTATGCGACAGTTTTCCTATAGAAAAATTCTTAAATTCTGAGACATAGAAAAAGTTCGAGATTTTGAGATATTTTTCCTATAGAAAAAAAATCTCAGATTCTGAGACATTTTTCCTATGAAAAAGTCTTTGATTCTAAGGCATTTTTTTATAGAAAAAGTCTCAGATTCTGATACATTTTTCCTATAGAAAAAGTCTAATTCATTTTTTCTATACCAATATTATCACGTTCACAGCAATTTTTGCAAAAAAAATGTCTCTTCATAATACCGAGCAGAAATTTTGCCGAACTGGCAGCAGCTTTTGGAAAGGAAACTCGAGTCAAGGAGCGCATCCAAACCTGCTGAATTCATACATGATTCACTAAGGCGATGTCACACTTTAGAGCGCTAGTTGGTTACACCGAAAAAGCGCTCTTAAGATGCTCTGAATTCACATCTTTTTAGAGCGCTGAAAAAATCGCTATAAAGATGCAGTGAATTCATGTATATTTATTTATATTTAAAAAATTTCCAATTATATTTTGAAAATTTCAAATTATATTTCAGAAACTTCCATTTATATTTCAGATATTACCATTTATAACCAAAAAAATTTTAATTACGTTTATAGTTAGACAATTTTAAATATAATTGGAGATTCTAATAAATGATTGGAAATTTTTTGTAATATAATTTGTATTTTATGAAACTAAAGTGGAAATGGTGTACTCAATTTTTTTTTTTTCATTTAAAATGTGAGGTGTTATGATTGAAGCACTCTTTGCAGCGCTGATTAATGCGCAATAATGATGCAGTGAAATCATGTGTCTTTGCCTAAAAGTCATGGTTTTTTATTCAAAAAGTGTTAAATATATTCAAAAGGAAAGCATGTATGAAATTTTATCAAAATATAATTTTATATTTTGAGTTTTATATAAAAAATCTTAACAAAAAATTTTAATTGTTTCCCCTTACTTTTACTGCATCCTCAAGAGCGATCTTTGGATGCGCTTCGGTATGCTATAAAAAGATGCTGTGTCACCAAAATCTCGATTTATTTTTTCTGGGCAAGAACTTCTAAACTGACAGATATATTTCACATAAAATTTTCCTATAAACATTTTCAGATTTTCCCTATAAAAATTTTTAGATTTCTCTTCTATGAAAAATTTTCGAATTTCAAAATTTTTTCCTTTGGAAAATTTTTTAAAAATCTTCATTCTTTCTTCTTTCCTTTTTCTTTCTTTTCCCCCCTTTTTTTCTTTTTTAAATTTGGTCTGGGGGGGGGGGGGGGGATTTTCCCCTCCCCCCTTGTACCAGCGCATGATATGATAGTCTGTAAAACAGTCTTTATATACGAAGGTATGTTTGAATTTAATGGAGATGGTTAGGTAGACATTGATTAGTACACTCAAAAAAAAAAAACATGTAAAATTACTAGAAAAAGTCTCGTAATCCCATTTTACCAATATTTGACAGTTTTCCTTGTTTTTTAACTAATAATTTTCGATCGAAATTTACATTCTTTTTTTGTAATTTTATAGTTTTCCTTGTAATTTTAGAAATTTCCAAGGTTTTTACAAAAAAAATCTAGTAAATTTACGAGAATTCCTTGTAAGTTTTATTTCGCTGGAAAAAGAGCTGGAAATTTACAATTTTATTGGTAAAAATTTTGTAAAATTACAAAAAAGCTTGTAATTTTTACTAGGAATTCTCGTAAAATATGAGGTAGCAAAAAATCTAGTAAAGTTACAAAACCTCCTTGTAAGTTTTATCGCAACAAAAAAATTGTAAATTACAATTTTATTAGTAAAAACCGTGCAAAATTACAAAATTATTGGTAAAAAGCTTTTAAAATAGCAAGGAATTATTGTCAAATAGGAGGAAGAAAAAAAAAAGTTACAAACTTTTCTTGTAGTTTTACAAGGTTTTTTTGGAGTGTAAAAAAAATATGGCCTTGAGCTAGAATAATCTTACTCAAAATGCACTATATATATAAAAATGATTTTAAAAATGGATTTTTAAAATTTTTTTAATGTAAAACCAAGAAAGGCTTTGATAATCTGAACCCTATTTTTAACTTACAGTATAACAATTAATTTTTTTTTTTTTTTTTGTACATAGAGATTAAAATGTTTTATTTTCAGCAACACTTACGGTCAATGCCCCACAAAAAAAATAAACTTAATAAATAATGAACAAAAACAAATACATTTTGCTAAAAAAATACAACACATACTCAAAACCATATAACATCCCCTTTTCATATACTCCTCTCCAAAAAAAAGCACAAAAAGTAAAATAATAATGAACTGCTAAAGCAGTTTCGGTGTGTGTTTTTTTATTATTTATATTTTAATAAAATTTCTACAAAAGATCTTCTTCTGGTTTTTTAGAACAAAGCCGTAAAAAATTAACAAACATGCAGCAGAAAAAATTGAAATTGCACAAACAAATTTTCAAGATTATATGCATCATCATACGTGATACGATATAGTAAAAAAGTACTCACTCGTTCTATACTTGTAGAGCTTTAATGGGCACACATTGACTAAATGAGGAGGGGAAGAAGAGAAAAGAAAAATACCAAATAACATCATCATCATCATTGCCAGAAACTGCTGCTGCAGTAGAAGGGGTCTTTGAATTATATCCTCAAAAATATACAGCCCAAAAAAGTACGATCATTTCACAAAAACAAAAATTTAAGAAAAGCAACACCAAAAAAAAAATTTCAAAAACAACAAACCCAAAATGGTTTCTTAACTATAAAAAAAAATAAAACATCATATATTATACTCCAAAAATATCAAATAGCAAATTATTCATGCGTTCTTTGTACAAAAAAACTAAAACTTAAAAATCTGCACATGATACATGTGCAGTTTTTACACAAAATTCATATAAACTCACTCATACACTGATATTAATCATAGTATATTTTGGTAAATAAAGTTTAAGGAATTTCATACACTTTGGTCATATTTGTCATATTTATATTAATATACTTTATTATATAGAAACACCGCGAGCGAGTACTGGGCAAAGCAGAAATCGAGAATCTGGACGAAGTCGCTGCTATGGACCTTAAACAAATTATATTTTTCACAATACGGACTAACGCGTTTTATCCTCGTCTCTGAAGCAACATGTGGTATTGCCATTGACCAGCCGCACAGAGGGCCAGACAGATCGATTTCCGGCCAAAAGTCCTTATTTGTAAATTCAAAAAAAATTTTACCAGTTTGTTGGGCATATATAGAAGCAGGTTTTCTGAACTTACACAGAAAAAAATAAAAAAAATATTTGAGTAAATTTTTAATACTATTGAGTAAAAAATTACTCAATTTTGCACCAGTAAACGATTTAATAGTATTGAGTAAATTTTTAATAAAAATTTATTAAATGTTTGAAAAAAAAATTGAGTAAATTTTTAATTGACACAATTAAAAATTTACTCAAAATTTATCTATTTTTTTTTTTAAAGTTTAAAAAAGTTTTAAATTTTTTTACAAAAAAAAAAAAACAAAAAACTTGTTTTTTCAAACTTTACCAAACATATTTATGTCTCAAAAACATAGGAAAATTTTATAAAGACGATTACAAACTTTCATATACATACACAAAAAACTATAAACTAAACGAGAATTCAAATAACTATGAGAGTTTAAAAAAAAAATAAAAAAACTATTAAATTTTTATTAAATTATTTACTTAAATTGTTTTAAAAATTTTTGAGTAAATTTTTAATTGCGTCAATTAAAAAATTACTCAATTTTTGTTTATAAATTTAAACAAGTGATTACTCAAATTTGTTTCCTTCATATTTTTTTCTGTCCCAGTCGGCAAAAAAAATCACACCGGACATACTGCTGACTCTTCATACAATTTTTCAAAATGTCATCAATGACATGTCAGCAGTTGGTCAGCGGTTGTTTAAACGAATTGTAAGTGGCCACTGATTCTGGTGGACACTGCTGACCAACTGCTGACATGTCATTGATGACATTTTGAAAAATTGTATGAAGATGTCAGCGATTTCATAAAGGGAGAGTCAGCAGTATGTCAGTTGTGATTTTATTTTGCCAACTGGGGTGTATCTTTATGATCCAATTACACCCTTCCCTTAGACAGGTCTTCAAAGTTAAAAAAGTTGGTAAACAATTTTTAGAAGTTGAGATACTTTTTTAATTTTTTTCCCAAACTTCTATTGCTAATGTTTACCTTTTTGTTTGCGTGGTTCAACCTAATATACGGTGGCTCACAGCAAGCGTTGCCAGTTTTTGTTGTAATTTGTCCCCAAAAAATCGCCAAATCGACTTTAACTTATCATAACTTTCTAAATAAATGCCGGATATCTTTTATTTTGGTCAAATTGGGTTCGCGAACATTTTTTCTATAAGACTGATTCATAAAAAAATAATTGTTCATAGTAATACTTATAACTTGAAATGTGTTGGCTACTTAAAAAAATTTTCTATTCAATATTTTGCTACAAAATTTTTTTGTACGTGGATCTGGACTTTGTTTAATTGGTCAGACTTACAGAAAATATGTTCACGAATCCAATTTGACCAAAATAAACCTTATCCCCACATTTATTATAAAAGTTATGATGAATCAAAGTCGATTTGAGGATTTTTTGGGGACAAATTACAACATAAACTGGCAACGCTGCTCGCAGCTTATTTCATGTGAAAGATATTAGTTGGCAATCCATTAAAGACAAAGTTAAACAAAATAGACCTAATTATTATCAAGCAAGTATTTTTGTAAAAAGGCCTGTGTATGTAATTAATCAAGCTTTAATTTAAGCTTAATGGCGTTCAGATTATGTAAATATTAAATGTGCTACGAGGGTCGAAATGCAAATTGAAATTATTGAAAGACCTTTTTTAGAAAATTTCTTAAAAATATTTCTAGGTCGATTTTATCCAAGCTCAAACATTAAAAACAGTGTTCGAAAAAAACAGTACGTTATTTAACGTTCCGTTCCAAGAACACATTCACTAAAAAGTTTTTTAGTGGTTGTGAAGGTGTTCTCAAACAGAATTCCGCACGTTAAGCCTGCTAGTTGAAGAACAGAAACTTTACGATAATGTACCGAACTAGGTTAGAAACAAAATAAAGTTCTTTTAGTGTTCTGTTTGCGAACTTTTGAGACATTTTTTGTTAAATTTAAAATGGCGATATCTCGAAAACTAAGCAAGATAGAGCAAAACGGAGCACATTTTTGGTTCTTGGGATCTCCATAGTATCGCTAGGCTTCTACACATGGGTGGACCCCATTGGGTCCTTAATTTGAATCTAAAAAAGTTAGCATTCCGGGAAATTTAAAAATGCACATATCTCGCTAAATACTGCCGACACGACATAAAGTCTAAAAGCGGTCATGTACTACGAGACAAGATCCACAAAAATGCTTTTAGACTTTTCATCATGTCGGCAGTATTTAGCGAGATATGTGCTAACTTTTTTAGATTCAAAATAAGGACCCAATGAGGTCTACCCATGTGTAGAGGCCTAGCGATACTATGCAGATCCCAAGAACCAAAAATGTGCTCCGTTTTGCTCTATCTTGCTTAGTTTTCAAGATATCGTCATTTTAAATTTAAAAAATGTCTCAAAAGTTTGCAAACAGAACACTAAAAGAAAGAACTTTATTTTGTTTCTAACCTAGTTCGGTACGTTATCGTAAAGTTTCTGTTCTTCAACTCGCAGGCATAACGTTCGGAATTCTGTTTGCGAACAACACCTTCACAACCACTAAAAAACTTTTTAGTGAATGTGTTCTTGGAACGGTATGTTTCGATAACGTACGGTCGCTCCATAGTTCCGTACAGAACACTAACGTACCGAACGTTAGAGTTTTTTTTCAAACCCTGATTAAAAATTTAAAAAATGGTCCAATAGTTCATATTCATTTATTAAATAATTTTTAAATAGACCCAAACAAAAACTAAAATTTTTAAACCACAGTAGAAGAAATCCGATTTTTTTGACCTCCAATTCTTTTGACCACCAATTTTTGGTAAACAAAGAAAAGATTTAATTGTTTAATAATTTTAGTACACCGAAGTGTATAGTAATGAAATATAAAAATAATTGAACATTTCCTTTGTTTACAAAAAATTGGTAGTCAAAAGAATTAGAGGTCAAAAAATTAAAATTTTGGTTTTTGTTAGGGCTATTGAAAAAATTATTTGATAAATGAGTATATACTATTGAACTATTTTTAAAATTTCTAATGTTTGAGCTCGGAAAAATTGACCTAAAAGTATTTTTAAGAAATTTTCTAAAAAACGTCTTTCAATAATTTCAATTTCCATTTCAACCCTCGTAACACGTTTAATATTTACTCAATCTGTACGCCATTAAGCTCAAATTAAAGCTCGATAAGCTCCCTACACAGCACTTAAAACAAAAATAGCCGTTTAATAATAATTAGGTGTTTTATTGGAAACTTTGTCTTAAATGGATTGCTAACTAATATCTAACACACGAAATAAGCTGCGAGTCACTGTATAAGCCTTTGTAACGAAAATATGGTAAACGCACCATGACAAGCTCAGATCATAAAATGCTAAATAAATAATGTTAATGGTAGGAACAGAACAAGCCCGGCACGACTTTTTCTATACGATTTGACAGTTAAAAACCGTGACCGGCACGACAAAAAATTAAAAGTTATTTTATTTTATCTCCGGGTTCTCTAAATCTCCCTCCCTCTCACACTCCAGGGTTGCCGCATTTTCACAACAATTTTTAATTTTTTCATTCACAATGGTGTAACAAATGTACAGTAGTGCCAACTTAATCACATTGACTATGTGATAAGCGATTTTTTTACCTAAAATTACTCTAATTTTATTAAAAGTTGGCACCACTGAACAAACAAATGACATTTTTTGCCATCGCCGTCCCCCGTCATTGTTTTGGGCCTATATTCTCCGGCAACGGCAAGCGTCCCCCGTGCCGTGCTTGTTCTGTTTCTACCTTAACACGGAGCTTTTTTTAACATTATGGTGTATTACAGCCAGAGCTTCGAACGAATTAATTCTATTGAGAATTAATTCCCGAAAAGTTCAATTCCGTTTTAAAAAGTTTTGAATTATCATTCCTTACTAGCATTCAACACGAATTAATTCAAAGGCTTAATTCTCAAAGCTTAAATCAAATTGAATTAATTCCCAAGAGAATTAATTCCTTGCAAGCAATCATTCGATTGAATGATCAAAATTTTTCATCATTCAAATCTATTACAAATTGAATGATGATTTTTTAATTTCATTCCCTTTGTATTTTCAAAAATGTGTTGCTTGTGTGCATTTTAAGCATCTTCGTGTATAAACGATTGGCTGTTGTTTTGTCCAAGTCTTGTCTACTGCTTCCCACACAAGCATAAATGTGTGTGTATGTGTGTTGCGCTTCACTGTTTAAAATTGAATGATAAGCAAATTTCACCATTCAATTTGTAGTAGATTGATTTGGATAAAAAATAGTTCATTCCTTAAGAATGATCATTCTTAAGGAATGAATTCTTGAAAGAATTAATTCAGTGATTTTGAATGTTGAATGATTTTAGGGAATGCCAAATTCTATTTTTTTAATTCGAATTAGAAAATTGAATTAAAGAATTAATTCTTTCGAACCTTTGATTACAGCAAACTACATGTCTCCACAAACATATCGCTTTATATAAAAAAATTTCGATTTTTTTCTCTGCGTGTATTTGGATCATTTTAAGTCATCCATTAGTTTTCTAAAGAAAGTTCTGTTTATTTTTTTGGTTACACAAGAAAAAAAATCATGTGTCATAAACAAAAACCAGTATTGAAAAGAAACCACAAAATATTTTATATTAAACCATGCTTAGACAAGTTTGTGCATATTTTGCCAACATAAAATTGCATTTTTTTATTACACTATGCTGGTAATTTTATGTTTACAAATAACATCAAAGAACATTTTATGTAACTTCTTATGAAAAAATACATAACAGTCATTTGTTGTGATAGGGGTGTGTATGTTGATGGGTCATCAATTGGAACAAAATTAAACCGTTAATTGATATTGATGCACCATTTTTTTATTTTTTGGCAGTTTAATTAATTAGGGTGCCTTAAGAAATGTCATATGAGGTCATAAGTTAACAAAGCAAAAGGGTATAAAGTTTTTGCAAACCGTTACTGAAAACTGGGGAGGGTACCCAGCAGAAATTATTTTGAACTGGCAGCAGCTTTTGGAAAGGAAACTAGAGTCAAGGAGCGCATCCAAACATGTTGAATTCGTGCATGATTCTCTAAGGCGATATCACACATTAGAGCGCTAGTTGGATACACCGAAAGAGCGCTCTTAAGATTTACTGAAATCACATGAGGGCTGATAAATAGAAATTTCTGAAATATTAATCGAAATTTCTGATATGAGGCATTTCACACAAAATGTCCCGCTACAGAAAACATGTGTCCCGTAAATTTCTGAAAGGTCGTTTGGATAGCCCTACATGGAACGTAGAAAATTGCGTTTTTGGTTTTTCAATTTTTCAAAAACTGGGCTTAGGAGGCGTGGTCAAATATTGGAAAAATGGTCAAATTTGTGGCGAGTTGCCTTGATTAAATATTTATCACATTAAAACGGAATACACCACAATCTCAAAAATTTACATTCTTATATAGTTTTGTATGGGCTATCGATAAAATTTTTTTTTTTGAAAATTTGCAGAACCCGTTCTGAAATTTTCCATTTTTTAAAGAAGTCAATTTATCAAAAATCCGGCCACTTTTTTTTTAATTTTTTTTTTTTTTAAAGTTTAGGTGCTTGTCCATCCACACAAAGAAATTTAGAAACAAGTTCTTCCTTTTTTTCGAGAAAATTGCATTTGAATTTTAAATTTCATATCAATTTTGTAATTTGCTTGTATTTTCTTGTTTTAACGTTTCGAATGAGTATTATTAATTGCATAAATATTATTCATACGCTCTGCTTCTAGTTTCATGTGTATGTGGTCTGGTTTAGATCCAATTTTGACTGTTGCACGGTGTTATTTATAAGTTATTTCTTAATTTTTTCTTTATATTTTTTTAAATTTTATTTAAATTTTTTCGCTGTAAAATCTCAATTTTATGAGACGCGCAACTGTTGGACACACCCAACTCTCTTTTTTTCCGCTTGTTCAAGAAATGTAATTTTTTTTTTGCATTTTAAGTGTGGATATCCTCTTCTTTATATTGTTTTTGATTATGATGACGATAACAGCAACTGCAACGCACTATGTAGCTTATAAGAATTTTTTGTACTGTCCCTGATGATGTTATTCAATGAATAACAAAATATTGGAGGAATGAAATAAAGAAATTTTTAGATAAATTAAAGACCTCGAGCTTGATTATTTACTATTTCCGCAAACATGCACCAGTCACGGGATAGGTTAATTCGGATCGAGAAAGTCCACAGTTAATATCTTTCTTTTATTGAGTCTTACCTACACTCAAAAAAAAAACTGTAATGTTAGCAAAAAAGCTTGTAAACCTACAAGAAAATTTGCTGATTTTGAACCCACAATTTTTTTGCTAAAGTTAGCAAAAATGTTTTGCCAATAATTAGTTAACTGATTTTTTTTTTTTTTGAACTTAGTGCATACACATTTGAGGACCCCATTGTGTTCGGACCCAATAGGTCCAGACCCCGATGGGCCTTGACCTAGTCCTTAAAAATCGTCATAGTTTTTGATCCAAAATTTGTGTCCGTTTCGCTCTACCTTTTCTTTTCTGAAAATAAAAAAAAAAAATACCACTTATTTTTGCTAATGTTAGCAAAAAATCTTGTAAAAATGTTGTCGACTCTATTTCAAATTTAGCAAAAGAAATTAGTTCAAAGTTTGTGTAAAATTGCTAATGTGCTAAATGAAGTTTACAAGAATTTTTTGCTAACATGCTAATCTCAACTAAAAATTTGCTAAAAGTTAGCTAACTAGCATTAGCAAAAAAAAATTAGTAAATCTCCTAACGTATTGTTTTGAGTGTAATGCGTAGGTTATCGAATGGTTCATTATTAGCAACCAATTTTTTCACATATCTAAATTGAGTGATAGCATCAAAACTGCTGATGTAGCCAATTTTTTTGTTCTTGCCACAACTCCAAAGTTCGGCTGATCCAAGGGAATCATTCAGTTGTCAATGATATTGGTTAGTGGATCACAAATAAAACAATCTCAAAATAATACATATTCATAACTTCCAGGTTTTTTTTGACTTCGTGATGATTTGTGGTTAAGCTTGAAATTCCTTTTTATTTTGCCGTTATGATTATAAATAATATTTTTTTTAATGAGTAAAATTTGTCAGAAAAGATAATTTACCGTTAATATAAAAATAAATATATTTTATAAGAAAGACCAAAGTTTTGTTAAATTTTATCAGTTTACCATAACTGATCCTTGCTTTAATGTGCAGATCCTTTACAACAGATGTTACATAAAGCAGATATAACAACCAAAAAAAAATACAAGTGTCATACAACAATGAAAATAAACCAGTACCACCAAAAAAAGAACTCAAAAAAATAAGAAAAACAGGTGCATTTTTTTCGAATTGGCAAAAACTTGATTTTGCCCTTGACAACAAGACAAGAGGCATCAAAATATATACATAACAATAGGCCACATTAACCATCACAATTTTATAATCCTCTTTATGAATATAGAATTGATTCTAAATTTTTAATCTAAACATTAATAAATGCTATCCTGCATTTAGTTATTAATTAAAATTAACAAATTATTTTTATACAAATTTAATTCTAATTATTTTATATTATTAATTGCAATTATTTAACAATTAATTAAAGTTTATATTTTTTTATAGCATGAGCTGTTGTTCTATTATTCGTACACTCAGAAAAATATTGAACTATATGAATCATTACAAAAAGGTAAGATTATGGGTCGTTCAAAGTAACACTGAAAAACAAAACCTTCGTGATTAAATAAAGCGGATTCGTTTTTCGGAATCCGTTTTTCGGAATCCGTTTCAATGGATTCCGAAACGGATTTTCGTTCATCGGATGAAACGGATTCGGGGACACTTTTCTTACTTTGCTTTTGCACTTGAGGAGTATTTTTTTATCATTATTCAACTTATTTTCTTATATCCACGCCCACAAAAAGGGGCGGACCAAAAATTTTCTAATTCTAAGGGGTAAAATAATGATCTAACTAAATTTTGAGACACAATTTCCTTAACAATTTTCGGACACAATTTCCTTAAAAATAGTTCATAAATTTTCCAACCATTTAGTAAATATAACTAAAAGTTAGGAAATTTTCTAAACTGAAAAAAAAAAAAAAATTTCACAGTTTTCCTTAAACACACAAAAAATTATTGGCTAAAAATTTTCAAAAAAATATATTGATCAACAAAACTTTTAATAAATCAATCATTTGGTTGATCAACATTTTTGTTATTTTCTTTAACTGTCAAATTACAATTTTTGAACATTCCAGATTTTTCTCTTTAATTTATTTGAACTCGTTAATTGTAAAAATATACAAAATAATTGGGTTTTACTCTTTTATTTGCGGCAACATATTCGAAAGCAAAGAATAGGTATTTCTCCATTATTTTGTCCTAAGCTTACAATTCATTCGTTATATCAATCATTATTTTAATTGGTTACAGATAAAAAATTGATCAAATTAGTGATCAAAACTAAAAATTTTGTTATTGAAAAATATTGAATTAATCACCTATTAATTTGGTGATTGGTAAAACAATTTTCTTCATCGAAGTAGATTCAATAAAAAAATTTATTGAAACCGCGTATATCAAAATTAAAATCTGTTTTAATTATTTCTATAAATGGAATTTCCTAATAAATGCAATTTTACCTAAATATATGAAAACATCTTTACTTTTAAGTAGAATTGTGTCGTTCACGATCGAACTAGTTCAATTGAACTATTCACTTAACTGAACGGTTTATCCAGTTCTTTCATTTCAGATCTTTCAGGTATTTTCGTTCATTCAGCTCAATTGGTCATTACTTCCTTTTGATCTTTCAGTTTGCTCGTTAATATTTTTTTAGTTGTTTCTCCTCTTTTGGCACGCTTTCTCATCATTTATGGATTTTTCCCAAAAATTTTATATATTTTTTTTTGTTTTTTTTTTTTAATTAATGTTGTTATTCAAAATTTTTGTATTTTTTTAACGATATTCAAAACAACATACAAGATTAAAGTAATGATTTCGCGAACTGTTGAACAAAAAAAAAAATTGTCCGATTTCAACTAGATAAACAAACGACAGACACGATCAAAATGATTCGTTCACGAACTGTTGAACGAAAACAATAAATGACCGATTGAACTAGAAAAACGAACTAGGTCTTTTATCTGAAATGAACAAAAATGATCGCTCACATAATTTAACCATTAAGCACAAGTCTAGTGTGGAAACTCATTTCTCCTAGGTTAGGTTAGGGGTGGTGGAGCCTCGCATAGACCGGCTGGTCCATAGCGATACCACAATTTCCTTCAGCGACGAGGATAAAACGCGTTAGTCCATGTTGCGAACAGTTTTAGTTGCGTAAGGTCCGTAGCCGCGATATCATTCAGATTCTCGATTTCTGGTTTACCTAGTATTCGCTCGCGGTGTCTGGCCAATGCGGGGCATTTGCACAGAATATGTTCAACTGTTTCATCTGTATTAGGTTCATCACATCTTCTACAATTGGCATCCGAGATAAGTCCCATAGTTTTCGCGTGAAAAGCAATTAGGCAGTGTCCTGTGACCACTCCCGTGAGTAAACGACAATCCTCTCTGTTAAGAGAGAGTAGGTAGCGAGTTTTCTCGAGGTCGTAATGCGGCCAGATTGTTCTGGTGATACTGCTCGTGCTTAGCTCTCTCTATTTCCTGTTTGCAATAGAAATGCAACGACAGTCACATCACGTTCTATAGTACTGAATCGGGGGCTCAATATGAACAAAAGTTCCTACGCCACCTGCTCCAAACTTAACGAGGTCATCAGCTTTGTCGTTCCCTCATTTCTCCTAACTTTGGATCTAAATTTTCGTTTTGGAAAATTATCTCATATCTCGGTAAATATTTATGCAAAAAAATATTAATTAAAAAAAACAAATTTTTTGGTGAAAAAAAAAAATATTGATGAAATAAAATATTGATGAAAAAAAAAATATTGATGAAAAACAAATATTGATGAAAAAAATATTTATGAAAAAAAAATATTGTTGAAAAAAAAAATATTGTTGAAAAATATATTGATGAAAAAAATATTGATGAACAAATTTTTGATGAAAACAAAAAAAAAAACAAGTAAGAAAGTTATAGTCGGTCAAGACCGAAAATTTGATACCCTACACCAGTGTATTCCGGAAAATGGGTCTCAAGCCCAAACATGGACCGACTGTCATTTGTTAGGTCTTTATTTAGTGTTTATTTTTTGTCATTAGACCAATTTAACTGAATATCGGTCGAAATTTTTATATGGGGGACTAAGTCCAAAAATGGTCCAATTATATTCCGATTTAATTAGGTCACTAAAGTACACGTTTGACACATAAAAATAAAATTTTTATAAAATATTTCCATTTTTATGAATTTTGAGGGAATTATGTGAATATCGGGAAGGTAGTTTGTATGGGGACTACCAGAAGGACTAACCCGATTCCTTTGAAATTTGGAATGGTGATTTCTGCGTTCAAAGTTTGATTTCCTGCTAAATTTCAAAGCGATATCTATTATAATACAATTGTAAGAGTCATTCAAGCCGAATCCAAAGGGGGCGTTTGTATGGGGGCTAGGTCTTAAAATGGACCGATTTTTTCCAATTTCAATAGGCTTCGTCCTTGGGCCAAGAGATGTTTAAGTTTCAAATTTGACGTCAATTGATTGAAAATTGCGACCTGTAACGTGCTTAAACAGATAGATGGACAGACGGACGGATATGGCTAAATCGACTCAAAAAGTAATTCTGAGTTGATCGGTATACTTGAAGGTAGGTCTAGGACCAATATTTCGGGTGGCAACACACATCAGCACAAACTCATTATACCCTGTACTACAGAGTGGTGTAGGGTATAAAAATGATTGAACAATGAAAAAAAAATATTGATGAAAAAAAAAAAATATTGATTAAAACAAATAAATTTTTTTATGAAAAAAAAAAAATTGATGAATAAAAAATATTAATTAAAAACAAAAAATTTTTTGATGAAAAAAATATTTATAAAAAAAAAAAAAAAATATTGATGAAAAAAAAAAACTATGAAAAAAAAATTGATAGAAAAAAAATATTGGTGAAAAAAATATTTATGAAAAAAAATTAATATTAATTAAAAACAATAAAATTTTTGATGACAAATGAGAAAATATTGATGGAAAAAAATATTGATGAGAAAGAAAATTGATGAAAAAATATTGATAAAAAAACATTGACGAAAAAAAAAATATTGATGAAATGAAAAATTTTAAAAAATTAAAAAAAAAATATTATTGAAAAAAAAAAATTATAAAAAAATAACACTGCGTGACAAAACTAACCACTATTTTAGAAAACAAGAGGTACGACCATAATTTCAATATATTTCGGACATGCTGAATCGAATGACGTACTTCGTTTTTCGATGTATGGTACAGTTTTCTTGTAAAATGTCATTAAAGATTGGCTGATTTTCAGCTGCTTTTTTAACAAAAAAAATTCCAAAGCTAATGATTTTTAAATTTTATGGCATGGAAAACAAAGATATAACTTGTAGCAATATTTCTAATATAAATTTGGTTTAAAGCTTTTTATCTTAAGCCCTTAAATTCGCCGATTTCTTAATTTTTTTTAAGTTTTCGCGAAATTAACCGCTAAATTGGTCTCTGATAAAAAACTTACATTTTGTGGATCATAAAGGCGTCCATGACACTACGAATAGTGGACAAAAAAACATCTATGTTATATGGACCATCATGATGAAAATCGCGAAAAACCGTTTTTTTTTGTATATGGCAGCATCACTTTAGGAGATGATTTGAGGCTTCATCTTTTAGTATATAATGTGGGAACCTTAAACAATGAACTGACCCAAAATTTGTCCAAAAAAGTTTTCATTTGCAAAAGTTATCTTAACAAAAACTATAATTATTGTATCGCAAACAGTGAAATAATAGTTTTTGTTAAGATAACTTTTGCAAATGAAAACTTTTTTGGCCGAATTTTTGGTCAGTTAGTTGTTTAAGGTTCCCACATTATATACTAAAAGATGGAACCTTAAATCATCTCGTAAAGTGATGCTGGCATATACAAAAAAAAACGGGTTTTTTTCGCGATTTTCATCATGATGGTCCTTATAACATAGCTGTTTTTTGTCCACTATTCGTATTGTTAGGGATGCATTTTTGATTCATTAAAAGCAAGTTTTTTATCAAACACCAATTTGGCTGTTAATTTCGCGAAAACCTTAAAAAATGAAGAAATTCGCGAATTTAAGGGCTTAAATTGAAAAGCTTTAAACCAAATTTGCATAAGAAATGTTGCTACAAGTCATATTTTTGTTTTCCATATCATAAAATTTATAAACCATTTACTTTGCAAATTTTTTTGTTAAAAAACTGGCTCGAAATCAGCAAATCTTTAACGACATTTTGCAAGATAACTGTAACATACATTGAAAAACGGAGTACGCCATTCGAATCACCATGTCCGAAATATATAGAAATGATGGTCGTAACTCTTGTTTATTTTTTAGTGTTCCGCAGTGTAATTATGTTACGTTTTATTCACCAGCTGGTGAACATTTTTCTTATTCACCACGAGGTGATTTATTATCCAAGTTACAAACCCAAGTAACTAAAACGTTTGGTTTTAAGAAAATGAAAACAGTTATTCTTATTTTCTTTTTTGTTAATCGTTAGCTTATATAGTTAAACTGAGGAAGCGTCCTGCAACTTTTTTAAAATTAGATACCAGCCTAAAAACATTATCATGTTAAAATCTTTCAGTGTATAATTAAATATGTAGTTCCATTTCAACTAATAATGTTGGTAAACCAAAACACTTACAGTCCTGACAAAAGCATTGGTAGTTAGTATAATTACTATCCATTCATCCAATCGATGTTATACCACTGCTGCTAACAGTAACAGTATTTACACGCATTTAATAGAATTTTACTTGTGTATTCAATACACAATTTTGTTAAATAATTCTCAAACTCCTTTTCTATTGTCCTGTTAGTATTTATTACATATTTTCTATGAAAATTAAATGCATTCATTGTTGGTTTGTAGTTGTTTTTTTCAGTTGCTTTTTTTTCTGATACTGGATAATTACCGTCAATCTAAATTAATGCTGCTTCATTTTGTTAATAGATTTTTTATACCCTCCACTCTAGTGATAGAGGGTATATATAAGTTTGTCATTCCGTTTGTAACACCACGAAATATTGGTCTAGGACCCCATAAAGTATATATATTTATGATCCTCGATCGATTTTAAGTCGATCTAGCGATGTCCGTCCGTCCGTCCGTCCGTCCGTCCGTCCGTCTGTCTGTCTGTCTGTCCGTCCGTAGAAAACACGCTAACTTTTGAAAGACTTTACAGAGGCTACTGAAGTTTGGCATATATGTTTGTCATTTACCTGGTCAGGTTGGTATTGCAATCCAGCCAAATCGGTCCAGTGGTTCAAAAGTTATGAGCAAAAGTGTAAATTTCGGTAAGGGTGTTTTGCGAATTTACGAGATAAAAAAGACGATAACTTTCGAAAGACAACAATCAGACCACTGAAGCTTGGCATGTACCTTTGCCGTTCCCCGGCTCTATTTGGTATTAAATTTCAGCTCAATCGGTCCAGTGGTTCAAAAGTTATAAGCAAAACCCTGAATTTCAGATTAGTTTCATCTAAAATGCCACGTGTTTTAACAAGTTTTAAGAGCATTGGTGGTAACTAAACAGTGCTTTTCAAACTTGATTAATTGATAAAGCAATGATTTTTAAATTTGTTTAGTTTTAAAAGCATTGGTAACTTAAAAATTACACTCGAAAAAAATTTTACACTCAAAAAAAGTTTTACACTCAAAAAAAATTTTACACTGAAAAAAAAAAAAAATAAACACAAAAAAAAATTTTTTTTTTTACAAAAATGACAGTACGTGCATTTACTCAGAAATATTTTTACAGTAAAAAAAAACGTTACACTCGAAAAAAATTTTACACTTACAAAAAAATTAGTAATTTTTTTTTTTTTAAAAGACAAAAAAAGAGTTTTTTACTCAAAATAAAATATTTCTAATCAAAATTGTTAAATTTTTCACGTTAAAAAATGTACTACCCTTTAAAAAAATGCATTGTGGAGGGTATTCATAGATTCGGCAAAGTCGAATTTAACTTTTCTACTTGTTTTTTTTTTGTTCTGCGTTAATTTTTTAATTATGGTATTTTTTTTTTTTATTTATAATAGTAAAAGTTTATTTTATTTTTTTTTATTTAAAACCTAAAACACCATTTCATTTTATTTATTATTCAAATTCTATTCAATTCTACAAAAAAAAAAAAAAAGTTTTTGAACTCATGGCATTTATAATACTCGTAAAAATGCAAATAAAATGATGTATGAATAAACATTAAGTACGGCTTTGTTCTCATATCATCGTGCAATTTTAAAAATTATTTGTTTGTGCTTTTAAAGTTTTAATAATTTTAATAATAATATTTATAAATTGTATATTATTAATAATTTTTTATTAATTTTAATTATTTTTAAATAGAACATATTAATTAAATTGATACAAAAATGTTATTGTAAAATAAAGATAAACCGTGGAGGACAAAAAATTAAAAAAGGCGTTGTAATTTTTAAATAAATAAAAATTCTTGGAATGATATTTATTTAATAGAAAATAAGTAAAAAAATAAATACGACTTGAACGAATCCACGAATACCATTCGCTATGGCCAAAACATTTCCCAGTTGGCAAAATAAAAACACCCCTGACATACTGCTGATTCTGTCTTTAGGAAATCGTTGACATCTTCATACAATTTTTTCAAAATGTCCCTAATGCATGTTAGCAGTTGGTCAGTTGTGTCCACTAGTATCGGTAGCCACCAACAATTCGTTTAAACAGCCGCTGACCAACTGCTGACATGTCATTGGGGACATTTTGAAAAATTGTGTAAAGATGTCATCAATTTTATAAAGGGAGAGTCAGCAGTATGTCAGGGGTGATTTAAAATTAAATAAAATTAAAAGCGCCCTCTAATCATGTTTGCTCCGGTGAAAGATTTTTTTTTTTGAAAAGTAGCCTTTGAAGTCATTTCATTCCCTCTATGCTTTCGTTCTCAGTGCCATTTTGTTTCACGTTGGCGTCATTCCTTTCTGTATAATATGCGTTAAAGAAATTAAATAATATATAGAGTCGTTATCTTAATAGATATAAAAAGTATCATTTTGTCCCACTCCAACCAATTACTAAGTCCCTAAAATTTTAAAATATGTTCTTCTCATCGATGTTTTTTTTTTTTGCTGGAGGATGATAGAAGAGAGTTAAAAAAAATTGTTGACAGACCAAAATTTTTTTTTACCATATAAACACTTTTTTAGTAACGTCTAAATATTATCAAATATTTTAAGCTAAAATATTTGAATATTTTAGCAATATACAATATTTTTACTTTGTTCGGAACTTTACATTTTTCAATTCAAAAATGGAACCCGAAGACATTGCCCTACAGTTTTAAAATATTGTTTTGTGTTAATATTGACCCTAGAAGACAATTTTTCCGATCCCGACAATTCTGAAATACGGAAAAAGCTAAATTTAATCCACCCTGACGAGTTGTTTCGAAGGTTTTTAAATTTTACATGCTTTGACCAAAAGTGGGCATAGAAATAGGTAGGTCTACGACCATCGGGTCTGGACCTATCGGGTCCGAACTCAAGGGGTTCTCAAATATGTATGAACTAACAAGGGAAGTCTCCCTAGTTTCACCCGCGGATCTTTTTGGAATTGGTTTTATTCTGTAGAGCAGGAAAAATTGCGGCCCAAATTTATATTTAGGGGGTGAAAATAAGGGGGGAAGAAACAAGCATTTTTTAGTTTTTTGCGTTTATCTCCTACACTCAAAAAAATAAAACTGTAAAGTTAACAAATTTTTTTTTGTTAACTCGAGTTTACTGGCTTTTTAGCAAATTTTTAGTTGACTTTAAAACTGTGTTTATGAATTTTTATTAATTAATTTGCTGATTTTTCGTAAAATATTTATCGAGTGAAAAAATGTTAAAAATTTCTTTTGTAGCCTCCTATGCAAATCTCATAAGTTCTACTTAAGCTGAACTTAATGCTGTAAAAAAAAGAAAAGAAATAAGTGAAATTTTTTTACAAAAAGTTTAGCTGAATTTAACTAATTTTTTTGTTAATACATACATAAAAATATTACGATATTTTCAGCTGAATTTTTAGTTAAAGTTACGTTTTTTTTGCTACATTCATTCCACGAAAAGTTAACTAAATATTTTTAGTTAAATTAACTAGAAATTTAGTAGGTTTGTTGCTAACTTTACAGTTTTATTTTTTTGAGTGTATATAATACGAAAAAACCTAGTCATGTTATATACCAAATGAGAGGTCTTTGGAAAACCTATCTTCGCAATGAACGTGTCCAAACATGCACAACTTTTCGTCATATTGAGTAAAATGACAAAATTTTTTTATGCTATTGCATGTAAAAACTCTCTTAAACATTAAGAGAACCAATTTATATAAAGTTACATATTGTTTTGGGGCCTATCAAAATCTCTGATATATTCTTTACTCTATGTTCTGAACAACATATCCTAATTTTATGAAGATCGGAGGGTGACACCAGGGAGACTTCCCTTGTAAGTTGAAACAAAAAAAATTTCAGTTAACTTATTTTCGGCAAAACATTTTTGCTAACTTTACCAAAAAAATTGTTGGTTCAAAATCAACAAATTTTCTTGTAGGCTTACAAGTTTTTTTGCTAACATTACAGTTTTTCTTTTTGAGTGTACGGACGGTCTACATGCTGAAAAGCAGGACAACTAACTCAAAGATAGGTGAGGGTGAAGCGAGGAAAGTAGTCACAAGGGGCACTTCACAAGGGGGAGTGATCTGTCCAGGGATCCAGATTAGCTTGACTGTGTGCTGACTGATTCCTCTTCTGTGGAATCTTGTAACACATGAGATCCTCGAGTCACTCAACAAAATACGTATCACGGTGTTTGCCTACGCTGATGACGTTGTGATCCTAATCAAAGCTAAGATTTTAGACAGGTTCGTTTTCCTAAATTAGATGGAATCACCATGAAACTCTCTAATGAGGAGAAATACCTGGGTAAAATCCTGGACTCATATCTTTTTTGGAAAAGGAATACAGAGGAAAATATGAAAAAGTAGTTGTGTTCTTTTTACACATGCAGAAGAAATTTCTGAAACAGGTGGGGTCTAAAATCGTATACGATCTACAGGATGTATGGTGCGATAATTAGACTAATACTTACCTATGGGGCCCTTGTGTGGTGGAAAGCAGTGGATAAGAACTCATATCTTTGCAACCCATAGAAGATACAGCAACTGGCGTGCGTGAGTATCACTGGTGCTATTAGATCGGCACCTTAGGCCGGCCTGGAAGTGATACTAAACATTCAGCCCGTGGATATCTACGCCATGAGCACAGCAACAAAATCGGCTCTCAGGTTAAATGAGTCCCAATTGCTTATGAACGTTCTTGGGACACTCGACCATATTAAGTATGGTGGGCGGGAGGAAACTGGAACATAAAACTGACTATATCTCACTTTGCTGGAAACTTCGAAATCCAAATACAAACTAGCCCAGCAAAACTTAGATTACCAAATAAGGTATAAAATAAGGTATAGGATCTTTTATTTTATACATTGCAGCATTGATGATTTTAACAGGCGATGAGACTCAAAGTAATGCATCCACATTATCACAAAGAATACCAGTAAGGTGTAAAATAAGTCATAAATTTATAACGAAGAATACGAGTAAGGTGTAAAATATATGATATTTTAGAGGTTACGAGAAATGAAATAATATAGCATACCAGAAGATAATATATAAGGTGTTACGAGTAGTGAAAAAGTAATTTTTTATTAAATTTACTCACGTGATTGTAAGTAGATAAAATATGCTCGTGAGTGTGTGTCGTTAGAAATTTCCTGTCGTGAGCCCATCTCTAGTTTAAACTTATGCCTTTTTTTATAAAATAATTATCTTTTATGTTATTGTAATGCATTATGCATCCAATTATAAAAAATGCATTATTTCAAACTTTCAAATAATACATAATGTAACCAAATATAAGTCATCCATGATTTAATGTTTAGAAATAATAAATACGAAATTCATTTTTTCCAATAATCATGCATTACGTAGCAAATTATTAGTAATGCATTATTTTTCACTTGAAAATAATACGTTGTGGAACAAATGTTTGGTAAGACATCATAAAATAATGCTACAAATAAGTTATATACATTACCTGGTAATGTGTTATATAATCACTACCCATTACCAAAGTTTTGCTGGGAGGGAAGACTGGGTGGAAAAGTCTGTTATAACAGAGAATGCGACCTCAATCTTTAAGGACGGGTCGAAGATGCAGATGATCTCGGGTTCGGGAGTATATTCTTAATGGCTCGAGATCAGAGCCTTAGTGAGACTGGCTCTGAGTTGGTTTCGAACCTAATATCTCTGTTTCTATTGTGGAATTGAAGAACGAAATTGAGAGTATCCCAGCAAAACTTAGATTACCAAATAAGGTATAAAATAAGGTATATGATCTCTTATTTTATACATTGCAGCATTGATGATTTTAACAGGCGATGAGACTCAAAGTAATGCATATACATTATCACAAAGAATACCAGTAAGGTATAAAATAAGTCATAAATTTATAACGAAGAATACGAGTAAGGTGTAAAATATATGATATTTTATGGGTTACGAGAAATGAAATCATATAGCATACCAGAAGATAATATATAAGGTGTTACGAGTAGTGAAAAAGTAATTTTGTATTAAATTTACTCACGTGATTGTAAGTGAGTGTAAGTAGATAAAATATGCTCGTGAGTGTGTGTCGTTATAAATTTCCTGTCGTGAGCCCATCTCTAGTTTAAACCAGTGTTGCCACTTCTTGGATAATTATCCAAAAAATGGATAATTTAAAAATTTTTGGATACTCTTTGGATAATTACATTTTTGGATAATTTATGGATAATTTTATCAATTACAGAGTAGAAACAGAACAAGCACGGCACTGGGGACGGTTGCCGTTGGCGCCATGAAATAACTCCCAATGAAATAAGTCCCAAGAAAAATAATGCAATAAGTCCCAAAAATTTCCATACGATTTGGGAGTTATTTCATAATGAAATAACTCCCAAATCTGCGGGGATTATTTCATTTTTTTTGGAAGTTATTTCATTTTTAAGTTTGGGAGTTATTTCATTATGCAATAACTCCCAAACTATTTTAATGAAATAACTCCCAACAGTTTGAGAGTAGATTATAAAAATAAAAATTTAACTTATCCCAATAAGCACATTTAAAATTCAAGTGCAAAGCAAGTATAAATCAAGTGTAAATCAAGCCCTTATTTCCAGTCTATGCTTGATTTATACTTGAATTACACTTGAATTCAATAGCATTCTCCAGCAAAACGGATACTTGAATTCAAGCGCTGTTTTTACGCTTGAAAACCAGGGAAAAGGCTGTAAAAACAGGGCTTGAATTCCAGTGTCCGTTTTGCTGGAGTATGCTATTGAATTCAAGTGTAATTCAAGTATAAATCAAGCAGGGGCTGGAATTTGGGGCTTGATTTACACTTGTTTTATACTTGATTTGCACTTGAATTTTAAAATTGCTTATTGGGATTGAATTTTTAAGTTTCTTTAATTTTTATTAAAAATAATAAAAATTAGATATTTTCTTTAGTTATTTTCAGGAATTTAATTTATTACGGGGAAAGTAAATGACCTCGAACTGGAATAAATTTTTTTAAATGCTTTTTGAATTATCTTGTAAATAAATTCAGAAAACCATTCACTCAGAAGTACATCAATGTCAATCAAAATCCAAAAATAAAATAATACTTTTGCTTTAAGGCGAAATGCATACTGCGAGTAATTGTGAAAAATTTCGAGTTCTTCTAACAACGGTTTTAATTTATGAAAATAAAGAGGTATTTTATGACAAACTGAAGATCCGTAACCGGTGTAATAAGATGTTTTAGGATCCTGTTGGTTTGGCGGACACATTAGATTATTTAAAGAGTAGGCGAAATGGACTTTCGGTCTTTTACAATCCACTCACTCTATTCTTTATTTTGAAATATATGTTGTTGGAATACGATTATATGTTTGAAAAGATTTGAATGCATATGGGTGTGAAGAAGGCGCCGCAGGCGAAAAATTTTTACAAGAGATTTTAACAAAAAATTAAAAAAAAATCGCGCGATTTTTTTTTAATTTTTTGTTAAAATCTCTTGTAAAAATTTTTCGCCTGCGGCGCTTTCTTCACACCCATATGCATTCAAATCTTTTCAAACAAATAATCGTTTTATTACCACATTTATTATACAGAATCCTGGAAGCTCTAAAAGGCTTCCAGGTATCTGCTTTCAAGTTTTATGCGTGGCCTTGTTAACTGTTTTAACCAAGATGATTTATATATTTTTTTTAATTTGAGATCATATTTTTATGGCGTTTATTTTCTGTTCTTCTCGCAGCCGCCAGAGGGACCTGCGATAAGTAAGCTACTGCATGAAATATCATTCAAACATTTAAAGAAATTTAATCAATGTGTCAGTAAGCTGCATCCCAAAAAAGTTGAGAAGGGATTGTAGGTACTTCAGAGATTTGTTTTTTAAAGAGATACAATTGAAGTGTTTTTGGGATTTAAACAGTTAAAAATTTAATAATAAAAAAAATTGGGATTTATTTCATTTCTATTGGGAGTTATTTCGTTGGGACTTCTTTCATTTTTTGTTAGGGACTTATTTCATTTTTCTTGGGACTTATTTCATTTTTTTGGTTTGGGAGATATTTCATTTTATTTGGGATTTATTTCATTGGGAGTTATTTCATTGGGACTTATTTCATTGGGAGCTATTTCATGGCGCCGTTGCCGTTGAATATAGGCCCAAAACAATGACGGGGGACGGCGACGGCAAAAAATGTCATTTGTTTGTTCAGTGGTGCTAACTTTTAATAAAATTAGAGTAATTTTACGGAAAGAAATCGCCTATGACATAGTCAATGTGATTAAGTTGTGAATGAAAAAATAAAAAATTGTTGTGAGAATGCGGTAACCCTGGAGTGTGAGAGGGAGGGAGATTGAGAGAACCCGGAGATAAAATAAAATAAGTTTTAATTTTTTGTCGTGCCGGTCACGGTTTTTAACAGTCAAATCGTATGGAAAAAGTCGTACCGGGCTTGTTCTGTTCCTACCTACAATTTAAAGTTTTAAATGGACTAAATATATATTTTTTTTATTTTAATATAATTTGGCGATTTTCGTTAGTTATTTCTTATTTGACAGCACTTCGTTTGTTTTAAGTTTTGGCAATATCTTTAAATTTGGAGCTTTTCAAATTTCAAAGCCTTATTGGACCACAAAAAATATGGTCTTTTTGATTATTTGGATGTCCAAATTAATTGAGAAAACATTTTTAAAATTACAAATTGTGCTGGTGAAAATCTTTTTCTAAATTTAGAAAATGTTTTTAAATTTTTTATGATTCTTCCATTTTCTAACTCATCAGTAGAAAAAGTTTTTAGTAAATTAAAAATAACAAAAACCGATTTACGAAATCAATTATCTTCAAATACTGTTGCTTAAATTCTTTTTACAAAAGTAGACACTGAAAGAAATATGGGTTCAAACCTTGAGCCCACAATAGAAATGTTTAAAAAAAAATTTAACTATTATTATAAAATAATTTTTATTCTGAACAGTACAAAATGTATGATTTTTATTTAAAAAATAATTTCATTTAGGCTGGATTACTCAATGCTCCGTTATAAAATAACTCTCCGTTAAATTTAACTTTTTCATACAAATTTTGACATAAGGCTCCGTTAAATCGGCAGTTAGCAGCTAACTTTTCATTGAGTAATCCGCCCTTATTCTTTAAATTGAATGTAAATAAACCACTTTTGTTTCGTAAAAAAAAATGTTTTTGATATTTTGGATAATTTTCGGGATTTTGGATAATTTCGGACAAACTTCTGGATAATTTATTGGTTCACTGGTGGCAACACTGGTTTAAACTTATGCTTTTTTTTATAAAATAATTATTTTTTATGTTATTGTAATGCATTATGCATCCAATTATATATAATGCATTTTTCAAACTTTCAAATAATACATAATGTAACCAAATATAAGTCATCCATGATTTAATGTTTAGAAATAACAAATATGAAATACATTTTTTCCAATAATCATGCATTACGTAGCAAATTATTAGTAATGCATTATTTTTCACTTGAAAATAATACGTTGTTGAACAAATGTTTGGTAAGACATCCTAAAATAATGCTACAAATAATGTATATACATTACCTGGTAATGTGTTATATAATCACTACCCATTACCAAAGTTTTGCTGGGATATCAGAGAATAGAATGAAGGATAGTTGAATATCACTGATAGGAATCACAATGGACCTTATGGCCTCTATGTGAATTTACCAAATTGGCGGACGCCCATCCAACCTAACCTCACCTAACCTTATTTTGCCCCAAGAACAAATCCTCTTTAAATTATAAAAAAAATGCAGTCCATGTTTAGACCTAGCTCCCATACGCACATCCCCTTTAGATTGGGTATAAATACGGTGACATGAAATAATCCCCACGGACATATCCCCATTTCCGTTATGGGGATTATGACCAAATTCATTTCAGTCATAATGTAAAACATACAAACTCCATAAATTATTTTAGCTGCTTCGCTAAACCCGCCCTGTCTGCAGAAACGTTGATTATGACCAAAATTACTTTGGACTTACTCCCCATAATGTGAATGGGTGTTATGACCGAAAAAAGTTCGGTCGTAATCCCAAACGGTCACAATCCCCATTGGGATTGTGACCGTTTTGGAAACGGTCATAGTCCCCACAATTATTATGGGTATTATGAACGTCATACATTCGGTCATAATCCCCATTTCCGTTATGGGGTTAATGTCCGTGGGGATTATGTCCTGTCACCATAAATGATTTTATTAACCTATTTTATCCGTTCTAAATTTTTAAGAAATCGGACCAGTTGCAGTTGTAGCCCCCATACAAACCACCATCCCGATTTTTACAAAAATCTCTCAAAACTCATAAAAAAATTTTATTGACATATTGTTTGTACGTGTACTTTGGACTCAGTACCATATAAAACCGATATTCAGTCAAATTCATAACAAAAATAAGTTAATTTCGCTAAAATTTGGTTTGTGTGTGATTTCTTCACTTATAAAAGATTTTACAAAGGATAGATCCAATCGGTCCATGTTTGGACTTGGTATATTTTTTTCCGGAAAAAACTTGTCACACCCCCTCTTCAAGCAAGTTTAGGTTTTGTAAAAATGGTGACAAGATCGGGTAATGGCATTACATTCCTCTTTTTTTTGAGAAAGATTATTCTAGCTCAAGGTCATATTTCTTTTACTAATCATTACGATGATATTGTCAAAGTAACAATTTTCAAGAAAATATTTATAAAGTTGTTTGACACGTGTTTCGGAATTCTTCAAATTTCATTGTCAAGAGTATTTAGGAAATTGACAATCGTTAGCAAAACATAAAGTCTTAAGTAGACATAATAAGAATTTATGTACTAAATACACAACATAATACAGCTCTAAATTTCAAACGAAATGTCCGACCAAACCATCTACATTTAATTCATTTCGTTTTGAACATTTCGTTTGAAATTTAGAGCTGTATTATGTTGTGTATTTAGTACATAAATTCTCATTAGGTCTACTTACATACAAATATAAGACTTTATGTTTTGTCACTAACGATTGTCAATTTGCTAAATACTCATGACAATGGAATTTGACGACTTCCGGAACACGTGTCTAGTTAGTATTGCAAAATGACCAAACCAACCAATTTACAACACACAACTTTATAAATAGTTTTTTGAAAATTGTTACTTTAACAATATCATTGTAATGATTAGTAAAAGAAATATGACCTTGAGCTAGAATAATCTTTGTCAAAAAATAGAATTTTAAATGTCGAATAATAAGTAATTTTAATTAATTAAAAAATTAAAACAGAATTTTTTCATTACATTCCTCTTTACACTATTCGACAGCAAAAACCTCCCACTTAAAAATACAACTGATTTTAATAATTTCGCTCTCCTGATTCCAAATCGTACATCCAAATTTTTCTAGCCACATCGTTTTTCAGATATTCACTGTTAATAATTCAAAAAAACAATAAATTAGCACTTTTGGTTGTCCAATGTTAAATATTCTTATCTTGCTTTCAAAAAATAGCACTTTATTTCATATAAATTTAGCAATATGCCAAAATCGACTTTTTGCGAAAAAGAACTTTTTTATTGTTGAAAATGGTTCTTTAGGGTATCAGAATCAACTTTTGTTCCGCGACTTTTTTATAATTCCGTTATTTACAAAATTACCGTTAGTTTTAGGTTCTTGAAGAAAATCAAAATTTTGACCGTTAAATTTCCAGAATTCGACAAAATGTTGTTTGGCAACTTTGTACAAAATCATATGGGGAGTACTTTTGCAGAAAATATGAACTCAAAATATTTGCAAATACAGGGTGTTTTGATGCATTTTTTAAAAAAAATTAACTTTCCGCCATCTAGCGGCAATAATTTGTACTAACAAAATTCAACAATTAGAAAGGTAATTTAAATACCTTTCCAACAAAAAAAAAACTTGAAAATCGGATGAAAAATAAGCGAATGAGTAGGAAAAGATCTATAAGATAATGAAATAGTACCAAATTTATATTAAAATATGTATGTAACTTTTATTAAATTGATCATTAAAGTTTACGGCTCTTATTCATAATACTTATAACAGACTTATTGTAGGTTTATTTGACAATTGTTCCTGCAATATCTGTCAAATAAACCTACTTTAAATATATTTTAGGTTTTATGAATAACCACATACATTTTTAGTTCTGCGAAAAAAATTTTAGTTATTTTACTAGAATTGTATTTAACAGAAATCGTTATTATTTATACTTTTAAAAACATCAAGTTATTTTTTTATTTAATTTTTTAGAGATCTACATAAGAGTGCAAATTCTTTAGCTTTTCTTTGAGTTGGGACTCTAAATCCAAATTTGCTGTTTGCCAAACTTTTTCACAGTGATATTTATAATTTAAACCTCTCAATATGTTTATTTGCTTTTTAATAGTTTTTATCTGATTACTCTGTACATCGACATAAGATAGTTCATTTAATAAATTAAATAATTCCATAGGCTCATTCACATCAAGCAAATTTAGAAAAAGGACTTTACTCTCAGTACGTCGTTTTTTTACTTGTTGTTTGCTCTCCATCTCTTCCAATCTCTTTATTCGTTCCTCAGCATTCCATTTTTTATTTTCCTGAAAAACCTTTTTCATTATTTTCACACCATTTTCCATATCTTGCTTCGTTGGATAGAACTGCAAAACATCGAAAAGGAAGTGAATGCATTTGTTTTGCCGGGCCTTTACTTGCTGACATCTGGTGTATATTTCTTTATGAGGTGCCATATCCTCCAGAAACTAATCCTTATGTATTTTGCCCTTCTGAATTCGATTCCGTCATTAGAAATGAATTCAATTGTTGGGTTTTTCTGTAATTTACAAGGACAGTCCACAAAGTGAACCTACCCGGTTCTTTGTAAATTTGACTTATTGGTAGTAAAATTTTTTTAAAATTTTATTTCTTTATATAAGATCAAGTTTGGTTTATTACGAAGAAAATAAGAGGTGTTTTAATAAAATCTGTCAAAAATTTTAAAAGTAACATGCATTTAAACAAACACTTTTTAACATGGTCAAATTTACAAATTAGGTAAGTTCACTTTGCGGACTTTCCTTGTAAATTACATAAAAACCCAACGATAGAATTCAATTCTTATGGCGGAATCGCATTCAGGAGGTCATAATACATAAGAATTGGTGGGTCTGGTTTCTGGGTCAGAACATTTTTATATTTTTGTGAGGCTGTGTAATTCATAAGCACGCAAAGGTGACGGCTAAAATATCTACTGCCGCTTTATCACAATAGTAAATGAAATATAAGTATATTTACTTATCACATGGAAAGAAATTTTGTTTCCCAAAGTGAAAACAGCGTCTATGTTCTTAATAACTAATGTATAACTAATTTCGGTAGCATAAATTTACGTTTTTTTTTAAATTCACCCTGTTTTTTTAATCAATTAATAAAATTTGTCGAAAATAGGCTGTACTGTTTGTAATACGGCACAAATTCGGCTGAATATTATGCCTTGGGAGAAAACATAGTTGTTGATGACTAAAATATCTAAAATTCTGCGGTGGTGCTTGAAGATAACACTCCTACTTCAAAAGTTATAAGTGAATGAAGGTCAAAAAACCCCATTTTTTTAATTTTTTTCGCCTTTTTTTTTACATTTTCCTAATTTTCTTGTAAACGAAAAATGCGATCGCCAAGCACCACGGCAGAATTTTAGATTTTAATGTCATTAACAACTGTGTTCCATGGCAAGCCATAATATTCAGCCCAATTTGTGCCGCGCTAAATGTTAGAAGTAGTATTTTCTTACTTCCAAGTTTTGTTGTTGCCACTTTGTTTTTTTCAGTGTATTATTCCAACAAAAACCAAAAATGAAAGATTACTACCCAAACTAACTATTCAACACATAAAAACATTGATTTTGTAACTATTGCCATAAATAATGCGTTAAATTCATAAAAAGTCAAAAAATCCGTGTTCTAAGGGCCACCCTAAATATCCGTTTTAGGACAAGTGAGGGGCATTCTAATAAGCAAGTAAGGTACCTGACTCTATCCCCGAAACATATAAAATCATTCGGGACTCATAGCTTGAAAATGAAAAAGTTGATTTTTTTGGCATATTGCTATATAAATTGGAACTGGAATCCAATTTTTTCAGACATATTCCGTTTTTAAAATATTTGCGTTCGAGATTTTCCCGTGAAGAAACAATCAAACGCGAATATTTCGAAAACGGAACATTCTGGAAAAACTTGGTTTGTAGTTTTGGAATCAGGAGATCTTCTTTATATTTTTCGAAGAATATGTAACAGTGGACCAACAAAAGTGCGAAATTATTATTTTTTGAGATATTCGCTGTTAAAAAGTCAAAAACTAATAATTTCGCACTTTTGGTGGTCCACTGTTACACATTCTTCGAAAAATATAAAGAAGATTTCCTGATTCCAAAAGTTTTCCAAAGTGATTCCAAGTTTTTCCAGAATGTTCCGTTTTCGAAATATGCGCGTTTGATTATTTCTTCACGGGGAAATCTCAAACGCAAATATTTTAAAAACGGAACATGTCTGAAAAAATTGGATTCCAGTTCCAATTTACATATATGAAATAAAGTGCTATTTTTTGAAAGCAAGATAAGAATATGTAACAGTGGACAACCAAAAGTGCTAATTTATTGTTTTTTTGAATTATTAACAGTGAATATCTCAAAAACGGTGCGGGTAGAAATATTTGGATGTACGATTTGGAATCAGGAGAGCGAAATCTATAAAAATAGTTGGATATTCCAGTGGGAGGTTTTTGTTGTCGAACAGTGTAACTATTAAGCACTAACTAGAAAACAGGATTTTTAAAGTTTTAAATAAAGAGGAATGTAATGAAGAAGTTCTGTTTTAATTTTTTAATTAATTAAAATTTTTTATTATTCGACCTTAAGAATTCTATTTTTTGAGAAAGATATTCTAGCTCAAGGTCATGTTTCTTTTACTAATAATTACGATGATATTTTCAAAGTAACAATTTTCAAGAAAATATTTATAAAGTTGTTTGTTTTAAATTGATTGGTTTGGTCATTTTGCAAGACTTACTAGACACGTGTTTCGGAATTCGTCAAATTCATTGTCAAGAGTATTTAGCAAACTGACAATCGTTAGTGACAAAAGATAAAGTCTTATATTCGTATGTAAGTAGAAATAATAAGAATTTATGTACTAAATACACAACATAATACAGCTCTTAATTTCAAACGAAATGTCCGAAACGAAATTAATTAAATAGAGATGGTTTGGTCGGACAATTCGTTTGAAATTTAGAGCTGTATTTTGTTCTGTATTTAGTACATAAATTCTTATTATGTCTATTTACATACGAATATAAGACATTATGTTTTGCCACTAACGATTGTCAATTTGCTAAATACTCTTGACAATGGAATTTGACGAATTCCGAAACATGTGTCTAGTAAGTCTAGCAAAATGACCAAACCAATCAATTTAAAACAAACAACTTCATAAATAGTTTCTTGCAAATTGTTACTTTGACAATATCATCGTAATGATTAGTAAAAGAAATATGACCTTGAGCTAGAATATCTTTCTCAAAAAATAGAATTTTAAAGGTCGAATAATAAATAATTTAAATTAATTAAAAAATTATAACAGAATTTATTAATTACATTCCTCTTTATTTAAAACTTTTAAAATCGTTAAACCGAAAATCCGAGCTGATCATGTTTTCTAGTTACACTGTTCGACAAAAAACCTCCCACTGAAATATACAACTGATTTTTATAAATTTAGCTATCCTGATTCCAAATCTTTCATCCAAATTTTTCTAGCCATACCGTTTTTGAGATATTGGATGTTAAAAATTCAAAAAACCAATAATTAGGACTTTTGGGGGTCCACGGTTACATATTCTTACCTTGCTTTCAAAAAATAGCACGATGGATCTCCAGCCCTGTAAAAAAAAGTCATTACCACTTCCCAGTAGAGTGCTTTATCACTATAACAAATGTAATGAAATACAACAAAAATAACAAAAAACACAAGACAAAAACACAAAAACATTCTTTTCTGCTCCAGAATTTATAGATATTCAGCTCTTAACTCATTACCTGTCGCGACACCTCCATACAAAAGTAAGTAGATATTCAGTAGATAAGAACTACTTCAGGGAAGTAGTTGGAAGTTGTTTGAAAGCTCGGAGTACTTCTTATCTACTGAATGTCTACTTACTTTTGTATGGGGGTGTCGCGGAAGGTAATGAGTTAAAAGCTGAATATCAACTTTTTATGGAGTAGAAAAGAATGCCTTTGCCTTTTTTTCTTATGTTTTTTGTTATTTTTGTTGTATTTCATTACATTTGTTATAGTTTCAAAGCACTCCAAATAGAAGTACTCCGTACTTTTTTTGCTGGGTGATTATTGATTTTCGCGTGAAGAAATGATCTAACGCGAATATTTCGAAAATGGAATTTCCTGATCTCCTGATTTTCGCGTGAAGAAATGATCTAACGCGAATATTTAAAAAATGGAACATGTTGCAAAAATTTGGATTGCAGTTTTGGAATCAGGAGGTATATTTGCTATGAATTCAAGTTCTATTTTTTTTCGAAGAATATGTAAGTAACAGAGGAACACCAAAAAAGCGAAAATATTAGTTTTTTTGCTAGGTTGGTTACCGAAACGAATAACGGTAAAGGTAACGGGATCTACACTCAAAGAATTATGTAGGTAAATTCTAGTGAATATTCACTTAAAACAAATGAAATTTTATTTAAAAACCATTCCACTGTTTTTTCATTTAAAGTAAAAACACATTACAGTCAATTTTAAATGTTAATTTAATGACTAACCAAAACATTAAAAAACTAGTGAATATTCAGTTATTTTGTATTGAAAAACAGTAAAACTATAGAAGAAATATTTTACTGCCGAAATTAAATGTAACAGAAAATTCGTTTTTAATACAGTAAATTATTTTTTTTAAACTACAGAAACAGTAAAAAAATTAAATCCTTTATAAAATAAGTGATTTTTCTTTTAAAATGACTTTACTGATTACTTTTTAAAATAACCTACAAACAGTTAATGACATAATTTTCTTAGTGTACCTTTTATTTATTTTGGTGAAGGTAACGGTAAGGGTTTCAGATTGTTTCGGTAACGGTTTATTCCAGTACCGAAACAACAATACCTGTACTTACCGGTATTAAGAGCGAATATCTCAAAAACGGTTCGTGCTTGAATAAATTGGATGTCAGGTTTGGAGTCAGCAGAGCAAAATCTATAAGAATCAGTTGAATATATCACTGGAAGGGTTTTGTTGTTAAGCATTGTAATTGTTTAGCAATAACCGGAAAAAAAGGACCAGCTGGGATTTCCCTTTTAACGATTTTTAAAGTTCTAAATAAAGAGGAATGAAATGCCATTACCCAATTTTCTCATCATTTTCACAATACTTAAACTTGTTTAAAGAGGGGTGTGTGGTGTAGGGCATTATATGGTTGAGGGACTATAATTTTCTTACTTGTTTTTTTTTTCATAAATGTGACAAAAAACGAAAAGTCTTAAATATACAAAGTGCGTAAACTTACCTTGTGATATTATGTTTTCAAACTTTGTGTTGTTTTTGAAAATATTCAAATATTTTTGAAACGTTGTTTTAATCCAAAATTGCACAATTTTGTTTGTTGTTGTTTTTTAATTGATTAATATAAACTCTTAAAACTTGTATTTTTAATTTTTTATACTTATTTTAGTTGTTGTTTTTTTTTAACTTAAGAATTTATTTTATATTTTGATTGCAATGACATATATTTCTGGTTCAATGAATATAGTTTTCAAAATTAAACTTGTTATCCTTGTTTTTAAGTATATTATTTGGATTATAAATCCGTGTTTTGTTTTTTATATAGGTTTTTGTTTTATAAACTTTTTATGTTTTATTTTTTTTTAACTTTTTTTTTTGTTCTGATATTTTGATTCAAATTTAGTAGATTAAAGTTTTTCAAAACTTTAATTCTCAACACTTTTTAAAGTCACTTTTTAAAATTTTTTTTAATATATTTTTAAGTTTTCAAACTTTTTTCAAATTTTTAACTATTTTCAAATAATTTTGTATATTTTTTCTATTATTTTGAAAGGTTTGCTTTGTAAAAACACATCCAAACCGTAGGCTTACTGATGTTCATCTAAACGGATCTGAACTATTCCAAATATAATTTCGGCAAAAGTTACAGACCAATGTTTTTTTTTTTTAATTCTTATTTCTTCTTCCTTTATTGCAATTGTGATGTTGCATGCACGTATAGATAGATGGTTGTATTTTTAAAATGTAGTGGTAGTTGTAGTTGCGTGAGGTGCTCTGCCAAAAAAAATATAAAAAAATATAAAAATAAATAAATTGCTAAACTGAGCAGCACAGCTACGATTTTATTCGGTCTCAAATCCCAAAAAAAAAACGAGAGGGGAGCATCAAGTCGAGGTTAACCGTGGCCAGAGTTTTATAATGAAAATAATCATAATGTTGTTGATGTTGTTGTTGTTTTGGCTATAGCCTTGTGATTGTGTTGTCAATGCGATATTTGTGATGTGTGTTATATGATGCACATTATGTGTGTCCCAAAAAAAAAAAATTTTTTTTTTTTTTTTTTTAATTTTTGGTGATTTCTCCTCCCTACCTTTGTTGATTTCAAATAAAATTTGGAGGGAATATTACAAAAAAAAATAAAATTTCACCACGTTGCATGTGTCCACTAACGAAACTTCCTTGCTTTACGTTATGTGTGTTTGATTCTTTTTTACTCAAATTATATCACACATAAACTAATATTGAACAGGAGGAGATTTTTTTTTTGTTGTTTCGTTGCATCATGCTCAATATTTTTATTTTTAACTCGACTCGAGCATGTAAAGTTATTCATCATTATATTTGAAACAAAAAGAGCGTATGTTAGTATTTTTTATTTTGTGCGTCCTCTTTAGGCCAGAGAAACAAAAAAAAAAACATAAAAAAAATTGTAAAAAACAACCCAAATAAAAGAAAAAAAATTTCAATCCAATAAAAAAACTTAATCCTTCAAATGCCAGAGTACACGAAAAAACTTTTTTCGTCCATATATTCACCATTTCACCTCTCTAAAACCACTCTACTCCTACCAACTCTCTCTTTCTCGTTGTTAGCCCTTAGCTTACGCATTCATTAAAAAAGCGCAACATAAAACCTAGTGTTGCCACTTCATGTGTAGATTATGTGCAATTGCTGCCATGTGTAATTTGTGTGCAAATTCACTAACAAGGAAGGTTTTTCAAAGGGCACCTACCGATTGTCCTAAAGCTTGCATATGGGAAGGAGGACAGAAAAGTAAGAGTAAGTGCAGGAACAGAACAAGCCCGTCAAGACTTTTTTTATACGATTTGACAGATAAAACCGGTGACCGACGCCGATTTGAAATAAAATTTGTTCTATTTTTTGAAGGTGGTGAAACTCATTCTAATTGGAAACCGTCCCCAGTGCCGTGCTTGTTATTTTCCTGCACTTACCTGTTTTTTTATAGCTGCCCAATCTCACATTTAGCGGGTCTAAGGGGAGGGTTTCCCCTCCCCTTAGACCCGCTAAAAGGGATTTTTTTTCGGTGTTTGAGGATTTTTTAGAATTCTTCAAAAGAAACTATATACAATCAAAAAAAACTGTAATGTTAGCAAAAAAGCTTGTAAACCTACAAGAATTTGCTGATTTTGAACCCATAATTTTTTTGGTAAAGTTAGCAAAAATGTTTTGCCAAAAATTTGTGTATTAAAATTTTTCATATTTCAACTTAGTTCATACATATTTGAGGACCCCAATGGGTTCGGACCCGATAGGTCCAGACCCCCATGGGGCTTATCCTAGTTGGGGTTCTTAAAAATCATCATAGTTTTTGATCCAAAAATTGTGTCCGTTTCGCTCTACCTTGCTAAGTTTTTAAGATACGTGATTTTAGGGGACCACTGGGGTCTTGAGAATTAAAAAACTCGATAACTTCAAAAATATTACTCGGATAGCTTTTGGTTATTTTGGGGTCTTGTTCTATATGTTGAGAGCTACAAAAATGTTTTTGTTTTGTTGTTCAGCAATATTTACCGAGATATGAGCATTTTAAAATTTTCGGGAATGCTAACTTTTTTGGATCCAAAGTTAGGACCCATTAGGGTCCACATATGTGAAGAGGACCGGCGATACTATGGAGAGCCCGAGAACCAAAAATGGCCTCCATTTTGCTCTATCTGGCTTAGTTTCCGAGATTGCGCCATCTTAAGTTTTCTTAAAAAAAAAAACGTTTATTTTGCTAATATTACACAGAAAAAAATAAAAAAAAAATTTTGAGTAAATTTTTAATACTATTGAGTAAAAAATTACTCAATTTTCCACCAGTAAACGATTTAATAGTATTGAGTAAACTTTTAATAAAAAATTATTAAATGCTTAATAAAAAATTTGAGTAAATTATTAATTCACACAATTAAATCTTTACTTAAAATTTTTTAATATTTTTAAGTAACTTTTTAATTGTGTCAAGTAAAAATTTACTCAAAATGTATCAAATTATTTTTTTAAAAAGTTTAAAAAGTTTCTAATTTTTTTTTTCCAAAAAAATTGCTTTTACAAACTTTACCAAATATACTTATGTCTTCAAGACAAAGTAAAATTTTATAAAGATGATTTCAAACTTTCATATACATTAGGGTGGCAGCTATTTTGCAAAACTTCGAATTTCAAGGAGTGCACCCCTAATTTTTATTACATTTGGTCTAAAAATGCTATGCTAAAAATTTCAGCCAAATCGGACAACGTTAACACGAGGCTCATCGAGGTCAAAGGTCAAAGGTCAAAAAATAGCCATATTTTGATTAAAAACATTAAATAAATGGTGTTGTTTTTTGAATATATTGTTAAAAAGTGGTACACGAGTTGTTTTTAGTATAAGAAGATAAACTAAAAATTTTTGGGTTTTCAAAAATTAACCCTTGTAAGTCTTTCGGGGTCAAAATGACCCAATTTTCACAAAATGACCCTTAAAACACGAAAATCAGCCCCAATCAGCCTAAATTTATTGAAATAAACCAATGTAAACCCATATTTATATTCTATTCTATCATAAATACTCAGATATGAAATACTGTCTTTCTAGGATGGCATTCACCCGTTTCACGGTAAGGCCAAAAATATGCATTTTATTTGGCGTGATTCTCAAAACTGATATTTTGGTTTTTTAAAAATTTTCTTAAACAAAATTAGGAAAAATGCTGAAAAAACCACAGAATCTTATAAAATATATGTTAACATATAAAAAAAAAATTTTTTGGGGGATATCCCTCGGATAGTTTGGCGGGGGCATCGATTTAAACTCAGCGGATTTCGAGGAAAATGCCTTTTTTGCCCACAATTTATTCAATATGGAAAAAATTTGGTAAATATTTTAAAATTTGACAAAGTCAGGGCCATTAATTATTAAAAACTATGTTAGACATTAACCCTCAACGTTTTAGGAAAATGGAATAATATTAACCCGGTTTTTATTCGGGTCAAAGGTCAAATTTAGGGATATTTGGATTTTTTTTAGAAAAAGGCATCTAAGTATGAAATTTTTATTGCGATTTTTTATAAAACTTGGTATAATTATGGTACGAGCTCAGAAATATAATTATTTAATTTTTTTAAAATTAACCCATAAATGAACATGGGGTCAAAATGGCCCAGCACATTAAAATTTCTTTATATAGATTTTTATATTTTCTTTCGATTTTTATAAAACTTGTTATGATTATGTGCGAGGTCAGAAAATAAATTATTTGATTTTTTAATTAACCCATAAATGAACATGGGGTCAAAATGGCCCAGCAAGTTAAAAATTCTTAATATATATTTTTTTATTTTTTCTATTTCTATAAAACTTGTTATAATTTTTATGCGACGTCTGAAAAAATAATTATTTGATTTTCGTAAATTAACCCATAAACGAACAAGGGGTCAAAATGACCCAGCACGAAAAATTCTTAATATATATTTTTTTTATTTCTATAAAACTTGGTATAAACATTGTGCAAGGTCAGAAAACTAATTATTTGATTTTTTTAATTAACCCATAAATGAACATGGGGGCACGTTAAAAATGCTTAATGATTTTTTTTTTTCGATTTCGATAAAACTTGGTATAACCGTTGTTCGAGGTCAGATATTTTTTTTAATTAATTCATAAATGAACAATGAAAATCAAATAATTATTTTTTCAGACGTTGAATAAAAATAATAACAAGTTTTATAGAAATAGAAAAAAAAATAAAAAAAAATATATTAAGAATTTTTAACGTGCTGGGCCATTTTGACCCCATGTTCATTTATGGGTTAATTAAAAAATCAAATAATTTATTTTCTGACCTCGCACATAATCATAACAAGTTTTATAAAAATCGAAAGAAAATATAAAAATCTATATAAAGAAATTTTAATATGCTGGGCCATTTTGACCCCATGTTCATTTATGGGTTAATTTTAAAAAAATTAAATAATTATTTTTCTGAGCTCGTACAATAATTATACCAAGTTTTATAAAAAATCGCAATAAAAATTTCATATTTAGATGCCTTTTTCTAAAAAAATCCAAATATCCCTAAATTTGACCTTTGACCCGAATAAAAACCGGGTTAATATTATTCTATTTTCCTAAAACGTTAAGGGTTAATGTCTAACATAGTTTTTAATAATTAATGGCCCTGACTTTGTCAAATTTTAAAATATTTACCAAATTTTTTCCATATTGAATAAATTGTGGGCAAAAAAGGCATTTTCCTCGAAATCCGCTGAGTTTAAATCGATGCCCCCGCCAAACTATCCGAGGGATATCCCCCAAAAATTTTTTTTTTATATGTTAACATATATTTTATAAGATTCTGTGTTTTTTTCAGCATTTTTCCTAATTTTGTTTAAGAAAATTTTGAAAAAACCAAAATATCAGTTTTGAGAATCACGCCAAATAAAATGCATATTTTTGGCCTTACCGTGAAACGGGTGAATGCCATCCTAGAAAGACAATATTTCATATCTGAGTATTTATGATAGAATAGAATATAAATATGGGTTTACATTGGTTTATTTCAATAAATTTAGGCTGATTGGG
Organism: Pegoplata infirma; assembly: GCA_963921195.1. Lineage (NCBI taxonomy): Eukaryota > Metazoa > Arthropoda > Insecta > Diptera > Anthomyiidae > Pegoplata > Pegoplata infirma. Next base: position 45,922,418 of record OY992540.1, on the reverse strand, counting down.
GCTGATTTTCCTGTTTTAAGGGTCATTTTGTGAAAATTGGGTCATTTTGACCCCGAAAGACTTACAAGGGTTAATTTTTGAAAACCCAAAAATTTTTAGTTTATCTTCTTATACTAAAAACAACTCGTGTACCACTTTTTAACAATAAATTCAAAAAACAACACCATTTATTTAATGTTTTTAATCAAAATATGGCTATTTTTTGACCTTTGACCTTTGACCTCGATGAGCCTCGTGTTAACGTTGTCCGATTTGGCTGAAATTTTTAGCATAGCATTTTTAGACCAAATGTAATAAAAATTAGGGGTGCACTCCTTGAAATTCGAAGTTTTGCAAAATAACTGCCACCCTAATATACATATACAAAAAACAATAAACTAAATGAGAATTCAAAACACCAAGAGAAAAAAAAAATAAATAAAAAAAAATATTAAATTTGTATTAAATTATTTACTCAAATTTTATTTTCAATTTTTGAGTAAATTTTTAATTGCGTCAATTAAAAAATTACTCAAATTTTTTTTAAAAAATTAAACAAGTGATTACTCAAATTTGTTTCCTCCATATTTTTTTCTGTGTAGCACAAAAGCTTGTAAAAATTTCGTCAACTCAATTTTAAATTTAGCACAAAAAAATTAGTTCAAATGTTGTTTCAAATTGCTAATGCGCTAAATAAAGTTTACAATATATTTTTACTAACATGCTGATCTCAACTAAAAATTTGCTAAAGGTTAGCTTACTAGCATTAGCAAAAAAAAATTAGTAAATCTACTAATGTATTATTTTGAGTGTAGGTACATATATTTTATACAGATCGAAAGGTTTTTTGAGGCTTATCCAATGGTCCTTTTTTCAAAAATTAAAAACTTTGGGGTAGTTTATATGGAGAGGTATATACGTAAGACCGCCAAAATCACATTTAATAATATCTATTAAAATGAAGTTGACCCGTATTTTTGCGTTTGATGAAATTTGTAGTTCAGATTTTATTCGAATTTTCCCGAAAGACCACATTTTTTCATAAGGGTGCAACCCTTTTTTAAATTTAAGATTGGGCGGCTAAAAAAACAGGTAACTCCTATTTTTATTCCCTCATTCTCATATGCAAGCTTCAGGGCAGTCGGTGGGTGCCCTCTGAAAGACCTCCCTTGTAAATAGAAAAATTTTTAAAAACAAACATTACATATGAATGATTTTAAAGGAAATCTGGAAATCCATTTTGTTCGTAAAAAAGGTACTTTTCTTTATGGTCAAAAAGTACTATTTTTATACAAATTTTAGTTAAATATGGTACTTTCGATCAAAAGTACTATTTTAGTACTCTTTAGCAAAAATTACTACTTTGGTACTTTAAAAAAAAAAATAGTATTATAACAGTAATATAATTATGGTACTGTTTATAAATTTTGCTGAATGAAATTTCATACATATTGTGCAAGATATTCATTAATTTTGATTCATTAGAAATCGAAGTTTCATTAAAAAAATTCATTGAGTTTTGTTTACAAAATTTTCTGTTTTTTGACACTTGTCGTGTCGCGTCTGTTTAGTCTGTTAGTTTACGCGCGCAAAAACCAGCTGATCAGAGCGTGATTTTTTCTAAGAATTTTTTTTACGAAATTTAAAATGAAATGTTGTTGATTAATTATAAGTATTTATTAAACTCACGTTGTTTTAAATTATTTCGGGGATTTACTTATGTATACTTAAGTAAACGTTATAGTAAAATTTTGTGTGAGAAAACTGAGTGAAATCTATAGATAAAATAAATATATGTGAAAGTGTTTTTTTAACTTGGTTATTTTGTGATTTTTTCAGATTTTTTTACGAATTTTGAAACAAAAACTAAAGTATTAATAAAACTGTTGATGTTTTATATCAGTTCGCGGTTTTAATTATGTATTACAATTTAAGGCTGGGGTAAAATTTTGTGCGTGAAAACTAAGTAAAAACAACGTTTTATTATTTTTAATTCTATAAAAAGATCTTTGCAATGTCATAAATATATTTCATTTTAAAAATAAAAGTAGCATTTATTCAATAAAAGTATTTCATTTCAAAAATAAAAAGTAGGATTTATTCAATGAAAGTATTTCATAAGAATTAAATACTTTTTTCATTAAAGTAATGAAACATTTTAATAAAATACAATTTATATTTTGTATGAACAATTTTCATTAATTTAATGATACTTGTTCTTGCAATTACATTTTATGATACCCATTTCATTAATTTAATGAAACCCTACATAGGTTCCTTTTCACGTCATTTTTCATAACATTATGTGGATTTTCATTATTGTCATGTACAAATTTCTATCAGTGTAGCAAAAAGTACTACTATGGTACTTGTTAGAAAAAATGACTGTTTCGGTACTGTTTTTAAAAAATTTTAATTTTAATTATTTTAATACTTTTTATTTAAATCCTATTTTCTTTTTCTACCTTATTTTTCTTCCTTATTTTTTAAATAAAAAGAAATTCTTGTTATTGATGAACGTTACATCGGACGAAAACTAATGTAACATTTCATTATATTAATGCAAAATTTCACCAATATGAAGAAGCTTTTTCTCTAATTGTGAGTGTTATTCTGAGTCAAATTCTTGGGCTTTTCAAAAAGTCTTTATTTGTTGCACAGTGTAATTAATTTAAATCTGCTTGATATTTTTTTTTTTTCAATGACTTTTCTGACGATTTAGTTAATCCACATTTTTTTTTAAGACAAATATGTGTAGTTTTAGGTTTCATGTGTAATTTAAACTGCATTCACTGCATCTATGTGTATTACACATAGATTGTGTAATTTCTTTGGTGGCAACACTGATAAAACCACAGTAGTTTTGATTGCATCTACTGATGTATGTTGTCCATCTGAGAGACGGTATGAAGTGTGAACGGTTGTTTTGCAGCTGGCTTCTGTTCAATAAATTTTGTTGTTTTTTTCCAAAAAAAAAAATATTCGACTGAGCCAGAGCTAAAATTCAGTTTTTTATATTATTTTCTATACTCCTCCTGTGTTGCATATTCCATTTTACCACTACATATGCAATACTTCACACAAAAAATGAGAAAAAAAAAATCTGTTAAAAAACGACCGAAATAAAAATATTAAAAAAAAAATCATCACCAAAAAATGCATTTTTAAAAAATCAATGTGCAATATATTTGCCGTTGCACAAACACTAGTTGCTGGCGGTATGTTGAGGCGATTTTTTGTTGCTGTTGTTGTTGCAGTGCATTTGAGTCACTATGGGTTAAAAAATAAAAAAAGTTCTGGACACGAAAACATGTAAAACAAGTTGGAGTGTTAAATTAATTGCGGAATCTTTTATACCCTCAAAAATGTAAACAAATTAAAAAAAAAAATTTGCAAGGCGATTTTTAGGACAAAGTGGCTTGGGGTGAGACGTTGGGTGACACTTTTTCGCGATATATGTTGTCAAATTGATTTATTTTAATTTCTACACTTAAGTAATATAATTTCACAAAAAAGTGAGCGGGTAAAAAAAAAATCAATTTTTTAATTCTCTAGACTAATAGAAGGACTAGAGATGACCGCTGATTCACGTGAATCACGAGTGAGTGATTTTTATTTCAATCACGTGATTGTGACTGAGCGTGAGTTAAAAAGTCATTTATTTTTTGCGTGAGTTTACGTGATTAAATTTTTTGATTTGTCCAATTTTTTTAAATTTTTTTTTTTTTTTAAATTTTTTGGGACTCACGCGTGTTCGTGATTGAATCAGACGTGTTTTTTATTACTCACGTGAATAGTGAGTGAGCGTGTGTAAAAAAAAATTGCGTGAGTTATTAGTCAGTGATTCGATTATTTTTTGCGCGAGCGTGAGTGAGTGTGAGTCAAAATCCACTCACACGCCCATCTCTAAGAAGGACTTTAAACTTTTGGCAAAAGTGCACTTTACAGGGCACAAATATTTTGGGGGAAAAAAAAAACTAGACCCCCTCTGGAATTAAAAAAGAAAAAAAGCGAAATTAAAATTTAGGGGGGCTGGGCTTCGGGTCCTCCCCTGGAGCCAAAAAACCGCCTCTCCCACCTACAGGTTTGTGTGGGTACTTAAATTAAAGGTAATTAAAAAAGAAAAACAAAATAAAGGGGAGCTAGGTCGCTGAGCCCCTCTTGGTCCAAAAAAGCGTTCTGATGCATTTTTTTCAAATAAAAGTCCACCAAGTTTCTGCGTAGCCGGCCTTTGGTCGGGCTTAGGGATTACAAACTCCATAAATTAATTTAGCGGCTTCGCTAAATAAAGTTTTTTTGTGTATCAAGCATTTAACGTTGTTAATTACTGAATGACTTAATTATTGAACTGAAAGTTACTAAAATGGATTTAGGAGTTTCAATATTGTTAAAATACATACAAAAAATACGTATTTGTAATCGTGAGCAAATTACCTTTGAGTACCCATACGCACATGTTTGTAATCGTGAGCAAATTACCTTTGAGAACCCATACGCACATGTTTGTGAGTGGGGCGGTTTTTTGGCTCCAGGGGGTACACCGGGGCCCAGCCCCCTTAAATTTTAATTTCGTTTTTGTTGTTTTTTATTTCTAAAGGGGGTGACATATTTTTTTTTTGCCAAAATATTTGTGCCCCGATATATAAATGTTGCATTTGTTTAACCATATAAAAAAGCAAGTAGAGAAGTTAAATTCGACTTGGCCGAATCTATAAATACCGTCCATAGTCTTCTTTTTTTAAATAATAGTAAATTTTGATTAGAAATATTTTATTTTAAGGTTAATTTTTTTTTGTAATTTTTAAAAATAATAACGACTAAATTTTTTTTGAGTGTAAATGTGTTTTCGAGAGTAAATTTTTTTTAGTGTAAAAATATTTTTGAGTAACAAAAAAACCTTTATAGTATTTTTGTGGCCTAGACAAATATTTCAAGGTGTAACAAACGAAATGACAAACTTATATATGAGGCATTCCACATTAAATGTCCAGCGAAAAAAAAATGGTAAGCTTCTGAATAGATTGTATGGATAGCCCTATATGGAACTTAGAAAATTGCGTTTTTGGTTTTTCAAATTTTCAAAAACTGGGCTTAAGAGGCGTGGTCAAATATTGGGAGAATGGTCAAATTTGTGGCGAGTTGCCTTGATTAAATATTTATCACATTAAAACGGAATGCGCCACAATCTCAAAAATTTACATTCTTATATAGTTTTGCATTGGCTATCGATTAAATTTCTTTTTTTTTTTGGAAAATTTTCAGAACCCGTTCTGAAATTTTCCATTTTTAAAAAAAGTCAATTTATCAAAAATCCGGCCACTTATTTTTTAATTGTTTTTTAATTTAAGATCCCGAGTAAAAATTTTTGTATGGAGCAATATATGTTCTTAAATTATTCCAGATCTGTTGATAGATCCGAGATTTGAAAGATCAGCACTGATCCGAAAAATGGATCGCTAAGATTAGATCAGTTTTAACCGGACGGATACAATTTCATCCGAAAAGTGGGTTTATCTAATTAGATCAGTTTTAATCGTTGGGATACAATTTCATCCGAAAAATGGTTGGATCTTATTAGATCAAGACAAAAAAAAAAAGATTTTTTTAGCTGGATTAAAAAAGATAAAATTTTATACGAAAAAAAAAAAAATATTACAAAAAACTTTAGATAAAATTTCATCCGAAAAAAAAAATCTATTTTTAGAACTATATATAATTTAATCCGAACAATAAAATCTATTTTTAGAACTGATAAAGTTTTATCCAAACAATTTTTTTCAATATTAAGATATAAATATATATAATTAAAATTTATTAAAAAAAAAAAAAAACTTCGAGCGGCGGGGGAATCGAACAGCTACCAACTGTTTTGTAATCGCAATCTCTACCCTCTGACCCAGCGGACGTTGTTAATAAATGACAACTTTAAAAGACTATGTTTTAAAAAAACTTAGAAAATTTTTGAAAATAGTTTATCATATATAATTATATCAAGTTTAACTTATATATAATTAAATCCAGTTTATCTCATCGTGTATATGGTTGCATCAAATTATATTCGATTTGAATTTGAACAAAATTTTAAAAAAGACTTAGAAAATTTTTGCAAAAATTTGTGATTTTTTTTTTTTTTTTTAGTTAATTTGAGAGCTAATAGGGGGTTTAATACTGAGTTCAACAACATGATTTTCCTGTTCCAATGCTCTTTGCCTTCGAAGTTATAAACCTTCAAAGTCAAAACGGTTTTTGGCTTATGAGCTTCAAATTTTCACCGAATCCAGAACTTCTTTCTGCCGTTGGAAATTTAATAAAAATACCTTTAAAATGGTATAAAACATGTATAAACTTTTTTACTCACCAAGGGCCAAATAATGAGTTTTAAGTTTTTTTCAGAAGTTTTTTCAGACAAAAATAATTTTATCTGAAAATCTTGCTAACATAAGTTCGAGCCAAATACACTTTTTACTATCGGCAACAATTAAAGCTTTGATTTGAGCTTGATCTGAGCACTTTAGCTCTCTTAAAACCAGAGATATTGATGGTTAAACATTAAAGTTTTAAAATATTTTTTTCTTCGGATGAAATAATATATAATTATATAGATACATAATAATTTTTGAAATATTTTTGTTAAAATTCAAGGATTTTATTTTTTTTTTAATTTGAAAAACGAAAATGCATTAAAAAAACATTTCGATTAAAAAAAAATTTTAAAAAAAAAAGTTTTTTCTTGACTTAGTCGGGAATCGAACTCAGGGTCCCCAAGAATTATATCTATATATATATAAAAGAGTGTGGTGACTGACTGACTGACTGACTGACTGACTGACTGATTGGCAATAATCATCGCCCAGCCCAAACCGCTGAAGCTAGAGACTTGAAATTTGGAATGTAGGTTCGGCTCCCGACAAAACCACCCACTAAGAAGGGATTTTTGGAAATTCCGATTTTAAGGGGGGCAAAAGGGGGAAAATAGGGCCTTTTGGGGGATTTTCTATCTTTTGAACTAATAGTCCTAGAAACTTCAAATTTGAACTCTAGGATCCTCTCGCGGAAATAAAATTTCGGAAAAAATATTTTTGGAAAATTCCGCCTCCAAGGGGGGAAAAAGGGGAAAATAGGGCAAATTGGTCCATTTTTTATATTCTAAACAAATGGTCCCAGAAACTTGAAATTTTAAGTCTAGGACCCTCTCGCGGAAATAACATTTTGGAAAAAGTAATATTTTGAAAATTCCGTTTCTAAGGTGGGGGGGGAGGGGGAAAATAGGGCAAGTTGGTACATTTTGTATCTTCTGAACTAATGGTCCTACAATCTTGAAATTTTGAATATAGGATACTCTCGCGAAAATAACATTTTGAAAAAAGAACTTTTTTGAAAATTCCGGTTTTAAGGGGGACAAAAAGGGGGAAAATAGGGCAATTTGGTGAATTTTGAACAAATGGTCCTAGAAACTAGATATTTGAACTATAGTATCCTCTCGGGGAAAAAACATTTTTTTACTAAAATTTTTTCACTCAAAATTTTTTTTCACTCAAAAATTTTTTTTTACTCAAAATTTTTTTTCACTCAAAAATTTTTTTTTGACAAATTTTTTTTCACTCAAATTTTTTTCACTCAAAATTTTTTTTCACTCAAAAATTTTTTTTTTTTTTGGGGGGGGGGGGGAAATAGGACGATTTTGAACATTTTCTATATTGTGAACTAATGGTCCCAGAAACCTGAAATTTGGACTATAGGATCCTCTCGCGGAAATAATATTCTGAAGAAAGTACTTTTTTAAAAAGGCACTTCTAAGAAGGGGAAATGGGGAAAAATTGGGGAATTTGGTACATTTTCTTTTCTCTGACCTAATGGTCCTAGAAACTTAAAGTTTGGACTATAAGATCCTCTCGCGGAAAAAACATTCCGAAACAAAGTTTTTTTCTTCTAGGGTGGTAAAAAGGGGGATAATAGGACAATTTGGTATACTTTGTATGTTCTGAACTAATTTTCCCAGTAACTTAAAAATTTTGACTATGGGATCCTTCGCGGAAATAACATTGTGAATAAAGTTATATTTTGAAAATTTCGCTTCTAAGGGGGAAAAAGGGGAAAGTAGGGCAATTTTGTGTCTGCTGAACTAATGGTCGTAGATCCTTGAAAATTGGGCTGTACGATCCTCTCGCGGAAATAACTTTCTGAAAGAAGTTCTTTTTGAAAATTCCGGTTTGTATCTGCTAAACAAATAGGACTGCACGATCCTCTCGCGTGGACTGCACGATCCTCTCGCGGAAATAACATTCTGAAAAAAGTACTTTTTTGAAAATTCCGCTTTAAAGGGGGAAAAAGAGGAAGGTAGGGCAATTTTGTATCTGCTGAAAATATGGTCCTAGATACTTGAAATTTGGAGTGAACGAACCTCTCGCGGAAATAACATTCTAAAGGAAGTACTTTTTTAAAATTCTGGGGGGAAATCGGTAAAGTAGGCCAATTTTGAATCTGCTGAACTAATGGTTCTTAATACTTGAAATTTAAACTGTACGATCCTTTCGCGAAAATAACATTCTTAAAGTAGAACTTTCAAAAAATCCGCTTCTACGGGGAAAAAGGGGGAAAGTAGGGCAATTTTGTATCTGCTGAACTAATGGTCCTAGATACTAGAAATTTGAACTGTACAATCCTCTCGCGGAAATAATATTCTAAAGGAAGTACTTTTTGAAAATTCCGGGGGGAAAAGGGGGTGAGTGGGGTAATTTTGAATCTGCTGAACTCACGGTCCTAGATACTTGAAATTTCAACCGTACGATCCTCTCGCGGAAATAACATTGTTAAAGAAAAACTTTTTTAAAAATTACGCTTCTACGGGGAAAAAAGGGGAAAGTAGGGCAATTTTGTATCTGCTGAACTAATGATCCTAGATACTTAAAATTTTAACTGAACAATCCTATCCCGAAAATAACATTCTAAAAGAAGTACATTTTTGAAAATTCGTTTTTAAAGGGGGAAAAATGGGAAAAGAAGGGCAATTTCGTATCTGCTAAACGAATGGTCCCAAAAACTTGAAATTTTACCTGTACTCTCGCGGAAAAAACATTTTGTAAAAAGTAATATTTTGAACAATCCTTTTATAAGGGTGGGGTGGTGTGTAGAAGGGGTTTAATAGGGCATTTTTGTATCTTCTGAACAAACTTGAAATTTTGAATCTGGATGCTCTTGCGGCAATTATTTTTTGAAAAATATATTTTTTTAAAATTTTGGTTTTAAGGGGGCCCAAAAGGGGGAAAATAGGGCAATTTGCTAAACTTTAAATTAATGGTCTTAGAAACATGACATTGGGAATATAGGATCATTTCGCGGCAATAACATTCTAAAAGAAGTACTTTTTTGAAAATTTCGCATTTAAGGGGAAGAAAGGGGGAAAGTGGTGCAATTTTGTATATGCTAAAGTAATGGTCCTAGATACTTGAAAATTGGACTGTACGATTCTCCCGCGGAAATAACATTCGGAAAGGAATACTTTTTTAAAAATTCCTCTTTTAAAGGGAAAAAGAGGGGAAAATAGAGCAATTTTGAATCTGCTGAACTAAGGGTCCTAGATACTTGAAAATCGGACTGTACGAACCTCCCGCGGAAATAACATTCGGAAAGAAATACTTTTTTAAAAATTCTTCTTTAAGGGGGAAAAGGGAAGAAAGTAGGCCAATTTTGTATCTGCTGAACAAATAGTCCTAGATACTTAAAAATTGGACTGCACAATCCCCTCGCGGAAATAAAATTCGAATGGAGGACTTTTTGGAAAATTCCGCTCTCTCGCGGAAATAACATTCTCAAGGAAGTACTTTTTTGAAAACTCTACTTTTAAGGGAGGAAAAAGGGGAAGGTAGGGCAATTTTGTATCTGCTGAACTAATGGTCCTCGATACTTAAAATTTAACTGTACCATCCTCTCGAGGATATAACATTCTAAAAGAAGTATTTTTTTTTAAATTCTGCTTCCACGGGGGGAAAAGGGAGAAAGTAGGGAAATTTTGAATCTGCATAACTAATAGTCCTACATACTTGAAGTTTGGACTGTACGATCCTCTCGCGGAAAGAACATTCTAGAAGAAGTACTTTTTTGAAAGTTCTCCTTCTAAGGGGGGAAAAGGTGGAAAGTAGGGAAATTCTGTATCTGCTGAACTAATGATCCTAGATACTTAAAATTTTAACTGTACGATCCTCTTGCGGAAAAAGTACTTATTGTGGAAGTTCCGCTTCTAAGGGGGAAAAGGCAATTTTGTATCTGCTGAACTAATGGTCCTAGATACTTGAAATTTAGACTGCATGATCCTCTCTCTTGGAATTAACATTCTGAAAGAAGTACTTTTTTTGAAAATTCCGATTTCAAGGGGGAAAACGGGGAAGGTAGGGCAATTTTGTATCTGCTGAACTATTGGTTCTAGATACTTGAAATTTGGCTGAACGATCCTCTCGCGGAAATAACATTCTTAAGAAAGTACTTTTCAAAATTGTGGGGGAAAAAGGGGGAAAGAAGGGCAATTTTGAATCTGCTGAACTAATGGTCCTAGATTCTTCAAATTTAAACTGAACGATCCTTTCGCAAAAATAACATACTTATAGAACTTTTTTAAAAATTCCACTTCTAAGGGGGAAAAAGGGGAAAGTAGGGCCCTTTGGGGGATTTTGTATCTTTTGAACTAATAGTTTTAGAAACTTGAAATTTGGACTCTATAATCCTCTCGCGAAAAAAAAATAAAAAAATATTTTTTTGAAAATTCCGCCTCCAAGGTGGGGAAAATAGAGCAAATTGGTACATTTTTTATCTTCTGGACAAATGGTCCCAGAAACTTGAAATTTGGACTCTAGGATCCTCTCGCAGAATTAACATGCGGAAAACAAAATTTTTTTGAAAATTCCGCCTCCAAGGGTGGGAAAATAGGGAAAATCGGTGAATTTTTTATCTTCTGAACAAATGGTCCCAGAAATGTGAAGTTTGGTCTTTAGGATCCTCTCGCGGAAACAACATTCCGAAAAAAATATTGTTTGAAAAATTCCTCCTCCAAGGTGGGAAAGGGGGGGGGGGGGGAAATAGAGAAAATCGGTACATTATTTATCTTTTAAACAAATGGTTCCAGAAACTTGAAATTTGAACTCTAGGATCATCTCGCAAAAAAAACATCTTGAAAAAAGTAGAAGGGGGAAAATAGGGCAATTTTGTATCTTCTGAACTAAAACTTTAAGTTTTGATCCTCTCGCGGAAATAATTTTTTGAAAAATACACTTTTTGAAAATTTTGGTTTTAAGGAGGGCCAAGAGGGGCAAAATAGGGCAATTTGGTAAATTTTAAACTAATGGTCTTAAAAACATGACATTTGCAATATAGGATCATCTCGCGGAATAACATATTGAAAGAAGTACTTTTTTGAAAATTACTTTTTAAAGGGGGAAAGAAGGGCAATTTTGTATCTGCTGAACTAATGGTCCTAGATATTGAAGTTTGGACTGTACGATCCTCTCGCGGAAATAACATTCTGGAAGAAGTACTTTTTTGGAAAAATCTGCTTCTATAGGGGGAAAAAGAGGGAAAGTAGGGCAAATTTGAAATTTGAATCCTCTTGCGGAAACAACATTCTAATGGAAGTACTTTTTTGAAAATTTCGCTTCTACGGGGAAAAAGGGGTAAATTAGGGCAATTTTGTATCTGCTGAACTAAAGGTCCTAGATACTTGAAATTTGGAGTGTACGATCCTCTCGCGGAAAAAACATTCTGAAAGAAGTACTTTTTTGAAAATTTTGTTTTATAGGTGGAAAAGGGGAAAAGTAGGGCAATTTTGTATCTGCTGAACTAATGGTCCTAGATACTTGAATTTTGAACTGTTTTGTATCGCTGAACTAATGGTTCTAGATACTTGAAGTTTGGACTGTACGATCCTCTAGCGGAAATAACATTCTGGAAGAAGCACTTTATTAGTAAATTCTGCTTCTAAGGGGGAAAATGGGGAAAGTAGGGCAATTTTGTAACTGCTGAATTAATGGTCCTAAATACTTGAAATTTGGACTGTACGTTTCGCCAAAATAAAATTTTTTGCAACTTTAAATCTACTAAAATATAATATTTTAAAGGTCGAAACTAACAATTTTTATGTTTAATTAATAATTAATAAGAATTTGAAGTAATAAAGTTGTTTTTTTTACAGCTAACCGGTAACGAAGTACCGGGCGAGTTAGCTAGTATTATCATATATGATGCAATATTAAAAGTTATATAACTATATATAAATAATATTTATTTCTAAATATTATCATAAAAATTTAATTAATCAATATTTTTAAGTTGTGAAAAAAATTAAAGCTTCTAAAACATATTTTCGTTAAAAAAAAAATTAAAAAAATATTTTTTTTTTCTTGACTGAGCCGGGGATCGAACCCAGGGTAATCAGGAATCATATATTACCTTATATGATGTAATATATAAAATTATATAACTATAAATAAATAATATTTATTTTTAAATATTATCATAAAAACTTAATTATTCAATATTTTTAAGTTTAGAAAAAACAAGAAGCTTTAAAAACATATTTTCTTTTTTAAAAAAAATTAAAAAAAAATAGTTTTTTTTTGGGTTGAGCCGGGAATCGAACTCGGGGTCCCCAAGCAGCATATATTATCTTATATGATCTTATATAAAGTTACACACAACTATATAAGTAGTACGCATTTTTAAAAAATTTAACATTTAAAATCCAATATGCATTTTTTCAAGTTTTAAAATGCAACGGATTAAACAGATTTTTTTTCTATTAAAAAATTAAAAAAAATTATATATTTTTTTTTGACTGACTTAAGGTGCTTTGAGAATCATACATAATTATACAGGGTCTCTTGTATACTTACATAAAAATATATATGATGTAACATTAAAAAAAATATATTGAAATACTGTCATATAAATTTATGCAAAATTATATATAAAATATAATAAAAGAAAAAAATATTTTTTTACCCTATAGAATTGTATAACATTTTATATGGTGTCACATGTGCGACCATTTAAAATTATATATAGAGTTTCAACAACAATTTTATTTATATGGTACCTTACAAAATTATATACGCTATCGCATGAGCCATATATAATTATATCTACGATAATATTAAAAAAATAAATGTTCGATGCCATGTATAGTTTTATATAACTGTATATAGAGTTATATGTGCGACCATATATAATTATATTAGAATTTTTTTTTAATCGTTTTTTTAGATGGAACCATATATAGTTTTAAATGGTTCCTTGTAAGTCATATATAATTTTAAATGGTTTCTTGTAAGTCATATATAATCTATATATATAAAAGAGTGTGGTGACTGACTGACTGACTGACTGACTGACTGACTGACTGACTGACTGACTGATTGGCAATAATCATCGCCCAGCCCAAACCGCTGAAGCTAGAGACTTGAAATTTGGAATGTAGGTTCGGCTCCCGACAAAACCACCCACTAAGAAGGGATTTTTGGAAATTCCGATTTTAAGGGGGGCAAAAGGGGGAAAATAGGGCCTTTTGGGGGATTTTCTATCTTTTGAACTAATAGTCCTAGAAACTTCAAATTTGAACTCTAGGATCCTCTCGCGGAAATAAAATTTCGGAAAAAATATTTTTTGGAAAATTCCGCCTCCAAGGGGGGAAAAAGGGGAAAATAGGGCAAATTGGTCCATTTTTTATATTCTAAACAAATGGTCCCAGAAACTTGAAATTTTAAGTCTAGGACCCTCTCGCGGAAATAACATTTTGGAAAAAGTAATATTTTGAAAATTCCGTTTCTAAGGTGGGGGGGGAGGGGGAAAATAGGGCAAGTTGGTACATTTTGTATCTTCTGAACTAATGGTCCTACAATCTTGAAATTTTGAATATAGGATACTCTCGCGAAAATAACATTTTGAAAAAAGAACTTTTTTGAAAATTCCGGTTTTAAGGGGGACAAAAAGGGGGAAAATAGGGCAATTTGGTGAATTTTGAACAAATGGTCCTAGAAACTAGATATTTGAACTATAGTATCCTCTCGGGGAAAAAACATTTTTTTACTAAAATTTTTTCACTCAAAATTTTTTTTCACTCAAAAATTTTTTTTTACTCAAAATTTTTTTTCACTCAAAAATTTTTTTTTTACAAATTTTTTTTCACTCAAATTTTTTTCACTCAAAATTTTTTTTCACTCAAAAATTTTTTTTTTTTTTGGGGGGGGGGGAAATAGGACGATTTTGAACATTTTCTATATTGTGAACTAATGGTCCCAGAAACCTGAAATTTGGACTATAGGATCCTCTCGCGGAAATAATATTCTGAAGAAAGTACTTTTTTAAAAAGGCACTTCTAAGAAGGGGAAATGGGGAAAAATTGGGGAATTTGGTACATTTTCTTTTCTCTGACCTAATGGTCCTAGAAACTTAAAGTTTGGACTATAAGATCCTCTCGCGGAAAAAACATTCCGAAACAAAGTTTTTTTCTTCTAGGGTGGTAAAAAGGGGGATAATAGGACAATTTGGTATACTTTGTATGTTCTGAACTAATTTTCCCAGTAACTTAAAAATTTTGACTATGGGATCCTTCGCGGAAATAACATTGTGAATAAAGTTATATTTTGAAAATTTCGCTTCTAAGGGGGAAAAAGGGGAAAGTAGGGCAATTTTGTGTCTGCTGAACTAATGGTCGTAGATCCTTGAAAATTGGGCTGTACGATCCTCTCGCGGAAATAACTTTCTGAAAGAAGTTCTTTTTGAAAATTCCGGTTTGTATCTGCTAAACAAATAGGACTGCATGATCCTCTCGCGTGGACTGCACGATCCTCTCGCGGAAATAACATTCTGAAAAAAGTACTTTTTTGAAAATTCCGCTTTAAAGGGGGAAAAAGAGGAAGGTAGGGCAATTTTGTATCTGCTGAAAATATGGTCCTAGATACTTGAAATTTGGAGTGAACGAACCTCTCGCGGAAATAACATTCTAAAGGAAGTACTTTTTTAAAATTCTGGGGGGAAATCGGTAAAGTAGGCCAATTTTGAATCTGCTGAACTAATGGTTCTTAATACTTGAAATTTAAACTGTACGATCCTTTCGCGAAAATAACATTCTTAAAGTAGAACTTTCAAAAAATCCGCTTCTACGGGGAAAAAGGGGGAAAGTAGGGCAATTTTGTATCTGCTGAACTAATGGTCCTAGATACTAGAAATTTGAACTGTACAATCCTCTCGCGGAAATAATATTCTAAAGGAAGTACTTTTTGAAAATTCCGGGGGGAAAAGGGGGTGAGTGGGGTAATTTTGAATCTGCTGAACTCACGGTCCTAGATACTTGAAATTTCAACCGTACGATCCTCTCGCGGAAATAACATTGTTAAAGAAAAACTTTTTTAAAAATTACGCTTCTACGGGGAAAAAAGGGGAAAGTAGGGCAATTTTGTATCTGCTGAACTAATGATCCTAGATACTTAAAATTTTAACTGAACAATCCTATCCCGAAAATAACATTCTAAAAGAAGTACATTTTTGAAAATTCGTTTTTAAAGGGGGAAAAATGGGAAAAGAAGGGCAATTTCGTATCTGCTAAACGAATGGTCCCAAAAACTTGAAATTTTACCTGTACTCTCGCGGAAAAAACATTTTGTAAAAAGTAATATTTTGAACAATCCTTTTATAAGGGTGGGGTGGTGTGTAGAAGGGGTTTAATAGGGCATTTTTGTATCTTCTGAACAAACTTGAAATTTTGAATCTGGATGCTCTTGCGGCAATTATTTTTTGAAAAATATATTTTTTTAAAATTTTGGTTTTAAGGGGGCCCAAAAGGGGGAAAATAGGGCAATTTGCTAAACTTTAAATTAATGGTCTTAGAAACATGACATTGGGAATATAGGATCATTTCGCGGCAATAACATTCTAAAAGAAGTACTTTTTTGAAAATTTCGCATTTAAGGGGAAGAAAGGGGGAAAGTGGTGCAATTTTGTATATGCTAAAGTAATGGTCCTAGATACTTGAAAATTGGACTGTACGATTCTCCCGCGGAAATAACATTCGGAAAGGAATACTTTTTTAAAAATTCCTCTTTTAAAGGGAAAAAGAGGGGAAAATAGAGCAATTTTGAATCTGCTGAACTAAGGGTCCTAGATACTTGAAAATCGGACTGTACGAACCTCCCGCGGAAATAACATTCGGAAAGAAATACTTTTTTAAAAATTCTTCTTTAAGGGGGAAAAGGGAAGAAAGTAGGCCAATTTTGTATCTGCTGAACAAATAGTCCTAGATACTTAAAAATTGGACTGCACAATCCCCTCGCGGAAATAAAATTCGAATGGAGGACTTTTTGGAAAATTCCGCTCTCTCGCGGAAATAACATTCTCAAGGAAGTACTTTTTTGAAAACTCTACTTTTAAGGGAGGAAAAAGGGGAAGGTAGGGCAATTTTGTATCTGCTGAACTAATGGTCCTCGATACTTAAAATTTAACTGTACCATCCTCTCGAGGATATAACATTCTAAAAGAAGTATTTTTTTTTAAATTCTGCTTCCACGGGGGGAAAAGGGAGAAAGTAGGGAAATTTTGAATCTGCATAACTAATAGTCCTACATACTTGAAGTTTGGACTGTACGATCCTCTCGCGGAAAGAACATTCTAGAAGAAGTACTTTTTTGAAAGTTCTCCTTCTAAGGGGGGAAAAGGTGGAAAGTAGGGAAATTCTGTATCTGCTGAACTAATGATCCTAGATACTTAAAATTTTAACTGTACGATCCTCTTGCGGAAAAAGTACTTATTGTGGAAGTTCCGCTTCTAAGGGGGAAAAGGCAATTTTGTATCTGCTGAACTAATGGTCCTAGATACTTGAAATTTAGACTGCATGATCCTCTCTCTTGGAATTAACATTCTGAAAGAAGTACTTTTTTTGAAAATTCCGATTTCAAGGGGGAAAACGGGGAAGGTAGGGCAATTTTGTATCTGCTGAACTATTGGTTCTAGATACTTGAAATTTGGCTGAACGATCCTCTCGCGGAAATAACATTCTTAAGAAAGTACTTTTCAAAATTCTGGGGGAAAAAGGGGGAAAGAAGGGCAATTTTGAATCTGCTGAACTAATGGTCCTAGATTCTTCAAATTTAAACTGAACGATCCTTTCGCAAAAATAACATACTTATAGAACTTTTTTAAAAATTCCACTTCTAAGGGGGAAAAAGGGGAAAGTAGGGCCCTTTGGGGGATTTTGTATCTTTTGAACTAATAGTTTTAGAAACTTGAAATTTGGACTCTATAATCCTCTCGCGAAAAAAAAATAAAAAAATATTTTTTTGAAAATTCCGCCTCCAAGGTGGGGAAAATAGAGCAAATTGGTACATTTTTTATCTTCTGGACAAATGGTCCCAGAAACTTGAAATTTGGACTCTAGGATCCTCTCGCAGAATTAACATGCGGAAAACAAAATTTTTTTGAAAATTCCGCCTCCAAGGGTGGGAAAATAGGGAAAATCGGTGAATTTTTTATCTTCTGAACAAATGGTCCCAGAAATGTGAAGTTTGGTCTTTAGGATCCTCTCGCGGAAACAACATTCCGAAAAAAATATTGTTTGAAAAATTCCTCCTCCAAGGTGGGAAAGGGGGGGGGGGGAAATAGAGAAAATCGGTACATTATTTATCTTTTAAACAAATGGTTCCAGAAACTTGAAATTTGAACTCTAGGATCATCTCGCAAAAAAAACATCTTGAAAAAAGTAGAAGGGGGAAAATAGGGCAATTTTGTATCTTCTGAACTAAAACTTTAAGTTTTGATCCTCTCGCGGAAATAATTTTTTGAAAAATACACTTTTTGAAAATTTTGGTTTTAAGGAGGGCCAAGAGGGGCAAAATAGGGCAATTTGGTAAATTTTAAACTAATGGTCTTAAAAACATGACATTTGCAATATAGGATCATCTCGCGGAATAACATATTGAAAGAAGTACTTTTTTGAAAATTACTTTTTAAAGGGGGAAAGAAGGGCAATTTTGTATCTGCTGAACTAATGGTCCTAGATATTGAAGTTTGGACTGTACGATCCTCTCGCGGAAATAACATTCTGGAAGAAGTACTTTTTTGGAAAAATCTGCTTCTATAGGGGGAAAAAGAGGGAAAGTAGGGCAAATTTGAAATTTGAATCCTCTTGCGGAAACAACATTCTAATGGAAGTACTTTTTTGAAAATTTCGCTTCTACGGGGAAAAAGGGGTAAATTAGGGCAATTTTGTATCTGCTGAACTAAAGGTCCTAGATACTTGAAATTTGGAGTGTACGATCCTCTCGCGGAAAAAACATTCTGAAAGAAGTACTTTTTTCAAAATTTTGTTTTATAGGTGGAAAAGGGGAAAAGTAGGGCAATTTTGTATCTGCTGAACTAATGGTCCTAGATACTTGAATTTTGAACTGTTTTGTATCGCTGAACTAATGGTTCTAGATACTTGAAGTTTGGACTGTACGATCCTCTAGCGGAAATAACATTCTGGAAGAAGCACTTTATTAGTAAATTCTGCTTCTAAGGGGGAAAATGGGGAAAGTAGGGCAATTTTGTAACTGCTGAATTAATGGTCCTAAATACTTGAAATTTGGACTGTACGTTTCGCCAAAATAAAATTTTTTGCAACTTTAAATCTACTAAAATATAATATTTTAAAGGTCGAAACTAACAATTTTTATGTTTAATTAATAATTAATAAGAATTTGAAGTAATAAAGTTGTTTTTTTTACAGCTAACCGGTAACGAAGTACCGGGCGAGTTAGCTAGTTATATATATAATGATATTGGATTTTTATTAAATATGCTCGTATACGTTATTTGATATTAAGTCTCATATAAGTATATATGCAATCAGATAAAGTTATATGTGTCACATATGATTATGTCTCCCACATATATTTATATATTTATTTGGTTATCATTAGATGTAATTGTATATGACTCCGTTTAAAAAATTTGGAAAAACTCAATGCGAGATATAATAATATACTTTGTTTGATATGAAAACATATTGTTTCATATGGCTATATATACATATATCAAATAATGTAAAATTATATGTATTCATTTTTACTCGGGATGTTTGTCCATCCACACAAAAAATCCAGAAACACGTTCGTCCCCAACAAAACTTAGACTACCAAATAAGGTATAAAATTAGGTATAGGATCTCTTATTTTATACATTGCAACATTGATGATTTTAACAGGTGATGAGACTCAAAGTAATGCATTTACAGTATCACAAAGAATACCAGTAAGGTATAAAATAAGTCATAAATTTATAACGATGAATACGAGTAAGGTGTAAAATATATGCACTCAAAATATTTTGTAGGCAAAAACAAAAGAAAAACACACTTAAAACCAGTGAATAAACAATTGAAAACCATCCCAGTAATTTATATATGGTTTGAATTGAGAAAGGTGTGAAAGAAAAATTTATTTTTCTAAAAATTTTTAAGACATCCTGGTTCGTTTTTTACTAGTTTCAATAATCCAGTTATTATAATCATCAGAAAAACTTTTAATGTCAAATTTATTCAGTTAATAGTCAATTTTATTCTATATGTGAAAATTATTAACAGATCGCAGCCGCCAGGGATTGAACCCATGATCTGTAATATTTTTTGCTTTTAACTGCCTCTTAGGCACGATCACTCTAGACCGATACGCTAAGTTGGCTGTTAAGCAAGTATCAACTACATCATGGTTTTTCAATTCCTGTGTGGTTGTTGCTATTGTTTTTTTCGTACAGAAGAAGGTGAAATTGCATTATGGTGAATAAATTCAATTTTTTAGTAATCATTATTCGTCCTCCTCTCCTTCATCAACTCTGATCTAACAATAAGTACTTATTTTGCAACCTTGCCAGAACATGGTCTATATTTTGTAGACACAAATGTTAGGTGTTGCCATTTTCCAAAGATACTATATTGCCACTTAGGCCGACTAATTATTCATTTGTTTTAAAAACATCAACATTTATTTTTTACTGTTGACAAAATTTTCTAAAATAAATAACACTAAACATTAAAAAATTACGGTTTTTTCATTCTTTTTTACCAACAAATTCGAAAAAAATAACCTACGAAAACATTAAAAATTAATGATAGTTCTGTTATTTTTACCAACAAATTCCAAAAAAATAAGTTACCAAAACATTAAAAATTAATGATTTCGTAGGTTATTTTATACAATTTTCTATTGAAATATTTTTTTTAAATTTTTTAATAAAATTTTGGGGAATCGATCCCGCAATCAACTACATTTTGGCCAGACACTCTACCCATCGTGCCAAAGCCACTTGATACAAATATGTTTTTAAATTTCTAGAAATAATTTTTTGATTTTTTTTTCTACAAACAAGTAACTGACTTGTGTAGGTAAAAACTAATGATATATCATTAAAAAATACCAACAATTTAAAAAAAAATTACTTACACAAATCATTAAAAATTTAGAGAATAATCAGTAGTTTTTACTTACAGAACAAAAATAAATGACTTTATAAATTAAATGTTAGTGAAAGTCTTTATTTTTTAGTGTGTTATTTTTGAAACAAAGGACTGATGTAGTCATTAATAAAAACTGAACATCAAACAAATGTTTTTTCTTTTAAAAACGACTAAACGGAAAACTTTTTAAATAAACTACAAACAGTTAATGACATAATTTTTTGAGTGTGATATTTTATAGGTTACGAGAAATGAAATAATATAGCATACCAGAAGATAATATAGAAGGTGTTACGAGTAGTGAAAAAGTAATTTTGAATTAAATTTAATCACGTGATTGTGTGTCGTTAGAAATTTCCTGTCGTGAGCCCATCTCTATTTTAAACTTACGCATTTTTTTTATAAAATAATAATTTTTTATGTTATTGTAATGCATTATGCATCCAATTATAAATAATGAATTATTTCAAACTTTTAAATAATACATAATGTAACCAAATATAAGTCATTCATGATTTAATGTTTAGAAATAATAAATATGAAATACATTTTTTCCAATAATCATGCATTACGTAGCAAATTATTAGTAATGCATTATTTTGTCACTTGAAAATAATACATTGTGGAACAAATGTTTGGTAAGACATCCTAAAATAATGCTACAAATAAGGTATATACATTACCTGGTAATGTGTTATATAATCACTACCCATTACCAAAGTTTTGCTGCGTCGTTTTTTTCCAGAAAATCGCATTTGAATTTTAAATTTCATATCAATTTTGTAATTTGCTTGTATTTTCTTGCTTCAAAAGATCGTATGAGTAATATTTATGCAATTGATAATACTCATTCGCAACGTTAAAACAAGAAAATACAAGCAAATTACAAAATTGTTATGAAACTTAAAATTCAAATGCGATTTTTTCGAAAAAAACGAAGAACTTGTTTCTGAATTTTTGGTGTAGATGGACAAACATCTAAACTTAAAAAATAAACAATTTTTTTAAAAAAAAGTGGCTGGATTTTTGATAAATTGACTTTTTTAAAAAATGGAAAATTTCAGAAATGGTTCTGAAAATTTTCCTAAAAAAAAATTTTATTCGATAGCCCATACAAAACTATATAAGAACGTAAATTTTTGAGATTGTGGTGCATTCCGTTTTAATGTGATAAATATTTAATCAAGGCAACTCGCCACAAATTTTACCATTTTTCCAATATTTGACCACGCCTTCTAAGCCCAGTTTTTGAAAATTTTAAAAACCAAAAACGGAATCTTCTTAGTTACAAGCAGCCTATTCAGAAATTTACGGGACACATGTTTTTCTGTAGCCGGACATTTGGTGTGGAATGCCTCATATACCTATACTAGAATGAAGGGTATAAAAAAAATCTTAAACTTTTTTCCTTCGATCGATTCCAAATTGGAAAATACGGTTTATGTTTAGACCTACACTCAAAAAATTATGTCATTTACTTGTAGTTTATTTAAAAAGTTTTACGTTTTGTCGTTTTTAGAAAGAAAAAACATTTGTTCAATGTTTAGTTTTTTTTAAATGACTATTTCTGTTCCTTGTTTCAAAAATAACAACAAAAAAATAAAGACTTTCATTAGCATTCAATGTTTAAAGTCATTTATTTTTGTTCTGTAAGTAAAAATAAATGATTCTTCTTTAATTTTTAATGATTTGTGTACGTTATTTTTTTTTTAAATTGTTGGCATTTTTTTAAAAAAAGTCATTAGTTTTTACCTACTTGTGTTGGTTATTTTTTTGTTGACAAAAAATTAAAAAAAATATTTATAGAAATATAAAAACATGTTTGTATCAAGTGACTTTGGCATGATGGGTAGAGTGTCTGGCCAGAATGAAGTTGATTGCGGGATCGATTCACCAAAAATTTTATAAAAAAAATTTTTGAAATAAAATTCAATAGAAAAATTGTAAAAATAACCTACGAAATCATTAATTTTTAATGTTTTCGTATATAATTTTCTATTCTATTTTCTAAACTATCCAAACTTTTTTCTATGGAAATCTTGCCCATAGTGCAGTATTCGTTAAAAGGTTCATACACATTAGCGAGCTTTAGCAATCACCATGTTATTTCAGTTTATGCACTTTTTGTATGTATGAGTGCGTAGCTAACGTTCAATTTTTTTTTGTACTGTCCAGGATACATCGTTTTTTTTTTAGCAATATAAATGCTGCGTTTGGAGTTTATATGCATAGTAGGCCTATTCTCAAAAAAAAAAAAACCCTTATATACTTAAACATGCAGTTTTTTAAAATTTTTGTTTTATTTTTATATTTTTTAACTAACTCACACGCATACAAACGCATTGTTGCATGTTTTTTTTTTGTTTAACTTGCATGCAGCAGCTAGTGTGGGGCATAAATATTGCATTTTATTGCTGGATATCTCATATGTGCTTTGTTCATTTGGGCTTGTATGTGTAAATGTTTAACTGTGTTAGTGTGTGTGTGCAAAAATATAATAAAAATGTGCAATGTTATTTTTTCAAAACAGCCCCTACTCTCTAAACGGAGGAAATCCTCCTTGTTGTGCAATGTAAATGCTTTATTTTTTTCTGGCAAACCCCAAAATATCCATACATACATATATTTATTTTGTATATGCAATGCATATACAAAACTGCATCACAGTGTGTTTGCTGAATAAATCATAGAGAATTCTTAATGGTAAGAGTGGAAGTTTTGTATAATCTAATATTTAAAAATACCAGAATAGAGAAAGTTTGAGGAGTTTTCGATATTATGAAATAACAAACTTTTTGGTTTACCTTTTTTTATACATAATTTTCAGATGTAATTAGTGAAATATAGATTGAAATATTCAGATTTCAGTTAATAGTTCCAATCCTATTTTTCAAATTAAAAGAATCTATTTAAAATTTTAAAAATTCAATTAAAATTCGAAAAAAAATTGTAATTGAAATTCATAACAAAATTTTTGAAATTCGTAGAAGACCTTTGTTAATCGAATTTCGATAAATATCCTTTGAATTGATCTAACAAACTCAAAAAATTCTACACTCAAAAAAGAGACTAAATAAAGTTTGAAATGATTTTCTTAAAAATGGCCCCAATGCAAAATGTCCCCAAAACAAAAATGTAAAATAGCCCCAAATTGGTATTCGAAGCACAACAATAAAAAAATTTGGGGGAAATTTTCCAGTTTTTTTGGGGTAATTTTTCCTATTCCAACTTGGGGTCCTTTTTCATTTAAAAATCACTCCATATACGTTGGGGCATTTTTATACCCTCCGCTCTAGTGATAGAGGGTATATATAAGTTTGTCATTCCGTTTGTAACACCTCGAAATATTGGTGTAGGACCCCATAAAGTATATTTGTATATTCATGATGCCGTCCGTCCGTCTGTCAGTCTGTTGAGAACACGCTAACTTTTGAAAGACTTCACGGAGGCTCCTGAAGTTTGACATATATGTTGGGAATTCACCTGGTCAGGTTGGTATTGCAATCCAGCGAAATCGGTCCAGTGGTTCAAAAGTTATAAGCAAATGAAGGGTTTTTCTGGAATTTACAAGTTAAAACACACGGTAGGTTAGGTTAGGTTGGATGGGCGCTCGCCATTTGGCGAGTTCACTCGGAGACCATAAGGCCCATTGTGATTTCCCTAATCATACTCCCACACACGGTAACTTTCGAACAACAATTCTGAGGGTGCTGAAGTGTGACATATATATTTGTCGTTCCTCTGGTCCGATTCGTTTTAAATTTCAGCCAAATCGGTCCAGTCGTTTAAAAGTTATTAGCAAAGCCGTGAATTTCAGATTAGTTTCACCTTAACCCAGTCGGCAAAAAAAATCACACCTGACATACTGCTGACTCTCCCTTTATAAAATTGCTGACATCTTCATACAATTTTTCAAAATGTCATCAATGACATGTCAGCAGTTGGTCAGCGGTTGTTTAAACGAATTGTTCAAGGCCAACGATACTGGTGGACACTGCTGACCAACAGCTGACATGTCATTGATGACATTTTAAAAAATTGTATGAAGATGTCAGCAATTTTATAAAGGGAGAGTCAGCAGTATGTCAGGTGTGATTTTTTTTTGCCGACTGGGAAATTCATGTGTTGAAAACCCGTTAAACATGTTTAAAAACATTAGTAAGTCACAAAAATATTTTACAAGGTATTTTTGTCACACAAAAATAGTTTTACACTCAAAAAAAAATTTTACACTCAAAAAAATTTTTACACTCAAAAAAAATTTTACACTCAAAAAAAAATTAGTAAATTATTTTTTTTTTTCAAAAATTACTAAAAAAAAATTTTTTACACAAAATAAAATATTTCTAACCAAAAATGTTATTTTTTCATGTTAGAAAATTTGCTATCACTTAAAAGGGGCATTGTGGAGGGTATTCATAGATTCGGCCAAGTCGAATTTAACTTTTCTACTTGTTTCAATTGGGGCCATTTTGCATAACGAAAAATGGCCCTAATTATCGAAACGTGTATGGTCATAACTTCCATTCATATTATGAGGACTAACAAGGAGAGTCTCTCTGGTGTCACCCTCCGATCTTCATGAAATTTGGATATGTTGTTCAGAACGAAAATTAATTCGACACAATTTTTTTTTAACCGGCCCAAACTTATTTGTAGGGAAGTAGATTTGTATGGAGGAGGGAAATTGACCATTTTCAGTTTTTTACGATTTAAGCCTATTTGCTCAAAACTAATATAGGCATATTTGGTATTAGATTAAAGGTATTTAAAATACCTACACTCAGAAAATTATGTAAGTTACTACATGTTAGTTGTTTGTATATTTTGCAGTAGTTAGTTGTTTTCAACTACAAAGTCAGTTATTTTTGTATGAAAAATATCAAACAACTATTTCTGTTAGTTATTTAAAGTCGTTTTTTTCAATAACTAACAAAAAAGTACTGTAATGTAGTAACAGTTATTAAAAGTAGTTAATTTTATTTTATTACCTCTGAAAAATTTTCAAAGTTTTTTCCAAAAAAAAAAAATTAATTTTTCTTATTTTTCACAACTTTTTTTAAAAAAAAAAAACTTGGAAAAAATTTGGTCTTCAATTTTTTTTCTGAAAAATTTTTTGTTTATTTTATTTTTACTACATATTAGTTGTTTTTACTACAAATGTTAGTAATTTTTACTAGATAAGTCAGTTGTTTTTTTTCAGTTAAAATAACTAACATTGTTAGTTGATTTAACTGAAAAAGTAGTTGAACCCCAAAATAACTTACAAAGTAGTTATTTTAACTGACATTTTCAGTTTATTTTACTAATATAATTTTTTGAGTGTATCTTGTGATAGGCAAAAAATTAAATATTTTTCGACTAATTACCAAAAATGTCCAAAAATTTTGGCATTTTACTTAATATGACGAAAAGTTGTGCATGTTTAAACACGTTCTTTGCACATCCCCTCATTTTTGTTTTCTTCCCCCCTCATTTTTACACCCTAAATATGAATTTGGGCCGCTAAAAAAAATAATAAATGCGCAAAGTGAGACAAATAAAATACAGCTGAACAGTGCGGCACCAACCAACTGCTTTTCCACATTTTATCAATTAATACTTTCATTCATTTTATGAAAAGTTCTAAGAATATTTTCATAATTACCATGTAAGTTTTCATTGGAAAAATTTAATGACACCAGTTTCATTGATGAAATGTCTTCGGTTGAAAACGTGAGTCATTTTTCATTAAGCAAACATATGTTCATTTTCATTACTTTCACGAAACTTTTTTTCCAGTGTACACACCCCTCTTCAAGCAAGTTCAGGTTGTATTAAAATGATGACAAAATCGGGTAATGGAATGTCACACCTCTTTATTTTTTACTTTAAAACTCGTAAACACGAAAATCCTGGCTGATCCTGTTTTTGAGTTATTGCTAAATAATTACACTGTTCGACAACAAAAACCCCTCAGTGAAATATCCAACTGATGCTTATAGATTTTACTCTCCTAAATCCAAATCTGCCATTACATTTTTTTACCACATACCGTTTTTGAGATATTCGCTGTTAAAAAGTCAAAAAAAAAATAATTTCGAACTTTTGGGGGTCCATTGTTATGATGCTTCCAACAAATAGGACGTGATTTCACATAAATTTAACCTCCTGATTCTAAAACTGCAATCCAAATTTTCTAGCATGTTTCGTTTTCCAGATATTCGTGTTCAAGATTTTCGCGTGAAAAAATTTTTCAAAGGCGAATATCTCAAAAACGGAACATGCTAGAAAAATTTTAATTGAAGTTTTGGAATCAGGGGGTCCATTTCATGTATAATCAAGTTATATTTTTGGAAGAATCTGTAACAGTGCACCACCAAAAGTGCTAAATTATTGTTTTTTTTTTTTACTTTTTAACAGCGAATATCTTAAAAACGGTAAGTGCTAGAGAAAAATTGGATGGCAGATTTGGATTCAGGAGAGCAAAATCTATAAGAATCAGTTGGATATTTCTGGGAGGTTTTTAATGTCAGACAGTATAATTATTTAGCAATAACTCGAAAACAGGATCAGCCTGTTAACGATTTTTAAAGTTCAAAATAAAGAGGAGTAAAATGCCATTAGCCGATTTTTTCACCATTTTAACACAACCTAAACTTGCTTGAAGATGGTTGTGTGTAGTGGGGTGATATTTCATTTTTAAAAAGATCCCAAACTTGTGGCCTTTTTTCATTTTTGGCTTTGGGGTCATTTTGCATAGGGGCCATTTTTCAAAGTGCCATTAAAAATAGTTAAATAAAAAATTGTAAATTTTCTCTCAATTTAGTAAAATTTAACTAAAAGATTGGAAACTTTCATAACTGTAAGGAAAAATCTTAAGTTAATGTATAGCTAAATAGTCCATAATTTAAAGTAAATGGAATTCCATTTTAGAGTGGCATAAGCCCGTGGCGCCCGGCCATCATAGATTTGGATTTTTACAATTAAAATTAAAAAAAAATTACTATCGCCATTTAAAATTTGCATAAAATTGGATTTTTTTACAAAGTTTAAATTCCAAAATTTCTTTCGCTTGACCCTTTCACAGAGCTTTCTTTCATCTAAACTTAATTTGAGCCAAATTCAATCATTTTAACCCGTGGCGCCCTTGTATCAAAATTATGGATTTTTGAAAATTTTTGCCAAAATTTGGGATTTTTTTATGTTGATTCTATTTTGGCCAAATTTCTATAAATTGGCCAAATATTCATAAATAATAAAAATAATAGTGGTCGGTTATACACTTGACTCCTCTAGAGGTACTTTAGGGACAGTTAGGTTGGTATGAACACATTTTTTTTAAAAATGTCCTTTTGTATGGAAGCTCCCTTAGGAAGTGCAGATAGGGGTTAGGTACCCCCGAAAAAAAACCTTGTAAAATTACAAGAAAAAATTTTAACTTTTTTTTTTGCTAATTCCTATTTGACAAGAATTTCCTGTTATTTTACAAGCTTTTTACCAATAATTTTGTAATTTTACAAACTTTTTACAAAAAAAATTGTAAAGTTACAATTTTTTTTCACGCGATAAAACTTACAAGGATCATTCGTTATTTTACTATATGTTTTGCTACCTTCTATTTTACGAGAATTCCTAGTAAAAATTACGAACTTTTTTGTAATTTTACAAGATCTTTACACTGAAAAAAATAACCTTCCTGATATTAATGAAACGGATTCATTATTTTGTTTTCATTACTTAAATGAAGGAATTCATAAGCTGATTGAAATTTCATGCATGTTATGAACAAATTTTATGAAACTTGTTTCATTAGATTTCATAATTTCATTAAAAAATATCATAAGATTTTTTAGAACTAAATACAACTCTGCGTTGCGAATAAGAAAAAGAAAACAGAACAAAAACATACCACGTTTTATTACACCACGCGTGTTTAGTCTAATTGTAATTTTAACATGTGTGTTAACTTTTTTCTAATAAAATAAAATAATTTTATATTTTTTTGCTTTGTTGTTGAAACTTGTGTGTGTGTTAAAGGTGTCCTAACGACAAAGGTAATTTTTCAAAATCACTTTTTAATACGTGGTAGGGTCCTAAATTGTAGTTTTGTATCTAAAAATGAGTGAGCCAAAATTTGGAGACAATCGGATAAAAATAACTCGTGCCGAAAATGGATTGAAGTTTTGGGACACTCTTATCTGATGAAAAAACACGTTTTTTCTAGTTTTTTGAAAAATATTGGTATATGCTATTTTTTGTTAATTTTTTTGTTAAGTAATATGAAAATGGTAATAAATTACCTTTCCAAAACGCTTAAAAAAATTCAAATCGGATGAAAAATAGGCATTTTACGCATACATGCCCCAGACCACTGCATGGTTTTTAAAGCCAAAATTTGAAAATTTTCAAAATTTTTAGGCAAAAAATAAAAAAAATTAAATTTTACCATATAATTATATTAAATACATATTATAGATAAAAACTAACAGATATGGTAGTCTAACTTTTTTTTCATTTGGCGTGGGTAGTGATATAATTTCCGCGGATTCCAAAGAAAATGAGTTTTTCTAAAATAATTTAGCAATTATGGGAAACAATTTTCTGTATTGCATTATACGAAGTGAAATACATAAATTCTGTAAATTTTTTGAGAATTCGGGCATCTTTAACCCCTTTTCGTCGAGGTGAAATGACAAATTTGAGACGTTATACATTTCTATAATACAAAATATCTGCATATATCCGATTTCTCAAAAGTTACAGAATTTACGTTCTACACTTCGATCCGCACAATAGAGCACAAATTTTCAAAAATTTGCTTAATTATTGTAGGAAAACGCATTTTATTTGGAATCCGCGGAAATTTTATCACTACCTGCGCCAAATTAAAAAAAAGCTTGACTACCATATCTGCTATTTTTAATCTTAAACATGTTTTCAATTTGATCATAAAGTAAAATTAAATTTTTACTATTTTTTTGCCTAAAAATTTTGAAAATTTTGAAATTCTGGCTCTAAAAACCATACAATGGTCTGGGGCATGTATGCGTAAAATGCTTATTTTTCATCCGATTTTAATTTTATTAGTCGTTTTGAAAAGGTAATTTAGTACCATTCTCATATTATTTCACAAAAAATTTAACAAAAAATTTCAAATACCAATGTTTTTCCAAAAACAAGAAAAAACGAGTTTTTCGTTCTTATAAGAATGTCCCAAAACTTCAATCCATTTTCGGCACGAGTTATTTTTAGCCGATTGTCCCCAAATTTTGGCTCACTCATTTTTAGATACTAAAGAACAATATAGGACCCTACCAGTTATAAAAAGGTGATTTTCGTTTTTAAGGACACCTCTAGTGTGTGTGTTATATGTTATTGAAATTACAAGTGAAAAGTTCCGTATAAGTGTTTCTTTTGACTGTTTCTTATAAATTATAATATAATTTGCAACAGAAAAATAGTTTTTTAAGTCATTAAAATTTTGTGATGAAATGTAGGGTAATTTGTGTTGTTCCATTGCTACGTTGTTGCTACGTTTTGGTAGCACGTGTTTTTAAAGTCATCGCGTTTTTGTCTTTTATAGTTTACCTTATATGGCAATTCAGACCAATTTAAGTTTGGAGTAAAATTTTGTTGTTTGTAAAAACTAGGTGAAAACCATAAAATAGTGTGCAATTAAGGGTCATGTCACAGACTCAATTCCGTTGGGAAGTGGAATAAGTGGTTCACTCGTAAAACGCAAAGCAAATGCTTTTTTTCGGAATGAAATTACTTTTAGCAATTCAATTCCACTTTGATTTTTGAAAGTGATTTCATTTCGAAAAAAAAAATTGTTTTGCGTTTTACGAGTAACAACTTTTTTTCAAATCCGATCGGAATTGAGTCTGTTACATGACCCTAAATAAAATTTCAGTGACGGTTACAGTGATGGTTACATGTGACTTACCAAAATTGTTATTAATGCAAATTTTCACCTATGGGTGTATGATACGTGCTGTTTTTAGGTAACTTGTTCCTAACTTGATTAGGGGCTTTCTATGGAAATTTTGATAACTTTAACCAACATGAATTTATCGTAATTCCCATATCAAAACCTTAATAAAGTTAGCAACAAGTTACTTGTAAAAAGCAATTATCATACGCTCATTACCAACTACTATTCCACATTTAATCAATGGATATTTTCATACATTTAATGAAAAACTTCATAAAACGTTTCAAACAAGTTCTACGAATATTTTCATTATTAATATGCAAGTTTTCATTGAAAGGCACTTTAATGACACCAGTTTCATTAATCAAATGAAACCTATCTTCGGTTGAAAACGTGAGTTATTTTTCATTAAGGTTAAGTCAATTTTCATTAATTTCACGAAGCTATTTTTTTCAGTGTACCAATAAAATTGTTAATTTTACAACTTTTTTGGCGAAATTGAATTTACAAGAATTTCTAGTGAATTTACTAGAGTATGTTCAGGAAAATTGTTGGGGCGGAAAATTATTTGGGGTCGGCCCCCTCCTGGTGCGACTCAGTGGCAGTTGTTCGGCCCCTTCATCAACTTTGACCCCGATGAGGGGCCATATACCATCACTCCTCCTACATTTTTCGGCTACTATATTTCAGTTAGCTAATATTAAATAACTATAGCAATAATTTCTTAAAAAAAATGTGGGTTTGGAATTAGCTAGTTTTTTTAGTAAACTACCAAGATTTTCAATCAATAAAATTTTAAAAACAAATTTAACAAGTTTTTTTCAATATACTCGTCAGATCAGTTATTATTATAAAATTTTATTCAAAAATCTCTGGCTTGTTTAATATCGATTAAATTTAAATTTAAACAAATATTTCCCCTGCCATTGAGAAACCCTTCCAATATACTAAAAAAAAAAATACCATCAAACCCTTAATTTGTGCTGCCCACTGTATTTTCTATCTCATTATATTTGTACGTGTTAAAACAATGCCTTTGCCAACATCATAATATTTGTTGTACACATACGCAGCAATCCAACAACAATATAATAAGCGAATTTTTCAAATCATTTTAATATAGGCCCACCATTATATAAAAAAAAAGTTTTATTTTTTTTTTTACTTTTTTAACAAATAAAAAAATAATAAAAAAAAATCAACACAAAACTCTCAAAAAATAAAATAAAAAATCTACTCATTCTCACTCGCTCTAACCGGTAAAAAATTATGTTCACCTACTTTGTTGCACAAATGCATGTTCACACACTTGTGCTGGGGGGAGGCAGGAGCTAGGAAGGCAATAAACACAAAATATGTGTAGTACTCCCTCTCCACCGTTTTTCAGTTCTCCTCTAAAACCTTACTAACTACTACTGTATATTATTTTTGTATATCAGATCCAAATACTCCATTATATTTACGATATTTTTATGCAATTTGCCAACAAAAATTCTGTGTGCATCGGTTTATTTTTTTTTTATTTTTTATTTTTGTTTATAAAAGTGCAACGCAGTGATGACATTGAATACACAAACATTCAAATGTATTTTATATGCATATTCATAGTAGGCAGAGATTGAAAGAATGAATTGTTTTTTATACCCTCCAACTACAGTATGGGAGTATACTCACTTTGTCATTCCGTTCCATAAAGTATACATATATATTTATGATCAGTGATCGATTCAACGACATTCTCCATAAATGAGCAAAACCGGACCAGGGGTCCGGTTTTGCTTGAAGAACTAAACCAACCTGTGAAAAACTCCATTGTTTAACATGATTTTTTGTGGATTAAAAAAAAATTGTTTTAAAAATGACAATCTTGTACTTCTTTAGTGCAAAAAGCATAGTAATACATTTTTGAACATATGTATATTTTTAGGTGGAAATTTTCCCCCTAAATAACCACTGCCGACCCCTGCCGATCATACACCAAGATGTTTTGTACACAAACTGACCTCGAT